>CM062805.1:1206686146-1207286146 GCA_031772625.1 Pinus tabuliformis | reverse complement strand
ATCTCTTAAGAAAGAAAGAAGTTGCGTGCTTCTTTCACTTTCCTTTTTTTTTAATATGGACAATATAATGAAATAATAAGATACAGGGTAATATATGACTCTTCAGATTTATTTAAGCAATAATATAACTAAATATTTCCATTTTTTTTTTCCAAATCTCAATGTTTGAATCCAAAACAATTTTATTCAAGGTTAATGTCTAAATCCTCAAAATAATTTGTCCACCTTAATTGGTTGGTTGGGAATTAATATTCTCATTTATAAATTTATATTATTAGTGTTTAAATTTCAAAATGCCTAAATCTCTTTAAAAACATTTTTAATAAGCCTTGAATTTTGAATATATACAAAAAACAATATAACTAAATATTTCCATTTTTTTTTTCCAAATCTCAATGTTTGAATCCAAAACAATTTTATTCAAGGTTAATGTCTAAATCCTCAAAATAATTTGTCCACCTTAATTGGTTGGTTGGGAATTAATATTCTCATTTATAAATTTATATTATTAGTGCTTAAATTTCAAAATGCCTAAATCTCTTTAAAAACATTTTTAATAAGCCTTGAATTTTGAATATATACAAAAACAATTTGGATTTGTAATAATTATATACCATATTTATAATTTAAAGTTTTATCATAAATTACAATATCTAGTTCAACCAAAACAATTATGTAGAATTTATTATTTAAATTCACTAAAATTAATTGCCTAACATCAATGATAATGATTCATCTGATAATTTAAGTGGAAGATTTAGATTTTAAGAAAATAATTTTGGAAAAAATAATTTAATTTCTAAAATCTCCAAAATTATTATTTTTTTTTATTTTTTATAATTATTTTCATTCGAACTAGTACTTTAAACTCAATATTTTGATATTTATAAATTTATTATATCCAATATTTCAATCTCTTTTAATGAGTTTTTATGATACTCTTGATGAATGATAATACCTCAATCAAAATAATAACTAGTTTGAATTTTATCAAAAATAACTTTCTTACCCCCTCATAGTTGTTGCCATTACCAAACATTATACTTGAATAAAAATTACTTTCACATGGATCTTTATAATATATGGCCTCAATTACTTAAGTACTTTACATATATCATATTTTTATTTTCCTATTTCTGGGTAATTGAATTTTCCACTTTGTAGATAAGTAGCCATGATGGGAATTGGTATTTCATCCTATTAATCATTTTTCCTTGTGGAAATTTTGGTCAAAGAAAAATTATATCTAAATATGTAGGGTATGTTACAAGTCATTTTGTCACAGTAGCTCAAAAGGCCTGAAAACCAGATTAATCAACATTCCTGAACAATTTGTCATAATCCCTTTGAAAAGTCTTCAACATCACTATTATAGACTATTTTGTTGCATCTGATTAATAAGCTCACAAATAGGATCAATCACCATCCGTGAACATGTTGTCAACATACCTACAAAAAGCCCTAAGAATGACCTTTCCAAATCCCTGAATTTATGGGTCTAACTGGAAAAAAATAGTTCTTTTAAGGCCCGATGCACCTTGCCCCTTTACAGACATGTGTTCAACAATAGGTTGCTCCATTCTGCACCAATGTTGATGAACAAAAACTCGTTCCTTATGGGGGGTGCACTGATTCTAGAAATTTGAGAAAAATAAAAAGGATCCTAAAGGTTCCTCTTCTAGAAGCTTTAAAGGGTTGTTTTAACCATTTACCTTGGATATTTCACCTCTTATCCCCTGAGTTCATCCTCCCAACTTAAGTGGATCTCTAGCCTAGAATGGTAAATGGATAACAATTCCTAAACTACCATCCCTCCCCTATAAATTTAGAACCATCTACAACATCAAGGTTGGATTTTGGAGACTGATCATGCCCTCATTCTACTCCCTTGAATATGAGAGAGTCATCATCTTCATGCATTAAGGTGGAATTGAGGTGTTCTATGTGACAAGGAAGGACAAGTTAACTTGGGGAGATCTTTACAAGATCAACTACTATTCTTGGTTGTAAACTCTCTCCTATTTCTATTAATATAAAGAGCATACCATTTTCCTATATGTGTTATGTTACTTTTACATTCATGTATTTTAATGCTTTGTAGATCCATTGAATAAAGTAATTGAATTATGTTATGTAGATGTTGTGGATATTTGACTTTTTGTGAATGTAGCTGCAGGTTCTAATTATAGCAATCAAAGCTATGGTTGGAGCTTACAAATTTGGGGGGGGGGGGGGGGGAAGAAAAGCTTATAATAGATTCCAAGTAAGCCTTTTTCCCATTATTCAATTTCTCTAAAAGAAACTTTGTATTATTTCTTTCTGTTGTTCTAGAGGGGTCCACTAGGTCTAGGGAAGATACTTTTTTCCACAATCATAAATTTTGCATGACAAATATGTGACTCCACTGCAGAGTAGTTATTTCCCTTAGTGGTTTCCTTAACCTTATCCCTTGTATGATCTCTTGAATAGACCTTCATTACCTCACTCAATTTGGATTGACCCTAGGAAGATCTTTCGTTGAGCTTTATTCGTATTTTTGTGTTAGAACTTGGCCTAATCATGATCAGTGCTCCCTGTGGTCTTGAGATAAAGCATTGCAACACTCCCTGGTGTTCTCTGCACCTGCACTACAGAGCACTGGTTGCCTTTTCGTACTTGCACTGACCCCTGTTTGATGTAAAAAAATTGCCATTTTGTGCTTTTCTCTTTGATTTTCTTTGTTCCATCTAGTTCTCCTTGTGTTTGTGAGTGTACATTAGTATTTGAAAATCCTTCATCTTGTTTTCTTTTGGTTTTGATTGCCTTTGATAAGAATTTATTTGGATTTTTCTTTGTTCTTGTCAATTAGGTCATTAGAAAACTTATTTCTTGATCATTAATTACTTGAAAGAATTGGTTTTTTAGTCATCATTCGGAATAATTTTGATTGTTAGTGATTTAGCAAATATCCTAGGTTTCATCTGAAAATTAAGTGAATCGAAAAGAAAAATATCATGCATTTTACATTGCATTTAGGGTTTTATATGTGAATTTGGAATTAGGAATAGTTGCAATAGGGGAGTTGATTTAACAATATGGTTTGTTTCATCTTATATGTTGTATCATTTTTTGTTCTCTTTCCTCCCATACATAGATTTTCATTGAAAATAAAATTTTATTTTGTCGTGCTAGATTTCATCTTTATGATATTCAGGTGAAATTTGTAGTGAACCTTGAAAATTGGAATACATTCAAGATAAGTTTTAAAATGTATTTAATCAATCTTAAGGAGCATTTGAAACATTAATGCAAACATCTAGACGTCTAGGCTAGAGATGTGTTCAGACATCTATAAACATAGGAGTTGTTATCGTTTTCCACCGTTGCATTCCGGGGGTGATATCCTATTCCATGTACATAATTGTATCAAACCATTCTCAATATACCTCTGGGTATATTAGCTGGTGCTTCATGCATGAAAATTATATTAGAATGCTCTCATCATATAGCTACACATTAGATAACACTAAAATAGAATACACTTACATGTACCAATGAGTATATTTTGGAAGTCCACCATAGGATTCTATCCTCACCTTAGGTAACTAAGTTGGACACCTTGTATACTGTGATACACTGATCACAACATTAGGGAAGATTCCTGCCCTAATCTGGATTTAAACAGGAAGACAAAAAATTATAGAGATAACCATAAACACAAAGATGCAGTGGAAACAATACTTCATTTCATTAATGTAAAATACTGAAGTATGCTTACAAATAGGAATAGAGATAAACAAACTAGGGTGATGGTAGCTTATCTCTGAGAAGAGATGTGGTGGCTACATGCCTCTGAACCGTCTTACAATGAGGCTCAAGGGCCTTTTTATTATTGAACAATAAGAGAAAACCCTAAACAACCAAAACCCTAACCCGAGGAGATGTAACACCAAGAGTTTATGGGCCCCGTTGGGGTGAGTTGGACAGCCAACTTCCTGGGGTCGCGACTTGCTCATATTATCTCCCTTTGACGTGCATGATAGCCCATTGGAAAGATCTCTACAAGGACTGCAACGAAAGAGATGATTTGAGACAGAAAATCGTTGGCGGTAGATTTCCCAAAAAACGTCGTTTAGGGCCTCGAAATGGCTCGGGAAGTTTAGGACCCGAAAAATTTCTAAAAACTAAATTGTGCTATAATTAAGGAAATTGAAAAACTAAAAGAAGCAATGGTGGGGGTCCAAGTAGAATTGGTAATTGGCCACCAATATCCACCAGGATCATTCCTCCCCCCTTAGGAAGCAATGGTCCCCATTGGTTGAGCTCCTCCATGAGATGAGGGAACTTCTGCTGAACTTGGTCCCCAGTGAGCCACTTGCCTTGGTGAAGGAATTGGCCTGCATTGACAACTCGATACAGATGGATATTCTGCTGGCGAGTGTGCTTGATCTGTGTGTCCATGATCCGATTAGTTGCAGCTTGTTCCATGCAGTCTAGATTTAACTCTGTGAGTGTGAGCTATTCTGCAATGTCGGACGTGTCTAGTAATGGTGGAAAGTATGGTCAAAGGTGGTCCACATTGAACACTGGGTGTAGGCCAAGGAATCAGAGAATGCTGAGCTCAAATGCATTGTCTCCCACAACCATGGTATCAATGTAAGGACCATATCGGAGTGGTCTGAGTTTTCGACAGGCTTTGGTAAGGCATTCCTTTTGCAAATGCAACTAGACTTTGTCGCCCACCTGAAACTTGTGTGGCACCTGATGTTGATCATCTCATTTCTTGTACTTGGCATTTGATTTCTCCAGAATGTCATGGACCTGCTGGCAAATATGTTGGATGTGCTCAATGAATTTGTTTGCCTTATCTGTTTTAGATTGGACATGAGCCAAATCTGTGTGAGTAGCTGCAAATGGCATGGCCACATCAATGGGACATAGTGGCTGGAATCCCAAGCCCACCTGAAAAGGGTTGTGGCCAGTCGAGTTATGGAGAGCCCAGTTGTAGCTATGCTGAACATAGGGGAGGCTCTCGTCCCATGTGCGTGGATGCTTTGAGTTGTACATGCGTAGAATGTGTACAATCATCCTATTGACAAACTCTGTCTGACCATCAGTTTGAGGATGGAAGGCTATCGACTTAGTGAGTTTGGTGTCCAGCATCGACCAAAGACTGTACCAAAATGTACTGAGGAACGTGCTATGCTAATCTAAGATGATATACTATGGGATCCCAAAGTTTACCCACACCCGTTGAAAGAAGAGTTTAGCAGTGGCTTCTGCTTTGATATTCTTCTTATAGGATGCCATAATGGCCATCTTCGAGAACCTGTCGACTACCACAAAAACACAGTCATTTCCATGCTTAGTGGAAGGAAGGCTTGACATGTAATCCATGGAGATGGATTCCCAAGGTTGACTAGGGGTAGGAAGCGGGGTATAGAGTCCTTGCTTCTTGATGGTTGGTTTGGCAATGGCATAGGCAGTGCATGATCTGATGTACTTCCCGACATCTTATCGAAGGGTCGGTCAATAGAAATACTTTTGTAGTACTGCCACCGTTTTTTTGACCTCGAAATTCCTAGTAGCCCGACTATAGTGTGCTTCCCAAATCATCTTGGCATGCTTGCTTGAAGGAACATAAAGGTGACCTAGGTGGCATAACAAGGCATCCTGGAGGTGAAAACCTAGAACATGATGACCGTCCAAGAGTGTCCGGTATGTGTGGCTGAATTTTGGGTCGCTTTTGTAGAGAAGTGGCCAATCAAAGGTCTCATGCCCACAAGAGTTGAGCATGGTGGTTAACGCCATGATTGGTGGTCGACTGAGGCAATCTGCAACATTATTGGTGCTGCCCTTCTTACACTTGATATTCAAATGGAACTGTTGCAGGTATGTGGACCACTTCCGATGGTGATCATTCTGCAATTTCCCTTGGGTCTGTATGAACTACAGGGGTTGGTGGTTTGTGTGGATGACTGTTTCCTTCCCCAAAATGTAATGCTTCCATTGTCAGTAGGCCTGCACAATGGAATACATCTCTTTGTCATAAGTGGGACACTTCTGAATTGAGTTTGAAAGCATCTCGCTATGATATGCCACTGGATGCCCGTGTTGAGTAAGGAATGCCCCAATAACATGTCAGAGGCATCTGTCTCTACCTTAAATGGTTGTTGCAAGTCTAGTAATGCAAGAATTGGTGTGATCAGAGGCGATCTTTCAACTCTGTGAATGCCTTCTGTTGAGATTCGGACCAAAATAATTTTTCTTTCGCTCCTCCCTTGGTGACTTGACTTAAGGACTAAGTGATATGAGAGAATCCCAACATGAACCTATCATAGAAGTTGGTAAGGCATAGAAAGCTACGAAGCTCTGTCAGAGTGCTTGGACATGGCCAATCTTCAATGAATTGGATCTTGGCTGGATCCACATGCACCCCTTGTTCATCAATAATGTATCCCAGATACTGAACCTAGGTCATGCCAAAAGTGCATTTCTCCAAATTAGCACATACCTTGTGTTGCCGCAGTGTTTGGAGAACTTGTTGGATGTGGTGGAGGTGCTCTTCCCAACTTTGGCTGAAGATCAAGATGTCATCCAAGTATACCACTACAAATGAATTGGTGAATGGCCGCAAGATGTCATCCATTAGCCTCATGAAGGTTACAGGAGCATTCGTCAATCCGAAAGTCATAACCAACCATTCGAAAAGACCCTCATTGGCTTTGAAGACAGTCTTCCACAAATCGGAGGGTTCGATTGGTACCTGGTGATATCTTAACTTCAAATCGATCTTGCTGAAATATTTTCCCCCCTTCAGTTGGTCCAAGAGGTCATCAACCCATGGGATTGGGTACGTATTACGGACATTGATCTTGTTTAGTGCCCGATAGTCAATACAGTGGGAGGTCCCTATAATACTAGTGATTACCCCATTACTATTGTAGTTATATCCCTTATTAATATTGGTGTGCCTCTATTGTCCCCATATTTTTATTACCGTGCCCCATAGAATCCCTCTATTATTATTTTTGTGCCTTTATATTATTATTGTTAGGTCGGCTGGGTTATATTGTGACTCCTTAGACTCCTATATATAGAAAGGAGGTTTTGTCATTTGAATGATCAAAGAATCATTCATTTGTGTAATGTAAAGGAGGTTTCCCGCTCGAAGAGGCTGAATTCTAAGGCGTTGATCTATCTTTTCTATCTTTTTGTGAGTTGGTTTCATAACATTTGGTATCAGAGCTTTGGATTCTAGGGTTCCGTTGCTCCAAATACGTCATCATGGCATTTTTGCTATAACGTTTTTTCTGTGATGTTTCAGAAGTGAAAAAAACCCATTTGAGACAAAATCACACTGAACATTGGATCCAAATTTGAGTGCTTTTCGCTCTATATTTGTAGAGATATGATCTGAGGAAGTTGGTGTTTTTGCAAACTCCTAAATTACATTCCAAATAGGTGACCTGGCGAAAATCGTCATAACTTTCTCTCTGAGCATCAGATTGAAGTTTCCTAAGAAGGTACAAAAAGAGAACAAATTGTAGTTTCATGTATATATTTTTCAGAGCCAAAGGTCGAAACAGGGACACATGGCATGTCGTACAAGTTCTCTCTATTGAACTAGTCTATAATCAGGTCACTGTGGGAGATTTGGCATAACTCTTCCTTGGAGAATCCAATTTGGATCAGACTCTTGGCATTGGAAAGAGGACACAGAGGGCTACTGCAGGTCGCAATTTTATAACCGAATGATTTGAAATTACAGAGATACATCAGAGGCACTATCAAGCTCCTACAAAGTGAAAAAAGCTGTGTAGATTTTTTTAAATTTTTGCTTAAGCTTGGTTTGAAAAATTATTTTGAAGGAATTCAAAGGGTATAGTAGAGCATTATTATTAATAACTGATGCCCCGAGGAAAGAAAATTCAAACAACTAATAAGAAACCTGAAAGATCTAGCATGACTCATGAAGAAGAGGAAGAAATGCTACATGATATATCAAAATTACAAGACCAAGAGCAACAAATGTCACTCTCACAAAAGCTAACATAAGCTAAGAGAAATGGCATGAATCTAAGATAAAGGGCGTCGAAGCTAAGATGAAAGGCATGGAAGCTAAGATGGATGATTTGAACATAGATTTGAAGACAGATTTGGAGAGAGACATGGCATATTTGAAGACAGATTTGAAGACAAACATGGTAGATTTGAAGACAAATTTGACAAAATTTCTACAGGAAATACTTACAAATGGTGAAAAGGTAGTAAAGGAAACTCATGATGTGAACAAAAGAAATGTTAATCATGATTTCATAGACTCTAATGTTGCATTGAAGACCCGCCATATTCCAAAAGTCGATATGAGGAAGTTTGATGGCAAGGATCCCGCAACATGGATATTACAGATGGAGCAATTTTTCAATCTCAATAATGTGCAAAACATACAAAAGGTACATATTGCAACTTTATATTTGGAACCAAATCGGTTTGTATGGTATAAATGGCTTTTCTCTTGTAAACAAATTATCACTTAGGCAATTTTTATGGAAGAATTGACAACACATTATGAGGATACAAAAAGCAACACTTTTTTTAGCCAATTGATAAGTCTCAAACAAAAGGGTTCAATAATGGATCACATTGAAGAGTTCCAAAAATTGAACATAAGGGTAAAAAATATTCTAGAGGAGCATAGGATTGATGTGTTCATAGGGACTTTAAAGGATAATAGCCAACATGATGTTCGCCTTTGGGAACCTGATTCAATAGAGAAGGCATTTAGGTTAGCAAGAAAAATGGAAAGCAAAACTATGGCAACCAGGAAGCATAACACTCACAACTATAAAGATGGAAGCGTTGTTGCCCCTAGTCTTCCACAACCTATAAGGTTGACACCACAACAATTGGAAGAAAAAAGAGCAAAAGGGTTTGTTATAGTTGTGATAGAAAATACACTAAAGGTCATAAGTGTGCTGAGAAGAAATTATTCTACATATATTGTGAAGAGGAAGAAGAAAAGGAGGAGGAAAGGTCAAAAGAAGAGGATATACTCCTAGAAGAAAACCTAGATAAAGAAGAAATGAATCCAACCATATCTTGTAATGCATTAGCGGGAATTACCACTCGTCAAACCATCATGATAGAAGGACAAATTAAGAAGAAAAAGGTAATAGTGTTGATTGATTTAGGAAGTACCCACATTTTATTCATTGTAAGGTAGCGAAAGAATTGAATTGCTTCCTATATCCAGCACCAGAGTGTGAAGTGATGGTTGAAAATGAAGGAAAAATAAATTGCTTTGGAAAGTGCCATAATATCAATCTATCCATGGGAGAATATGTGTTGACTAGCCCAATGCTTTCCATTCCAATGGGAGGTGCTAATGTTGTACTAGGAGTCCAATGGGTACAATCATTGGGTACAATAGCTTTTAGTTTTCAAGAAAATTTCATGAAAGTTTCGACGGAAGGAAAGCAAGTTGAATTAAGGGGTATTGCAAGGAAACCGAGAGAGATAATCAGCTCTAACGGTATGACAAAGCTTCTAAAAAAGGAACAAAGAGGTGTAATTGCACAATTATGTTCGCTAGATGTTTCCACGTCAAAATCATCTATTTCTTTAGATCTCCAAAAAATATTAGACAATCATTCCAAGGTATTTGAGACTCCCAAAGGTCTCCCACCTATTCGGGATCATGATCATGCTATTCATCTAATTCCAGGAAGTTTTCCTCCAAACATCATGCCGTACGGATATCGCTATGCCAAAAGAGTGAAATTGAACATATGGTTGCAAAAATGCTAGAGGCTGGTATAATTCAACCTAGTCAAAGTTCTTTATCTGCTTCGGTAGTATTGGTGCACAAGAAGGATGGATCATGGCACACGTGTCCGGATTATAGGGAGCTCAACAAACTCACTATTAAAGATAAGTTTCCAATTCCTGTCATTGATGAATTGCTCGATGAATTGCATGGATCAATTTACTTGACCAAGTTGGATCTTCGTTCAGGATATCATCAAATCAGAATGAAGACTGAAGACATTACGAAAACAACATTTAGAACTCATGAGGGTCATTATGAATTTTTGGTCATGCCTTTTGGCCTTACCAATGCACTTTCTACATTTCAAGGTTTGATGAATTCCATTTTCAAACCCTTCCTTAGAAAATTTGTGTTAGTATTTTTTGATGATATACTAATCTACAGCAAGACATGGAAGGATCACGTTGAACATGTTGACAGGGTGCTACAACTATAGGAGGAGAAACAATTATATGCAAAAAGATCCAAATGTTTCTTTGGAGTACAAGAGGTGGAATATATGGGTCATATTGTATCTCATGAAGGAGTTAAGGTACACCATAGAAAAATTAAATCCATTAAGGAATGGAAAATCCCCACATCCATAAAGCATCTGCGAGGATTTGTCAGGTTGACAGGGTATTATCCCATGTTTGTTAAAAATTATGGGAGAATAGTGTTAACACCCAGGTTGTTCCCTATGACTCCCAAGGGAATACGGCCGGGGTAACCACTAACCAATATTTGGATCACAGTTCCTAGCCAAACTGTAATCAGAGAGGGCTCTCTCTTTATGATTTGTTTCTGTTTTGATAGTATTTTAGGCTAGTTATTAGGCTCAGGTTTTGGTTTATGTTTTGGTTGGATGATAATTTCAGTCAAGGTGCTTATGCATTCTCCAAAGTGTTCTAGTCCATTGGGCTATGGAGTCAGTGGTCCTTTAGTTATTTTGAGGTGCTGAGTGATTTGCTGTAGTGATGCTGCAGAGCAAGGTTAGTGTCTGAGAAATAAACTTTCATAAAGTGATTGGGTGGGTTGTGTCCAGTTTATGCAAGGGAATTAAGAATCTTACAGTAAACTTTTGGAGTAAGACAGTGAGAATATTGACCCAGGAGCATTTAAGAATTTCTAGGTGATATTCATACATATAGAATTAACAGCTACATGAGCAATTAAGAATTCATGTGCAAAGTAATCCTGAAGACAAACATTTGCAGTAGTAAAAATTGAGCACAAGGTGTAGTGAAACAAGTCCTGCACTATTCTTTCTTTTTACTGCTAGATTAGTATAAGATGAGTATGATTTGATAAACATAAGAAAGACGAGAACAGAGATTAAGGAAAAAACTTGCTATTTAATCAGACAGCACAGGGATTCTGTATCAGCACATGGAGCATCATCCAGACATCAAATATTTCAGGAAATCACTGAGCTCATCCAGCCCTTTGTATTAGATAATTCAGAAAGTGTATAATACATTTGTCTCATAGAGAAAATTACCAACCCCTTATGAGTTACTCAGGGGAGTATATATACAAAATTTACATCAAAAATATCAGCGAATGAGTTAATATCTCATTTATGATATGCTAATCTCTGGAATGCAGTAGCTGAAGGAGTGAATGCTGCAGTAATTCCTTAATGCCTCAGCTGTCAAAATAGTCAGAAGATATTCGAACTTTATGGTTGTTAGAGTCGGCTAGAGATGTGCTATCTGAAACTTGGATAGCTGTCGTTGTCTGTGTGATGAGTCACTTTTTAGCTGCTTTAACTGCTAACACTTGTCATGTTTCTTGTCTTGTAGTGACCTGGAGCTGGCAGTGGCCGAATGACTGAAGCTATCATGGCAAAATCTGAAGCATGAATTGCCACCAATCCTCCTTAGGCATTTGATGTCTGCGCATCTTTATCAATGTTTCCTCGGCCTATGTATGTCTATAAAGATTGGGAGGGGTTTCAAACAGGTGATTCACTTCATTCTCAATGAAGAATAGGCCTTCAAGTTTGTCATACAAGCTCTGTCCTGTGGGAGGCCCTGTTTGTTCAGATGAACTGCCAGATGCAATAATCGGATTTTCAATAGTGGTTGCCATTCTGTTGGCCATTTGATCTGGAGAGATCAGTTTTCCTGCACCACTTAGTAAGCTGGGTAGGCCTTTTGCTTGCAACACTCCCATTTTAACTTTGTATTCCTCCACATCTGCTTGCATCTCATAGTACTTCCTCTCCACTGTTTGTATGTAGTTCCTGAGAGTTAGTACCTTCTTGGCAGAGAGGACAGCTTCTGTTCTGTTGGGAATGCCTATAGCTGCCAATTCCTCCCTTTCTTGCCTGTTCAGGAAGTCTATCATTATATTTGCCTGCTCTGCTCTGTTCCCTAGCATTGTCTTGGCCTTCTGAATTTCTGCTTGAGCTTGGCCCATTAAATCCATCTGCTCATGCATTATTTTTATTGACCTCCATTGCTGTCTGATGGATTGGCCAATTTTGGCCCATAGGATTATCTTTATGTCGGCCATAGCAGTCTCCAGATTCATCTCTTTCTCTAAGGCCTTTATCCTTTCCTTTTGGGCCTTTATTTCTCTGCTCTGTTCTGCTACAGTCACTTTGGACTTGTCATACTTGGCATCCAGTTCTGCCAACTTCTCCTTGGCTTTCTTTATTTCATCTGCCTGGATCTCCATTGCTTTGACGGCCTTGGTCAATTCCTCTACACTTGGGTTGGCATCTGGAGCTGCTGCTGTTCCTGCTGCTTCTGTTGTGGGGGCCACTGCTGCCCCTGAAGTTGCTGCTGTTGTTGAAGTAGTTGGAGGAGCTTGGGAGATGGATTCTGCCTATTTATCTTGTAATGCTCCTTCCAGCTCTCTCTCCAATTCTCTGATCCTCTGGTCTTGCTGCATTAGGAGGTCCAGTTGGTCCTCAGCCTGTTTTTTCTTTTGAAGTTCTGCTGTTTGAGGATGCTCTGTGGGCTGCAGCTTTAACCTCTTCTTCAATGCATTGAGGTCATCATCTTTCTTCTTCATGACAGCCTTCACACCCGTTGGATCACTAGGATCATGTCCTAGATCAATAATGATCTCCTCAAGAGACTTTATTCTATTGTCTTTGGCCTGAGAGGACATTCTCTCAAAATCCAACTGGGTGTTGGTTTTTTTCAGGGACTCTTTCAGCTCATGTGCCATGGTGGCCTTCTCTACCAAGGTTGCATAGACCATCTCCCCAGCTTTCTTATGGAGTTCAATCTAGTCCATGGGATGTATATCTCTGGCTAGGACCTCCACCCTTATCTTTATAAAATCTGCAACTGTCTTAGGCTCCGGCCCTTTGGGCTTAAAGTGGCTGAAGATTATCTTTTCCTGCTGAATGTCATACACCGACATTAGCCTTTCTTGTTGGGCTAGTGTTGCATCTATGAATTGCTTGTAGACCTCAGCCCTTAGCAGCTCATTTTGAGCCTTTATTTGTTTGAAAGAAGCCTTAGTGCTTTTGGGCTTCTTGGTCTGCTGGGAAGAGGAGGACACTTCCAAACCGAGCTGTAAAGTTTGCTCCTGTTGAAAGGAGCTTGTACCTGTATGCTGACTGCCCTCCCTGTCTTTTCTTGCACTGTCCAAGACATCTTCAGTAATGTCTTCTACCTCTGGGGAGTCTGCTCTTTGCCTTTTGGCTTCTGGCTGGTGGGAGGATCCACTGAGAGGAGTGGACTCTTCTCTATCTCTTTTTGTACCCCTTTCCTCATGTGCTGGGGTCTGCAAAATTGGGGCAGTTACTGGCTCAGTTGGTGGGGGTGGAATTTGCAGTGCTGGAGCTGCTGGAAGCCCATTTTGTGGTAGGACAGTTTGCCCAAGCTGCTGTTATGGCTGCTGCTCTGTTTGCTGCCCTGTTTGCTGCTCTGTTTGCTGCTCTGTTACAAGGGCAGACTTTTCCTTCACTGCTTCCTCCTCTGCACCCATTATGCCTTTGCCTTTGTCTGTCAGCGGTGCTGATGTAGATGGCGCCTGTGGTGCAGTCCTTGTGGCCGAGGTCCCTTCTCCCACTGAATAAGGCGGTCTGAAAGGTACCTGCTACACATAGTCCAGGTCAGTAGTTTTTTCAAGCTCCCTCCTATTCTTTAGCATTGTCTCTTCCTCAGTTAAATTTTCAACTAGAGTATCCATCTGCCATTCTTGCAGGTTGGCATATTTTTCAATATGTGGGTACTGGCAATGCTTAATTCCTATAAGCCTATACTTGTTTCTCCTAGCAGTGATGAAACCTTCAGGGTCATAATGGACCCACCGAAAACTATAGGACAGCTTGCATTTATCCTTAAGGACTAGGTCTGCCTCTTCCCACCCTACTTTCTTGTTCATGATGAAGGGGCCCAACTCATGTTTGAACTTGAGGTGGGCCTTCTTTTTGGCGCTGTGGAAATGGGTGAGGTCGGACTGAATCAAGTGCTTGTAATACACCAAGGCAAATAACCTCATAGGTACATATTTTGGGAGCCTGTATGGACAGAGCTCACAGCCATAGATCCTAATGACGATATGGTTCTCATATAGGTACCAGTCACCTATTTTATATTTTTTGGAAAGCTGCAGAGCTTTCTTTATCTCATTTGATATTCTGGGAGGAGGTGACCTCATCAACAGGTAAGAGACTAGGTATACAAATTGGTCAACAAATTCACAGTAGGTATAGGGTGAATTTGTGACTTTGTGATAGACAGAGGTCCAGAAGATGACAGATCTTCTTTCCCCTTTGTGATCCAGCCTTCTGATGTAGCATGGGAAGGCTTCAGAATGGTAGTACATGAACAGGTGGTAAATATAGGCCGAGTACTTGACGACCCCCTGTCTGTCCACTCTGCTCAACTGATCATGAATCTTGTTAGCTATGAACTTAGCAAAGTTATATTTGCGGGCAGGGGGTTGGCGTGGGCTGTAAGCAGATAGCAATACCAGCATTGTTTTATCCACATGCTCACTGTTTTTGTATCCCAACACATAGGCAATCATGTCCAGTAAAAGCTTGCCTACATCATTGAAATGGACAGCCAGGTAGGGGGGTGGCCCTGTAGGCTGGCACTCACGTCTCATGAAATTCCTGGTGACCTTTTGAATCTCCTCACTGGTCATCTTGGCACCAGTGTCCAGCAAATAGTTTATGGAAAATGGGATTAGCAACTCTGTCTGATCAAAATGTAACATTTTGTTGATGGACTCAGCATTAATGTAGAAAAGGATCCTCCCAGATGGAGTGCTAATAGCTCTGTGCTGCACATCATAGTTTTCAGCACATAGGTGAATGATTTCAGGGAAGACATTTACAGCTGGGAGACAATAGTATGGTAGGTTTGACTCCCATATCCCATGTATACCATGACCATCCTTATAGTCCTCTCTTAATTTACAGAAGGTCTGCAAGAAGTCCCTGTCACCCTCAAAGTCTTCAATAAGATAGTCCTTGTCAGCAAATGGCAAGGCCTCCAGCTCTTTATTTGGTGGATTTAATGGAGCCACACTGAGGGATGAGGATGCAGAAGCAGCCATTATATGATTTGATTTTGAGTAAAAAGGAGTTAAGTGGCTTGCAAAGTTTTAAGAGCTCAAAATGCCAGGTCAATTGTAGTCAATGTCTGAACCGTGTCTTATAATGAAAAACACACAGTCTTGTTTCTACAGTTTTTTAGCAAGTTCACAGGGATTGTGAACTGCTCAGGGCAATTTGCAGAGGGTATGAGGAATTATTTAGGTGAAAGGTGGCAGCTGGTGTGTACAACCGGCAAAAGGGAACAATGCCGGGCGCTTCAAAGGTAATTTCACAGTCTTTACCCGCAAATTGACTGTTTCTATGTCGAATTATAGAGCTGGGGCAATGCAGATTGCCTTGGCTTACTTTAGGTAATAGGTGTAGAGCTTCTATAAATTTCAACAGGTATTCTAATGGTAATTTACAGAGAATTGGTAAGCATGGGCCAAACAGAGGAATTACGGTGAATACCTGGACAGAACGCTTAGGTAGCTTGCGGGCCGAACTCTGAAGGTTGAAGTGATGAATCTGAGCGGTTGCAATTTGAATTTGGAGGTCTGGAGTCACTTTGGCAGCTGCAACAGCTATATCCTTCTTCACGCGAAAATGACATTGAAAGTGACTCAAAACATGACTTTAACGATAAAATTTGGAAAAATAGGGTAATTGGCGCCTTTCCACCGATGACGTCAGCATGACGTCATGGCGGGCCCGGGTACGGAGGTGACGTGGCTGCTAAGGTGTAGGCTAGGGTGGCAGGACACGGTGGCGGGTGGATAGGGTGGCAGGGTTACGTGGAGGGCCACGCGGCGCAGGGGCGGGGAAGGGCGCTACGTCAGGATGACGCAAGTATGATGCAAGGGGGAGGCGGTAACGGGATGGTGGTAAGCGGGTTCCCCGCACCACCTTTGGGCAAAGGCAGTATCGGGGAGGGGGGCTCCGAACAACCCCACCGCCTGCCACGCGTCCCTTGTACGGGGTGGAAAATCGCTTTCCCCGGATGGTAAAGGTCGGCAGGTCGGGGGGTGAAAATGACCGCCCACCGTTAGATCTGGGCGGCATAGATCGGACGGCTGGCGGGTCCTCCGACGAATCGTGCAGGTTGGGGGGGCTTGCTGGTTTATTTAAATATTTAATTAAATACTTTTGGCGGAAAACTTTAGGATTGAGGGTTTTCGTGAGTTTTTTGGGGTTTTTTTTGGGTTAATTTGTGAAAAAGGGGTTTATGGAGGGTTTTAGCAGTGGTGAGATTAGGGCTTATGGAGAGGTTATTACTCCTAACCAGGGGTTAGAGTAATCCCTTGACAGGGTTGAGCATAGTCCCAGGTGGACTAAAGTCTCCCTTAGACAAACCTATTTAGCTATAATGCTAAAAGGAGGATATTTATAGAATGCTTGGGGGTTTATACACCATAGTGTTACTATAGTAGGGAAAGGGGACCATAGGGGACTTAGATAATAAAGTTAGGGGTTAATATGGATAGAAGAAGTGAATGAGGAGTGAAATGACCAGGTTTATTTGAAAACCACTCAGCTGTAGGAGTAGATCAAAATGAAAAGATTTTTAGACAAGAAATGTGGCTTTTAAGGGACTAATAACCCCCAAAAAACCATGAATTCTTCCATGAATCTCCACTGATGATGGGATGTTAGTTATGAATGGGAAGGGGGGAAGAAGGGAGGTTAGACATGCTTCTTTGCTTTGCTGCCACCTGATGGAGAAGAAGGATTTCTCAATCCATTGACTTTTCTTTGTGAAAATAGGCTAGCTCATCTTCAATTTGCAAGGAATGACACTTCTGCAACCCCATCTGCCTACCCATCTACTTGCCTAGAATTTTTTGTTTCTTCTTGGAGGGTGCACTTGGACTTGCAGACCCTTATTTGCCTTTTCTTTTCTCTGGCTTTTTCTTTTGTTATTCTATCTACCTCTACCCTTATTTCTTCCAAGGTCCCAGATTAAGCAGTTGGGAGCCTTTCTTCTCTACCTAAGCTACTTGTCTGCCAGGATTAAACAGTTTGGATAGACTTTTCTCTCTATTCTACAACTGGAAATTCAAAACATGGCATGATCCAGATTAGGCTGTTGGACCATCCATCAAAATTTGAGTCCACATCAAGCTATAAGCACAGATTGTATTCTCTTGGAAATATGTGATCTTTGAATCATCAAAGCAGAGCATATTTGGACCTTTTCATTGCCTATCATGAAATATGAAACCTATTGGTATAGGTAGCTAACAGTGGCTCCACATGGGGATGGTTTTTCATTTGAAAGACCAAGAACAGTAGGTAAGATTGCCTTGGCCCTTGACTGCTCTTGCCAATCTTGAAGTTTGTTGCTTTGAAATGCCAAAATTGTGTGCTTCCCTTCTTGGTAGACCTATTGATCCTATTTACCTTTTGCTGGCAGTTTAAGAAAACTTTGAGAAATTACATTTTTACATGTTGACAGAAAATAATATATACATCTGGATATGTACAAAGGAAAACTCCGGCTGCACTTATGGATGGTAGTCAAAATAGTGCTTGAGCATCCTGCCATTCACAGGACCTTCATCCAAATCAGTTTCATTAAGACTCTTAAGGAAATAAGTGTTGTTTCCTTGTACTGCTTGGACAGCAAATGGTCCTCTCCAAAGGGAATCAAATTTTCCATGTTTTCCCTTATCCTCTCTTCTTGAATCCCACTTGAGGACTTTGTCACCAATGTTGAAATATTCTGCCTTAGTTCTCCTATCAAAGGCCTTCTTTAATTTTTCTTTTAGAACTTGAACTCTGCTGAAAACTTGATCTCTAGTTTGCTGTAAACATATTATTTGATTGATCCTTCTTTGCATATCATTTGGTTCAGCTTGGCTTTCTTGAAGAAGTTTCATAACAGGCACCCCTAGTGATGAAGGAAATTTGGCCTCCAATCCATAAACCAACTCATATGGGCTGGTCCCAATTGATCTCTTGGTTGTTAGTCTATCTGCCCATAGAGCATTCACAAGCTTCTTATGCCAATTCTTTTTGTTCTCTTCTAGTACTTTCTTTATGATGTTTACCAGACTTTTATTTGATGACTCAGCAAGGCCATTTCCTTGGGGATAGTATGCAGTAGAATGGCCCAAGGTGATGTGAAATTTATAGCAGAAATTCATCATCTTCTTGGATCTGAAAGCAGCAGCATTGTCTGTTATTATTTTGTCAGGACAGCCAAATCTAGCCAATATGTTGTTCTCCAAGAACTGAATGATAGTGGAATCATTTGCTTGTCTGCATGGAACAGCTTCAATCCACTTGGTGAAGTAGTCTGTGGCTGTTAAGATCCATCTATGTTGGCCTGAAGATGAGGGATGAATTTCCCCAATGAAATCCAAGCCCCATTGTTGAAAAGGTCTCTCTGTTGCAATAGGCCTCAAGGGAAGTGGCAGCAACTGTCTCTTTCCCTCAAATACTTGACATTTATGACATGAGGTGGTGAATTTCTTGACATCAGTGAACATGGTGGGCCAGTAGTAACCAGCCCTTAGTATTTTATCCACAGTGGACTTCCAGTACAAGTGTTCACCACAGTCACCTGCATGAAATTCTTTTATGACATTGTCAGTTTCATTCTCAATTAGGCAGTTCAACAATATCCCTTCATGGTTTTTCCAAAATAGATTTTCATCCATGGCACAGAATTTAGAAGCTTTCATTTTTAAGAACCTACATTTAGTTCTGGACAATCCTGGGGGAGCACACAGGTTTTGCAATACATAACATATATCAGAGTACCAAGGGGATTGTTCAAAGGCTACATTGATCTTTGGAGTCGCCAGCTCCAGTTCACTGTCCAGCTGGTTGATGTCTAAGGCTTGGAAGTTTGCTTCTGTCATTAGTTTGGCCAAACCTTGCCCTTTTATTAATTTTGTAGGTTTTATCTCAATATCAAATTCCAAAATGTTGGAAATCCACTTTCCTCTTCTGCCCTCTAAATTTTCTTGGGTGAGAATGTCTTTGACTATAGGACTTGGTACATAAGCTATAACATGTGAATAAAGGATGTAAATCCTAAAGTCCTTAATGGCTTTAACCAAAGCATAAGCTTGCTTTTCCATGATTTGATATTTTAAAGGTGCATCTCTAAGAGCTCTGCTAAAGAAAGCAATTGGTTTCTCATTTCCTTGGTCATCTTTTTGTAACAAAACAACAACAATAGTATGCTGGGAGGCAAAAGAGAAGATGATAAATTCTCTGTCAAATTGAGGATTGGTCAAGACTGGGGTTTGGGTAAGAGCCAGCTTTATACCTTCAAAGGCTTGATTTGCTTCAACTGTCCATTTTACTTTTGAATCTTTCTTTAGCATGTTATTTAGTAATCTGAATAGTTCTGCTAAGTTTGGGATAAACCTTCTCAAGAAATTGATTTTTCCCAAGAATCCTTGCAACTCTTTGATATTTCTTGGGTGGGGCATTTGTAAGATAGCCTGTATCCTACCTGGGTCAATTCTAATGCCATCTTTAGAAATGATGTGGCCCAATAGCTTACCTTCCTCTAAACCAAACAGGGATTTCTTGGGGTTCAAGGAAATTCCATATTTTCTGCATTTTAGGAAGATCTGTCTCAAATGTTTTAAATGTTCTTGGTCTGATTTTGAGAAAGGTGTAAGGTCATCTAAGTAAATGACTAAAAAGTCATGAATCTCCTTGGCAAAAGCAATATCCATTGCTCTTTGAAATGTTGCCCCTGCATTTTTCAATCCAAAAGGCATTTTTACATATTTAAAAGTTCCCCATGGGGTTGTAAATGCTGTTTTGTCTTGGTCATCGGGGTGCACCAGGATTTGATTGAAGCCTGAAAATCCATCCTGTAATAAGATCCTTGAGGCCCCTACGACTCTTTGGAGAATGTGATCCATCTTGGGTAAGGGATAGTTGTCTTTGAGGGATACTTGGTTCAGATTTCTTAGGTCCACACAGAGCCTTATTTCACCAGTTTTCTTTCTTGTAGGGACTAAGTTGGAGATCCATTCAGAGAATCTGATTGGTGCTATGATGCCTGCCTTGAACATTTTCTGTACCTCTTGTTCCATTGCTGTTATAGACATTTTTGTGCCTAACAGCATGAAGC
Source organism: Pinus tabuliformis (assembly GCA_031772625.1). Taxonomy (NCBI): domain Eukaryota; kingdom Viridiplantae; phylum Streptophyta; class Pinopsida; order Pinales; family Pinaceae; genus Pinus; species Pinus tabuliformis. The sequence goes on along the minus strand of CM062805.1, from coordinate 1,207,265,743 downwards.
ATGAAATGTCGATAATCTAAGGGATCCAAAGTCCCTAAACATGTTGTTCCTACCCCTAGAGGAACAAGGTCAGCAAACCACAGCACTAAAAATCAGTTCTCCACCTGAAAACACTCAAAACAAGCTATTTCTGGATCATGTCAGCTGCTCCACTGAGCATCTGCGCTGAATGTCAACTGCTCCACTCTGTACCTGCGCTGAATGTCAAAAGCAATGAAGGCTACCTGCGCTGGGCGAGATTGGCCAAGTGGCACAGTCATTCTGCAAGGTGTCAAATGCCCAGGAAGCTTCCAAAATGACACTTGGATCAGGGAATTCGCCTTGTGATGAGTAAGAGGATCTAGATCTCCAAGTGGAAGCAAGAAACTCCAAGTGGACTCAAGAACTGAAGTATAACTGAAGTGGGAGAGGACACTAGTCACCCTCATGCCAGCCTCAAGATGACTCATCCTTTCTCCAAAACTCATATATATAGAGCTCTCTCATGAGGTCTAGGGAGGCTGGAATTTTGTGCAAGTAAGGAAGTGTTGTTGGTTTGAGTATAGAACTATTGGGTGATTTGCTTGAAGGAGGTGAAGAGGAGATTTCTTTCTGCTGGGAGGTGTTGCTGGATTGGGCCTATTATGGTTGTAACACTCTCAGAACTTTACTTCTTCCATTAATAAAGTATTTGAGGTTCTTCTATATGCATGTGTCTTAATGGTGAATTGATGCTTGTATATTTGATTTATTCTAATCCCTGAATCGATTATGGATGTATGCTTCTTGTAGTTTCCTTTTCTTGTGCTTTTACAGGATCTCTGTGTAGCTGGGCCGGTGAAAGAGCAAGGAGCTAGGAGCAAGCAGCAAAGAGGGAAGATTGGATCAACCATTAGCGGAAGATAACGATTAGTGGATCCCCTTTCTTTTCTCTCTCTCATCTCATAAAGAAGTAATCTTGAATAGCTTTGCATTCAGTTGTTGCTGAGGTACTGTCACCCTTAGAGTGGGATAGGGTCATTCCGTATTGGATACTTTTCCCAACAACAAATTGGCGACTCCACTGGGGACCATATCTTGTTGGTTGTTTGTGTTTTTGCTATTCATTTCATAAACAAAGGGAGTACTGAATCGAACTGTATTTGAATCTTTCAAATGCAAAGTAGAGGGCAGCTACTCTAGCTCAGTTTTTGGGCAAGTTTATGATTTGAAGAGCTGATCCACAAGGACTCTAATAAGCTCTTTGTGATATCTTTTCATCCTCCTTGTCATCCCTTAGTGTGTCCTTGACTGGTAGCTTCTGATTTGAGCAAAAACTGTGAATTTTTGAGCAATCTGTGACTCGGAAACCAAGAGAAACGAAAGTTTCGTTCTTCAGTGCAGGCTGTACAAAGGCTGTCTGCATTTCAGCGCAGTTCCCGAAGGGGCTACCTGCACTGAAGGTCAAACAGATAGTGTCCCACCTGCACTGGACCAGTCTTGCCTTGTGCTACTGGGGTTTCCTGCTGTTTCTTGCCCTGTTTTCACTCTTGTTTTTGCTGTTTGTTACCAGTCAATGTGCCTATCTGAAACCAACTTTCCTTGTCACTATTCTGCCTCGGTTGTATAAAGAAACTGTGTTTGTTCTTTGTGTATTTCTTGTACATTTACAGTTTCCCATAACGAAAGTGAACTAGTCTTGCTGTGGCCTCTTAGATCTAGACCTGTGATTAAGTGTCGTTTTGATCTTAAGAGTTAGTTTATTTGCTGTTCATAGCTGATTGAGCTTTCTCTTTTGTCATTTGGTTTGAGTTTATATATTTCCAGTGTCGAAACAAGTAAATCGTAAGGTGTCTTTTGGTTTTGGACAAACTTGTTTGCTTTCACTTGAAATTGAATTCAAAGTTATACAACAACTTTCTTTTTGTATTGTCGCACAAACATTAAGAAAGGGAAAAGAAATACTTTCATTTTTGCATTTTGCATATAAGTTTGTATGTTGATTTAGGGAAAAAGTGCATTAGCGAGTGCTCTTTGATCTGTGTGAAAAGATTTTGTCTCTCTTTTCCCTCAGTAGTTAAGATTTTCATAAGTCGAAAAGATTGAAAAAGCTTGCTTCTCATCTTAGACTGCATCTAGGAATTTGTATCATACATCTCGTGGTTAACCTTGAAAGGCAAACTTTAAAAACATCAACTTAAAATATATTGAATGAACCTGTTAGCACTTGAGATTTCACCCTAGGCTGAGGAAGGTAAACCTTCAAGGCAACATCAAACCATTTCACCTCGTAGCTAGCCCTACGGGGTATGAGAAGGCTCTCTTCGGTCAAACTCGGTAGATCTTTCAATAGGATGAGCTGGCCCAATTAGGAACACTGATATTAGGCTAGTAAACTGATAAGGAGGGTTGATTTAAAGTTTTTGGGGGTTTTTGGTGGCAATTGGAGGGAGTGCAATTCAGGGTGTGGAGATTGAGCTCAGTTTGTGCAGGTGGGTCTTTGGGGCAAGGTAGGAGTTTGTGCTGATGCCTTAAGCTGAGATGGATGATCAAGGAAGAAAGAGAGGGAGCTAAAGAGGGCAAACAATGACTTTGAATCCTCTTTAGACAGTGGAAAACATAAATATTAAACAAAATTGAAAGCTGAGCATGGGATGCATGAATTCAAACTTTATCACTTCTTTTGTTTAATAAGCTGCAGTAAAGAAAGAGATGGAACACATAAACACACTTACAATGACAAGTAGGAAACACACCATCAACACAATAATCCACAAGAATCCACAATGATGTCTGCAAAACCCTGGCCTTCCTTTTCCTCAAATTGCAGAGATACAAGTAAAATATACAATAGAGCTTCTCCCTCCAGAGTCCAACCATGAAAATGAGCAAGAGAAGGCATAATATAGATGATCTAACTCCTTTCCCCACCTCTAGGGGTCGAGCTCAGCTTCTTAGGAGCTGTTTCAACTAATTCTAAACTGAGCACTAGATAATAGGCAGTCAAAACAACTTGCCTCTAAAACTTAGGTAACCCATCCATGCATTTAATATTCACTATTTACATCAAGGAAACTTCTAGAAGTGTTAAAGGAGAGTAAATGTATCCATGTGCCATGAAAATTATCCAAAAATTCATCATTTACAAGCATTAAGAGTCAACCATAGTAAAAACTGAGTTTTGCAGGCCGAAATGGTCAAACTGGCAAAATTTCCCTGAGTGGTCGCGCCCCTCCCTTGGAGTGGTCGCGCACATTGGCAGCTGTGTTTGAAGGCCTTCCTGGTGTCCAAACCACGTGCAAGATAGCTTGTTGGAAAGGTCTATGAGTCTACATTCCCGCCCCACTAGAGTTTCGGAATTTGGAGTTGATTTGACCCCTTAAAAGTCATTTCTCCCAAGGCAGCTTTCTGCAACTAAAAAAAGGGGCAGAAAGTCAAAATTTGCATGTATTTTGAGCTTTTGGAAGTCCAAATCTCCATAAAATTTGAATTCCATCCATAGGCAAGTGTATTTTTGCATGACAATTCCAAAAATGTAGAGTTTTCCCCGTTCTGAGCTGTCCCCACGAGTGGTCGCGCGCGGGGTGAGACCACTCCAATGGCCAAAACCTGTAAAATTCTCAAAAATGCCAAAAATGCCTCAAAACTCTCAAAATTTCTTGAGTTTGCTGCCAGGAGGAGGCTAATGAGTATCATGGTGAGTGAGAGAGGCCTCAGCCAAGATACGGAGCGGGTTTGGCCTTTTTCTCCGTTTTAGTGCCTTGGTCAAACTCCTTGGATCCGGCGATTGTAATTTTGGCATTTCTCTAAAACCATGACACCTGTGAAAAAAGAGAAGGAGGGTTTTCTTATTTGGCATGTTATGGACAAAAACCTCTCTCCGTTTTCAAAAATTCATCTTTTATTGCTCTGAAACATCATTTGAGTGCAACTTGTCCCGATGTGTGAAACAAGGGATTTTGTCGAAATGAAGCGAAATGAAGGGGATAGGGGGCTTCTAAATTCTTGGGGAAATTTTTGGGAGTAGGGAGGGATGTTAGGAAGTAGGGGAAAGTGGAATCTCAGAGATTGAGTGAGGGGAAGGGGTCGAAAAGGGCAAAACACAGGCCAAACCTAGAAAATTGCCAGGTTGTAGCTAGAAACTAGGGTTTGTGCAAAAATGAGGAATTTGGTGGATCTAAGGGATGGGAACTGTTTGATAAGGTACTTTAAGGATAGGGGAAGGTGTATGAACATCAGGAAACAAGTTTTGCCGGTGATTTGGCCGCCCAAGAGAAATTGCCTTCAAAACCCTAGGAGAGGGAAATGACCTTGCCTAGGCACAACTGAAGCATGAACAAGGTGTAAAATGACTCATTCGACAGTGACATGATAATGAAAACCCTCTGAATGATGATAGGCTCAGCTGAATGATGACATGGACTGACATTTGGGCAAACCCTAGACCTAATGCCTAGTGACCAAATTTTGGCTTGAAGACTCACTGAAAGGACAAAATTTGACCTCGACACTCTGAGACCACTTTGTAAGAGCATATTTGATCACTGTAGGAAGGCTGGAAAGACTGACACTAACATTGGCTCCAATGGGGATGGTAGCTCCTTGGAGGTGCCAAGAACCTTAGACCTCTGGGAGAGCAGACCAGTGCTTTCAGCCATTGGGCAATGGAGTCATTATTTCGGCAAACGACACAAGACTTTGACTCATTTATTGAATGAAAACTTGACTGAAACTTAACTGAAGCTCGACTCAAACCGACTCGATGGCAAACTGAAATAACTTGAAAAAACTCACTCAATAGACCAAACACAAATGACTCATGACTGACTTAACTAAAACAAGAGAAGGGCAGCAGTCCATCAAGATGTGAAATCATGATGACAACCATCGGTGTTTCTTACAAGACAATATACCATCAAACGATATCAAAATGCCAATGCAACCAATCAAGCAGATGCCTTCTTGATTGGTTCACCTGATCAGATCTTCTGGTCAACAATACAAACCTATAACTGAGCATCCAAACGCATAGCTGACCATGATCTCCTTCATCACTGAACACTGCAATAAACACTATCACTGCTGGCTGCAACAAACTTGCTAGAGGATCGTGAAAAACATGAGGATTTGCCATTGCCACCTCCTGCTGAAAGATCAAGGTGTCCTTTGTTTCAAATTCTGATCTGCCTTCATCATGTGCTTCGGTGAAAGTATGCTCATGGGCTTCAAAAAACTTTGAACAGGTAGATGGGAAGATCTCTTCTTGGAAAAACATTTCAGCACATGAAACATATGAAGAATCTGAAAGGTAATCCTGTATGCTCTAATCTTCTGTAGTTTGACAACATGGTAGGTCATCTTCAAATGATATGACAGCCGGATTATCATCTTTGTGAAGGAAAACATTATCTATTTGCTGATCTACAAGACAATCATCTTCTTTAACAGAGGAAGAAGTTTCCCCGACACTTTCCTGACTATGTATGCATTGCAAATCTGCTATAGCTTGGGATGTAACCAGACCTTTCAAAAGCTGATCTATCTCCTCTTCAGACAAAGGAGACAATGCCTTTTGGTTTCTTTTGCTTAAACAATAATTATTTTCATATGACAAGGCATTCAAACTATCATTTATTACTGATTTATTGAAAGGAGATTCATCACTTACTTGCACAAAGATCTCACCTTGCTGTTCATGAACATCTGAATCCACAACTTTGTCTATGATCTCAACATCAAAGCTCTCCTTTTCAGGATTCAGCACAAGATATTCCTAGTCATCACAATCTGAATGTAGTTCTGAAGTAGCTGTCGTGTCTTCTTCAATCTGCATGCTGTCTTTTTCTGTGGGAAGATCTGAAATAAGATTTTCTCTTTCATCAATTTCAGCCATATGACCATCTTCAACCTGCTGATCTTGATTCTGCTGCAAAATTTCCTGATCATCTTGACAAGTATGCTGAAATGGATTTTCATACAGGGCTTCCATGATCTCTTCATCCATGAAATTATCATCTTCATAAAACTTCTCAAGGCTTTCAATAAAACTATAGGCATGCTTGCAACAGTCTTGAACTAAATTCAATGATGGATAAGAGTCCTTATATCTTTCAATGAACATAGCATGAAAATCCTTTAAACAATAAATACAAGCAGGCGGCAAACTTTCATACCATGATTGGGCTTTACCTTCCAGAGTGGCCAAGAATATCTTCATCAAGCAATCTTCAGGAAAGTCGACCTTGAATTTGCGAATATGCATATGAAATCTAACTAGATGTAAAGCAACATCCTTCTTACCATCATCATTAAATGTAGGCAAATTCCTTGACCAATCTACCTTGGGAATTTTATTTGGAAAACTTGGAATGTGATCTCGGCTCAAGGGAGCATACCTTCTTGCGATTAGGTCCATCATGAAAATCTCACAGCTACTGATCTCTCTACAGTGAAGTCACCATGAAGCATAGGTTGCTGGATTCTTCAGTGAAAGGAGTCGCCAAGTGAATGATTCAGCCTTTCAAGTGTCTGATCGTTGTTCACCATCAACAATCAGATCTGAACTTGATACATGTACTGGGGTAAAATGCAAATGAAGTGATGTATTCACAAGCTCACGGAGATGGACTGAAGCAGCGTTTATCTACTTGCGCTGATGTAAAACAAGAGCGTGTTCAAAGGCTACCTGGCATAACTTCAGGCTCTGTCTAAGACTTGCGAAACACACACATCAACACACAAACAAGTTTTTTCTCCCCAGTATGGTCGCCACTATGTTAGCGCTTGAGATTTCACCCTAGGCTGAGGAAGGTAAACCTTCAAGGCAACATCAAACCATTTCACCTCGTAGCTAGCCCTACGGGGTATAAGAAGGCTCTCTCTGGTCAAACTCGGTAGATCTTTCAATAGGATGAGATGACCCAATTAGGAACACTGATATTAGGCTAGTAAACTGATAAGGAGGGTTGATTTAAAGTTTTTTGGGGTTTTTGGTGGCAATTGGAGGGAGTGCAATTCAGGGTGCGGGGATTGAGCTCAGTTTGTGCAGGTGGGTCTTTGGGGCAAGGTAGGAGTTTGTGCTGATGCCTTAAGCTGAGATGGATGATCAAGGAAGAAAGAGAGGGAGCTAAAGAGGGAAAACAATGACTTTGAATCCTCTTTAGACAGTGGAAAACATAAATATTAAACAAAATTGAAAGCTGAGCATGGCATGCATGAATTCAAACTTTATCACTTCTTTTGTTTAATAAGCTGCAGTAAAGAAAGAGATGGAACACATAAACACACTTACAATGACAAGTAGGAAACACACCATCAACACAATAATCCACAAGAATCCACAATGATGTCTGCAAAACCCTGGCCTTCCTTTTCCTCAAATTGCAGAGATACAAGTAAAATATACAATAGAGCTTCTCCCTCCAGAGTCCAACCATGAAAATGAGCAAGAGAAGGCATAATATAGATGATCCAACTCCTTTCCCCACCTCTAGGGGTCGAGCTCAGCTTCCTAGGAGCTGTTTCAACTAATTCTAAACTGAGCACTAGATAATAGGCAGTCAAAACAACTTGCCTCTAAAACTTAGGTAACCCATCCATGCATTTAATATTCACTATTTACATCAAGGAAACTTCTAGAAGTGTTAAAGGAGAGTAAATGTATCCATGTGCCATGAAAATTATCCAAAAATTCATCATTTACAAGCATTAAGAGTCAACCATAGTTAAAAACTAAGTTTTGCAGGCCGAAATGGTCAAACTGGCAAAATTTCCCTGAGTGGTCGCGCCCCTCCCTTGGAGTGGTCGCGCACATTGGAAGCTGTGTTTGAAGGCCTTCTTGGTGTCTAAATCAGGTGCAAGATAGCTTTTTGGAAAGTTCTATGAGTCTACCTTCCAACCCCACTGGAATTTCTGAATTTGGAGTTGATTTGACCCCTCAAAAGTCATTTTTCCCAAGGCAGCTTTCTGCAACTCAAAAAAGGGGCAGAAAGTCAAAATTTGCATGTATTTTGAGCTTTTGGAAGTCCAAATCTCCATAAAATTTGAATTCCATCCATAGGCTAGTGTATTTTTGCATGAAAATTCCAAAAATGTAGAGTTTTCCCCGTTCTGAGCTGTCCCCACGAGTGGTCGCACGCGGGGTGAGACCACTCCAATGGCCAAAACCTGTAAAATTCTCAAAAATGCCAAAAATGCCTCAAAACTCTCAAAATTTCTTGAGTTTGCTGCCAGGAGGAGGCTAATGAGTATCATGGTGGGTGAGAGAGGCCTCAGCCAAGATACGGAGCGGGTTTGGGCTTTTTCTCCGTTTTAGTGCCTTGGTCAAACTCCTTGGATCCGGCGATTGTAATTTTGGCATTTCTATAAAACCATGACACCTGTGCAAAAAGTGAAGGAGGTTTTTCTTCCTTGGCATGTTATGGACAAAAACCTCTCTCAGTTTTCAAAAATTCATCTTTTATTGCTCTGAAACATCATTTGAGTGCAACTTGTCCCGATGTGTGAAACAAGGGATTTTGTCGAAATGAAGCGAAATGAAGGGGATAGGGGGCTTCTAAATTCTTGGGGAAATTTTTGGGAGTAGGGAGGGATGTTAGGAAGCAGGGGAAAGTAGAATCTCAGAGATTGAGTGAGGGGAAGGGGTCGAAAAGGGTAAAACACAGGCCAAACCTAGAAAATTGCCAGGTTGTAGCTAGAAACTAGGGTTTGTGCAAAAATGAGGAATTTGGCGGATCTAAGGGATGGGAAGTGTTTGATAAGGTACTTTAAGGATAGGGGAAGGTGTATGAACATCAGGAAACAAGTTTTTCCGGTGATTTGGCCGCCCAAGAGAAATTGCCTTCAAAACCCTAGGAGAGGGAAATGACCTTGCCTAGGCACAACTGAAGCATGAACACGGTGTAAAATGACTCATTCGACAGTGACATGATAATGAAAACCCTCTGAATGATGATAGGCTCAGCTGAATGATGACATGGACTAACATTTGGGCAAACCCTAGACCTAATGCCTAGTGACCAAATTTTGGCTTGAAGACTCACTGAAATGACAAAATTTGACCTCGACACTCTGAGACCACTTTGTAAGAGCATATTTGATCACTGTAGGAAGGCTGGAAAGACTGACACTAACAGAACCTAACAACGCTTTGAAACATAACGCAAACATCTAGAGGTCTAAGCTAGAGACGTGTTCCGTCGTCGTTAAACGTAGTGACTGTCGATCTCGACGAAGGTGGGTGATTCCTCCTGAGAGTCGGTGGCACTAATACGGACTTGTGCTCCCACGTACCGTCGCATATATATTGGGAGACCCCTATAGGAATAAAGCCTTTATCCAATAGGAAACCGTGTCGGCCGCCCTACTGATCGCAATGCAGTGAACACAGCATTCACGAAGATCGACCACTCGTACCGTAAAACATATTCTGTGGTTTTGCGAAAGGTTTGGCACACCCTCCGCCTAGATCTCCAGAGCAGTTTCTTTTGGCCTTTTTCAAACTCTATAACTGAAAAGGTCCAACCAAGCATTTGTCACTTCGGGCTCGTTAATACATCGAAGGAGACTAGAGTCATCTTTAGCTTTTTCTCGACTCTTAAAAAGTGAAAAAGCAAGTTGTGTCTAAAAGCGTCTAATAAAATTCATTCAATTCGGAAACACAAATTTCCCCTTTTAATATTTTAGTTGATCGAGTAATCCGCAATCGTGGAAGAAAGTCAATTGAAACCCTGTCGTTCGCGGAGGCTTACGAGTCAACCGTCTTTGTCCCCGGAATCGAAAACAGTACGGGCAAAGCGAACTCGTTTAACCGGTTCAAAATCTCCTTTGAAAGTTAGAACAAGTGTTCCAACTGCATCTGAGGTTCCGGTTACTCCTAACATTTCTGGAAACCCTGCCTCTATAGAAGAAGTTCAACAGCCACAGAAGGACAGTAATATTGATCCTAGTCTGGGGGCAAATACTTGTATAACTGAACCAGTTCCATCTGTAACCGGTCCAGAGAGTTTTGTTCGTCAAACAACTGTCGCTGTCGAAACAACCACTTCTTCGGCACCAGAAATATTTTACGGACCTGACGGTCTTCCTCTTCCACCGGGTTTGATTGCGATAGAGGAAATTGCAGAGGATCCGCAAGCAAGTACTCCAACCCATTTTGGAGTCGGGATCACTCTATTTCCTTCATCAGAGGTTAATCCACCACAAGTGGAAGTCCCTGTAGAATCGCTAGGCAATCTATTGGATAGACTTAAAATGTCTGAACAACCGTCATCGTCTAGGACTGTGTCAAATGACACAGCGACAGCAGAAGCCCCTGCCGTCACTCCAACGATGTTTGCCGACATACCAGCTGTCCCAACGAGCTCTCAACCGCTAGAAGGAGTCCACCAAGGGACTATTTCGACAGTATGGTCTGTTCCAGTTTATTCATCTGGAGTAATACCCGGTAATTCTTATGTTGAAACTCGACAGATTGATCCTCATGGAGGTCAATTTGGGCCATCTAGTCCTCAAGGACTAACAATCCCTCTGAGTTCCGGATCGCTACCATATGGGGGGCAGTATGCCCTTTCATTACCTCCTCCGGGAGGATATCCATATGGCAGTTCTCAACAGTATCCAGGTTATACTGGAATTGCATCAAGTAGTTGGGTACCTATGCTACCTCAACAACCAAGGATTGTATATTCTATGCAACAGTGTGTACCTGTGACGAACATCCCAACCACACCAGCTATTGTAACCGTGTCGCAAGTTCAAGCGATACCTGTTACATGTCAACCTCACATTTCTCAGGTTGTAATGCAACAGTCGCTTGACCATGGGTCACAACCACAATCGCCAACTGGTGGGTCGACACAAGTACAAACGGGTACAATTACCCCACACCTTGGTCCAATGGTTAGCATGGCACAACAGAACATGGCGTCACAACCATGGCTTGTACAATACCAACAACCGCAATTCCAGCAAGTGTACCAAGGTTCTGAGCAGCAGATCTTTGCGAACAATGGACAACCGTATATCCAAAACGGTCAAAACCAGCCACTTTACAGTGGTCAAGTCCACCAACCATATCAGTCATACCAACATCAATTACATTATGCTGGTATGCAAAGACCCACTGCTCAAGCGATTCCATCGTACCCTGGTTACGCTTTGCCTAACTTGAATCAACAGTTACCATTCGTGGCATCTTTAGAGTTACCCGATTTACACCGTTTAACCAACGATCTGATTGCTTATGCCCCTTGGTGGCCAGCGATTCCTCATAAACTTCCATCTGACATTCCTAAATTCAATGGAAATACAGGTGAAGACCCATCGAATCACATAATGACTTTTCATCTGTGGTGTTCATCGAACACCCTTAACGACGATTCGATAAGACTTCGCCTTTTTCAGAGGACGTTGACAGGTCCAGCAGCTAAATGGTATATTGAATTGCCAAGAGCCTCTTTCGACAATTTTAGTTCCCTAGCCACGACTTTCTTAACCCACTTTCAATTACCGATAAGGTATGAAATGGGAACAGAAATATTAACCAACTTCAAACAGACAACTGCTACCCATATATCTGATCATATACATGAGTGGCGTCGTCGTCGTAGGATGGTGAAAACATATGTTCCCGATCAGCTATTAGCTGAATGGTTTATAAAGTCGTTACTTCCGGCTATTATGGAAGATGTGGCCAAGGGGGGAGTCGTAACAGAGGAGAAAGTCATTGCGCGTGCGCAGTATTTGGACTTAGTTTATACTCAATCCGGCACGCTCTATGACAAAATACCTGACGCCCCTAGACCGGAATTTTCAATTCCTCCCCCTCCTAAATCAAATAGTGACTCTCATGCCGGTGATGGCGTGATTGGCACAACAAACACGAAATCGATAAAGGCTTCGTCAAAGAAAGCCCGTAAGAATTCGGATCAAAATGAAAAAGAAGAAATTCTTGCTTGGGAAGTAAATGCCGTATCAGAAGATAAAGGCAGAGAAACCAATCGACCAGGAAGCAAGAAAAAACAAAACAAAGGGAAGAAGAAGAAACAGGGTGAGTCATCCCCTGGAAAAAATTCTTCAAACCCTCCTGGAAAAGGGAAACCAAACAGTCCATGTATGATCTGTGACGAAGCTCACTGGACAAGGGATTGTCCTTACAAAGCTGAGCTTAAAAGGTTCTTTAAAAGTTCCCAAACCTCAGCTGTGTTGACTGATCCGTTTCCCAACCCAGGTCAAAATCTGGTTGATAGTGGAAATGCTTCCCCGTCGCAAGTACTTATGTTGCCAGTCTCGAAACAGCAGAATGATGCTTTGATTTCGACAAGAAACAAAGATTATGGTAATCCTCAGCTGTCGAACGAAAAAGGTAAAGATCAACCAAGTAGTTCGACAACAACTTTGACCAAAGTTGTAACGCCCACCATCCCTGAATTAACAATAAAACCGCCAAAGGGTGTAGTACACAAGTCGACATTTAATCCTCGCGCCAGAGCGGCGCAACATTATAACATAGTGGAAGATTTGGTCCAATCGCCATCTGCCATGTCGACTCTTGAAGTGCTACAAAATTGTCCAACCCAAAGGCAGGCATTGTTATCGGCAATTGGTGGGGTTGATCCTAAGGATTCCAATCTTGTAGCCTTTGATCACAAGGGATATGATCCTCAGTTACCAGCTCAGCTAGCTTTCCTTATTCAAGTGAAAGCACTCAACAAAACTGTTCACAGAACAATAATTGATGAGGGAGCCTCGACATGTATTATGTCAATGAGTTGCTGGAAAACTTTAGGATCTCCAACCTTGTCGCGATCTTCGACGACATTAAAGGCTTTCGACGGAAGGACTTATACCCCTTACGGTATCCTTAACAACTTGAAAATTGAACTAGGAGGAAAGACGGTAGAAATTGATGTAGAAGTCATTGATGGAAATCTTGACTATAACATCCTACTGGGTAGACCATGGATTTATGCCATGGCAGCTGTCGTGTCGACTTATTTTAGGAAGATCGCATTTCCTTTTGAAGGAGGGATTACGATCGTTGATCAACAGAATTTCCTCCCTAATGGTTCGCAAGTTACAGGAAGCATTCCCATGATCCATGAGAGCAACCATTCAATTCAAGATATCGGAGTAGGATTATTGAAAGACCCCACATTGATGGGAACTTTCGCGTTACTACCTCCTATTTATACAGGAAATGTACCATTTGTAGCAACCTGCAACATGATATCTTCCACGAAGGTCAACATGGATCATTTAGTGGTTTTGCCCCCAAGCCCTTTAGAAATATTGTAGCAATCAATGTTTCAGGCATGGGAGGCGACCCCAAATCAGCGCTCGTCAAGCGTTTGGGTAGATAGGTCAAGAGAATATGGAACCCATTAGATCCTTGGTCAAAAGTACATGGGACTGACGAAGGAATCTTACAATCAATGATGATTGAGGGGGCACCATGGAATGATCACCACCATCGTTCCCTTCTTCCGGAATATGAAGAAGATACTCAAAGTGACCTTTATGACCCTTCAATATTCGAATTCCTAACAAATAATGTAAACACGGTGGATTCCGAGCGAAACCTATCCAATATTGAAGAGACTATAGCCATAAATATCTCGACTAAAATAGATGTTGTAGAGAATATTTATGTCGACAAAGGTTGTTCCCCTTCAGAACTGGAAATATATAACGCTCTTTTTCGCGAATTTAGAGATGTCTTTTCTTGGTCATATGATGAAATGCCAGGCATTGACTCGAGTATCGTTGAACATGAAATTAAAATGTATCCTGAGGTCAAACCAGTAAGACAACGGCTTCGGCAAGTGCACCCGAAGAAAGTCGCTGCCATTAAGGTGGAAGTTAAAAAACTCCTCCATGATGGATTCATCTACCCGGTTCCTCTAACCGATTGGGTATCAAATATTGTCCCTGTTATGAAAAAACAAGGGACAATTAGAGTGTGTGTTGATTATAGGGATGTAAACCAAGCTTGTCCAAAGGACAACTACCCTACACCCTTCATCGACCAGATAATTGATGAATGCGCCGGATGTGAAATCTTTTCATTTATGGATGGATTTTCTGGGTATAATCAAATAAATATCCGCCCACAGGACCAGTCAAAGACTGCATTTATTTGTCCGTGGGGCACATTCGCTTATCGAAAATTACCCTTTGGTTTAAAGAACGCAGGGGCGGAGTTTCAGAGGGCGATGAATTATGCCTTCCATGACATCAAGAACATTGTTCAACCTTATCTCGACGATCTTCCGGCTCATTTGCGAAAGCGGACTGATCATCCGCAACATTTAAGAGCGATATTTCTACGTTGTCGACACTACAATATAAGACTCAATCCGCACAAATGTGTGTTTTGCGTCGGTTCTGGTCGTTTACTTGGCTTTGTAGTCTCTAAAGATGGGATTCGTCTCGACCCCTGTAAGGTTCAGGCAATCATTAATTTGCCTCCACCTTCAAATTTGCTTCAGATTCAGAAACTCCAAGGGAAAGCAAACTTTCTGAGGAGGTTCATTCCAAATTATGCAGAACTTGCTAAGGGTTATTGTTGGGTCCCTATAATACTAGTGATTACCCCATTACTATTGTAGTTATACCCCTTATTTATATTGTTGTGCCCCTATTACCCCCATATTGTTATTTCTGTGCCCCATAGAATCCCTCTATTGTTATTTTTGTGGCTTTATATTATTATTGTTAGGTCGGCTGGATTATATTGTGACTCCTTAGACTCCTATATATAGAAAGGAGGTTTTGTCATTTGTATCATCCAAGAATTGTTCATTTATGTAATGTAAAGGAGGTTGCCCCCTCGAAGAGGCTGAATTCTAAGGCGTTGATCTCTCTTTTCTATCTTTTTGTGAGCTGGTTTCATAACATTTGGTATCAGAGCTTTGGATTCTAGGGTTTCGCTGCTCCAAACAGGTCATCGTGGCATTTTCGCTATAACTTTTTTTCTGTGACGTTTCAGAAGTCGCAAAAAAAACCCATTTGAGAAGAATTGGCGCTGAACCTTGGGTCCGAATTTCAGAGCTTTTCGCGCGATATTTTCGGAGATATGATCTGAGGAAGTTGGTCTTTTTGCAGACTCCTGAATTACATTCAAAACAGGTGACCTGGGGAAAATCGTCATAACTTTCTCTCTGAGGATCGGATTGAAATTTCGTAAAAAGGTACAGAAAGAGGACGGACTGTAGTTTCTTTTGTGTGTGTTTCAGATTCAAAGGTTGAAACAGTGACTCGTGGCACGTCGTACAAGTTCGCTCTACTGAACTAGTCTAAAGCAAGTCACTGTGGGAGATTTCACATAACTCTTCCTTGGAGAATCCAATTTGGCTCAGACTTGTGGCATTGGAAAGAGGACGCAGAAGGCTACTACAGGTAGCAATTTCAGAACTGGATGATCCGAAATTACAGAGATACATCAGATTCAATATCAGGCTTCTATAAAGTGAAAAAAGGTGTGTAGTTTTTTTAAATTTTTGTGTAAGCTTGGTTTAACGGAATTCAAAGGGCATAGTAAAGCATTATTATCGGTAACTGATGCCCCGAGGAAAGAAAATGCAAACACCTAGTAAGGAACCTGAAAGCTCTAGCATGACTCATGAAGAAGAGGAAGAAATGCTACATGATATATCAAAATTACAAGAACAAGTGCAACAAATGTCACGCTCACAAAAGCTAACAGAAGCTAAGATAAGTGGCGTGGAATCTAAGGTAAATGGCATGGAATCTAAGATAAAGGGAATGGAAGCTAAGATGGATGGCATGGAAGCTAAGATTGACGCTAAAATTGATGGCATGGACGCTAAAATTGATGGCATGGATGATAAGATGGATGAATTGAAGAAGTTGCTACAAGAAAGGGTCACTAATGGTGAAAAGGTAGTAAAGGAAACTCATGATGAGAACAAAAGAAATGTTAATCATGATTCCATAGACTCTAATGTTGGATCGAAGACTCACCATGTTCCAAAAATCGATATGAGGAAGTTTGATGGCAAGGATCCCGCCACATGGATATTACAGATGGAGCAATTCTTCGATCTCAATAATGTGCAAAACACACAAAAGGTACGTATGGCAACTTTATATTTGGAACCAAATCAGTTTGTATGGTATCAATGGCTTTGTTCTCGTAAACAATTTATCACTTGGGCAATTTTTACGGAAGAATTGATAGCACATTATGAGGATACAAAAAGCAACACTTTTTTTAGCCAATTGATAAGTCTCAAACAAAAGGGTTCAATAATGGAGCACATTGAGGAGTTCCAAAAATTGAACATAAGGGTAAAAGATATTCCAGAGGAGCATAGGATTGATGTGTTCATAGGGTCTTTAAAGGATAATATCCAACATGATGTCGCCTTTGGGAACCTGATTCATTAGAGAAGGCATTCAGGTTAGCAAGAAAAATGGAAAGCAAAATTATGGCAACTAGGAAGCATACCACTCACAACTATAAAGACGGAAGTGTTGTTGCCCATAGTCTTCCACAACCTACAAGGTTGACACCACAACAATTGGAAGAAAAAAGAGCAAAAGGGCTTTGTTACAATTGTGATAGCAAATACACAAAAGGTCATAAGTGTGCTGAGAAGAAATTATTCTACATAGATTGTGAAGAGGAAGAAGAAAAGGAGCAAGAAAGGTCAAAAGAAGAGGATATATTCCAGGAACAAAGCCTAGATGAAGAACAAATAAATCCGACCATATCTTGTAATGCATTGGCGGGAATTACCACTCCTCAAACCATCAAGATAGAAGGACAAATCAAGAAGAAAAAGGTAATAGTGTTGATTGATTCAGGAAGCACCCACAATTTTATTCATTGTAGGGTAGCAAAAGAATTGAATTGCTTCCTATATCCAGCACCAGAGTGTCAAGTGATGATTGCAAATGGAGGAACAATAAATTGTTCTGGAAAGTGCCATAATATCAAGCTATCCATGGGAGAATATGTATTGACTAGCCCAATGCTTTCCATTCCAATGGGAGGTGCTGATGTTGTACTAGGAGTCCAATGGCTACAATCCTTGGGTACAATAGCTTTTAATTTTCAAGAACTTTTCATGAAATTTTCTGTGGAAGGAAAGGAAGTTGAATTAAGGGGTATTGCAGGGAAACCAGGAAAGATAATCAGCTCTAATGGCATGACAAAGCTTCTAAAAAAGGAGCAAAGAGGTGTAATTGCACAATTATGTTCGCTAGATGTTTCCACATTGGAATCATCTATTTCTCCAGATCTCCAAAAAGTCCTGGACAATCATTCCAAGGTATTTGAGACTCCCAAAGGTCTCCCACCTATGCGTGATCATGATCATGCTATTCATCTGATTCCAGGAAGTGTTCCTCCAAACATCAGGCCGTACAGATATCCCTATGTCCAAAAAAGTGAAATTGAACGTATGGTTGCAGAAATGCTAGAGGCTGGTATAATTCAACCGAGTCAAAGTTCTTTCTCAGCTCCAGTAGTATTGGTGCACAAGAAGGATGGATCATGGCGCATGTGTCCGGATTATAGGGAGCTCAACAAGCTCACTATTAAAGATAAGTTCCCCATTCCTGTCATTGATGAATTACTGGATGAATTGCATGGATCAATTTACTTCACCAAGTTGGATCTTCGTTCGGGATATCATCAAATCAGAATGAAGATTGAAGACATTCCGAAAACGGCATTTAGAACTCATGAGGGTCATTATGAATTTTTGGTCATGCCTTTTGGCCTTACCAATGCACCTTCAACATTTCAAGGTTTGATGAATTCAATTTTCAAACCATTCCTTAGAAAATTTGTGTTAGTATTTTTTGATGATATACTAATCTACAGCAAGTCTTGGAAGGATCATGTTGAACATGTTGACAGGGTGCTACAACTATTGGAGGAGAAACAATTATATGCAAAAAGATCCAAATGTTTCTTTGGAGTCCAGGAGGTGGAATATTTGGGTCATATTGTATCTCATGAAGGAGTTAAGGTAGACCCTAGCAAAATTAAAGCCATTAAGGAATGGAAAATCCCCACATCCATAAAGCATCTGCGAGGATTTCTTGGGTTGACAGGGTATTATCGCAAGTTTGTTAAGAATTATGGGAGAATAGCAGCACCTCTAACAACATTATTGAAGAAAGATTCATTTTCATGGACTCCGGAAGCAACAAAGGCCTTTGAACATCTTAAAGAGGCAATGTGCCAAGCACCGGTCTTAGCTACACCGGACTTCACAAAAACCTTTATTGTGGAATGTGATGCTTCAGGAAATGGAATTGGTGCTGTTCTAATGCAAGATGAAAGACCCATTGCTTTTGAAAGTCGTCCAATCAAGGGAAAGTTTTTAAGCAAAGCTATTTATGAGAAGGAAATGTTGGCAATACTCCATGCACTTAAGAAATGGCGACCCTACCTAATGGGAAGACACTTCAAGGTAAAAACGGATCATGATAGCCTTAAATACTTTTTAGAACAAAGATTATCCTCTGAAGAGCAACAAAAGTGGGTCACAAAGATGTTGGGTTATGACTTTGAAATCATCTACAAAAAAGGGAAGCAAAATGTGGTGGCAGATGCACTCTCAAGAAAGGATGAGGATGTGGAAGCATTGTTGTGTGCCATTTCTATTATCCAACCAGATTGGATAAACGAAGCAAGGGAGGAATGGAAGAATGACGAAGAAGTGTGGGCACTTATTCGAAAGCTACAACAAGATTCCAGTACTTCTGATACATTTAGCTGGAAAAATGATTCGTTATGGTACAAAGATCGCTTATACCTCTGTAAGAATTCCCAGCTAAAACAAAAGATTCTTATGGAATTGCACACTTCTCCCTTAGGAGGGCACTCAGGATTTTTAAAAACTTACCACAGGGTTAAGAAGGAATTTTTTTGGGATGGCCTTAAATCAGATATTCAAAAGTTTGTGGCGGAATGTTTGGTTTGCCAGCAAAATAAAGTTGAAACAATTAAGACACCGGGTCTATTACAACCTTTATCCATTCCAAGCCAACGTTGGGAGGAGGTTTCAATGGATTTTATCACAGGTTTACCCAAGTCTGAGGGAAAGAGTGTCATCATGGTGGTAGTTGACAGACTTACCAAGTATGCACACTTTTGTGCATTATCACATCCATTTAAAGCCAGTACAGTTTCTACTGCATTTATGGAAACAGTTCAAAAGCTACATGGAAACCCAAAGATTATTGTAAGTGACAGAGATCCCATTTTCACTGGAAATTTTTGGACAGAATTATTTTCTTGTCTTGGTACTCAGTTAGCTCATAGCTCATCTTATCATCCTCAATCTGATGGGCAAACTGAGATAGTAAACAAATGTTTGGAAGGATATCTTCGTTGCTTTGTATCTGATAAACAGACACAATGGGTCAAATGGTTGCCTCTGGCTGAATGGTGGTATAACACTTCCTTCCATACAGCAACAAAAATGACCCCATTTATGGCACTTTATGGGTATCA
This sequence comes from Pinus tabuliformis, assembly GCA_031772625.1. NCBI lineage: Eukaryota > Viridiplantae > Streptophyta > Pinopsida > Pinales > Pinaceae > Pinus > Pinus tabuliformis. The sequence goes on along the minus strand of CM062805.1, from coordinate 1,207,246,290 downwards.
ACCACCATCCATCACATCATATTTAAGAGAAAATTCTAAGGTTCAGGCAGTGGAACATCACATCGAACATCAACAACAAGTCCTCCAACTCTTAAAGGATAACCTCGTGTTGGCACAAAATAGAATGAAACAACAGGCAGATCAACATCGCAGTGAAAGAAGTTTTGATGTAGGTGATTGGGTATTCCTACGGCTACAACCATATAAGCAAATGTCCCTAAAGCAAGCTAAGAAGGATAATAAATTATCACCAAAGTATTATGGTCCGTACAAGGTGTTGCAAAAGATTGGTACTATGGCATACAAATTGGAGCTTCCTGCAGCTTCTCGATTGCACCCAGTTTTCCATGTTTCATGTTTAAAGAAGGTTATAGGTGACAAGCTCCCAATTCAAACAATATTGCCAGAACTTGACGAGGAAGGAAAAATTATATTGGAACCGGAAGCAGTCACAGAAACAAGAACTCGACAGCTACGAAATCGATCAATTTCAGAGTATCTTATCAAGTGGAAGAACTTATCCGCTGAAGATTCCACATGGGAGGATGAGAATTTTATGCAGAAGTATCCAGAACTACTCAAGCGTTGAGGACAACACTTTTTTGAAGGAGAGGGGCATGTTGGGTCCCTATAATACTAGTGATTACCCCATTACTATTGTAGTTATACCCCTTATTTATATTGTTGTGCCCCTATTACCCCCATATTGTTATTTCTGTGCCCCATAGAATCCCTCTATTGTTATTTTTGTGGCTTTATATTATTATTGTTAGGTCGGCTGGATTATATTGTGACTCCTTAGACTCCTATATATAGAAAGGAGGTTTTGTCATTTGTATCATCCAAGAATTGTTCATTTATGTAATGTAAAGGAGGTTGCCCCCTCGAAGAGGCTGAATTCTAAGGCGTGGATCTCTCTTTTCTATCTTTTTGTGAGCTGGTTTCATAACAGTTATACTCGTCTTTTGAAAAAGGATGTACCTTTTGTCTGGGACCAGGTGGCGCAAGCTTCCTTTGATGCTTTGAAAGATTGTCTAGTAAAAGCATCATTAATGTACGCCCCGGATTATCAAAGAGATTTTAACTTGTATCTGGCTGCAGCGGATACGACCATTGCGATGGTTTTAGTTCAAGAAGTCGATGGAATTGAACATCCTATCTATTATTTAAGTAAAAACTTAAACGATACAGAAAGTAAATATTCTTATGTTGAAAAACTAGCGCTTGCAGCTGTTCAAGCGATTCAAAGGTTTCGACATTATGTCCTCTTTCGGAAAACTACCATCCTGTCAGATTGCAACCCCATGACTTATATACTGTCGCGACAGTTGCTGGGGGGAAAATATTCAAAATGGATAGCAATCCTTCAAGAGTTTGATCTGGAATTTGTGAAATCCAAATCAAAGAAAGCTCTAGTTTTCGCAGAATTATTGTGCGATCTACCATCATCATCCAATGATGAAACATCGGAAGAGTCAATCGTGGACAAAAGTTTGTTTCTGATATCTGTAAGCAATGAGTGGTATGGAGATATCATAGTTTATCTCCAAACCCAAAAATTCAGGCCTAACACCTCTCGCTCCGAACAAAAACGTATACGATACCAAGCAAAAGACTACATGATCGTCGGTGATACACTTTACCGTCGTGGCGTCGATACAGTTCTGAGGAGGTGCCTTACCCATGAGGAGGCCGAAAAAGCCCTGAATGATTGTCATTCAGGCGCGTGTGGGGGGCATCAGTCTGGATATGCAACAGCACAAAGAATTTTATGAGCAGGATACTTTTGGCCAACCATGTTCAAAGATTGCATAACCGCAGTCAGAAGTTGCCATGCTTGTCAAATCTTTGATAGCAAAACCAGACGACCACCCACACCTTTACAGCCGATAGTTGCTGTTGGGCCCTTCGCCAAGTGGGGCATCGATTTCATGCAATGTAACCCCACCTCGACCGCGGGGCATGGGTATATTATAGTCGCTGTTGACTATTTTACCAAATGGGCCGAGGCGATGCCTACATTAGATAACACTGGTGAAACAGCTGCCCTTTTCTTTTTTAATCATGTAGTCGCCAGGTTCGGCGTACCACAGGCTATAGTTACAGATCATGGATCACATTTTCGCAATCATATGATGGTTGAATTAGCTGCCAAGCTAGGGCCATCTCACGACAGCTCTACCCCATATTATCCACAAGCCAACGGACAAGTTGAGGCAATCAACAAGGTCCTGAAGCGTATGTTGCAAAGGATGATTGGGGTTCATAAAAGAAGGTGGCACCTAATCCTGTACTCAGCCTTGTGGGCTTACCGAACGTCGGTAAAGAACGCAACCGGGTTCACACCTTTTCAACTGGTGTATGGCCTGGAAGCAGTCTTGCCAATCCAGTGCGAAATTTCATCACTTAAACTCGCAATCGATCTTCTCCCCGGAACCTCAGAAGAAGAGGCTCGTTTCTTGGAATTAATCCAGTTGGATGAAACCCACCGTGACGCCGCTTTGGCTAACGAAGCTCATAAGAAACGAGTCAAGGCTCAGTTCGACAAAAATGTCAAACCCCATGTCTTCGCAGAAGGTGATTTGGTCTTGCTTTATGATCAAGAATCCGATAAGTTGGGAGCAGGTAAATTCAAGTCCTTATGGATGGGCCCCTATATTGTTAAAAGGGTGTTAGCAAAAGGAGCCTACGAGTTAATGGATTACGATGGAATTCCACTGGCGCAGCCCCACAACGGGTTGTACCTCAAGCGTTACTATGCTTAATAGTAACTTGCATGCTTTTGTTGTATTTTGTTTTCGCTGAAGTGTTTGTTCTGGTCGAGTGATCCACCTTTTCCGTTGCAGATGTCGAACCTTCTGGAGACATGTGTTGGATATGCCAACGGAGCGAGTCGTAGTTCGCGGAACCTATCCTCCGCAGCCTGGGCCATTTTTGATCCAAGCGGCGAGTTAGTAAGTTTCAGAGGTGTATGTATTGGGAAATCAATGAATAACATCGCTGAGTATAGCGCGTTGATAGAACTACTCTCTGATGCCATCACACGTGGCATACGCCGACTAATTGTCAGACTAGACTCACAACTCGTAATACTACAACTCAATGGTATATATTCTGTTCGCAATCCAACTATTTATCGCATGTTCCTAAGGGTTAAGATCTTGGAAAGACGATTTGATTCAATTCAATATCAACATATTTCAAGAAACTTAAACACATTAACTGACTCATTAGCAAACTATGTGTTAGATAGACATTTGCAACATTTATAAAAAGGACACATCATCAAAAATTGTACATATGGATCACGTAAATCAACCAGAATAAAACCCGAAAATCAAATATATAAGCTGTTTATATAAGTTCATACATAATGTTCTGTAACCAAGAAAAAATTGGTCATATTACCTAAAAACTCAAAAAGATGCTAGGGGCACCCTAGCCTAGTGGTGCTCATGATAGTACGTCACGGCCTGTGCAATCATGCGCAAGAGACGAGTCCATCGTCTAGGCACACCAATGGTATGCCGCTGCATCTGTAAAGGTAACTCGTCAATATGTACATCCGGAAGGCCACGAGTAAGGCTCTCAACCTTCTCCTGCACAGCTGTAAGGGTCTGAGTGTCGTCAAGATCGCGAATAACAACTCTCCTAGCAGGCTCCCCTGCCGGGGCAGCAACTGGCGATCTCGGACGAACTGCTGGACGAACAGGACCAATATCTGCATGCACCCAAGAGTACAATTTAAAGTCTTGATAGAATAAAGCACAACAACATTATGAGTAAGAACAATAAACAGTAATATGGTCAAAGAGTTTACCGATGGCACCCCACTGCTCGCCATCCGGTAGCACCAAATCCGGATCACCTCGGAAATCCATACCCACATATGGATACTCAGAAAACGCCATCTCCTGGCGCTCGAACCACCTAAATAAGGCCTCAGTAAAAGTAATCTGAGGTTGACCTGCATGCCTAGACATGTGGTCAACCCACCTCTGCATGCGTGGCTTGGTCGGAGAAGGCAAGTCAAGTATGATGTACTGAGGCTGCATCAGTGGGATTTTCTCCAAGGCGAAGGCAGTCAGAATAGAACCAAATCCAAAGTTCTTCAGCTTCACATCCTTTACCTTGGTCAATTGACTTTTCATCTGAACAAGTACTGCATCACACCAGTTGAATACTTTCGGTTGGAGACACTCCAAGGCGTGTTGCATATAAGACCTGTTGCCAACATGTAGAGCTGCGCTGCCGGCCATCCTACTAATAGTGAACAGAATGGACCTGAGAGCCCGATCAGTAATCTCACGGATAACAATCTTGCCATCTCTGCTCGGCTGAGAACCTTCCCTACAATACTGGCGGACATAATCTCTGGTGGAATCAGTCCCCCGGGCCGTACCTGATAAGGAAATTGGGGCACCTTGTCTTGACAGTCCAGTCAAGAAGTACATGTCCTCTATGGTCAAGGGGATGGTCTTCCCCCTAATCTGGAACACTTGGTTAACAGGATCCCAAGAATCAAGCATATACTACAGTAAAGAAATCTGTGCTCTCATGCTAGAGATACGGAAGAACTTCAGCAGGCCACAGTTCCGCAGCACGTTCACCGTGACTGGGTCATGGAGGGCAATCATGTCCTCCTCTTCATGTTCTCGTTCTCGCCATGTAAGGGACATTTTGTTCAAGGTTACCTGCAAAGCAAACAAGAGAAAGAGTGAATTCCTGATTTGATGAAAAACTGGCGAAAAAATCATCAAAAATAACCTTAAAACTCAGTCTTTTTGAGCCCAACGCAGGCAGAAGGTCCTCTACCTGCGCTGAGGGTCAGACTGCCTTAAGGCAGATTGACCTTCAGTGCAGGTTTCGAAAGGGGAACCTGCGCTGATCCTAGGGCGCCCTGGCAAAACCCCAGGGGCTCAGAAACACTGGAAAACAGGCATGAAACAGGAAAAGGAAACCATGAAAAGAAAGAGCTAGGGTTTAGCTCCTACCTGGTCCAAACGGTGCCGAAAATCGTCCGCAGAATCTCCCGGAATCAGCTGGTGAAAATCAAGGGGGAAGAGGCACCTCCAGAGCTCCAACAAACCAAATGCAAATGAAATGGTAAATTAGAGCAATTGAAAAGCAGTACTATATTTGAAAAGAGAAAAGCTGGTAATGGTAAAAAATCAAAATTTGACCATATGATCGAGCAGTTTTACCGCGGAATTTATGCTCATTAAAAAATAGAAAAGCGAGATCCGAGCAGTTTTAACGCGGAATTCATGCTCGTTAAAAAATAAACATAAGCATTGAGCAGTGTTTTGGCGCATTCAAGCTCATTAAAAAATGAACCCATCTTGCTAAATAACCACTGTGATCATAAATTTATTAGCCATAAAAAGCCTTGGTCGTGTTTGCACCCGCCACCTCCATTCCATTTGGCCAATCGTTCACCTCCATATGATTGTTTACCTTTTTTTAGGAACAACTGCGAAGAGTGATTTCACCTAGCCATCCTTGTGACACTGCCGTGATTGGAAAATTCCAACCTGTACCTGGAATCTGCTGCTATCCCTGTTTATCACTCGTTCCTCAAAAGACGAGTCTTCTTTGAGCTCTTTTCATCTGACTCGTAAAATATGAAAAGTTTGCCGAGTTTTGGCCTTCCAGCTCGTTAAAATGACCGGAAGAGCTATCCCTCCTCTAGATTTTAATCTTTTAGGACCTGAGGGATTATTACACAAAAAGGTCGAGCGCTTGTTTTATTCGGCTCGTTAAAATTATTGAAAACTCATCCCTTCTGGATTGTTTTATACTTTTTCGGACTTAAGGGATTAGATGACGAAAAAGGAATTTTGTAGTTAACTTTCTGTACCTTTTCAGACTCTCTAAAAATGAAAAGGACCGAGTTTTCCTTGTCGTTAGACTCGTTAAAATGATTAAATAGCGACAAACTTGTCTTTAGACGAGAACGAGTTTCCCTATCGCTAGGCTCGTTAAAACATAGCAATGGGCTTGCCCGAAGGGTAGGTTATAGAACAAGCATATGTCATCCTCCTCAAGCTTGACAAAAATAAAGAGGTACTGGTCAGAAATGACTGGGGAAAAATTGGGAGAACCTCAAAGCTTTAATGGTAGCAAGTCGCTCTTCAACATGACACTTTGTCCTCCGTATCACATCGGGTTGGGTTGTTTCATTCACCGGTCTCATCACCATGGTCCTCGCCAAACCATCCGCATTTGGGGTAATGCTACCGATCCATCACATCAGTGTCGTTACATGTTCAAGAGATGTTGTTCAGAAAGAGTCAACCGTGTCCCATCCACTGCCATACATTATCCTTCATCCACTCATGATCGCCACCCTGAATCATATCTCACAGATTGTTTTCACCTCCACTAAAATCATTAGCTCCGTTCTGTGTCATTGATGTGGGATTCATTAAGGCCCTCCTTTGACGGATCGCTTCTTGTCAACTTCAGCTCATTATCCAAGAAGTTGATCTAGGAACAAACCCCCCAGTACTTTGAAGCTTGCATGCCTCAATGGCAAGTTTCTCACTTCCGGCGACAGGTATACATCAATGACCTTCGACCAGAAGATTTTGCGTGGTGTTCGACGCCAAGTCCTTTATGCACACCACGTGAATTGTACTACAGTACCTTGAGGGTCATTGTCATTATTGGTGATTCCTCTCGCGCTTGTTAACGGTTTACATTATTGACCGGTAATCAAGCGATGTCTTTCCATGTTCGACTTCAACACAATTCTCACATGGATCGACTTGTACTTAGAGTGAAGATCGAACGAGTTTGAAGACCCCGGATCTAGTTTCATCCATCCGGGCTGCGATATATATTCAAGATATAAAGACATTTGATATGTACATCATTGCAGCAGACGATCATCCTACTCAAAGGATGATAATTTCAGCAGAGAATTATCAGTCTACCATCAGACGATTGTCTGTTCTATGTACCAAAATGAATTTATAAAGCTTAGCATGGGAATGCCCGCCTCAGCTAGATCATGAAAGCAGAATGAAAAATAATGTATTGTATTGTATTTTATTACAGGGCACCTCTCAGCGATTGAATGAACTTCAGATCCTCCTGATAAAGCATTTCACCCGATAAACGACCTCATACTTTAGGGGGCAACTGTTATAGACATTTTTGTGCCTAACAGGATGAAGCATGAAATGTCGATAATCTAAGGGATCCAAAGTCCCTAAACATGTTGTTCCTACCCCTAGAGGAACAAGGTCAGCAAACCACAACAATGAAAATCAGTTCTCCACCTGAAAACACTCAAAACAAGCTATTTCTGGATCATGTCAGCTGCTCCACTGAGCATCTGCGCTGAATGTCAACTGCTCCACTCTGTACCTGTGCTGAATGTCAAAAGCAATGAAGGCTACCTGCGCTGGGGGAGATTGGCCAAGTGGCACAGTCATTCTGCAAGGTGTCAAATGCCCAGGAAGCTTCCAAAATGACACTTGGATCAGGGAATTCGCCTTGTGATGAGTAAGAGGATCTAGATCTCCAAGTGGAAGCAAGAAACTCCAAGTGGACTCAAGAACTGAAGTATAACTGAAGTGGGAGAGGACACTAGTCACCCTCATGCCAGCCTCAAGCTGACTCATCCTTTCTCCAAAACTCCTATATATAGAGCTCTCTCATGAGGTCTAGGGAGGCTGGAATTTTGTGCAAGTAAGGAAGTGTTGTTGGTTTGAGTATAGAACTATTGGGTGATTTGCTTGAAGGAGGTGAAGAGGAGATTTCTTTCTGCTGGGAGGTGTTGCTGGATTGGGCCTATTATGGTTGTAACACTCTCAGAACTTTACTTCTTCCATTAATAAAGTATTTGAGGTTCTTCTATATGCATGTGTCTTAATGGTGAATTCATGCTTGTATATTTGATTTATTCTAATCCCTGAATCGATTATGGATGTATGCTTCTTGTAGTTTCCTTTTCTTGTGCTTTTACAGGATCTCTGTGTAGCTGGGCCGGTGAAAGAGCAAGGAGCTAGGAGCAAGCAGCAAAGAGGGAAGATTGGATCAACCATTAGCGGAAGATAACAGTTAGTGGATCCCCTTTCTTTTCTCTCTCTCATATCATAAAGAAGTAATCTTGAATAGCTTTGCATTCAGTTGTTGCTGAGGTACTGTCACCCTTAGAGTGGGATAGGGTCATTCCGTATTGGATACTTTTCCCAACAACAATTGCTGGGAGAAGCATTGGATTGATTCTCCTCAGTTTTTGTTTAAAGGGTTTTTGATCAGGCTTGAGAGGGATAGTATGCTGGATAACAGAGGTATCATATGATTTTAGGTCCTCATAACTCCATGGAAAGACATCCTGGAACTCTTTAAAGAGGTCAATGTATTTAGGCTTTTGATCAGTAGGTAAAGATGCAGACAATTTAATTATTTTGGGTTTGTCAGTTGTACCAATGTTGCATTCTTCAATGGCTGCATTTTTGGTTTTCTGGGAATATCATTTGAATCAAAGATGTCCTCTAGTGGAGTTAGGCCTGTTGGTAGAAAATTGTCTTTCAGCTCTATGATGTCAGTTTCAGCATTGGCCACTTCTTCACAATTGATTGATTGAATTTGCTGAATGTTGTCCTTGTTGAAAATAGTTGGATTTAGCATTTGTTTTGCTGTTCTAGGTGATATTGGGTGAGTAGTTCTTTGAAATTGTATTTGTGATGGACTTGCTCTTTCAAGTATTTGTGATTGACTTGTTGTATCAAGTATTTGTGATTGACTTGCTGTATCAGTGTCAATATTTAATCCTGCAAACTCCTGTTGCAGCGTTAAAAAATTGTTTATTTGCATATCATCCTCAAATACTTGCCAATATTTAACATTGTTTAGAATGGAGGGTCTGTGTTTTATCTCAGTTGTGAAACAATTGTTAGGTTCCAATGGTAATTTGCAAGTACTAGCAAATGTGGCCAAACTATGAGCATGTAGATTATGGGTTCTAGGAATTTTAGTGATTTGGAATTCGGAGAAAAAGTTTAGTACCTCAGCAACAACAGACCTATAAGACCTTAGTATTTTGTCATTTGTGACAAAATTTCCCTTCACTTGTTGGATAACTAAATCTGAATCACCCATGATTGAAACCCTGGCAGCTTGCAAAAACTTTACTAACTTAAGGCCTAGCAAAAGAGCTTCATATTCTGCCATGTTATTAGTACATCTGAAGTTTAATCTATAGGCTCTGCCTTCTGCATGAGTGTTTACTTTATTGTGTACCCAAACTCCAGCTCCTGCCCCTAATTTGTTGACTGAGCCATCAAATTCAAGGAACCATAGAATATCTTGTTGTGAAGGAGATTTAACAATCTGTTCATGGGCTGGCAAAGTAAGTTGAAGTTCTGGTTTTTCATCTGGCCTGTCTTCTGGAACCGTCTCATCATTTGATTGAATATGTCTTACAACTAGAGCAGCAGCAGTGTCTAGTGATTGATTGACTGTTGTTTCATGGGTGGTAATTCTTTCATTGAGGTCTTCCTCTTGTATGAGTATCTCAATTTCAACATCATTCTTTGAGAGGGTTGTGCTGTCATTGAAGAGAATGTATGAGTCTATGTCTGAATGGACAACATATATGGGAAAGTTTTGAGGCTTTTCTTCACTGCTGACCATGTATTTCATGAGTGTTTCTCTGTAAAATCTTTTTGGTTGCCCAAAAACAGAGATGGTGGCATATGACATATCTAATTGTAGGGAGCCTTGGAGCTTAGCTCCCCATGACCTTGATAACAACATCCCATACTTAGGTGGGATATTAGCAACTACCACATCCATTAGGATTGTTTTGTTTGGGTACTGAACCAGAGACACACATAAATCCTTTATGAGACCTAAGCACTTGACTTGGCTGGAGTCAAAGGAAAACAGGTCCTTGTATGGTCTCGTTATATCTAGATTCAATCTCTCCATGACTGCTTTTGGCATTAGATTGTGAGAGGCACCTGAGTCAAACATTGCATTATGTAATATCTTATCATGAATATGTAAGCTGACATAAAAAGGTAATACCCCTGTGACTACTGTTTTTCCATCCACTTCTGGGCCAAATAGTAATTCTGGGGTATCATCCAACACATTAACATCATCTTTGTTGCTAGTGAGTTGAAGGGACTTCTTGATCTGTAGTTTATAGATGTCATGCTTGGCTAGTTCTGAGAGAGGAATCACTATCTTTAGTTTGCCAATTTCAGTTTCTAGGTCAAAGGGTTTTTCAGATTGGGTCTTAGGGTTATGGATAACAGTCCTTTCCTTGTTCATTAAATCTTCTTCTTGTTTTTTATCTTGACTTTGGGACTTGTCTCTTTTACTCATCTCTTGGGGAGTAACATTTAAATTAGGTTGAGAGGGTGAAGTGGCCATAGGCTGCTGTTTTAAGGACAGTGGTTCAGTGATCTCTTCAATAATCACTTGTTCTGCAGGTAAATTTGTTTTGTCATTAGGCTCTATGACTATGGCTCTTTTAGCCTGCTGATTATCCTTTACCTTTTCAGGCTGATTTACATTCACAGTTCTGCTCCTTAGCTTGTATTGTTTATGGACCTCATAAACAGCATTGTCATAGCCTTGTTTAAAGTCAAAGGATTCACCTGATTTAGTTTGGAACAGTTTGATTTCATCATCCTCATGATCTTCTTGTGTTAAGAAAACTTGACTTTCGCCATCTAGAACCATTAAATTAATCTCAGGATCTTCATTGGGCTCAGTTGATGTGGAAGTTTCTGCATAATTTTCTTGGAAAGGGGGTCTTATGTCTTGGTCAGTACTGGGCTTGCCAATGCCTGGGTTTTGAGTTCTCCTAAAATTTGGATTCCTAGGAGGGTTGTTTTGTGGTGCTTCCCATGATGATTTTCTCTCAAACGATTCCACTCTATCACCCAATCTTTTCATTCCAGTGAGTATTGCATCGAGCTTTTGATCAAAAGCAGAGGGTTCCTCTTTGAAAACAATCCTCTTTTTCAACCTTGCTCTGTTTCTTTTGGCAATCAGGTTAGCTTCCACTGTAACAGCAACCCTTTGGGCCTCTGCAAGGGATTGAGGATCTCTTTCCTTCAACTGATAGGCCATGTCAGGGTCAAAACCATCAGGGAATTTGTACAAAGCTAAATCAGGAGGGGGTCTTAAATTTTGTGGGATTGCGTTATATACATTGTTAAATCTTGCACAGTACTCCAAAACAGTCTCTTGGGGACCTCTTTTGATAGTGTCATATTCACCAAGTATGTGCAGAGGATCCTTCTTCTTTTCCCATCTGCTAGTAAAAGCTTGATAAAGCTCATCAGGAGTTGTGATGGAGTTTGCATTCAGGGATCTAAACCAAGTTCTTACATCCCCAGTTAGGCTTTGAACAAACATCCTCATTCTGACACTGTCATCATCTATTTCATAGGTCTCAAAATGGTCTTGCATCCTTTTGGCATGCTGGACAGCTGTCAGAGGGCCATTGGAGTCAAAATATGAGATTTTGGTTTGGTAATCTTGGGGTAGAGCTGCAGCATTAGCTGGTATCTGCAAGGGTGCATATATGTTAGCCATATTTACAGGGTTTAGAGGATTAACAGGGGCAGCTGAGATAATAGGAACAGTGGGTATCACAGGGGTAATAGGTAAGGGTGAACCTAGAGTGTTGGTCAAGGGGATATGTGCAGTGGATGAAGATGTGAGAGGAGGACTTTGAGATGTGGATGATGAACCAGGGGAACTAGGGGTAGACCAGAAAAGGACTTTGCATGGAGTAGAGATAAGGCTGGAATGATCTGAATCTGAGGTTAAATCAGCAGGCTTCTCCTGCCTTTGCTGCCTCCTAGTGTTTCTAGGGATAGTATTTGGATTATCAACAATAATGGGTGGATTAGGGTCAGGATTTGCCCTAGTATGCCGTGGATTTTTCTTGGGAGCCAGCTTCTAACTGTTTTTTAGGATTTTATAGGAAGTTTTTATATCTGCAAGGACTGGATTAAAGATTTTGGAATGGATATATATATTTCAAAGCTGAGATGAAGATTCACTGAAAAAGCTCTTCCCTAAAGCTGTCAATGTGACACAGAAACAGCTTTGAAGGCCTCCTGACTGATTTCAGGCTCGATCTGTAGCTTTGAGAGATGTATAGAAATTGGAAAATACTAAAAAGTTCCCAGTGGAGTCGCCAATTATGTTAACACCCAGGTTGTTCCCTATGACTCCCAAGGGAATACGGCCGGCGTAACCACTAACCAATCTTTGGATCACAGTTCCTAGCCAAACTGTAATCAGAGAGGGCTCTCTCTTTATGATTTGTTTCTGTTTTGATAGTATTTTAGGCTAGTTATTAGGCTCAGGTTTTGGTTTATGTTTTGGTTGGATGATAATTTCAGTCAAGGTGCTTATGCATTCTCAAAAGTGTTCTAGTCCATTGGGCTATGGAGTCAGTGGTCCTTTAGTTATTTTGAGGTGCTGAGTGATTTGTTGTAGTGATGCTGTAGAGCAAGGTTAGTGTCTGAGAAATAAACTTTCATAAAGTGATTGGGTGGGTTGTGTCCAGTTTATGCAAGGCAATTAAGAATCTTACAGTAAACTTTTGGAGTAAGACAGTGAGAATATTGACCCAGGAGCATTTAAGAATTTCTAGGTGATATTCATACATATAGAATTAACAGCTACATGAGCAATTAAGAATTCATGTGCAAACTAATCCTGAAGACAAACATTTACAGTAGTAAAAATTGAGCACAAGGTATAGTGAAACAAGTCATGCACTATTCTTTCTTTTTACTGCTAGATTAGTATAAGATGAGTATGATTTGATAAACATAAGAAAGACGAGAACATAGATTAAGGAAAAAACTTGTTATTTAATCAGACAGCACAGGGATTCTGCATCAGCACATGGAGCATCATCCAGACATCAAATATTTCAGGAAATCACTGAGCTCATCCATCCCTTTGTATTAGATAATTCAGAAAGTGTATAATACATTTGTCTCATAGAGAAAATTACCAACCCCTTATGAGTTACTCAGGGGAGTATATATACAAAATTTACATCAAAAATATCAGCGAATGAGTTAATATCTCATTTATGATATGATAATCTCTGGAATGCAGTAGCTGAAGGAGTGAATGCTGCAGTAATTCCTTAATGCCTCAGCTGTCAAAATAGTCAGAAGATATTCGGACTTTATGGTTGTTAGAGTCGGCTAGAGATGTGCTGTCTGAAACTTGGATAGCTGTCGTTGTCTGTGTGATGAGTCACTTTTTAGCTGCTTTAACTGCTGACACTTGTCATGTTGCTTGTCTTGTAGTGACCTGGAGCTGGCAGTGGCCGAATGATTGAAGCTATCGTGGCAAAATCTGAAGCATGAATTGCCACCAATCCTCCTTAGGCATTTGATGTCTGCGCATCTTTATCAATGTTTTCTCGGCCTCTGTATGTCTATAAAGATTGGGAGGGGTTTCAAACAGGTGATTCACTTCATTCTCAATGAAGAACAGGCCTTCAAGTTTGTCATACAAGCTCTATCCTGTGGGAGGCCCTGTTTGTTCAGATGAACTGCCAGATGCAATAATCTGATTTTCAATAGTGGTTGCCATTCTGTTGGCCATTTGATATGGAGAGATCAGTTTTCCTTCACCACTTAGTAAGCTGGGTAGGCCTTTTGCTTGCAACACTCCCATTTTAACTTTGTATTCCTCCACATTTGCTTGCATCTCATAGTACTTCCTCTCCACTGTTTGTATGTAGTTCCTGAGAGTTAGTACCTTCTTGGCAGAGAGGACAGCTTATGTTCTGTTGGGAATGCCTATAGCTTCCAATTCCTCCCTTTCTTGCCTGTTCAGGAAGTCTATCATTCTATTTGCCTGCTCTGCTCTGTTCCCTAGCATTGTCTTGGCCTTCTGAATTTCTGCTTGAGCTTGGCCCATTAAATCCATCTGCTCATGCATTATTTTTATTGACCTCCATTGCTGTCTGATGGATTGGACAATTTTGGCCCATAGGATTCTCTTTATGTCGGCCATAGCAGTCTCCAGATTCAGCTCTTTCTCTAAGGCCTTTATCCTTTCCTTTTGGGCCTTTATTTCCTACCCTGTTCTGCTACAGTCACTTTGGACTTGTCATACTTGGCATCCAGTTCTGCCAACTTCTCCTTGGCTTTCTTTATTTCATCTGCCTGGATCTCCATTGCTTTGACGGCCTTGGTCAATTCCTCTACACTTGGGCTGGCATCTGGAGCTGCTGTTTTTCCTGCTGCTTCTGTTGTGGGGGCCACTGCTGCCCCTGAAGTTGCTGCTGTTGTTGAAGTAGTTGGAGGAGCTTGGGAGGTGGATTCTGCCTGTTTATCTTGTAATGCTCCTTCCAGCTCTCTCTCCAATTCTCTGATCCTCTGGTCTTGCTGCATTAGGAGGTCCAGTTGGTCCTCAACCTGTTTTTGCTTTTGAAGTTCTGCTGTTTGAGGATGCTCTGTGGGCTGCAGCTTTAACCTCTTCTTCAATGCATTGAGGTCATCATCTTTCTTCTTCATGAGGGCCTTCACACCCGTTGGATCACTAGGATCATGTCCTAGATCAATAATGATCTCCTCAAGAGACTTTATTCTATTGTCTTTGGCCTGAGAGGACATTCTCTCAAAATCCAACTGGGTGTTGGTGTTTTTCAGGGACTCTTGCAGCTCATCTGCCATGGTGGCCTTCTCTACCAAGGTTGCATAGACCATCTCCCCAGCTTGCTTATGGAGTTCAATCTGGTCCATGGGATGTATATCTCTGGCTAGGACCTCCACCCTTGTCTTTATAAAATCTGCAGCTGTCTTAGGCTCCGGCCCTTTGGGCTTAAAGTGGCTGAAGATTATCTTTTCCTGCTGAATGTCATACACCGACATTAGCCTTTCTTGCTGGGCTGGTGTTGCATCTATGAACTGCTTGTAGACCTCAGCCCTTAGTAGCTCATTTTGAGCCTTTATTTGTTTGAAAGAAGCCTTAGTGCTTTTGGACTTCTTGGTCTGCTGGGAAGAGGAGGACACTTCCAAACCGAGCTATAAAGTTTGCTCCTGTTGAAAGGAGGTTGTACCTGTATGCTGACTACCCTCCCTGTCTTTTCTTACACTGTCCAAGACATCTTCAGTAATGTCTTCTAACTCTGGGGAGTCTGCTCTTTGCCTTTTGGCTTCTGGCTGGTGGGAGGATCCACTGAGAGGAGTGGACTCTTCTCTATCTCTTTTTGTACCCCTTTCCTCATGTGCTGGGGTCTGCAAAATTGGGGCAGTTACTGGCTCAGTTGGTGGGGGTGGAATTTGCAGTGTTGGAGCTGCTGGCAGCCCAGTTTGTGGTAGGACAGTTTGCCCTTGCTGCTGTTCTGGCTGTTGCTCTGTTTGCTGCCCTGTTTGCTGCTCTGTTACAGGGGCAGACTTTTCCTTCACTGCTTCGTCCTATGCACCCATTATGCCTTTGCCTTTGTCTGTCAGTGGTGCTGATGTAGATGGTGCCTGTGGTGCAGTCCTTGTGGCCGAGGTCCCTTCTCCCACTGAATAAGGCGGTCTGAAAGGTACCTGCTGTACATAGTCCAGGTCAATAGTTTTTTCAAGCTCCCTCCTATTCCTTAGCATTGTCTCTTCCTCAGTTAAATTTTCAACTAGAGTATCCATCTGCCATTCTTGCAGGTTGGCATATTTTTCAATATGTGGGTACTGGCAATGCTTAATGCCTATAAGCCTATACTTGTTTCTCCTAGCAGTGATGAAACCTTCAGGGTCATAATGGACCCACCGAAAACTATAGGACAGCTTGCATTTATCCTTAAGGACTAGGTCTGCCTCTTCCCACCCTTCTTTCTTGTTCATGATGAAGGGGCCCAACTGGTGTTTGAACTTGAGGTGGGCCTTCTTTTTGGCACTGTGGAAATGGGTGAGGTCGGACTAAATCAACTGCCTGTAATACTCCAAGGCAAATAACCTCATAGGTACATATTTTGGGAGCCTGTATGGACAGAGCTCACAGCCATAGATCCTAATGACGGTATGGTTCTCATATAGGTACCAGTCACCTATTTTATATTTTTTGGAAAGCTGCAGAGCTTTCTTTATCTCATTTGATATTCTGGGAGGAGGTGACCTCATCAACAGGCAAGAGACTGTGTATACAAATTGGTCAACAAATTCATAGTAGGTATAGGGTGAATTTGTGACTTTGTGATAGACAGAGGTCCAGAAGATGACAGATCTTCTTTCCCCTTTGTGATCCAGCCTTCTGATGTAGCATGGGAAGGCTTCAGAATGGTAGTACATGAACAGGTGGTAAATATAGGCCGAGTACTTGAAGACCCCCTGTCTGTCCACTCTGCTCAACTGATCATGAATCTTGTTAGCTATGAACTTAGCAAAGTTATATTTGCGGGCAGGGGGTTGGCGTGGGCTGTAAGGAGATAGCAATACCAGCATTGTTTTATCCACATGCTCACTATTTTTGTATCCCAACACATAGGCAATCATGTCCAGTAAAAGCTTGCCTACATCATTGAAATGGACAGCCAGGTAAGGGGGTGGCCCTGTAGGCTGGCACTCAGGTCTCATGAAATTCCTGGTGACCTTTTGAATCTCCTCACTGGTCATCTTGGCACCAGTGTCCAGCAAATAGTTCATGGAAAATGGGATTAGCAACTCTGTCTGATCAAAATGTAACATTTTGTTGATGGACTCAGCATTAATGTAGAAAAGGATCCTCCCAGATGGAGTGCTAATAGCTCTGTGCTGCATAGCATAGTTTTCAGCACATAGTTGAATGATTTCAGGGAAGACATTTACAGCTGGGAGACAATAGTATGGTATGTTTGACTCCCATATCCCATGTGTACCATGACCATCCTTATAGTCCTCTCTTAATTGACAGAAGGTCTGCAAGAAGTCCCTGTCACCCTCAAAGTCTTCAATAAGATAGTCCTTGTCAGCAAATAGCAAGGCCTCCAGCTCTTTATTTGGTGGATTTAATGGAGCCACACTGAGGGATGAGGATGCAGAAGCAGCCATTATATGATTTGATTTTGAGTAAAAAGGAGTTAAGTGGCTTGCAAAGTTTTAAGAGCTCAAAATGCCAGGTCAATTGTAGTCAATGTCTGAACTGTGTCTTATAATGAAAAACACACAGTGTTGTTTCTGCAGTTTTTTAGCAAGTTCACAGGGATTGTGAACTTCTCAGGGCAATTTGCAGAGGGTATGAGGAATTATTTAGGTGAAAGCTGCAGCTGGTGTGTACACCCGGCAAAAGGGAACAATGCCGGGCACTTCAAAGGTAATTTCACAGTTTTTACCCGCAAATTGACTGTTTCTATGTCGAATTACAGAGCTGGGGCAATGCAGATTGCCTTGGCTTACTTTAGGTAATAGGTGTAGAGATTCAATAAATTTCAACAGGTATTCTAATGGTAATTTACAGAGAATTGGTAAGCATGGGCCAAACAGAGGAATTACGGTGAATACCTGGACAGAACGCTTAGGTAGCTTGTGGGCCGAACTCTGAAGGTTGAAGTGATGAATCTGAGCGGTTGCAATTTGAATTTGGAGGTCTGGAGTCACTTTGGCAGCTGCAACGGCTATATCCTTCTTCACGCGAAAATGACATTGAAAATGCCTCAAAACATGACTTTAACGATAAAATTCGGAAAAATAGGGTAATTGGTGCCTTTCCGCCGATGACGTCAGCATGACGTCATGGCGGGCCCGGGTTCGGAGGTGACGTGGCTGCTGAGGTGTAGTCCAGGGTGGCAGGACATGGTGGCGGGTGGATAGGGTGGCAGGGTTACGTGGAGGGCCACGCGGCGCAGGGGCGAGGAAGGGCGCTA
This sequence comes from Pinus tabuliformis, assembly GCA_031772625.1. Classification (NCBI taxonomy): domain Eukaryota; kingdom Viridiplantae; phylum Streptophyta; class Pinopsida; order Pinales; family Pinaceae; genus Pinus; species Pinus tabuliformis. Next base: position 1,207,228,451 of record CM062805.1, on the reverse strand, counting down.
CGTCAGGATGACACAAGTATGACGCAAGGGGGAGGCGGTAACGGGATGGTGGTAAGCAGGTTCCCCGCACCACCTTTGGGCAAAGGCGGTATCGAGGAGGGGGGCTCCGAACAACCCCACCGCCTGCCACGCGTCCCTTGTACGAGGTGGAAAACTGCTTTCGCCGGACGCTAAAGGTCGGCAGGTCGGGGGGTGAAAATGACCACCCACCGTTAGATCTGGGCGGCATAGATCGGACGGCTGGCGGGTGCTCCGACGGATCGTGCAGGTTGGGGGGGCCCGCTGGATAATTTAAATATTTAATTAAATACTTTTGGCGGAAAACTTTAGGATTGAGGGTTTTCGTGAGTTTTTTGGGGTTTTTTTTGGGTTAATTTGTGAAAAAGGGGTTTATGGAGGGTTTTAGCAGTGGTGAGATTAGGGCTTATGGAGAGGTTATTACTCCTAACCAGGGGTTAGAGTAATCGCTTGACAGGGTTGAGCATAGTCCTAGGTGGACTAAAGTCTCCCTTAGACAAACCTATTTAGCTATAATGCTAAAAGGAGGATATTTATAGAATGCTTGGGGGTTTATACACCATAGTGTTACTATAGTAGGGAAAGGGGACCATAGGGGACTTAGATAATAAATTTAGGGGTTAATATGGATAGAAGAAGTGAATGAGGAGTGAAATGACCAGGTTTATTTGAAAACCACTCAGCTGTAGGAGTAGATCAAAATGAAAAGATTTTTAGACAATAAATGTGGCTTTTAAGGGACTAAGAACCCCCAAAAAACCATGAATTCTTCCATTAATCTCCACTGATGATGGGATGTTAGTTATGAATGGTAAGGGGGGAAGAAGGGAGGTTAGACATGCTTCTTTGCTTTGCTGCCACCTGATGGAGAAGAAGGATTTCTCAATCCATTGACTTTGCTTTGTGAAAATAGGCTAGCTCATCTTCAATTTGCAAGGAATGACACTTCTGCAGCCCCATCTGCCTACCCATCTACTTGCCTAGCATTTTTTGTTTCTTCTTGGAGGGTGCACTTGGACTTGCAGACCCTTATTTGCCTTTTCTTTTCTATGGATTTTTCTTTTTTTATTCTATCTACTTCTACCCTTATTTCTTCCAAGGTCCCAGATTAAGCAGTTGGGAGCCTTTCTTCTCTACCTAAGCTACTTGTTTGCCAGGATTAAACAGTTTGGACAGACTTTTCTCTCTATTCTACAACTGGAAATTCAAAACATGGCATGATCCAGATTAGGCTGTTGGACCATCCATCAAAATTTGAGTCCACATCAAGCTATAAGCACAGATTGTATTCTCTTGGAAATATGTGATCTTTGAATCATCAAAGCAAAGCATATTTGGACCTTTTCATTGCCAATCATGAAATGTGAAACCTATTGGTATAGGTAGCTAACAAATAGTAGCACCTCTAACAACATTATTGAAGAAAGATGCATTTTCATGGACTCCAGAAGTAACAAAGGCCTTCGAACATCTTAAAGAGGCAATGTTCTAAGCCCCAGTCTTAGCTACACCAGACTTCACAAAAACCTTTATTGTGGAATGTGATGCCTTAGGAAATGGAATTGGTGTTGTTTTAATGCAAGATGAAAGACCTATTGCTTTTGAAATTCGTCCAATCAAGGGAAAGTTTTTACACAAAGCCATTTATGAGAAGGAAATGTTGGCAATAGTACATGCACTTAAAAAATGGCGACCCTACCTAATGGGAAGACACTTCAAGGTAAAAAAATATTATGATAGCCTTAAATACTTTTTAGAACAAATATTATCCTCTAAATAGCAACAAAAGTGGGTCACAAAGATGTTGGGTTATGACTTTGAAATCATCTACAAAAAAGGGAAGCAAAATGTGGTGGCAGATGCACTCTCAAGAAAGGATGAGGATGTGGAAGCATTTTTGTGCGCCATTTCTATTATCCAACCAAATTGGATAAACAAAGCAAGGGAAGAATGGAAGAATGATTAAGAAGTGTGGACACTTAGTCAAATGTTACAACAAGATTCCCATACATCTGATACATTTAGCCGGAAAAATGATTCGTTATGGTACAATGAACGCTTATACCTTTGTAACAATTTCCAACTCAAACAAAAGATTCTTATGGAATTGCACACTTCTCCCTTAGGGGGGCACTCAAGATTTTTAAAAACTTACCACAGGGTTAAGAAGCAATTTGATGGCCTTAAATCAGATATTCAAAAGTTTGTGGCAGAATGTTTGGTTTGCCAACAAAATAAAGTTGAAACAATTAAGACCCCAGGTCTATTACAACGTTTATCCATTCCAAGCCAATGTTGGGAGGAGGTTTCAATGGATTTTATCATAGGTTTACCCAAGTCTGATGGAAAGAGTGTCATCATGGTGGTAATTAACAAACTTACCAAGTATGCACACTTTTGTGCATTATCACATCAATTTAAAGCCAATACAATTTCTATTGCATTTATGAAAACAATTCAAAAGCTACATGGAAACCCAAAGATTATTGTAAGTGACAGAGATCCCCTTTTCACTGGAAATTTTCAGACAAAATTATTTTCTTGTCTCAGTACTCAGTTAGCTCATAGCTCATCTTATCATCCTCAATATGGTGGGCAAACTGAGATAGTAAACAAATGTTTGGAATGATATCTTTGTTTCTTTGTATCTGATAAACAGACACAATGGGTCAAATTGCCTCTGGCTGAATGGTGGTATAACACTTCCTTCCATACAACAACAAAAATGACGGGATTTATGGCACTTTATGGATATCAGCCACCATCCATCACATCATATTTAAGAGAGAATTCTAAGGTTCAAGCAGTGGAACATCACATCGAGCATCAACAACAAGTCCTCCAACTCTTAAAGGATAACCTCCTGTTGGCACATAATAGAATGAAACAACAGGCATATAAACATCGCAGTGAAAGAAGTTCTGATGTAGGTGATTGGGTATTCCTACGGCTACAACCATATAAACAAATGTTCCTCAAGCAAGACAAGAAGGATAATAAATTATCACCAAAGTATTACGATCCGTACAAGGTGATGCAAAAGATTGGTACTATCGCATACAAATTGGAGCTTCCTATAGCTTCTTGAGTGTACCCAGATTTCCATGTTTCATGTTTAAAGAAGATTATAGGTGACAATCTCCCAGTTCAAACAATATTGCTAGAACTTGACGAGGAAGGAAAAAATATATTGGAACCTGAAGCAGTCACAGAAACAAGAATTCGACAACTACGAAATCGATCAATTTCGGAGTATCTCATCAAGTGGAAGAACTTAGCTGCTCAAGATTCCACATGGGAGGATGAGAATTTTTTACAGAAGCATCCAGAACTACTCAAGCGTTAAAGACAACACTTTTTTGAAGGAGAGGGGCATGTTATTCCCTATAATATTAGTGATTACCCCATTACTATTGTAGTTATATCCCTTATTAATATTGTTGTGCCCCTATTGTCCCCATATTGTTATTACTGTGCCCTATAGAATCCCTCTATTGTTATTTTTGTATCTTTATATTATTATTATTAGGTCGGCTGGGTTATCTTGTGACTGCTTAGACTCTTATATATAGAAAGGAGGTTTTTTCACTTGAATGATCAAAGAATCATTCATTTGTGTAATGTAAAGGAGGTTTCCCCCTCGAAGAGGCTGAATTCTAAGGCTTTGATCTATCTTTTCTATCTTTTTGTGAGCTAGTTTCATAACATACAAAGCCTCCAAGTCCCATTGTTCTTCTGTACCAACATGATCGGGCTCCCATAGGGCAATGAACTTGGATGGATGTGACCTTTTTGTAGTAGCTCCTGAATCTGCCTCTTGATTTCATCATTCTCTAGAATGGAGCACCGATAGATTGGTCCATTGGGCAATGGTGCACCTAGGGCCAGATCAATGGAGTGCTTGACTTGACAGTGCAGTGGAACCCCTGCGATGGAGGTGAAGATGGTCTCATACTCCTCCACGACCTTGTCCATCTATAGTTTTCATGTGGAAGGGCCCTATCTAGAGGTCATCACCACCGTCTTTTTGTTTCCTTGAGGGCGTATCATTAGGAAAACAAATTTCGCAGTTTTTGAAATGAGCTTACTACATTGTTTTGCAGTAACCAAAGAGATGGAAATAGGCAATGCTACCTCTAGTATCATGTACAACTTATTTCCCAAAATAACAATAACGGCATGGGGCCTTGATTCGTACATAGCATGTCGCTTCCACAAGTATGGTTGTCCTAATAATACATCACAAACTTCAAGGGGAGCAGTGTCACATAATACCTCATATGTGAAGGGATTTATGTTGTATGGAAGGTGACACTGTTGGCTCATGCGAAGATCCCATCCTTGCTGAGGCCACCCGATGTTGTACGGTTGTGGATGTGTTGTGGTCGGTAAGTGCAACCGCTTCACGACCTCTGCCGAAATGAGGTTCTTTTAGCTCCTGTTGTTGATAATGAACTGTAGTAGGGAGCCCTTTACCCACATCTGGGAGTGGAAGAGACACTCGTCCTCCTCTGGATCTTTCCGTTCCTCCTTCTAGATCTTTGTGGTGGCAACGGTGGCGTTGGGCTCCGCATCAATAATCTGTTTCCCTTTACCATTCCCCTTATCGGGTTCTAACTCAGATTCATAACATGCATCTGATTCTAACAGCTTTAGCTCGGTCATGAGTGACTGCTTGGCCCGACACTCACTTTTGTTGTGCGTGGAGGTCTTATGGAACTCACACCACTTTCACGTGTCCTTTTTCAGCTTCGTGGCGCTGTTCTTTGCTTGCTTCTTTGGCGGGTTGTCTTGGGCCGCCCTACCTAGGCTTTGTCCTTTGTTTTGCGGTTTGGGGGCACCTTTCCGTTGTTTTAGATTCACAGGTCCAAAGTCTCGCTTCTTTTGTTTAAACTTTTTTCTCAACCTTGACGACATACTGATATGTCATGCTGAGCAAGGAGATGTTCAAGAATTCTATTTCTTCCCGTATGTACTCGTGCAGGGAGCCATGGTATTTGAGTACCAAATTCTGCTCTATATCCTTAATACCCAACTTTGTGCAAAGGGTATGGAAAATATTGGTAAACTCTGGTATTTCTTGGTCCCTTCCCTATTGTAGCGTAGTCCACTTTATGTATTGATCCTCATAGCTTCCGATAGGGTAGTACTACTCCTTGATGGCATCCCAGAATGAATTCCAAGTGGGTGCAGATGAAAATAGTGAGCTTGTACTTTCATCCTTCTACTCGTAGTAGGTTTCCCACCAATCCTTGATGTGGGGGACTGCTTTAAGAAGAGAGAAAATATTCTTTTCCCAACTAGAGAAATCATGAATAGAAAAATAACCCCCTAGCACATTTAACCATTTATCGATGACATTTGCATCTATCTAGCCCTCGAATATAGGGATTTCAAAATTAACTTGTAACTTAAACAGTGTGGCATTTCGAGAGTTGCTCTTGGAAGCTGATTTGATGCCCTTGGGTAGCCGCTGAAGGATCTGGGAAAAGTTTTCCATCATCGCGTTCCTTTATCGCTCGAGGCTTCTTTGAGCAAGATTGATAGGATCTCCTGCTGCCTCATCCTTCTTTCCATCCGCCATGGGAGGCCATCGGGATTTGCGAGGTTGTTCTTGCAAAGGTTCGACCAGTTCAAGCCCTAACTCCTTATATCTCGTCCTCATTGGGGACATGCAAAGAAAAACAGAGAAGAAAAGAAGACCGCTCTAATACCACTGATCCAGATTTAAACAAGAATGCAACAAATTATAGAGATAACCGTAAACACAGAGATGTAGTGGAAATAATAATTCATTTCATTAATGTAAAGTACTGAAATATGCTTATAAATAGTAGTGGAGACAAACGAGCTAGGGCGATGGTAGCTTATCTCTGAGAAGAGATGTGGCGGCTACATGCCTCTGAACTATCTTACAATGAGGCTCAAGGGCCTTTTTATTATTGAAAATTAGAGCAAACCCTAAGCAACCAAAACCCTAACACGAGGAGATGTAACACCAAGAGTTTATGGGCCCCATTGGGGTTAGTTGGACAGCCAACTTCCTGGGGTTGCGACTTGGCCATATTATCTCTGTTTGATGCGCATGATAGACCATTGGAAAGATATCTCTGAGGATTACGATGGAAAATATGATTTTAGATAGAAAAACGCTAGTGGTAGATTTCCCAAAAAATGTCGTTTAGGGCCTCAAAATGGCTCCGGAAGTTTAGGACCCGAAAAAGTACTAAAAATAGTAAACTGTGCTATAATTAAGGAAACTAAAAAATTGAAAGAAGCAATGGTGGGGGTCCAAGTGGAATTGGCGGGTGGCCACCAATATCCACCTGGATCATGCCTGTAAGTAAATCCTTGGTTCTCTAAGGTGGTATATTGTAGTTCACAGTTGCTTGGTAAACCTTTATGCCTAGATTATTGTCTTTGATTTATTTTTGTTGCTAATGTTTAAAATTTATTAAACCAACATGGAAGAAAAATACCCTACACTCTTCTGTTTGCGTAGAATTAAAAATAAGCCTCCTCTCCCACATGAGGAAAATGCTATCCATTGTCAGGAGCATAAAAATATGCATACTACCGAATCTAGTACTTTATAAGGCATTACTTCTAGTTGTACACCTGAAATAGATACACTAGAATCATCTTTTCCTATGAATACTGAACCTAATATTACTTCTACATTGGCTAGTGAGTTCGATGCAGATGAAATAGAAGCACATGAAATCTAATTACCTAAGGTTATTGAACCTGACTATACTGAGTCAAAGATGACACAACTTGAGGCACCTCAATTATCTACATCTATTACTTTAGGGCCTTCCTCCTCTCTTCCTATGTCTCAAAACCAACCACAACCCGTATATCTTGGACCCAATGGTGAACCACTTCCACATAGTCTTGTGAGTATCGAAGAGATTCCATGGGAAGAGACTCAACCCTCCTCTCTTATTCGAGTGGTAATTCATTGTTATCATACACATCCTTTTCCTTCTCCTCATACTCCATCACAAGCTTCTTTGTCTAGTTCTTTTCCTTTTAACTTGCCTTTGAGTTTCCCTCAGAAACCCTCTTTGGGACAATTAACCATGATTGAATCTATTATGGCTTCTCAGTCTGTATCGACTACCATGACCGATACAACCCATGTTGCAACTTCATCCATTTTTGTAACATCACCAAAGACACATTTTTATGGTGGCTCGTTTGTCCCGCCTAGTTACCAATATTTTCTAGTACCATTTCTAGCATAGCATTTAGTCCATGGACCTCTCCCATGACATCTACATCTAGAATTCCATATGACACTTCTTTAATGAGAACTGCACAGTCTGCTCCTCCTCCTCCATCTGTGATATTGAGATAAAAAGGAGGCTAGAAATGAAAGCACTCGGTATCTACTGGAACCAATATTTAGTCATAGTGTTCATCATCTTGATTCTAATCATGCTTGAGTCACCTCAATCCGATGTCTTATGAAGAAGTTATGATTTTTTGAACTTTTTGACCAACAACCAAAGAAGTCAACAACAAGGTTGATTGGGATGTTGATTAGGTAGTCTATATAGCTGATGTCATCAGTTAATTATGCAAGGTATGGTGTTAAATGGGCCAATCTCATGGTGAAATGTGGAATCCTTGTATGGGTGGAAATTGACATGTTTTTATTGGCTCGTACAATTATGAAGTGGCCCAATTGATGACTGTCACATGGACCAATGAGAAGGCACCATGTGCCACCCCGTGGTTGGCAAAAAACTTTTCAAAAACAGCTCGAGGGCATCAGCGGGATCCAACCCCTTGATCTATTGCAATATAGTCCATTACTCTACCACCAAGCCATGCGTTGTTTCTTAACAACTATAGGATGCCACATATATTTGAGGTCAAAGTGTTTTGGTGTTGGGAGGAAAGGGTTGGGTGGTGTTGAAGCCTCAAAAATCGGGTCTACAACAAGGGGGATACCCACCCGGTCTGGACCTTGGTTAGCAGTTCCTTTTCCGTTTGGTATAGTGGGTCCGACTAGGGGTATGGGACCAGTTTCCAAATTTATGTGTGTGTGTGTGAAGAATTGATATTTCCTTTTTAAAAGTTCCTAAGTGAGATGCTCTAATTCTAACTCTAATCTAATAACATGCAAATTGTATTCTAGTAAGCAGAAATATCTAAGTCTACAATAACCTGGGGTGTAATCCTTCTGTTATGTGATCTAAAATGATTTCAGATAACAATTGATAATAAAGATCATTCAACTATTATGAGAAAATAATTCAATACAGATAAACCACTTCGTATAAAAAGTTAGACGAAACAATTGTGACAGGCATATAGCATAATAAGCTAATCATACATTAAACATAAATAAATCGCTATCACCATACAAAAGTTCCAAATGATAACTCATACATTCACACATCAATATATAAACAACTGAACATGAATATAACTTTTAACACAAAGGTAGAAATAGTTAAGCGATAGAATTACCATTTATAACTAGTTCTACTCATGAGCTTCAAGCGATAATGATTTATCTCTTCTTAATCCAACATCCACTAAGAGTACAGAAGTGCAACATTAGTAGAAAATATTATATATATATATATATATATATCAATAAATCTTGTTCCATTCACTCATCAAAACCTCCTCAGAGGGTACAAAAGTGCATGTTCTGGGGATACGTTTTTGACAGATTTCATGACCCTTCTCTAAATGCATGAGAAGGGTTTAAATACTAATAACTAAATCAAAAAATAACTTATTACAAAAATGTAGGATGTGGTTTAAATGACTGTCCTCATTTCATGGAAAAATAAAGAAAATTTAAAACTAATATTGAATCTCAAACTAAAACTAATAACTATTTCTGTATCTGATCCTTGAAATCACAAGCATTCAGCATTTGCCTGAGAAGAATCCTAATTCAACTTAGTTAATCTTTTGATTGATTCTACGTTTTCTTGAGCCTTCTATCTCTAGCCTGTCTACAATTTCTGTTCATATGTACATACCATATTGTAGATGTTTCGAACAATTACTACTGGTTTTAGGATTCAAGTTTTACTTTTTGTTTAACCTTTAGCATTCTTTTTACAAATTTATGGGCTTACAAGTGACTAAGCAATTAGAAGATTTCATTTTCAAGAAGTTTTGCCTAGAAAACTACCTCAGTTTCTTGATCTGGGCTTCCTTGGTATATTTTTTGCCTTTTGTGCGTTTTATTTTAGCAAATATAAAGCTCAAATTTTGTGAAAATAATGATTCCGTAAGCTCTTGACCCAGAGTTTTAAATTGTCTGTTTTTTGATGTCACCACTGTTCAGTATCCATTTAATCATGTTCCTGTATGGAAGAATTTTGGGCCTAGCCGCCATCTTTTGTAAGAACGAACAAGCTAGCTCTGTAATGGGTGCCTCAAAAGAACCATGTGAGCGAACAGTAGCCACAACCTCCATCACTTTAGGATTCTCTTCCTCAAGTAAACTATACATTCCTTCTCAAGTAGCAATACCAGCGTCTTTCTTACAGGTGGTGTCTGTATACAAGGGCATCATTTCTTTGTCGTCAGAGCTTGGAGCTTTGCCTTTCTTTCCCATAATATCCTGTATAATTCTTTGTATAATTCTTTGTTCTTCGTTCCTGCTGTTTACAAGTAAGGTGAGAGTAATGATAAGGAAAGGTGACGGGAAAGCTTTAAATGCTGAAGACATATAAAATATACCACCTTACATGAAATGGCTCTTTGATAAGAACAAAACCATATTCCATTAATGACTGGCAACTAACTCATTAATTAGCATTAAAGTGCATAACTAGGTCTCGGTTTATGGAAAATACTTTTTTGAATAATGAGCCCGAAAGATCTGTGATGAAGCGATTTTGCAATTTTCTTCGCAATATCGTAGATCACAAAATCGCAACATTGCAAAGTTGCTAGCTCGCTATATAACAATATCGCAAAATCACAACATCACTATATCGCTATATCGCAAATTGCTGGAGCACAATATATGTCAATCGTTCGTTAATCTGTTTTCTGCGAAATGCGATTTGCAATATGTTCCATCGCATATCGGCAGTTTAAAGTTTTTCAACGTAAGTGATTTTTTAGGCATGCGACGCAATAAATGTTTTCTTCATGTGTAGTTTCACATCACGATCTCACAATCTTAGAATTCGGCTTGCAAGGAGGTACCCTATTATCCTTTTTGCGATGTGATTTTTCTTAAGGAAAGATTTTGTCTTACCTTATCATAAAACTTAAACTTTTTAGATTTTTCAAGGGTATTTTCCTAAGTTTGTGATGGTAAGTCTTATTAAAAAGGAAATACAAGAACTAATTAATTTTTAAAAATTTTGACTAAGGGTCCCCACTTATTTAGTATTAGGAATAACACTAAATAAGAAGGGGGGTTGTTGTTGGCCACAACAACAGGCGATTCACTTGGAAGAACCAGTTATCTCTGCTTTTATTTTGGATTTTCTAAACTTCCAAAACAGAAATTTTCCAGAAAACCAAACTTTATTATAGAAAGACAAAGTACATTATGCTTTTAGCTATCAATGATATTTTGTTTCTTCTATTTTCAACTTTGATTATTTACTCCCTCAAGCTAGTTCTTGTATCTACATCAATCATTACTTGGTTTATAAAGATAAAAACAAAGCCTTCTCTGTAAATCAGTTTTGAATATGCTCATTTGTCATAGGTAGAGCCTCTGCTACCAGTAGGCATTTATAGCCTCGACAGTGTTACCTGTTACCCAACAATGATCGTGTATCCTACTTAGATAAATTTACAACTTTCAAAGAGAAATCCATATCCATACTTACTGCTTTCATTTTCTTTCTTACCCTTAAAGAACAATGTCTTGGTTTGATAGCCAATTTATGACATAGTCATTCACTTGATTTACGGCTTTGCTGAACAAGCTGGCTCATGATGAGACCCCTTGTCTTTTGATTGCAACAATCTTCAGTCATTGTCCTGTTGTGGTATGCAATATTGGCAAAGTAAACAAGCTATAATATCTATGATCATGATAAGCTGGATCGTGATGAGACCTCTTACTCTTTAAGTTAAAGTGTATCATTGGATTATTCTTTGAACATTGTAGTTTCCTAGGTGGGGAGGAAGTCATTGTTTCCTTAAGATGGCTTTGGATGACAATAGTAGAGTTTTTGGAAAGAGATTTTCTATAGAGAATCTTCGTTTTATTATTGATACCTTTCATTGGACTGATACAAAACAATTTCCCACTAAACGTTGCTTTTCATCAAAATTTACAAGGTCGAAACTAGTATCATTTCTAGGCGCAGAGCCTTTAATTGTATCTTTCAATAATAACGATCAATTTTCTAAAAGAATTCTATTTATATAAGTGAAAAAAACAAAATCTAAAAGAGAATTTGTGTCTTTTTCATGAATCTCAAATGTAACCATTTACAATTGATTTTATTATGGCAATAAAAACTGATCTACAAAATAGAAGGATGATCTCCTATGGAAAATATTTTTTGAGGATCTATCTATTAACAGGTAAAGAATCTCTTTTTCCTATTAAATCCTGTAACATAAAAGTGGATAGACCTATGAATTCTATGATTTGGAAAGGGCCAAGCCACATTCTTTGAAATTTTGTATGTTGCCCTTTTTCCTCATGAGTCTTGTCCCATTTTAAAAGTAGATCTCCCATTTGAAAGTCTCTTTTGGATACCATGTTTGAATCAAAAGAGGCTTTTACTAATGCTTGATGATGGGCGTGAGTTATTTTGGCCTGTTCTCATTGTTCTTCTAACTTAATTATTTCCAGTTGCCTTAGTTGTAAGGAAGAAGTTGGTGCTTCATCAATATATTGAACCAAGGCTAAAGAGGGAATTGCCAAATGAGTTGGAAGAACCACTTCTTTCCCATAAACTAAATTGAAGGGGGAGGTGTTGATGGAGGTTTTCTGCGTTATTCGATCTACCCATAAAGTATATATTAAATATTTGTGCCAATTTTTATGATTTTGGTCAGTGGTTCGCTTAATAATTCTGATTAAGTTTTTCTTTGTAGATTCAGCTAATCCATTCCCCTGTGGATAGTAATTGGTGGAGTATTTAAGCTTTAAAACCATTTTGAGGATGTATTATCGAACATTAAAGAAGAAGGCAACCCAAACCTGTTGATTATGAACTGATCTATGAACTCGATGATATGTTCAGTATTAGCCATCTTGAGTGGAACTGCTTCTACCCATTTAGTAAAGTAATCTGTTCCTGTAAGGATATATCTATGTTGTTTAGAAGAGTGAGGAACAATCTCACCTATTATGTCCAGTCCCCACTGATCGAAAGGCTTCTCAATGTTAACTGGTTATAGTGGCAAGGATGGTTTCCTTTGTCTCCCAGCAGCCATTTGATAGACTTGACATTTCCTTGCATAGTTATGTGAGTGTTTGAACAATGTGGGCTAGTAATAGCCTGCGTGTAATATTTTATGAGCAATAGCATCTCCAGCATAGTGTTTGCCTACTGGCCCATCGTGGAGTTCCTGCAAGATTTTTTCAGTTTCAGATTTCTCAAAACATCTAAGGAGAATAGAATCATAATTTATTCTAAAAAGAACATCATTCACGAGCTGATATTGTTTGGCTTTCAACCTTAGAGCTTTTTTCTTGGTATGATCGAGGTTTGAAGGAGTGTATCCATTCCTTTTATAATAAATGATATTAGCGTATAATGACTCAATATCGTTTAGGCTTACCTCGTACATTTGTATCTATACAAATGAAATTTCGGACATAAGCGATGCTCCGGCCAGCATTTTGCAAAAGCCTTGACGCTTTACAATATTTGTTGGTTTCATTTCTATGTCATATTCCTATAAGGCAGTAACCCAATTGGCTCTTTTCTCACCCACATCCTTCTGTACTAGAAGATTTCTTACCATTGGAAACAGTACTATGATTTTTGTATGTGTTTTGAGTAAAAAAGGTTTGAAATATTTAATTGCTTTGAAAACAGCATAAGCTTGTTTCTCTACATATGAATAATTCAACTCAGCCCCTTGTAAATTGGAACTGAAAAAAGCAATTGGGGCTTCTGTCTTTTCTTGATTTACTTGAGTGAGTATCACAGCATATGATATATCAGAGGAAAATGTATATAAAATAAAAGGATCAGAAAAATTTGGAGTTGCTAAAGATGGAGCATTAACAATTGCTTGTTTGATCAGATTGAATGCCTCATGTTCATCTTGGCCCCATTTAAAGTTTGAGTTCTTTTTAATCATTGCTTGTAAATGATACACGATTCTTGAAAAATCGAGAAAAAATCTCTTTACAAAGTTAATCTGGCCAAGAAAAGATTGCATGGCTTTCTTGTTGTGAGGTAGGGGTATTGCGAAAATCTCCTTGACTCTGTCAAGATCAATGTGAATTCTAGATTTTGACACTATGAATCCAAGAAGTTTTCCTTCACTTAATGCGAAAAAGGGTTTTTTTGGGTTAAGTGAAATTCCATACCTTTGACAACGTCGGAAGATTTGTTTTAAATATCTAAGATGATTGTTTTGTTTCTTGGAATATACAGTTATATCATCCAAATAGATTACCACTGATTTATTAACTAAACCCTTGAATGCGATGTCCATGGCTATCTGAAATGTGGCACCAGCATTAATCAGACCAAATGGCATCTTTTGATATGCGTATGTGCCCCATTCAGTTCTGAATGTGGTTTTTAATTGATCATCGGGATGCACCAACACTTGATTGTATCCTAAGAATCCATCCAAGAATGACATTAATTCTGACCTCGCGACTACCTGTAGTATTTGTTCCATAGGAGGCATAGGAAAATTTTCCTTTTGGCAGGCTTTGTTAAGATTTCGAAAGTCAATGCAGATTGTAATGTCTCCATTTTTCTTTCTAACAGGGACCATATTGGAAACCCATTTGGAATGTCGAATGGGAAAAATTATTTTGCCTTTCAATAACTTATTGAGTTCAGATTTGATCTGGTTTTCTAGATTGGGATGGATCTTTCTCAACTTTTGTTGGATAGCTTTTTCATCGTCTATCATTGGAATAGTATGTTGGATGATGGAGGTGTTGTACATTTTGAGTTCATTGTAATTCCAGACAAAGACACCTTTTTATTGTCTCAAGGGACGAATATATGCTAATTTTTCTTTAGGAGCTAGACCAAGGCCTAGATTGATATTCTGTGGTTTGGTATCAGTTCCTAGATTTACTAATTCATAGTTCAAAGTTGAACTTTGGAGTTTTGAATTGGTAGATCTTTAGTGATCTTTCAAATCATAAAGGTCTTCTAACTTGACTACTGACTTAGGTATGGCATTGTTAGTGCTATCTTGTTGCAATTGTTGGTCATGTTGGTCATCGTCAACTATTTGATTGGTGTAGGATCCTTCATATGTGAGGAAACTCACATTATCAGGATCTTCGTTGAAAGTCCTCGAATTGGTAATGTTATCAGGAATAGATGGTCTAAAAATTAATTCAATTGAAAATCGATCAGGGCTAAAATTTTCTGAAGGAATGAGCTTGGAAGCTATGTTAGATAAGAGGTTTGAACTAGCATTTTGGAGTCTGGGAATTGATGAAATATTAAATGCTATAAAGTGTTTAGTCAGATCTTGAACTAAAGATTGGTAATGTTTTAAATGACCTGATAAACAATGTATAGTATTACGTACCTGTCTGATTACAATTTCAGAATCTCTGAAAACTTGAAGGTATTTGACGTCTAATCTGATTGCTTTGTATAACCCTTGGACTAAAGCCTCGTATTCTGTGGTATTGTTGGTGCAATCAAATTCCAATTTGCAAGTTAGCATAGTTTTATCTCCCTCTGGACTTATTAACACGCATCCTGCTCCTGCTCCTTCGTTAGACTTAGAACCGTCAAAAAATAATTTCCAAAATAAAGATTTATTTATAGGATTATCTATAAAATTAATACATTTAGAACTATCTGTTTGAGAGAAATTTTCTACTTGAGATAAAACGAAATTTTCTAAGTAAGGTGAAGTATGAGCATTAAAATTTCCTAGGAAAGAATCTACTTAGTAGTTGCCAATGATGTTATTGTTGTATGCTACTGGTTCATTTTCTCCCTCCAGTTCTATTAGTATGTATTTCTAATGTCTTTCTCGCTCAACTTTTATTTGATTTGGTTTACCATTGTAAGGGAGCCACATGTGCGACCAGTCAGTTGCAAAGTATCCATGAAGTTTTTCTGACCAATCTCTGCTAAGAATTAAGCCATAAAATTCCGGAATATCAACGACTAAAATGTCGATAACTTGACATACCTTTGGGTTGGATGACAGCCTTATGGTAACCTGATTTAATGCGCCAATGACTTCAACTGCGATCGATCTAATTGAACTATGTGCAAAATGGATTTTTGTGTTTGAACGTTCAATTTTTCACATATTAACTTTAGTAAAATATTCGATGAAGCTCCAGAATCCACTAAGCAATTATGCAACTTTTTATTGAAAATTTCATAAGTAAGAAGAAATGGGGGAGTATGAGATCTCGATCTTCCTCTAATTAAGGCGATATCATTTGGATCAACTTTATTTATCGCATTAGTTGGAGGTCTTCCCATGTCATGGGAAGCTTGAGAGATTATAGTGGCGGGAAAAGGTGCAACTGGTACAGCATGTAATTCTTTCAAAAGTATCTTTTTCTGGTGTTTTAACTTGCTCAATTCGTAAAAAGTGATATTGGCCCTAGTATTTTTCATGTCTTCTATGATATTATACTCCATTTCATCTGAAAGGATCAATGTTTTATATGGTGTTGATGGGTTTGTTTGGACTGGGTTGGTTTGAGTCACTTTAGGTGTCGTTTTCTTGGCTGCGACTTTATCGTTAGTCATCGAGCTTGCGCTCTTTGGCTTAGGTGTAGGTTGAGGAGGATCAAGTTGATTTCTACTCCGAGTACTAACCAGGGATGCCCCTTGATCCTCTCCATTTGGGAGGATGAAATCCCACTTACCTTGTAACTCTACAACTTCTTCTTCATCGGTAGGTTCTTTAATAGCGATTTCCTCTTCTTCTTCTTTAGATTCAACACTTGTAATAGCATTAGGGGGTTTGGAATCGGTCGAAGGGTTTCTTTTAAAAGGTCTGTACGACTTTTTACAAAAAAATTCTGCCACTTGTTTCTTAATGTCTCCCATCTCGTTAGACGTGGTCTTCAAAACATTTTGCAATCCTTCTAAATCAAATGGATCTTTCGATTGCTTTTTCTTGGGCTCTTCCTTGAAAGAAACCTTCTTGGATTTTCATTCTTCTATCGCGTTTTTCTTTTCTAGGGCTATAATACGTCTCTCTACTGCTATTGCTTCTTTCATATTTTCGGATAAATTTGTTTTGTTAACCCTATCAACAAAGATTGCTATGTTTGATGGTAAAGCAGTGATGTACCATTCACTTTGCACTTCTTCGCTAGGCTTGGAAGCAGTAGGAATTTTGTTTAAGAGTTTATTTAAACGTGAATTGAAATCTTTGATAGGTTCTTTTGACTCGGACCTAAGGTTAGACAGGTCGTTGATCAATGTCATCATCGACCTTTCATCACCAAACTTAATAAGGAATTGTTCTTGTAAGATATTCCAACTAGTGATAAATCCAGATGGTAATGAAAAATACCATGATTCAGCTACTCCTTGCAGAGTATGAGGAAAAAGTCAAAAAATAGCATCTTCGTTGGTAACTCCATTGAGATTTATGGATAGCATAAAGTTATTAATATGTTCTTCCACTAGCATTCCTGCCTCAGGATTAAACTTAGGCAGCCATTTTTTAGGATGGGCCGGTAGCTGACTCAAGGGTGCAGGTAATAAGACTGCCCCTGGGTTATTCCATGGAGATTGGGCCATCACTGATCTATTAATAGAGGAAAGTTTAGAAGATGATCCCTGCGGTTGAGAAGATGAGGATATTATGACTCCAGATGATTGAGAAGAAGATGTGGGAGTACCGGTGGACTGATGAAAAATGATTTGAAGTGGAAGAGTGGATGGTTGACTTTGCGGTGGAGAGGTTGAGATGGATGATGATGATGAAAGAGTCTCGCTATAGGACCCTTTAGGAGATTTCCTTGCTCTATTCATTTTGGGTAGAGATAACTCGGTTGGCTGAATGCCAAATTTTTCGCTCTTTAATCTAGTAAGAGGATGAGCAGGGTTATATTGTGAAGTCACGCTGCATTGAGATTTATTAGATCTTTGAGGAGATATAGAAAATCGCTGAAGTTTGTGAATCAAAGATTCAACTTCAATAGGTTCAATAGTAGATTGTTCTGAAATGTCAGGGTTTGTAGCAGCGGTTGTTTCTCTTGTGACTTCAAGCTCTAAATTTGGAAATTCTAAATGCAATGGAGAAGTTGGGGGAGGTGGTGAGGGTGATTTAATCTCAGAATGGTATTTAGATTTAGATTTGCTTGCCATTCACAGTTCGAGGCCCTCCTTCTAGCGCCAAATATGTTGAAGCCCTAAAGATCAGGTCTACAACAAGGGGGATACCCACCCGGTCCAGACCTTGGTTAGCAACTCCTTTTCCGTTTGGTATAGTTGGTTCAACTGGGGATATGGGACTAGTTTCCCAATTTATGTGTGTGTGTGAAGAATTGATATTTCCTTTCTAAAAGTTCCTAAGTGAGATGCTCTAATTCTAACTCTAATCTAATAACATGCAAATTGTATTCTAGTAAGAAGAAATATCTAAGTCTACACTAACGCGGGGTGTAATCCTTCTGTTATGTGATCTAAAGTTATTTCAGATAACAATTGATAATAAATATCATTCAACTGTTATGAGAAAAGAATTCAATACAGATAAACCACTTCATATAAAAAGTTAGACGAAACAATTGTGAAAGGCATATTGCATAATAAGCTAATCATACATTAAGCATAAATAAATAGCTATAACTGTACAAAAGTGCCAAATGATAAGTCAGACATTCACGCATCAATATATAAATAGCTGAACATGAATAACACTTTTAACACAAAGGCAGAAATAGTTAAGAGATAGAAGTACCATTTATAACTAGTTCTACTCATGAGCTTCAAGCGATAATTATTTATCTCTTCTTAATCCAACATCCACTAAGAGTATAGAAGTGCAACATCAGTAGAAGATATTAAATATAGATATCAATAAATCATGTTCCATTCATTCATCAAAACCTCCTCAGAGGGTACAAAAGTGCATGTTCTGGGGATAAGTTTTTGACAAATTTCAGGACCCTTCTCTAAATGCATGAGAAGGGTTTAAATACTAATAACTAAATATAAAAATAAATTATTACAAAAATGTAGGATGCGGTTTAAATGACCGTCCTCATTTCATGCAAAAATAAAGAAAAATAAAAACTAATACTGTATCTAAAACTAAAACTACTAACTATCTCTATATCTGATCCTTGAAATCGCAAGCATTCATCATTTGCTTGAGAAGCGTCCACTGGCTGACTTCCGATTTTAGCTATGCTGTGAAAACATAATTGGCTAGAGCTGACACGATCATCTCGGCATAAATGATGATACACTTGGGAGTCATACACTGGCTGTGTGGCTTTACCAAATACGCCCAGTAAGAATCCCAATTCAACTTTGTTAATATTTTGATTGATTCTGCCTTTTCTTGAGCCTTCTATCTCCAGCCGGTCTGCAGTTGTTGTTCATATGTACATACCATATTGAAGATGTTTCATACAATTACTACTGGTTTTAGGATTCAAGTTTTACTTTTTATTTAACCTCTAGCGTTCTTTTTACAAATTTCTTGGCTTACAGGTGACTAGGCAATTAGAATATTTCCTTTTCAAGAAGTTTTGCCCAGTGACGCACAATGGAAACTGCCTCGGTTTCTTGATCCGGGCTTCCTTGGTGCATTTTTCACCTTTTGTGCGTTTTCTTTTAGCGGATATAAAGCTCAAATTCTGTCAAAATAATGATTCCGTAAGCTCTTGACTGAGAGTTTTAAATTTTCTGTTTTTTTATGTTAGCACTCTTCAATATCCATTTAATCATGTCCGTGTATGGAATAATTTTGGGCCTAGCCGCTATCCTGTGTAAGAATGAACAAGCTAGCTCTGTAATGCCTCAGAAGAACCATGTGAGCCAACAGTAGTCGCAACCACCATCACTTTAGGATTCTCTTCCTCAAGTAGATTATGAATGCCTTCCCAAGTAGCAATACCAGCGTCTCTGTTATAGATGGTGTCTGTATACAAGGGCGTCATTTCTTTGTCATCAGAGCTCGGAGCTTTGCCTTTCTTTCCCATAATATCTTGTATACTTCTTTGTATAATTCTTTGTTCTTCGTTCCTGCAGTTTACAAGTAAGGTGAGAGCAATGATAAGGAAAGGTGACAAGAAAGCTTTAAATGCTGAAGACATATAAAATATACCTCCTTACGTGAAATGGCTCTTTGCTAAGCACAAAACCATATTCCATTAATGACTGGCAACTAACTCATTAATTAGCATTAAAGCGCATAACCAGGTCTCAGTTAATGGAAAATACTTTTTTGAATAACGAGCCCGAAATTTCTGCGATGAAGCGATTTACTTCGAAATATCGCAGATCGCAACATCGCAGAATTGCAACGTCGCAAAGTTGCTAGCTCGCTATATCGCAATATTGCAAATTCACAATATCACAAAATCACAACATTGCTATATCGCTATATCGCAAATTCACAATATCACAAAAGCGCAACATCGCTATATCGCTATATCACAAATCGCTGGAGCACAATATATGTCAATCATTCGTTAATCTATTTTCTGCGAAATGTGTTTTGCGATATGCGCCATTGCATATCAGCAGTTTAAAGTTTTTCAACGTAAGTGATTTTTTAGACATGCAATGCGATAAATGTTTTCTTAATGTGTAGCTTCGCATCGCGATCTCGCAATCTTAGAATTCGGCTTGCAAGGAGGTATCTTGTTATCCTTTTTGCGATGCAATTTTTCTTAAGGAAAGATTTTGTCTTACCTTATCATAAAACTTAGACTTTTATATTTTTCAAGGGTATTTTCCTAAGTTTATGATGGTAAGTCTTATTAAAAAGGAAATACAAGCAGTAATTAATTTTTCAAATTTTTGACTGAGGGTCCCCACTTATTTAGTATTAGGAATAACACTAAATAAGAAGGGGGATTGTTGTTGGCCACAACAGGTGGCTAGCCCTGACCCCCAGGTCACATTACCCCCCATAAAACCACGATGGAAGCAAAGTGGGGGCGTGGACTAGCCCTAGCCCATGGCAATGTTGATGGCATATGACCAGAGGAGGAGTCAAGGAGGAGGGTGTGGGTGGTTAGGCCTGACACGAGTTTTAGGAAAGCCATATGTCCATAGCCAACAACAAAACGGGTGGATCGGGTGGCACCTGGCCCATGCCGACCACCGATCCCATGACTGTTATATGACCATTGATGTATAGGTGGGAGACGAAGCTGGTGAGGACAGGCAGTTAGCCCCGACCCCCAAACATATCATTACGTATATGAGCATATCCTGATGAATGAAGCACTAAACCGGTGGGGGTGGACCATTGGCCCAAGCCCCTAGACTTATGGGCTCCAGGTGTCCTTGATTTTTCATGTAGGGGCTATTGTGCAACTTAACGAGGAAAGATATTTCCCATTTTCAGTGGGAATCATGATGGTCCCACATGAATATGTCGCTCAACGAACTATGTAAAGGGTGAATTTTCAGGAAAATTAGTAGTTTTTTCTAATTTTCAAGACAAATAACATGACTTGTCTTGGAGAAGCATAACTTACTCAATTGTTAACCTATTTGAGCTCAAGAAGAGCCTAGATGGGGGTTTTTGAGCCCGTTGGATTTAATGGTAGCCTTTGTTTTCTTATCTGAGTTCTTTATGATGGATTTTTTGTAGAAGTAAGTGTCTTAGTGCCAAAGACAATCAAAGTTTTGAAGCAATATGAAGATATTTTGAGCATGGAGAGAACCTAGTCAGAGTTTTTCTAGCCTTCTAGTTTCATTTGCAGCAATTGTTACTTTAGTAGAGCATCTATTTTTAGTATTTTCTCAATATGTTCTCATGAGAGAAGCTCTTTTCAGCACCTCATTATGGATTTTTTGTAATTTTTTGTGCTTGGATTTCAAGTGGAGTACGAGGACCTATTGTGTGAGTCATTTTTACGTTAAAATTTTCATGACGTGTTGTAGGGAGTCATTTTTCTGAGTGATAATTCTTTGTAGGAGAAACAATACACTCTATTGTTGACAATGTGTATGTACTCATTTGTTGTTGAAATCAATAGATAGGTCTAGCTACTGGAGCAGGCCCAGAGACAGAGCCTAGGAGGGGGTAACTCCATCATCAAATTTTGGTTTCTTCTCTTCATGTTTTTCATTTTGAGTTGCATGTGAATGTGTTTTTTTAAAGTTCATGTGAAAATAAAAATCACCATTTTGAAGAGGTTGTGAATTTTTTTTACCTTTATAGATCCATTTTATTTACTTACAAAGCTTTATAGGACAACAATTTTTTGAGAGGAGAAGTTCTCCTCCATTTTCAAGTCAGGTTGTATCAGAGTTGGTTCTTACCAAGTTGCAAGTATGAGAAATAAATTGAAGAGTGAAAGACTCGAAGAGTTGGAGGAGATTGATGTGCCTCTTTGAATTAAGAATGTTGAGTTTGGGAGTTTTCTTGAAATTTCATAGGAAGAGAAAAGGAAAATCTTCATACAGTTGTAGCATGTAGTGGAGGAATAAACTAGTGAGAGTTACATCCTAAAAGCAACAAATAATTCCTCTGAGATAAATCCAATTTGTGTAAATGATTCGTACAAAGTATATGGACCCTATGTTGAGAATGATGCTTGTGAGTTTTGTGAGAATCTGAAAGATTCTCTTTTTGTGCCACTTGGTAAAAGTGGTTGGCTTGAGTCATCATCCACTTCTTCATCAAAACTGAAATGGAAAAGATTGTTGACAAGATAAAGGAGGTAATTAACATTTCTAGTTCTACTCCAACTCATGTTGATAACCCATCTTTTGCAGCCTTTGAAAACTATACCAAATTTATTGGTATGAAGTGTTTAACTTGGATGGTTTATGAAGGAAGAGGCCTCAGAGTCAATATCACAGGTATCACTAATCCTATCGAGATGAAGGAATGACCACGATCTAAAGGATTGGGTTATATTCATGAAAAAATTGGAGAGTTATCTAAATTTATTGAGGCAAAGAAATAATAAAGTGATGATAAGTCACACCATGATGGTAGTGATAATGGAAAATTATCTCCAAAGAGAGTTGAATGTTCCAAGGGACATGCAAATTCAAGTCATCATCATTGAACTCACAACCCAAAGGACAATTATAAGTGTTATGGGGATTTTAAGAATGTTGGTGATTTTGATTATTTATGTAAAAAATTTCCTTGCACATATTATGATGTAGTTGACAATTGTGTGATCAATTGTGAGTAATGTAAGGCAATGGTCAAAAGAATGGATCCAATATTTCGGACAAAACATGAGGAATCTCTGCCTATTATGAAGTGTTAAAATTGGCAACTAGGGTCAAATTCCACCTTGGGACAAATCATATGATGGAGATTATTATTGCATTTGATTCCCATTTTTGAGAGGTCTAATTTTGATATAAAGATTATCTCATTCATACAAGAAAAATTGGAATTTTGAATTTATTCTCTCATGCACAAATTTTCAAGGTCGACCTTAGTCAAATGTAGGCTCAAGAAGCCCAATGGATGTGTCTTCTCAGCCTCAACGAATTTTATAAATAACAGTGACCTCTCTTCTCATTTGGACATCAATAACTCACACATCATTCTCTCTCTCTCTCTCTACATCAAATTGGTTCATATAGCTTGGGATCTTCTCTCTCTCTAACACATGTGGCAAGAAGGAAAAAAAATTCAGAGGTAAAGAACAGGCCAAAATTCCAGATTGCAAACTATCAATGAACAATGATAGTTTGATCTATTTTGAATACATTTTCTTGGGTAGAATTTTTATTTCTTGAGGCCATATTTGCTGGCATAAAAATTGAGGCATTTGGGGCAATTTGACCTGCATTGACTGCATTCCTATTTGATCGCAACATTGAATAAGGTTTGACCAAGTTTGATTGAGTCTGTGTGCACTATTTGGGGTTGACTTTGACCCTTATTAGAGGTTGTTTTGACTACATTTGACTAAGATGAAAAGGAGAAGTTTTGTTGTTGATTTCACCACCGTTGAATTTTTTGTTAGGGCTAAAGTTTACTGATGATTTTGACAGGGTTTTTTTGAATGTGTATTGGGAAAGTAAATTTGATCTATGTATTCTATCTTGGTTGAAATATTGAATAATAATAAGAAGATTTGATCAAATTGTTTTCCCCGCATTGGGGTTTTTCCCTGACATCTGTCAAATCTGGTGTCATCTTGCCTTGGATCGTTTTCTATATATGTTTTTATGTTCTATGTGCATTTACTGTCAATGTGATTAAGTTAATGTTATTTCTATTGGAAATAACTGGAAATTGTCATTGGGATGCAAAAGGACTATTGAAGTAAATTCTGATAAAGCATAGAAAATACCATTTTTATCTAAAATTAACATGGTCTCAAACGTTAAGTGATGACAAAGCCCAAGCAAGAGTGAGGAAAAGAAATCATTAAGGGAAGTTGTTGGACAAGGATTTGGAACTAGTCCCAATGACAACTACATCTTACTTCAAATCCGAGGACAAGATTAAGGACAAATATGACTATCATGCATGGAAGATGTCTCTAGATTTGACTTTGGAAGAAAATGATGCTATGGACTATGTCAATGGAAGACTAGTGGAGCCTCCTTTAAATGAATCCACTATTGCACAAACAAAGTATAAGAAACGTGAGGTTAAATTTAAGAAAATTATTTTTTATTTTATTAATTAGCCTTTGGTTTCCTATATTTCTTATTTGGAAGCATCTAAGGATATGTATGAAAATATGGTTTGTATGTTCAAAGTAAACAATTAAAATAAAGTCCTCTTTCTCAAGAACAAGTTGAAAGACATCAAGATGGATAGAGGAGAGTCAATTCAATCCTACTTCATGAGGATTAATGAAATCAAGAATGATCTCCTATCTATTAGAGAATTTATTGGTGACAAGGAGCTTACTCTTATTGCACTTACAGGTCTTATAAGAGAATGGGATGTGTTTAACACCACCATCCTCAACAATGACAAGATTCTAGGTTTCGATGAATTATTGGCTAGATGCACTCAAGAATAAATAAGGATGATGGAAAGAGATAAACCCTCAAATGGAAAGAATCCTACCACTTTATCCACTCATGCTAAAAGGAAGAACGATGTTGGTCCAAGAAGAAGAGGTCAAGGATTTATGTCAGGATTCAAAGAAGGAAGAAAAGGAAGATGCTTCAATTGCAACAGGTTTTCCCACTTTGCTAGAGAGTGTCCCCATAAGAAGGATACTCTAAGAGATGATGACAACAACAACCACAAAAACTACAAAGGCAATGGAAATCAAAGGAACAACAAGTTCAACAAGAGAGGAAAGAGGAATGCTCCCACTGCTTAATATGGAAATGGTTGTCCACCAAAAAGGTCGAGAAACTCCAGGGATGAGGAAACTAATGTTTTAGATAAGAAAAAACAATTGTATCCCCTTTCTGCCCTCACGACTACCTCTCCTCTGAATACATTGGATCATTAGTTGATTGATAGTGGTGCCTCAAGGCACTTCACTGGGTACAAGGAGGCCCTGTCAAATTTGGTTGAAAAGAAGACAAATTTGGAGATCATACTTGGGGACAATGTCACCTACCCAGTAAAAGGGATTGGGACTGTCACTTCACTTAAATCAAGGTCAAACCCTTCATGTACAAGAATTATTCTATGTACCCGATTTGAAAACAAATTTGATATTTCTACAATGGAAGATAAAGGTTTCAAGGTGACATTTGTTGATGGGAAGGTACATGTTTGACAAAGGAACCTGAAATATTCATTTGCACATGGATTTAGGGTTGAAGGTGTTAGGTCCCTATGATAATAGTGATTCCCCCATTACTATTGTGGTTGTATACTTATTATTATTTTTGTGCCCCTATTGTCCCCATATTGTTATTATTGTTCCCCATAGAATCCCTTTATTATTATTGTTAGGTCAACTTTGGTTATATTGTGACCCCTTAGACTCCTATATATAGAAAGGAGGTTTTTTCATTTGAATCATCTAAGAATTGTTCATTTGTGTAATGTAAAAGAGGTTTCCCCCTCAAAGAGGTTTATTTCTAAGGCATTGATCTATCTTTTATATCTTTTTGTGAGTTGGTTTCATAACATTTGGTATTAGAGCTTTGGATTCTAGGGTTTCGCTACTCCAAATAGGTCATTGTGGCATTTTCGCTATAACGTTTTCACTACAATGTTTCAGAATCTAAAAAACAAACCCATTTTAGACAAAAGTGGTCTAAACCTAGGGCCCAAATTTTAGGTCTTGTCTTGCTATATTTTCGGGGATATAATCTGAGGAAGTTAGGGGTTTTGTAGACCCCCGAATTACATTCTAAATAGGTGACCTTGGGAAAATTTTCATAATTTTCACTCTGAGCATCAAACTGAATTTTCATAAGAAGTTACAAAAAGAAGATGGACTGTAGCTTTTTGGGTATCATTTTCATAACCTAAGGTTGAAACAGTGACCTGCGGCACGTCGTACAAGTTCCCTCTATGGAATCAGTCTATACTTCGGTCATCGTGGGAGACTTTACATAACTATTCATTGGAGACTCCTATATTGATAAGACTTGGGAGGTTAGAAATACTACTCAGAGGGATACCGTAGAAATAAATTTCAAACCTTAGAGATCCAAAATTTTATAGATACATCAAATTCAATATCAAGCTCTTACAAAGTGAAAAAATGTGTGTAGTTTTTTTTTAACTTTTTGCATAAGATTGGTTTGAAAAATTACTTTGAAGGAATTCAAATGGAATAATGAAGCATTATTATCAGTAATTGATGCTCCAAAGATATAAAATGGAAACACCAAGTAAGCAATCTGAAAGTTTTATCATGACTCATGAGGAAAAGGAAGAAATGCAACATGATATATCAAAATTACGAGACCAAGTGCAAAAAATTTCACTCACACAAAAAGTAACAAAAGCTAAGATGGATGGTTTAAAGAAATATGTAGAAGCTAATATGTATGGTGTGGAAGCTAACATGGATGGTTTAAAGAAATGCATAGAAGCTAAGATTAATGACATGGAAGCTAAGATGGATGGCATGGAAGCTATGATGGATGGCATGGAAGCTAAGATGGATGATTTAAAGAAAGGCATGCAAGATTTGAAGATAGATTTGAAGACATATTTGACAAATTTTTACAAGAAATTCTTACTAATGGCGAAAGGGTAGTAAAGGAAACTCATGATGAGAACAAAATAAATGTTAATCATGATTTCATAGACTCTAATAATGGATCGAAGAACCACCATGTTCCAAAGATCAATATGAGGAAGTTTTATGGAAAGGATCCCTGAACATGGGTACTACAGATGGAGCAATTTTTTGATCTCCATAATGTGCAAAACACACTAAAGGTATGCATTTCAACTTTATATTTGGAACCAAATCAGTTTGTATGGTATCGATGGCTTTGCTCTTGTAAACAAACTGTCACTTGGGCTATTTTTATGGATGAAATGATAGCACATTATGAGGATACAAAAAGAAACACTTCTTTTAGCCAATTGATAAATATCAAACAAAAGGGTTCAATGATGGAGCACATTGAGGACTTCCAAAAATTGAATATAATGGTAAAAGATATTAGAGAGGAGGATATGATTGATGTGTTCATAGGGACTTTAAAAGATAACATCCAACATCAGGTTCACCTTTGGAAACTAGATTTATTGAAGAAGGAATTTAGGTTGGCAAGAAACATGTAAAGAAAAATTATGGCAACAAGGAAGCCTACCAGTCACAATCATAAAGATGGAAGTGTTGCTGCCCCTAGCCATCCACAACGTACAAGGTTGACACCAAAACAATAGGAAGAAAAAAGAGCAAAAGGGCTTTGTTACAGTTCTGGTAGAAACTACACTAAAGGTCACAAGTGTGCCAAGAAGAAATTATTTTACATAGATTGTGAAGATGAGGAAGAAAAAGAATAAGAAATGTCAAAAGAAGAGGATATACACTGGGAACAAACCCTAAAAAATAAGAAATTAATCTGACCATATCTTGTAATGCATTGGCTGGAATTACCACTCCTAAAACTATCAAGATAGAAGGGAATATCAAGAAGAAAAAGGTAATAGTGTTGATTGATTCAGGAAGTACCCATAATTTTATTCATTGTAAGATAGCCAAGGAATTGAATTTCTTCCTATATCCAGCACCAGAGTGTCAAGTGATGGTTGCAAGTGGAGGAACAATAAATTGCTCAGGAAAGTGCCATAATATCAAGCTATCCATGGGAGAATATGTATTGAATAGCCCAATGATTTCCATTCCAATGGGTGGTATGATGTTGTACTATGAGTCCAATGGCTACAATACTTGGGTACAATAGCTTTTAATTTTCACGAGAAGGAAAGGAAGTTGAATTAATGGGTATCACAGGGAACCGGGAAATATAGTCAGCTCTAACATAATTACAAATCTTATAAAGAAAAAACAACGAGGCATAATTGCCCAATTATGTTCACTAGAGGTTCCCACATCAGAATCATCCATTTCTCTAGATCTCCAAAAAGTCTTGGACAATCATTTTGAGGTATTTGAGACTCCCAAAGGCCTCCCACCTATTCATGATCATGATCATGTTATTAAGTTGATTCTAGGAAGTGTTCCTCCAAACATCAGGCCTTACAGATATCCCTGTGTCCAAAATAGTGAAATTGAACATATGGTTGCAGAAATTCTAGAGGCTTGTATAATTCAACCTAGTCAAAGTTCTTTCTCTGCTCCTGTAGTATTGGTTCACAAGAAGGATGGATCATGGTGCATGTGTCCAGATTATAGGAAGCCCAACAAGCTCACTATTAAAGATAAATTTGCCATTCCTGTCATTGATGAATTATTGGATGAATTGCATGGATCAATTTACTTCACCAAGTTGGATCTTCATTTAGGATATCATCAAATCAAAATGAAGATTGAAGACATTCCAAAAACAACATTTAGAACTCATGAGGGTCATAATGAATTTTTGGTCATGCCTTTTGGCATTACTAATGCACCTTCTACATTTCAAGGTTTGATGAATTACATTTTCCAACCCTTCCTTAGAAAAGTTGTGTTAGTTTTCTTTTATGACATGCTAATCTACAACAAGTTGTGGAAGGATCATGACATTGACATGGTTCTAAAATTATTGGAGGAAAAACAATTATATGCAAAAATCTCCAAATGTTTATTTGGAGTACAAGAGGTGGAATATCTGGGTCATATTGTATCTCATGAAGGTGTTAAGGTAGACCCTAGCAAAATTAAAACCATTGAATGGAAAATCCCCACATCCATAAAGCATCTGTGAGGATTTCTCGGGTTGACAGGGTATTATTGCAAGTTTGTTAAGAATTATGGGAGAATAGCAGCACCTCTGACAACATTAATGAAGAAAGATGCATTTTCATGGACTCCAGAAGAAACAAAGGCCTTTGAACATCTTAAAGACGAAAGGTGCCAAGTGCCAGTCTTAGCTACACCGGAATTCAAAAAAACCTTTATTATGGAATGTGATGCCTCAGGAAATGGGACTGGTGCTATTTTAATGCAAGAAGAAAGACCCAATGCTTTCAAAAGTCGTCTAATCAAAGGAAAGTATTTACACAAAGCTATTTGTGAGAAGGAAATGTTGGCAGTACTACACGCACTTAAGAAATGGAAACCCTACCTAATGGGAAGACACTTCAAGGTAAAACAAACCATGATAGTCTTAAATAATTTTTAGAACAAAGATTATCTTCAGAAGATCAGCAAAAATGGGTCACAAAGATGTTGGGTTATTAATTTGAAATCGTCTACAAAAAATGGAAGTAAAATGTTGTGGTAGATGCACTCTTAAGAAAGGATGAGGATGTGGAAGCATTTCTTTGTTCCATTTCTATTATCCAACTGGATTTGATAAGCAAAGCAAGGGATGAATGGAGGAATCATGAGGAAGTGTGGGTACTCATTCAACAATATCCCAGTACATCTGATACATTTAGCTGGAAAAATGTTTCATTATGGTACAAGGATTGGTTATACCTATGTAAGAATTCCCAACTCAAAGAAAATATTCTTAGGGAATTGCACACCTCTCCCTTAGGAGGGCACTCAGGATTTGTAAAAACCTACCACATGGTTAAGAAGGATTTTTTTGGGATGGCCTTAAATCGGATATTCAAAAGTTTGTGGCAGAATGTTTGGTTTTCCAAGAAAATAAAGTTGAAACAATTAATACCCCAGGACTATTACAAACTTTATCCATTCCAAGCCAACTTTGGGAGGAGGTTTCAATGCATTTTATCACAGGTTTACCCAAGTCCGAAGGAAAGAGTGTTATCATGTTTGTAGTTGATAGACTTACCAAGTATGCACACCTTTTTGCATTATCTCATCCATTTAAAATGACTACAATTTCTACTGCATTTATGGAAACAATTCAAAAGATACATGGAAACTCAAGGATTATTGTAAGCGATAGAGATCCCATTTTCAATGGAAATTTTTGGACAAAATTATTTTCTTGTCATGGTACTCAGTTAACTCATAGCTCATCTTACCATCCTCAATCTAATGGGAAAACTGAGATAGTAAACAAATGTTTGGAAGGATATCTTCATTTCTTTGTATCTGATAAACAGACACAATGGGTCAAATGGTTGCCTCTGGCTAAATGGTGGTATAACACTTCATTCCATTATGCAACAAAAATGACACCATTTATGGCACTTTATGGATATCATCGACCATCCATCACATCATATTTAAGAGAAACCTCTAAGGTTCAAGTAATGGAACATCACATTGAGCATCAACAACAAGTTATCCAACTCTTAAAGGATAACCTCACCTTGGCACATAATAGATTGAAACAACAGGCAGATCAACATTGCAGCTAAAGAAGTTTTGATGTAGGTGATTGGGTATTCCTACGGCTACAACCATATAAACAAATGTCCCTCAAGCAAGATAAGAAGGATAATAAATTTTGACCAAAGTATTATGGTCCATACAAGGTGTTGAAAAAGATAGGTACTATGGCATACAAATTAGAGCTTCATGTAGCTTCTCGAGTGCACCCAGTTTTCCATGTTTCATGCTAAAGAAGGTTATAGGTGACAATATTCCAGTTCAAACAATATTTCCAAAACTTGATTAAGGAAAAATCATATTGTATCCTGAAGTAGTCGAAGAAACAAGAACTCGACAGCTATGAAATCGATCAATTTCAGATTATCTCATCAAGTGGAAGAACTTACCCGTTTACTATTCCACATGGGAGGATGAGAATTTTATACAGAAGCATCTAGAACTACTCAAGCATTGAGGACAACATGTTTTTGAAGGATAGGGGTACATTAGGTCCCTATAATACTAGCGATTCCCCCATTAC
This sequence comes from Pinus tabuliformis, assembly GCA_031772625.1. Classification (NCBI taxonomy): domain Eukaryota; kingdom Viridiplantae; phylum Streptophyta; class Pinopsida; order Pinales; family Pinaceae; genus Pinus; species Pinus tabuliformis. Next base: position 1,207,197,777 of record CM062805.1, on the reverse strand, counting down.
TATTGTTGTTGTATCCATTATTGTTATTGTTGTGCCCCTATTATCCCCATATTGTTATTATTGTGCCCCATAGAATCCCATTATTGTTATTTTTGTGCCTTTATATTTAGTTCGACTTTGGTTATATTCTGAGCCGTTAGACTCCTATATATAGATAGGAGGTTTTGTCATTTGAATCATCTAAGAATTGTTCATTTGTGTATTGTAAAGAAGGTTTCCCCCTTGAAGAGGCTTATTTCTAAGGCACTGATCTATCTTTTCTCTCTTTTTGTGAGCTGGTTTCATAATAGAAGGTCTCTATCAAGTTGGAGGAATTCCTTTGGGAGATATGACTTGTGATACTTCTCTTCAATCTAAATTATGGCACCGAAGATTTTCTTACATTCATAACAAAACTTTATTTGATGTAAGGAAGATGGTCACATGTAAGCCTAAATTCAAATTAGAGCATGAAGGTGATTGTCAAGGTTGAGGAGCTAGAAAACATACAATGGGACGATTCCCCTCAATTCAAAGTCAAACTACCAATATTATTCAAATGGCCCTCTTATCATTAGGCTAGACAGGTTGGGTCCTGTCAACCTCCAACCAAGTGTAAATATTGCAGACCAACTTTTGATTGGAATTTAGCCCTTCCAATCTAAGAAGGATCTCTCAATATACTTAAAAATTTGATTATGATAAGCTCTAAAATTCAGATGGCTAACTCTGTTTTTTCATGTTATTTTGCAGGTGAAGGAAAATGTGATGACTGCCACCATTGGGCATGGAGTCAAATTTAGAAAATGGAAAACAACAGAGTTTAATGGAAGCTAAGACATATCTGGCTTTAAAATTATTATCAAATGAACATTCACAATCACTCATAGTATGTGAAGGAAATTGGTGCACTTAACAAGAATTCCAGGTAATCAAGGTTGAAGGAAGTTTACCAAGAGGACAATGAATAAAGTCAATCACCAACGCAACTATGTTATGTAGCTCCAAGAGGACCATGGCAACCTATTCAACCTAGTATGATGCAAGAGCCTAATTCAATATTTCAAGGTTATGAAAATCCACCTCAAAGTAATTGGAACACACCCTTTCCTTAGCAACATTCAGTATCTCAACCCCCAAACCAAACTTGGAAGCAAGGTTGGCAAGTAACTTATGCAAGCCATCCACAATATCCTCAGTATTTTCCTCAATATACTCCATATCCAACTCCATGTTATCCCTACCATTCATCTCCACCACAACCACAACCCCATCCACATGCATCCCAAATATCCACTTCCACTCAACTGCCTGTACCACGATTTCCAAACCCACACATTGAAGTAGCTCAGCTCACCTACAATGTTGAGGTACAACACTTCCAAAAATTCACTCTTGAGATCAATGGTATTCACCGTAGCTCAATATGAGCATTCCAAAAAGGATATTATCTAGATATTATTGAAGGACCACATCCAGAAGGAGAAGATTCAAATGAGAATACTAAAGGATCATGGGTTGCATTTGATGAAGAGCATGCAACAAAATGAGAGATAGAGAAATATCCCTCATGGTTACCATCAAATCATCCATGTGTTCAAGAAAACAATCAGTAAAAATAGGAATATTTGAAGGTCATGGAAGAATAAGATATCCAAGATGATCCAAATCAGCAAGTGGATTAGGGGCATCACAACTATATTGAAATATGGTTCCAAACAGTCACTAAGTTGCAGCAACACTCTCTTCTTCAATTGTTCTTGATAGCATCAAAGTAAAATCATTTGGTGTCTTAAATATAGGTACATGTCAAAGCATATACTTAAATCCTACACATCATTTTGTCTATCATATTGATGTGCACATGCCTCTATTGGAATTATTCTTACACCTGAAAGTGATTTTGTTTTTCAATTAGGGTAGGGTAGAAAAAAATTAAAAAATAAAAGAAAAAAATAAAAATCTTAGGTGAAAACATCCTTGGAGGCTCCTCAGATTGGTACATTGATTGAAAACCTCAATGAGGTAGTCAATGGGTTGGAAAAAAAGGAAAAAGAGGAAAAAGAAATTACCCTAAGTGAAAACCTCCTTTGTGGAACCTAGGGAGACCTACTAGTTGAAAACCTCATTGAGGTGGCTAGTAGGCCTAGAAAAAAGAATGAAAAAAAAGCTCGCTCCATGCATCTCTTTGATGAATGCATGTACTCTCCAACATCTACAAGCAACAAGAACAAGTTGGTACCGAAAGGAAAATTTATCAAGCCTAGTCAAAAGAATCAAATTTTGACTTTATCCTCCTTTGCTAAAATGCTCCAACAATTCAAAGGCCATGCCAATCCATAACCCTCATCTATTTTCATCTATTTTGACCATCCACCCATAATTATCAAGCTTCTACCATTCAGTGTGCTTGTTGTTCTAAAGAACTACAGGATGCTCTGTTTTACAACAGGATACAAAAATACATAGAGCAGAAATTTGTTTTTTCGATAACTTGAAAACCATGCATCCATTTTCCATGTCGTTTTAGGGGCAGATGCATATGGATGATGGTGACATGCCCAAGAAATTTCAGTAAATTCTAGTGCACAATTTTCGAGAAATCAGCCTCCATCACCTACAACCATTTTTGCATTTTCTCTATCTCCGTGCGTCCATTGAAAAAGATGTTTCATGGGAAGATGAATATGGATGATAGTAGCATGCCCAAGCAATGTCAAAAAATTCAAGTGCACGATTTCCAAGAAATCAGTCTCCATCATTTCAACGATTTTTAGGTTTTCTTGAGATCCGTGCATCCATTGACCACAATTGTTCAATGGGGAGGTGCATAAAGATGATGGAAAGATTCTCATAAATTTTAAGGTCAATCCATTCCATTGTTTGGGAGATATGGACAAAACAAAAGGATGTCCTTTAAACCTACAGGATTCCCTAAAAACCTACAGGATTGGTAGTGATCAATTTTAAAAGGAGAAAAGAGAGGTCGCCTTCATCAAGTAGTGATAAGGAGGGGGAACCCAAAAACACAGTGAGGATTCATTAGCACTCCTCTATACTAGCAATATTAAAAGGGACAACTATATGGCATTCTTTAAAAAATTTGAGGGGATATGATGATGAAGTAGCTAGATATTTGCAATCATCTTCAGCATGGAGATCCAAAAGTCAAAGAATATCCTCTAGAGCTTAGCAATGACATGAGGATCATCAAAATCACCATCCAATACCTGCACATCAACATCAACTCAGCAACAACATGCAGGTCTCTCCAACAACTATCAGGTAGGTACAGGTATGCGATATTATTAACCTCTTCTCTTGGGAATATTATAGTTAGAAATTTGTTGCTAGTGCATGAAAGATGAGGTTTTATAAGCTAAGGATGGGTCAGCAGTATCAACCACCTTCAATTGTTTAATTTTAGTTCACTCCTTCACTCATGCAATATTGAGAAGTCAAATTATGAATGGTTATGATTTCAAGGAATGGGGACAATAGTTAAAAGAAGAAATTTTTACAAAGGCCAACTCACTAGAGCAATCCAAGCCCTCCATGCACTTCATATCCACTATCAATTCATCATTCGTACATCCCATTTCATTATTGAAAAGAAAATATATCATCCTCTCCATTTTCACAAACCTACACTACTCCCTTTGAGCCCTAGCATTATTATCCAATCCCTCTTCCTCATTTCACTCTCATATAGTTAGAAGACCCTAAAGGAGGAGGAGTGACTACTACAGGAAACCAGAATGTTGCTACAATAAGGAAGAAATGAACAAATTAAGCTAAACCCCAACATGACAAAGCCTAAGAGAGACCTAATCAAAATAGAAAACTCCAAGGCCATTAGGCAATCATCTAGGCCACAAGAGACAAGATGAAGGCAAAAAAATTAAAAGGGGCATTCACCTTGAAAATAGAACTCAAACTATAGTGATAAAAAGAGGGTTTCCAAGAGGTCTCTAATCCCTTTCTAGCTTTTGTCCAAGGCCTAAAATATGTTATAAAAATGGGAGAAAGGCAGGGAAGTCAAGTAAGGGTTTTCCCTAACCTCAAACTATCATTTACACTAAGAAAGGGTATCCTATAGTTTTAACAGGTTTTCTTGTAGGTTTCATGTAGTTTTGATAGGAATTACTACAAGATGTCTTAGTTCTCATCTAAATGCAATTTTAAGGTGTTAGAGGTGTCCAAATGGTGGAACAAGGTAGTAGAAGATTTATAAGGGTGTAGAAAACCTTGCCAAACTGGAAAATATTAAAGAACCAATCTTGAATAAGGGGAAGAAGACAAGCTAATGGTCTCAAGAAACAACAATTTTTCTTTGCACAAAATATGTTTTTGGGCTTCTCATTGCAGAACTTGCAGCCAATATTCTTAATGCACAAGAGACAGGACACTAGGGACGTAGATGAGGCACGATGAGGTCACTAAGTTTCTCAGAGGAGGAGAAACACTTTCGGCAGGGGGTATGATGGGCCTCTAAATTATACATCAATTAAGGCCCATGCCTCTAAATTAAAACATAAATTAAGGCCTATGAGCATTCTTTAGGACATTAAACCTCTCTTTCAACATTAGATAATGTATTTTTAACTTTAATATATTCATTAGGAAGGTTTATAAATAATTTCATATTTGTGCCTAATATTATTTATTTCTGTGGAATATTATGAGAGTATTGGGCAGATTATGAATATTAGGAGGAGGAATTGATTTTGGGTCTTATTCCCTACTACGGGAGGAGCAATAATAAATGATAAATCAACAAGATATTATGGAATGATGGCACAAATTCCTCCATTCATGGGGAATTATTCCTAATCACTTTTTATAAGTACCAAGTCGAATTTGCCTCTAGGGAATGATTGAGAAAATGTAGGAATGTGTTCCCTACCATTTAATGCAGACTGCTAATATTGGGGACCAGATCCACTAATCAAAGTATTTTGGTGGGGAAATATTCCTCCATTCATGGGGAATGATTCTTAATCATTTTCTATAAGTACCAAGTCGAAATTTCCTCTAGGGATAGATTTTCATTAGTGTTCTTGTGGACAGAACTCGTATTTTTGCATCTCCATTATATTTTATTGTAGAGATATAATTCTATTGATGAAAATAATAAATATTGGTGTCATTCTCATCTTCTAAATCTTGTTCTCCTCCATAGATATCTCAGTTTCCTTGGGCTTTGCCATCCGAAGAACCTTAGAGCCCTTTTGTATAATTTTCTTTCCTTCTTTTCACTTCTTATCGACATGCATCTCTAGTTTTTATTTCTTTCTCTTTCTGCATTTAGTATTAACAATTTCTTGTTGTAGGATTGAGTTCAATGGTTGATGTAAGTTATTTTGTAGGATCAAAAAAATCATTTCATCCTTGGGAAAGCTTTGGAAGTTCATAGTATCATTGACCTGCCTGGATTAGCCTTCTTATCCCCAAATCTAGATTGTTGGACCTCCTTTTTAGCAAAGAACAATAGATTTCTGCTATCATTTAGAGCATGCTAACAAGATTCAATCGAGTTGGTTACACTTGAATGAGATCAAAAAACATTTGAGTTCATACAAAAAATTACCCCATTGCATTTTCACTTGATTTGGTTGGGAATTCTTTAGATTTACTAGCTCACTAGTTTTCAAATTTCTAGATGTCGAATAGTAATGTTTTTTCTTTCTTTTTATTTTTATTTTGCACGAGTTAAAAAAGGTATTTTTGAGTGATTACACTTGGAATGGGGACCTAAGATACCCTATTTAATAAAAGAAATTGTCACATCCAATTTAGATTTGATTTTCCTGGTCATTAAGCACTCACTAATCGCATGTATCTTAGGAATGGTCTCATGCATCTCAGGAATGGGCTGATTTACCTCCAGTTGATTTGAAACTAAAGACACTAGAAGAACCTGAGTGGTATGAGGTTCACTCTCGACCTGAAAGGTATGGTTAGTTGAAGGTGGTGTTGAAAATAGCAACAAGAAATGCTAAAAATAGAATTGCTAAAAATAACATTCCTATAAATAGCAGTTCAGCCAATGTTGATCTTAGCAACAATGGATGGAAAAAAGGAAGTGCTAAAAATACCATTCTATAAATAGCATTTCCGGATACCTTCCTATTTTAGTTAGTCCCTAAACTAAAATAGTGAAGTAAAATTTGAATTTGATCTTTGCAGCAGTTTGTAAAATAATTAATTAATTCATCTTGAGTTAATTAGTTAAGGAAAATCAAACTTGAAGTCTATGTGGGGACATGCAACAGTTTCTCCATTAATTGAGGAATTTATCCATCAGTTAAAGAGATGAAACTGAGTTGTAATTTGAGTTGTAATTAGTTGACTTAGTTAATTAAGTCAAATCAAGTTAGATTAATTCAAACAACTTGTTGAATTAATGTAACTTCAGTTAGTTAATGCTTGCATGCATGTAACTACTACACTTCAAATAACTGAGTATTCTCTCATAAATAACTCATGCATGTCAGTTTAGACAGAGACCCAGTTGCTAGAATATTCCATTGTGAATATTCCTTGCAAGTAGAAGGAATTCTTTCCTTCACGATTGCACAGTTACTTCCTCAATTTTAGTGAGTTTGATGAGGCCAATTCACACATGTGACATCACTGGAATGCAAGAAAAATTGTGTAATGAAATAGGATGCTTGCAGGACTTGAGGAGGACATATACAGTGTCTATTTAGTCTGTGTGTTGTATTGTTTTATTTCAAAGGGAGGAGGATAGCTTGAGAGCTGATTCTTTTTGTAACTTGAACAAGATTTCCACTTGTATGATAATACAGAGTTGGGGTTTTAGGCTGAGGCTTTCCACGGGTTATATCTTCTGTGTTATGTGCGATTTATTTCTCATTCTCAGTTATATGTGTTCCCTTGATCTTCCTGAATTCGATTAATCTTCCACAAAGTGGTATAGAAGTAGATCTTGTATTGTGTTTTAGTATATTGCATAATTTTTTGATATATAGTGGGAATTTCTACATGGTATGAGAGCAAAGGTGATCATGGTGAATAACAGTGTAAAAGAAGGAGATGTTCGAAGTTTGGTTCCTCAATATAGAAATCGAGTTCTTATCACATCTCTATTTCACCTATGGTGTTCGGTGGTTTAAGACTCGAGTATTCCCTTGATGGTAGATTGAATTATATAGCCTAGAAGGATCGCATAGAGGTAGTGTTACAGGATAATGGTCTAAAGGACTTCATTGATCAGGACGTCCCCAAGCCAACTAACGCTACTCAACTGGTGGAATGGAAGAAATGCGTGGCTAGAGAAAGGAGAATCCTCGTGGAGGGAGTTCGAGATCACATAGTGTCGAGCCTCCATGGGAAGGAGACTCTATTTTAGATGTGGAAAACATTAAAATATTTGTATCAGAACAACAATGATTAGAGGAAGCTGGCACTGAAGGACAAGCTTCATAAGATCAAGTGTGAAAAGGGAGACACCATCTCTACATATCTGAACAAGCTGACCACGTGAAAGTATGAGCTTGGAAGTGTAGGGATCACTACTGCTGATGGTCACATGGTGAGTCTTGCATTCCTTGGTCTTCCTAAGAGCTAGCGTAGCTACCAAGACTCAATTAATGGAAGAGAAAAAATGCTAGATTAGGAACAAATTTGGTCGGATCTGATGCAGGAGGAAATCAAAAGAAGTACCAGAGGTGGATCCTCATTGAAGCAATATGATGAGGAAAATATATCCTTAGCAGGTAAGGCGATGAAAGGGAAAGGGAAGGCATCCCATCCCAAATCTAGTTCTTCCCATTGTGGCAAGAAGATTGACAAATCAAAAGTGAAATGCTTTCATTGTCACGAAGTGGGCCATTATGCTACAAATTGTCCATAGAAGAAAGAAATCCAAGAAGGGTTCCTTGAAGGTATCTGATGGTGAGGCACTGGCCTCACAGTTTGAGATGGATTTCTCACTTATTGTATGCATGGTTTCATCCTTGGTGGGATTTGTGTGGTACTTGGATAGTGGAGCTTTATTCCAATTGTCAGGTGACAAGAATATTTTCAGTACCTTGGAGTAGAAGGATCTCTAGATGTGGATCGAGATGGGCAATGATGGAAAGTACGATGTTTCTCGTGAAGGTACGGATGTGTTTCAGAGGGAGCATGAAACTCCCATCACCTTGATTGATGTAAATTATGTACCATGTCTGAAGAAGAATCTTGTGTCTGTCGCTATGCTAGAAGATAAAGGTTGTGATGTAGTCTTTAGTAAAGGAAAGGTATTCCTGATGCATATCGGTACTAGACAGACAAAGCAAATAGGGATTCAAGTCAAGAATCTCTACAAGCTGGAGATAGATGACTGTGTTGCTTTGAGTTGCAAAGTTGAGATGGTGCAGAGCTAAGATATTGGCGAGCTATGGCATACAAGACTGGGCCAGTTGCACCATGGAGCCCTAAGGATCATGCAAAAGATTTCTACCTGATTACCAAGGGAAAACATGAGAAAACGACTACATGAAAAGGTTGTACCTTGGGTAAGTATGCGAAATATTCCTTTCCTGATCGAGATAGAAGATTTGGAGCAATCTTGGAGTGAGTTCACTTAGATGTTTATGGGCCATTCTCTATAGCCTCCACCACTAAACAAAGGTACTATGTTATTTTTATTGATGATTTTTCTCATAGATGCTGGATCTACTTTATGCAAAAGAAAGATCAGACCTTCTTGAGGTTTTGTGAGTTTAAAGCCTTGGAAGAGAAAGAATATACAAAGAAAATAAAAGCCTTGCATAGAGAAAATGGTCGAGAGTATGTCTCCCAATAGTTTAAAGACTTCTGCCCTGTAGAAGGTATTAAACGGGAACTGATGGCACCCCATAACCCACAGCAGAATGGGGTGGCCAAAAGGATGAACAAATCGATTGTGGGAGCAGCTCTAGCGATGTTGCATGACCAAAGCCTACCACTGCATTTGTGTGTTGAGGCATGCAATACAACAGTATACTTGTAGAATAGAAGCCCACACTGTATACTAGGGATGAAGACACCTATGGAGGCCTATTCCAGGATGTGACCTGATGTAAGTCACTTCCAAATCTTTGGATCATCAGTTTACTGTCAAGATGCCAGGAAGAAGTTAGACCCAACAACTGAGTTTGGAATACTTGTGGGGTACACAAATACACCCCTAACTATCAGGTGTACCTAGCTTCTACTCAAAGGACTATGGTACGCAAGGATCTAAAGTTCAATGAGCACAAAGCGATGCGATTATCACATGAGAGGGATCTCAAGTTGCATGCAGATCAGGAACTTTTAGTTCCTAAGGATGAGGAACCTCGGATTGAAGCATAACAATGCATGTAGAGGATCCAGGAGTGGAGACATCCACTCATGCTGATACTTCCAGAGATGTGGGGAAATGCTTAAGGGAAGCTGACAGGTTGATGCTAGACATGCGGGAGAATATGGGACAACCATCTTCTCAGTGCAGGAGGTCACCTGAGTGGTACACTGGGTACATGGCCCTTGTTTGTGAGTGTGTAGATACCAAGCCTTCTTCATTCGAGGAGCTAGTGCAGCAAATAGTATGGGTTGATGCAATGGTAGAGAAGTACGACTCTATCTTTTAGAATAGTGTGTGGGATGTTGTCCCAAGGCCTCAGGGCAAGTCAATGGTGAGTTCAAGATGGCTTTACAAGGTAAAACAGGCAGCTGAAGGCAGCGTTGAGAAACATAAGGCAAGGTTTGTTTCCCAAGGTTTCTCACAGGTTGAGGGGATCGACTAAGCTGAGACTTTTGCACCTGTAGCAAGGTACTCATCGTTTAGATCAATGTTGGCACTATCAGCTCAAATGAGGTGGGAGATCCACCAAATGGATGTGAAGACATCATTCCTGAATGGGAATATTTAGGAGGAGGTGTACATTGAGCAGCCAAAGGGTTTCGAGACCTTCGATCGTGAATCGCATGTGTGCAGACTCAAGAGGTCTTTTTATGGGCTGAAGCAAGCACCCCGTGCATGGTACACGAGGATCGGAAGCTATTTCACCGATTTCAGCTTCAGCAAGAATGAAGCAGATGTGAACCTTTACAACATCATGGTAGAAGGTAAACCATTAATCATTGTTCTCTATGTTGATGATTTGATTTTGACAGATGATGAGCTGATATAGTCTTGCAATGAGGACCTTGCAAGAGAGTTCGAGATGAAGGACATGGGCCTTATGCATTACTTTCTAGGCATGGAGGTGTAGAAAAAAGATGGGGAAGTATTTGTGTCTCAAGGCAAGTAAGCTAATGAGATACTCAGGCGCTTTCACATGGATAAGTGCAAGCCCATGGAGACTCCTCTAGCTAGGAACTGGAGGAATGAGGATGGTACCTTAGGGGAGGTAGTAGCTACTACTGTTTATCGACAGTTGGTGGGTTAACTTATGTATCTCGTGAACGCACTACTCGACTTATGATTTGTGATGAACCAGCTGAGTCAAGCTATGCTACCAAGCTATTTTGGAAGGTAGCGAAGCATGTGCTGAGATACCTCAGAGGTACATCTCAATTCGGATTGTGGTATAAACGAACAGAGGGAGTGAAGCTTCAGGGCTTCAAAAATGCGGATTGGGCAGGGAGTCCATCAGATCGGAGGAGCACTTCTGGAGGAATATTCAACCTTGCTTTAGCTAAGTTTCCTTGTAGAGCAGGAAACATAGATGAATTAGACTTAGCTCAGCAGAGCCTGAATACATGGCTGCTAGTCAGGCTACATGTGAGGCCATTTGGATGTGGAAGAATCTAGTGGGATTTTTTGGTCAGATGATGGATCCTACAGTGATCTACTGTGATAACCAGAGTTGTATCAAACTCTCTGAGAATCCAATTTTTCATGACAGGTCCAAGCACATAGATATTTGGTATCATCATCTTCGAGACTGTGTGGTCAAGAGGATCATGTTGTTGCTGTATGTTTCGACCGAGGAAGAGGATGTAGATATTTTGACTAAGGCATTTTCAAGATGCAAGTTTGAGTTCCATAGAGATAGGATTGGAGCTACTGATAATCCCTTTCTTGTTGAGAGGGAGTGTTGAAAATAACAACAAGAAATGATAAAAATAGAATTGCTAAAAATAACACTGCTATAAATAGCAGTTCAACCAGTCTTGATCTTAGCAAAAATGGATGGAAAAATGGAAGTGCTAAAAATATCATTCTATAAGTAGCATTTCATGATACCTTCCTATTTTAGTCAGTCCCTGAACTAAAATAGTGAAGTAAAATTCGAATGTGATCTTAGCAGTAGTTTGTCAAATTAATTCATCTTGAGTTAATTACTTAAGGAAAATCAAACTTGAAGTCTATACGGGGACATGCAACAATTTATCCATTAATTGAGGAATATATCCATAAGTTAAAGAGATAAGAGCGAGTTTTAATTTGAGTTGTAATTAGTTGACTTAGTTAACTGAGTCAAGACCAGTTAGATTAATTCAAATGGTTTGTTGAATTAATGTAAGTTTAGTTAGTTAATGCTTACATGTATGTAACTACTGCATTTCAAATAACTGAGTATTCTCTCATAAATAACTTATGCATGTCAGTTCAGACAGAGACCTAGTTGAGATCAGATGGAGGGGTAGTGTACTACCAGTTTCTAGAATATTCCATTGTGAATATTCCTTGCTCGTAGAAAGAATTTTTTCCTTGAGGATTGTGTAGTTACTTCTTTAGGTTTAGTGAGTGTGATGAGGCCAATTCACACATGTGACATCATTGGAAGCCAAGAAAAATTGCGCAAGGAAATAGGAGGCTAGGAGGGCTTGAGGACGACATATACACTGTCTATTCAGTCTGTGAACTGTATTGTTTGATTGCAGAGAGAGTAGGATAGCTTGATAGTTGATTTATATGTGTTCTCTTAACCTTTCTCAGTTCGATTAAGCTTCCACAAAGTGTTGTAGAGGTATATCTTGTATTGCGTTTTAGTATATTTCATAAGATGTTGATCTACAGTGGGAATTTCTATAGGTGTACCTAGGTCTTCCATTTTCTCAACCAGTGATTGGTCAAGAACAGACTCATGAGACTCACTTTTAAAGAGAGTGGGGTTGACCATATATGAATTTTGATCAATCACTAGATCAACTAGTGAAGGAGCAAGGGAAAGCTTTCGAAACCTGGATGAAAGACAAGGTTGAGAAGCTGTAAGGTTTTCCAATTCTTTGGAAGCTTGATCTAAAAGAGGACAGGGTAAATGGGATGATCACCTTCACACAACTTACAGGGAAATTTGACTTTCCCCTTTTTCCTATGATATTTAGTGACACTAGTTGAAGGTTTATCACTAGCATGATCTCCAGAGGTTGATGAAAAAGGATGATGCGAACCTATAGACCACACTTCTATGACCTTGTAAATACCAAAGCAATCATGAAGAAGGTGGTCACCCTTGCAAATCTTGGAAGGGAATTTTAATTTTCAGGGCTAGTTGGAAGATTTCTCTACATCTGTTGCATCTGTAGCAATGGCTTCATCATTACCTCTTACTGATTTTGCTTCTTCTTCTTCCTCCTCTTCTTCATATTCCTAGCTTTGTGGTTACTACAATCCAGAGTTTCACCAGGCAAAGAGGAAGAAGGAGGTGAAGAAAAAGGTGATGAAGGTAAAGGGTCAACTTTAAGATCACCAGAGGTTGATTTCGTTCAGGTGGAGGAGAACTCGTTTGAAAAGAAGTTTGGACACATGGAATCACTGAGGTTGAAAATAACGAAATTGTTAAATGAATGGTCAATCCAAGAAGGGACAATGTTTCCATATCCGGAGCACGAGTATTTCCAAAAGAGTGAAAATAACTAGGATTCCAGTTAGAGGAGTTTCCTTGACTAGTAGACTTGGGAAATGTTTCCATTAGTATCAACCTAATATATAATAAGGAGTATTTCCAAAGGAAGGATTTTGTTCCACAGTCAATTAATTACTTTTAGATATTAACAAAACAAAATAAAAACTGGGTAGGCAAAGCAAGAGTTTTTGCCAAGTATTCGTGAACTATTATATACACCTTAGCTAAAATGAAGGACTTAATGTATGAAGACCGATCTCCCCAAATGTTGTGTTTGGTGTATGACATTTATGGCAGCTGACTCGGTTACTTGTTGTTGTGGGGATAAATGCCTATGCAGGACGATCCTATCCACCTAAGGTGTGACAGTGCCTTAGCAACAAACAGAGACAGCTATTCTAGTATTCTCCCTTTATGAATTAAGAATGAAGAGAGATGGATGGACTAACCGGTGTCTTCCGTTTGTCCCTCGATCCAGTTTCTCTTCTCGTTGAGAGTTCTCAGCTACTTGCCTTCTCGCTCGCCCAGCTTCAACAGGTCTCTGCAAGATCACAAGAAGAGAACACTACACAAGACATAGATTCATATTCATAACTAGTTCAGGATTAGAAGTAAACTAAACATACTAATGCAATCATACATCAAAGATACATCAGTATATAGGAGAAACCAAGATAGCTTTATTGATGAATAACAAGGTTCAGGAAGAGATACAACCCAAAGGGCTCCAATCCAGCATCTCCTTCCCAGCAAATGGAATTCCTATCTTCACCTCCCTTCAAAGCATTAAGCGCCCAGTGATTCCAGTCCCAAACCAACAGAAATTATTTGCAATAACAAAATTCCAGCCTCTAGATCTCATGGAGGAGAGATCTATATATAGATGTTTGGAGAGAGGATGAGTCAACTTGAGATCTGACTAGTGTCCTATCCCTCTGTCAGTTCTTGATTCCACTTGGAGGTTCTTGCTTCCACTTGGAGATTTGGAACCTCTTACTCATCATAGTCGAATTCCCTGAGGCAAGTGTCATTGAGGAAGATTTTGGAAGCTTCCTGGGTTTTGACACCTTGTGAAATGAACTTGCCACATGTCAACTCTCGCTCAGCGCACCCTGGTAGTGCTTCTACCTGCGTTGCAGTGCAGGTAGCCAATGTTGACTTTGACATTCAGCGCAGACAGCTAGTGGAGCCACTGAATTAATCCTGAATTGACTTGTTTTTGAGCAGTTTCTGGTGGAGAACTTCTATGAATTGCTGTGGTTTGTTAGCCTTGTCCCTCTAGGGGTAGGAACAACATGTTTAGGGACTTTGGATCCCTTACATTATGGACATTTCATGCTCAATGCTGTAAGGCACAAAAATGTCTATAACAGTTGCCCCCTAAAGTATGAGGCCGTTTATTGGGTGAAATGCTTTATCCAGGAGGGTCCGAAGTTCATCCAATGCTGGGAGGAGACCTGTAATAAGATACAATACAATACATTATTTTTCATACTGCTTTCATGATCTAGCTGAGGCGGGCATTCCCATGCTCAGCTTTATAAATTCATTTTTTTGTACATAGAAGAGACAATCGTCTGATGGTAGACTGATAATTTTGATGAAATTATCATCCTTAGGGTAGGATGATTATCTGCTGCAATGATGTACATGTCAATGTCTTTATCTTTCCTGAATATATATCACAGCCCGGATGGATGAAACTAGATCCGGGGTCTTCAAACTCGTTCGATCTTCACTCTAAGTACAAGTCGATCCATGTGAGAATTGTTCTGAAGTCGAACATGGAAAGACATCGCTTGATTACCGGTCAATGAGGTAAACCGTTAACAAGCGCGAGAGGAATCACCCATAATGATAATGACCCTCAAGGTACTACAGTAAAATTCACGTGGTGTGAATAAAGGACTTGGCGTCGAACACCACGCAAAATCTTTCAGTCGAAGGTCATTGATGTATACCTGTCGCCGGAAGTGAGAAACTTACCATTGAGGCATGCAAGCTTCAAAGTACTGAAGGGGGTGTTCCTAGATCAACTTCTTGGATAATGAGCTGTTGTTGACAAGAAGCGATCCGTCAAAGGAGGGCCTTAATGAATCCCACATCAATGACACGGAACGTAGCTAATGATTTTGATGGAGGTGAAAACGATCTGTGACATATGATTTAGGGTGGCGGTCATGCAAGGATGAAGGATAATGTACGGCAGTGGATGGGACACGGTTGACTTTTCTGAACGACTTGTCTTGCACATATGGCGACACTGATGTGATCGATCGGTAGCATTACCCCAAATATGGATGGTATGGCGAGACCATGGTGATGTGACCGGTGAATGAAACAACCCAACCCGATTGTGGTACGGAGGAAAAGTGTCATGTTCAAGAGCGACTTGCTACCATCAAAGTTTTCTTGAGTTTCTCCCAATTTTTCCCCAGTCATTGCTGACCAGTACCTCTTTATTTTTTTCAAGCTTGAGGAGGATAACATATGCTTGTTCTATAACCTGCCCTTCGGGCAAGCCCATCGCTATGTTTTAACGAGCCTAGCGATAGTGAAACTCGTTCTCGTCTAAAGACAAGTTTGTCGCTATTTAATGATTTTAACGAGTCTAACGACAAGGATAACTCAGTCCTTTTCATTTTTAGAGAGTCTGAAAAGGTACATAAAGTTAACTCCAAAAGTCCTTTTTCGTCATCTAATCCCTTTAGTCCGAAAAGGTATAAAACAATACAGAAGGGATGGGTTTTCGATAGTTTTAACGAGCCGAACAAAACAAGTGCTCGATATTTTTGTGCAATAATCCCTCAGGTCCAAAAAGATTAAAATCTAGAGGAGGGATAGCACTTCCTGTCCCTTTAACGAGCTGGAAGGCCAAGGACTCGGCAATGTTTTCATATTTTACGAGTCAGTTGAAAAGAGCTTAAAGAAGACTCGTCTTTTGAGGAACGAGTGATAAACAAGGTTAGCAGTTGATTCTAGGTACAGGTTGGAATTTTCCAATCACGGTAGTGTCACGAGGATGGCTAGGTGAAATCACTCTTCGCAGCTGTTCCTCAAAATGGGTAAACAATCATATGGAGGTGAACGATCGGCCAAATGAAAAGTGGAGGTGACGATGCAAACACGACCAAGGCTTTAATGGCTGATAAAGTTACATTCACAGTGGTTATTTACCGGGTACTGGTTCATTTTTTATTTTAAAATAAGCTTAAACGTTGGTGGAAACACTTGCTCATTGCTTATGTTTATTTTTTAACAAGCATGAAGTCCGCGTTAAAACTGCTCGGATCTTGCGTTTATTTTTTAACGAGCATGAACTGTGTGCTAAAACTGCTCGAATCTTGCGTTTATTTTTTAACGAGCATGAACTGTGTGCTAAAACTTCTCGAATAATGTTTGCATGCCCCCAGCATAATAACACAAATCGAGGTGCATGCATATCGGTCACTATTTAAGCATAGTAACGCTTGAGGTACAACCCATTGCGAGGTTGCACCAGTGGAATTCCGTCATAATCCATTAACTCATAGGCTCCTTTTGCTAACACTCGTTTAACAATATAGTGGCCCATCCATAAAGAATTAAATTTACCCGCTCCCAATTTGTCGGATTCTTGGTCGTAAAGCAAGACCAAGTCACCTTATGAGAAGACACGTGGTTTGACATTTTTGTCGAACTGCGCCTTGACTTGTTTCTTATGGGCTTCGTTAGCCAAAGCAGCGTCACGACGGGTTTCATCCAATTGGATTAATTACAAGAAACAAGCCTCTTCTTTTGAAGTTCCGGGGAGGAGATCAATTGCGAGTTTAAGAGACGAAATTTCACACTGGACTAGTAAGACTGCCTCCAGGCCATACACCAGTTGGAAAGGTGTGAACCCAGTCGCATTCCTTACCGATGTTCGGTAAGCCCACAAGGCTGAGTACAGGATTAGGTGCCACCTCCTTTTGTGAACTCCGATCATCCTTTGCAACATACGCTTCAGGACCTTGTTGATCACTTCAACTTGTCCGTTGGCTTGCGGATAATACGGGGTAGAGCTGTCGTGAGATAGCCCTAGCTTGGCAGCTAATTCAACCATCATGTGATTGCGAAAATGCGATCCATGATCTGTAACTATACTCTGTGGTACACCGAACCTGGCGACTACATGATTGAAAAAGAAAAGGGCAGCTGTTTCACCAGTGTTATCTAATGTAGGCATCGCCTCGGCCCATTTGGTAAAATAGTCAACAACGACTATAATATACCCATGCCCCCCGATCGAGGTGGGGTTACATGTCATGAAATCGATGCCCCATTTGGCGAAAGGTCCAACAACAACTATTGGCTGTAATGATGCGGGTGGTCTTCTGGTTTTGCTATCAAAAATTTGACAAGCATGGCAACTTCTGACTGCGGTTATGCAATCTTTGAACATGGTTGGCCAGAAGTATCCTGCTCGTAAGATTTTTTGTGCTGTTGCATATCCAGATTGATGCCCCCCACACGCACCTGAATGACACCCGTTCAGGACTTTCTCGGCCTCCTCATGCGTGAGGCACCTCCTGAGAACTGTATCGATACCATGACGGTAAAGTGTATCACTCACGATCATGTATTCTTTTGCTTGGTATCGTATACGTTTCTGTTCAGAGTGAGAGGTGTTAGGCCTGAACTTTTGGGTTTGGAGATAAATTATTATATCTCCATACCACTCATTGCTTGTAGATATCAAAAACAAATTCTCGTCCACGATTGATTCTTCGGATGTTTCATCGTTGGACGACGATTGGAGATCGCACAATAATTCTGCGAAAACTAGAGCTTTCTTTGATTTGGATTTTACAAATTCCAGATCAAACTCTTGAAGGATCGCTATCCATTTTGAATATTTGCCCCCCAGCAACTGTTGCGACAGTATATAAGTCATGGGGTTGCAATCTGATAAAATGGTAGTTTTCCGAAAGAGGACATAATGTCGAAATCTTTGTATCGCTTGAACAGCTGCAAGCGCTAGTTTCTCAAAATAAGAATATTTTCTTTCTGTGTCATTCAAGTTTTTACTTAAATAATATATAGGATGTTCAATTCCATCGACTTCTTGAACTAAAACCATCGCAATGGTTGTATCTGCTGCAGCCAGATACATGTTAAATCTCTTTGATAGTCCGGGGCATACATTAATGATGCTTTTACTAGAGAATCTTTCAGAGCATCAAAGGAAGCTTGCGCCACCTGATCCCAGACAACAGGCACATCCTTTTTCAAAAGACGAGTATAACCTTTAGCAAGTTTTGCGTAATTTGGAATGAACCTCCTCGGAAAGTTTGCTTTCCCTTGGAGTTTCTGAATCTGAAGCAAATTTGAAGGTGGAGGCAAATTAATGATTGCCTGAACCTTGCAAGGGTCAAGACAAATCCCATCCTTAGAGACTACAATGCCAAGTAAACGACCAGAACCGACGCAAAATACACATTTGTGCGGATTGAGTCTTATCTTGTAGTGTCGGCAACGTAGAAATATCGCTCTTAAATGCTACGGATGATCAGTCCGCTTTCGCGAATGAGCCGGAAGGTCGTCGAGATATGGTTGAACGATGTTCTTGATGTCATGGAAGGCATAATTCATTGCCCTCTGAAACGTCGCCCCTTCGTTCTTTAAACCAAAGGGTAATTTTCGATAAGCGAATGTGCCCCACGGACAAATAAATGCAGTCTTTGACTGGTCCTTTGGGCGGATATTTATTTGATTATACCCAGAAAATCCATCCATGAATGAAAAGATTTCACATCCGGCGCATTCATCAATTATCTGGTCAATGAAGGGTGTAGGGTAGTTGTCTTTCGGACAAGCTTGGTTTACATCCCTATAGTCGACACACACTCTAATTGTCCCTTGTTTTTTCATAACAGGGACAATATTCGATACCCAATCGGTTAGAGGAACCGGGTAGATGAAACCAGCATGGAGAAGCTTTTCAACTTCTGCTTTAATGGCAGCGGCTTTCTTGGGGTGCACCTGCCGAAGCTGTTGTCTTACTGGTTTGACATCAGGATACATCTTGATTTCGTGTTCAACGATACTCGAGTCAATGCCTAGCATTTCATCATATGACCAAGCAAAGACATCTCTGAACTCGCGAAAAAGAGCGTTATATATTTCCAGTTCTGAAGGAGAACATCCTTTGCCGACATAAATATTCTTTACAACATTTGTTCTAGTCGAGATATTTATGGCTATAGTCTCTTCAATATTGGATAAGTTTCGCTCGGAATCCACCGTATTTATAGTATTTGATAGGAATTCAAAAACTGAAGGGTGATAAAGGTCATGTTGAGTATCTTCTTCATAATTTGGAAGAAGGGAATGATGGTGGCAATCATTCCATGGTGTCCCCTCAATCAACATTGATTGTAGGATTCCTTCGTCAGTCCCATGCACTTTCGACCAAGGATCTAATGGGGTACCAAATTCTCTCGACCTATCTACGCAAATGCTTGACGAGCGTTGACTTGGGTTCGCCTCCCATGCCCGAAACATTGATTGCTACAATATTTCTATTGGGCTTGGGGGCAAAACCATTGCATGATCCATGTCGATATCGTCTTCTGAGATCTTCGTGGAAGATATCATGTTGCAGGCTCCTACCAATGCTACTTCTCCTATATAGATTGGAGGTGGAAGTGCGAAAGTTCCCATCAATGTGGGGTCTTTCAGTAGGCCTACTCCGATATTCTGAAGCGAATGGTTGCTTCCATGGATCATGGGAATGCTTCCTGTAACTTGTGAACCATTAGGGAGGAAGTTTTGTTGGTCGATGATCGTAATCCCTCCTTGAAAAGGGAATGTGATCTTCCTAAAATAAGTCGACACTACAACTGCCATGGCATATATCCATGGTCTTCCCAGTAGGATGTTGTAATCAAGACTCCCATCGATGACTTCAACATCTATTTCTACTGTTTTTCCACCTAGTTCAACCTTCAAGTTATTTAGGATACTGTACGAGGTATATGTCCTTCCGTTGAATGCTTTTAATGTCATCGAAGATCGCGACAAGGTTGGAGACCCTAAAGTTTTCCAGCAATTCATCAACATAATACATGTAGATGCCCCCTCATCAATAATTGTTCGGTGAACAGTTTTGTTGAGGGCTTTCACTTGAATAAGGAGAGCTAGTTGAGCTGGTAACTGAGGATCGTATCCTTTGTGGTCAAAGGATACAAGATTGGAATCCTTAGGATCAACCCCACCAATGGCTGATAACAAAGCCTACCTTTGGGATGGACAATTTTGTAGTACTTCAAGAGTCAACATAGCGGATGGCGATTGGGCCAAATCTTCCACTATGTTATAATGTTGCGCCGCTCTGGCGCGAGGATTAAATGTCGACTTGTGTACTACTCCCTTTGGTGGTTTTATTGTTAATTCAAGAATGATGGGTGGTACAACTTCTGTCGAAGTTGTTGTCGAACTACTTAGTTGATCTTTACCTTTGTCATTCGACAGCTGCGGATTCCCGTAATCTTTGTCCCTTGTCGAAATCAAAGCGTCATTTTGTTGCTTGGAGATCGACAACGTTAGCACTTGCGACGGGGAAGCATTTCCACTATCAACCAGATTTTGACTTGGATTGGGAAATGGACCAGTTAACACAGCTGAGGTTTGTGAACTTTTGAAGAACCTTTTAAGCTCAGCTTTGTATGGACAATCGGCTGTCCAATGATCCTCGTCACATATCATGCATGGACTTTTTGGTTTCCCTTTCCTAGGAGGGTTTGAAGAGGTTTTTTCAGGGGATGACTCACCCTGTTTCTTGTTCTTCCCTTTGTTTTGCTTCTTCTTGCTTCCTGGTTGATTGGTTTCTTTGCCTTTATCAGCTGATACAACATTTACTTCCGAAGCAATAATTTCTTCTTTCGCATTTTGATCTGAAGTCTTACGGGCTTTCTTAGACGAAGCCTTTGTTGATTTTGCGTTTGTCGTGCCAATCACACCATCGCCGGCATGAGAGTCACTATTTGATTTAGGAGGAGGAGGAATTGAGAATTCCGGTCTAGGGGCGTTAGCTATTTTGTCGTAGAGCATGCCAGACTGAGTGTAGACTAAGTCTAGATACTGTGCACGAGCAATGACTTGCTCCTCTATTACGACTCCCCCTTTGGCCACATCTTCCGTTATGGCAGGAAGTAACGACTTGATAAACCATTCAGCTAATAGCTAATCGGGAACGTACGTTTTCACCATCCTACGACGACGATGCCACTCATGTATATGATCAGATATATGAGTGGCCGTTGTCTACTTGAAGTTGGTTAAAATTTCTGTTCCCATTTCATACCTTATCGGTAATTGGAAATGGGTTAAGGAAGTCGTGGCTAGGGAGCTGAAATTGTCGAAAGAGGCTCTAGGTAATTCAATATACCATTTTGCCGCTGGACCCGTTAACGTCCTATAGAAAAGGCGAAGCCTTATCGAATCATCGTTCAGGGTGTTTGATGAACACCACAGATGAAAAGTCATCACATGATTCGATGGGTCTTCACCTGGATTTCCATTAAATTTAGGAATGTTCGATGGAAGTTTGTGAGGAATTGCTGGCCACAAAGGGGCGTAAGCAATTGGATCGTTTGTTAACCGGTGTAAATCGGGTAACTCTAAAGTTGCCACGAATGGTAACTGTTGATTCAGGTTAGGTGAAGCGTACCCAGGGTACGATGGAATTGCCTGAGGAGTGGGCCTTTGCATACCAGCATAATGTAATTGATGCTGGTATGACTGATACGGTTGGTGGACTTGACCACTGTAAAGCGGTTGGTTTTGACCGTTTTGAATGTACGGTTGTCCACTGTTCGCAAAGATCTGCTACTCAGAACCTTGGTACACTTGTTGGAATTGCAGTTGTTGGTATTGCACCAGCCACGGTTGTGAACCCATGTTCTGCTGCGCTATACTAACCGTCGGACCAAGATGTGGGGTAATTGTACCCGTTTGGACCTGTGTCGCCCCACCAGTTCGCGATTGTGGTTGTGTCACAGGGTCAAGGGGCTGTTGCATTATAACCTAAGAAATCTGAGGCTGACATAAAACAGGCATCGTTTGAACTTGTGACACTGTTACAATAGCTGGTGTTGTCAGGATGTTCAACATAGGTACACATTGTTGCATAGAATACACAACTCTTGGTTGTTGGGGTAGCATAGGTACCCAACCACTTGTCGTAATTCCAGTATAACCTGAATACTGTTGAGAACTCCCGTATGGATATCCTCCCGGAGGGGGTAATGAAAGGGCATACTGCCCCCCATACGGTAGCAATCCGGAGCTCAAGGGGATTGTTTGTCCTTGGGGACTGGATTGCCCAAATTGACCCCCAAATGGATCAATCTGGTGAGTCTCAACATAAGAGTTACCAGATGTTATTCCGGAGGAACAAACTGGAACGAACCACACTGTCCAAATAGTCCCTGGGTGGACTCCTTCTAGCGGTTGTGAGCTAGTTGGGACAGATGGTACGCCGGGAAACATTATCGGAGTGACGACAGGGAGTTCTGCTGTCGCTGTGTCATTCGACACAGTCCTAGATGCTGACGGTTGTTCAGACATTTTGATTCTATCCAATAGATTGCCTAGAGATTCTACAGGAACTTCCACTGGTGATAGACTAACTTCTGAGGTAGAAGGAAATAGAGTGACCCCTACTCCAAAATGTGTTGGAGTACTTGCTTGCGGATCTTCTACAATTTCCTCTATCGCAATCAAACCAGGCAGAAGAGGCAGACCGTCAGGTCCGTAAAATATTTCTGGTGCCGAAGAAGGGGTTGATTCGACAACGACAATTGTTTGAGGAGCAAGACTCTCTAAACCGGTCGCAGATGGAACTGGTTCAGTAACGCAAGTATTTTCTCTCAGACTAGGATCAATGTCACTGTCCCTCTGTGGCTGTTGAACTTCTTCTATAGAGGCAGGGTTTCCAGAAATGTTTGGAGTAACCGGAATCTCAGATGTTGTTGGAACACTTGTTCTAACTTTGATAGGAGATTTCGAACCGGTTAAACGAGTTCGCTTTGTTCGTACTGTTTTCGATTCCGGAGACAAAGACGGTTGACTCGTAAGCCTCCGCGAACGACGAGGTTTCAATTGACTTTCTTCCACGATTGCGGATTACTCGATCAACCAAAATACAAAAGGGGGAAAGTGTGTTTCCGAATTGAATGAATTTTTTAGACGCTTTAGACAAAACTTTCTTTTTCACTTTTAAAGAGTCGAGAAAAGCTAAAGATGACTCTAGTCTCCTTCAATGTTTTAACGAGCCCGAAGTGACAAATGCTCGGATGGAGTTTTTCCATTATAGAGTCTGAAAAAGGCCAAAAGGAACTGCTCTCGAGTTCTAGGCAGAGGGTGTGCCAAACTTTTCGCAAAACCGCATAATACTTTTTAGGGTACGGGCGGTCGATCTTCCTGAATGCTGTGTTCAGTGCATTGCGATCAATAGGGCGGCCGACACAGCTTCCTAAGGATAAAGGTTATATTCCTATAGGGGTATCCCAATATATACGCGATGGTACGTGGGAGCACAATCCGTACTGGCGCTATCGTCCCTCAGGAGGAATCACCCACCTTCAACGAGATCGACAATCACCAGGCTTTACGACGCCGGAACACGTCTCTAGCCTAGACCTCTATGTTGTGCATTATGTTGCAAAGCGTTGTTAAGTTCATTCAGTTTATTTTAAGTTGATCTTTTTAGAAGTTTGCCTTTCTGGATCACCATGAGATGTATGATACAATTCCTAAATGCAGTCTAAAGATGATAAGCAAGCTTTATATCTTTTCAACTTTGAAAATCCTAGCTACTAAGGGAAAAGAAAGACACCATCTTTTCTCAAAGAGCAATCAGCACACTCTAATCAACTTTTCCTAAATCAAACATGCAAACTATCAAGATGCAAATGCACAATGCAGGTGTTTGTTTTCCGCTTTCTTAGTATTGATGCCTACAAAGAAAGCTTTTTGTACAACTTTGGATTTGCTTGTAAATGACAAATACAAACAAGTTTACTCTTTCGAAATCAGAAAGGGTAGAACAGAATACAACACTTTACGACTTTCGAAATGAACACTTTTTTCGACACTTAAAAGAGACAAACTCAAACCACAAGCAAAAGTAAATGTATAATCAACTGTAAACAACCAATGAACTCTCTCCTAAGATCACAGTCAACAGATTTGAATCAAGGGCTATAGGATGATTATTTCACTCATGCAAAGGAAAACTGTAAATGACGCCACAAACACATAAAAACACTCATAGTCTTTTTGTACAAAAGGAGGCAGAATTTAAGCAGAGAAAAGGAGTTATCAGACTGGTACCTATGCCGGTTGCAGGCTGCAAAAATCGGAGATCAAAACAAGGCAAAACAGAGCAGAGAACCCCAGATGCACAAGGCCTAACTGGATCAGCGCAACCTCAACACCGGGGTTTTGAAATTCAGCGCAGGTAGCCTTCATGGGACCTGCGTTGAAATGCAGAACCTCTTCACAGGGGTCGCGTTGAAGGAGAAACGAGAGTTTCTCACTGGGTTCTAGGTCACAGATTGCTGATTAATCAACGGTTTCAGGCCAAATAAAAGCAACAAGCAAGGTACAATCAAAGGGATGCTTTGAGGGGGTACTAAGATCTATCACAAAGGATCATCAAATCATTTGTGATTCCATTGTTCAGATCATAGGCAAATCCAGTGATTGGATCAAGGCAACAACTATCTACTTTGCATCCGAGAATAGCAGATGCAGTTCGATTGTTGCTGTTGAGTCTATGAAACAAACAATGATAGAGACACAAATAAAATGACTAAACAGATCTCCCCAGCGGAGTCGCCAATTTGTTGTGGGGAAAAATGCCTATGCAGGACGATCCTATCCACCTAAGGTGTGACAGTGCCTTAGCAACAAACAGAGACAGCTATTCTAGTATTCTCCCTTTATGAATTAAGAATGAAGAGAGATGGATGGATTAACTGGTGTCTTCCATTTGTCCCTCGATCCAGTTTCTCTTCTCTTTGAGAGTTCTTAGCTACTTGCCTTCTCGCTCGCCCATCTTCAACAGGTCTTTGCAAGATCACAAGAAGAGAACACTACACAAGACATAGATTCATATTCATAACTAGTTTAGGATTAGAAGTAAACTAAACATACTAATGCAATCATACATCAAAGATACATCAGTATATAGGAGAAACCAAGATAGCTTTATTGATGAATAACAAGGTTCAGGAAGAGATACAACCCAGAGGGCTCCAATCCAGCATCTCCTTCCCAGCAAACGGAATTCCTATCTTCACCTCCCTTCAAAGCATTAAGCACCCAATGATTCCAGTCCCAAACCAACAACAATTCTTTGCAATAACAAAATTCCAGCCTCTAGATCTCATGGAGGAGAGATATATATATAGATGTTTGGAGAGAGGATGAGTCAGCTTGAGATCTGACTACTGTCCTCTCCCTCTATCAGTTCTTGATTCCACTTGGAGATTTGGAACCTCTTACTCATCATAGTCGAATTCCCTGAGGCAAGTGTCATTGAGGAAGATTTTGGAAGCTTCCTGGGTTTTGACACCTTGTGAAATGAACTTGCCACATGTCAACTCTCACTCAGCGCACCCTGGTAGTGCTTCTACCCGTTGCAGTGCAGGTAGCCAGTGTTGATTTTGGCATTCAGCGCAGACAGCTAGTGGAGCCACTGAATTGATCCTGAATTGACTTGTTTTTGAGCAGTTTCTGGTGGATAACTTCTATGAATTGTTGCCGTTTGCTAGCCTTGTTCCTCTAAGGGTAGGAACAACATGTTTAGGGACTTTGGATCCCTTAGATTATGGACATTTCATGTTCAATGCTGTAAGGCACAAAAATGCCTATAACACTTGTGGCTAAAATATAGAACCTAATGGGGTCTCCCAATATATACTCGATGATACGGGGAGATGAAGTTCATGTTAAAATTGTCTAATGCATTACCGTTTGGTGAGAGAGCTGTGATATACTTGCCATACTAGAGTGCCTCTGATACATCATAGAGTATTCGCGAACCCTCAATATACTTCCATACTAGGACATGATTTCACCCTCGAGATACAATGTAGGGAGTGAACGACAATTGATATGTTTTAAGACGTCGTAATACATCCCTAGCCTAGACCTTTAGATATTTGTGTTAGGTTACAAATGCTCCTTCGTTTGATTGAGGTAAATTTTATGTTTATCTTGAACTAGATTTCTGTTTATGGCTCAACAATGTCACCTGAATTCGTATAATGAAACTAAATGAGGAAAATGAAATATTTTCATTCGATGAAGGCTAGACTAATTAGGGAAGAAATACAACAAAGAAAATAAATAAATCGAGAAAAATGCATGAAAACATAATTCTTTATCTTTCTAATTCAAAATGTAAAAGTGAAATCTACTCTTCCACTTTCGCTAACAAATACAAGGTCAAAAATTCAATCCTATGACAAACAAAAATGTATTTTTCTTTCACAAAGATGTACTAATCTTTTTGTTCTTTTCCTTTCACTAAGATGCACTAATATTTTTGTTCTTTTCCTTTCACTTTGATTAAAAAATGCAAACTAATGCAATGAGAAAAGGGAAAAATGCAATGTAAATCAACTAAAATCAAATTTTCATTCACTTTTTTTTCGAATGAAAATAATTCCAAAAATACTTAAATGAAGAAGTTCTTTCGCTTTTCTTTTCAAAACAATGAAATCATAACAAGAATTCACTTGCAGTTTCACAAAAGCAAACAATTGTAATCTACTTTTGATAATGGAGTAAAAGTAATTTTCAAAGTATCAAAATGATCCAACGCTAATGAAAATAAATTCACAATCATGAATCGAAAGAAACTATAAAATGGTGTCTTCCTTGTAGTAAAACTCCCAAATGGAAGAAATCAATCTTAGAGAGATGAACCGAGTGATGGGTGAAGGGTGACCTAGAAAAGCTAGAAGGAAATCAAGCCTCAAATAGACATCAACAAAGCCAAGAGACAATTGTAATCACACAAGGATAATGACGAAGACAAACACACTATAATTACACTGACAATCACTCACGGAGGTTCAAAAACACTAAAAATAATAAGAAACCATAATTTTTCTTCTATCCTTTAAGATCAACACACCTATTAAAGGAAAAAGGGTGATGAAAGGTAGAGCATTGTGATTGTAAATTGAAAATCGGCGCTGACAGTGCTTCTATCATAGCAGAAAACATGATGGGAGAGAAAAATAGGGAAAAAAAATATTCAAAATCAGAGCACGCTAAACACTCTCATGAAAAAACTAGTGACTGCATATAGATACCGTGATGTATACAAGCCAAGAAATAGATGGTTGGTAAAACTCATTAGAGAATTTGATCGAAGGAGTGGATGAAAAGGTTATAGCTTGTATAATATATAAATAAGTGAATATGGAATTACTAGATAGATATGAAGAACCACTAACTCAGAAAATCTGGGGATGTGTTCCCTTCTATAAGAGAAGCTAAAAATCAACAATTAATGAAGATTATTTTCGTTGGGGACCAGATCCACTTTTTGAGGAAATTTGGAGGGGGAAGGGGCCATCGTTTGAAGGAGGTTTCTTCCCCATAAAACTGTATCTATAATTCAAATTGTTCTCTAGGGAAGAGGAATTTTTAATGTTCTTATGAAGCCAACTTTTTATGTCAGGTTCTACTTTCATTCCCAACAGATATGTACATGAGTTGATTCTAATAATCAATTTTTGTTTCATTTGTAACTTATAAGGATTGGTTTTATTCATAGGAATATGATTATCTCTGCTTTGGGCCATCCGAGGAGCCTCAGAGCCCTATTGTGCATTTTATTTATGTTCGTTCTAGCATTTTCTCTAAATTTATTATTTATGCATTTAATGTTTATTTTTCATTTGTTGTAATTTATATGATTGAATGATTGAACTGAGTTCTTTTTAGTTTATTTATAGAATAAATAATATGGTGCATCACTAGCATAGCTTAGGAAAGATTTTTTGATCGTTGGATTACAACTTAAACTAGTTTATTAGTTCAATATTCTCAAATTTCTAGTTCTAGTAGATTTTGTTTTTGAATTTTAGGACATTTTATGTTTCTATTTTGAGTTTATTCCAATTAGATTGAATTAAAAAAAAAAAAAATTAATAATAAAATTCACCCCACAACATTTTCACTTGATTAGCTTAGGCATTTTCTTATTTAGATTAACTCACTAGTTCACTCTTATGAAATTTCTAGTTTTTAGTGGTAATTTTCTACTAAATTTTACCACGTGTTAATGAAGCTCTTTTAGTTGATTCCATTTCCCTTGAATTATAAAAACATTCAACTTGATAACAAAATTTACCCCACAACATTTATCACTTGATTAGCTTAGGAATTCGACATGCTAACTCGACAAATAGTCTTGCTAAAAGTTTCTTGTAGCAAAATAGAGTTTCTAACAGAAGTATATTTCGCAGATTCATCCTTGCCTAAATTCAATCTAAATTAATAACAAAAGTATATTTATTCCTTATAATGGCCTATGAATCCTCCAAGTCCATTGTGGATGAGCCCATGCTTGGCTAGGTCATCATTTAGCTTCTTTATTGCTTGCTTCTTGAATGTTGATTTCTGCATCTAGTCTATATTTCCTTTCCTACAATTTACTTTAAACAACGTGTGATTTCTTTGCTACAAAAGTAATATAGGACTTTCCTTTCTTACAAATTAGAATGCATTTCTTTCATTTTTGTTTCATTTCTCACAAGATAGATTAGATTTTCATTGTTATTATTTTCTTAGTGTGATTTACATTCGAGCAAGTAGAATATATTTCCTTTCTATCAATTACTTTGCAACAAAAGTAGAATAACTTTTCTTATTTCAATTTACCTTCTTCAGTTTAGGAATGGTATCTTACCCATATCTTTTCTTATTGAATTTATTTCATTTTTTTCTTCCCCTTGCATCAAAAGGAGTCAGACTAGAAAGAGGAAGGTGTTTTTTGAACACAAAGTGTTGACCCCCATCTTATGTTTGTACGAACAATGAGTTTATAATTAAAGTTGAGCCCTCAGGAGTTCCAACATTATTGTTGTAATATTGAGGGTCATCAAATACCACATACATAAGAAATTACCATGGGAAGTGTTGGGTCGAATGCGACACAAGTTTGATACAATCTTGACTGTACTAAGGTTTAAGGTGAAAGATTCACTAGGGTTCTTAGAACCTCACTTTTAGGTTATTATGATTTTTTACTATTTCTTGGAAGATATGGTTACTAGGTCTAGGTACCTGAAAAAGGTGGTTGAATTGGATGGAGTAAAAAATATGACAACTAACACCTAGACTAATCTTTGATATCCTTTTAAACACACACAAAAGTAATAGGATGAATTTAGATAAACTCATGTGATTGCATTCTATTCAAAAGATTCACATATTAATACATAGTTTTATGATCCTTGGTTTTCATCTTATAGGAAATTATTTGGACTTCAATGTCTATTGGAATTCCTCCAAACCATCCCTAATGATTTAAGGACACTATTTCCTCAACACCATCCCTAATGATTTAAGTGTCTTGTATGTAACATTCTTTTGGAGTAGGTAAATTTGAAGCACTATGGAATCGTTGTTATATTGATAGAAAAGTATTGTGAGAATGGGACAATATATTGTGAAAGATATTCTCAATATTGGTACAATCCACCTCACTCGAGTACATATTACGCATACATAAGATATTCTTAATACCGTTTTGTACATTACCATATTTTAGTGTAATGATTAGATTTTGTTTTATTTTATTTTTTCAAACTACGCTTATCTTGTTTCACTCTTTGCTGGTAGATATGGTTAGATTTAGTCATTCGTGTAGCATTTACAGATGGTTCCAATAAATGAATGTAGAACCTTATGTTTGTAACATTTCTATTTTATTTTTGCATTAGTCATTTGTTGAATCTGGATGAGATATACATTGGCACTATAAGCAATATTGTTGTGAAGTAAAATATGGTGATTATGCAATTAGTTGAAGCACCTATGTTGAGAACCTATCATTTCATTGTATATTTAGATTTTCAATTAGTTTTTGTCTCATATAAACAAATTAATCGCATAAAAATTGTACATAATAATTTCCAAATGTTTGTAATAAATAGTAATATTTAAATATGCATAATTTAATTTCTGAACCCAAATTTTACATCTCCCTAAACAAATTTTCCTAACTCCATAGTAACTATTACTACGTTGAATACATCAACGAGGTGTAAAACCAATCATGCAAAAAGAAACAATATTTAAAAGTTACCATAACCAACTTTCCTAAACCCCTTAATACACTCATAACCAAAGCTAATACTTCAATAAAAAAAGGAATGTCAAATTTTCAATACTAACTTCAGTATACACCATTCCACAAGAACATGGAATAGAATATATGGTCACCTTAAATTTTATATTTTGTGAATATCATATTTATTGATTTAATAGTTTTTTTCATATGCACTACTTTACATGAATATATAATAGAGTATATATCATTGCACATTATTGCAATGATTTGATTACTAAAGTCTATACATGTTTGTATATTTGACCATCTTTTAAATTTGAACTTATAACCTTTTTAGAGGAATTTTTAATCATTAAATCCAAGTAGAAATCAAATACCACCAATATTTTATTTTCTTCATACTTTAATCCAAAATATAGAAAATATATATGTTTCATTTTTCTTTTAGAGAATGATACTCAACGTTTTTCTAAAATATTTCTTCCTTTTACTATTAATTTATAAAACTACTAAATATATTTTATCCGTTAAATTTTTCAATCAATAATAATCCAATTTGTACATGCATCCTACCCCTCACCAACAACATTAAAAAGAAAAATCACTCTTCATTAGTTTCAGTTACCAAACTGTGGGGGTTGAAATAAATATTGGATAATTTACCCTAACTCCTCATCATAGTATAATGACCTTTATGATGATGATTAACGTCCACTAAGACTAATGCATTCTACTAAACCTTAAGAAGAATAATAATCTAATTATAATTCTTTAGAATCTTATTTCTATGCTCAAAAAGAAGCGAAAGAAGAGCTCCAAGATCACTATAGTTAGGTTGACTTAACAAGTCACAAAGATTGGGAGTGTGCTAGATGTTAGGGAAATGAGGGAGGATGTGAGTAATGTTCAGACAGTCTTAAAGTTTTTTTTTTTCATCTTCCACCCTCTTAGTATTGCAAAGATTAGAAATTCTATCATCCCATGGAGTCTTGGGAGTTGACAAGAATTTGTTCTAATCTTAGCAATGTTCATATTTTCGTTTGAGTTGGTCAAAACAGAAAGATAATTCTCGTTCTCAAGGGCGTGGTTAATCACCTCGTTATAATACCTAAGATTCCTTTTAACCTCAATCTCCTTATCATGCCATAGATTATCCTTAAATTTGGAGGTGACAATATCTTTTAAACTATCCTAGCATTCCAAGATGATCTCCTCATTTATCCCCCAATGGTTCAGCTGATACTGTGCATCCTTATGCCACCCATGCTTGAGGTGAAGGTGAGGGGTTTGACTAAATTTAGAAGAAATTTTAGAAAGCCTCGTGGAGTTCATGTTGTAAAGATTCTTCTTATATATTAGATACTTAAACATAGCCCTTATTTCAATTGGGGAGAAGCCAGGTTTGATCAAGAGGATAGGATAGAGGGTATTACCGTTGATCTTGCGATTATAGGTTAAGAATACCTTTTAAATAATATCAATATCTCTCAACTATTCTCTCAATATAGTACACCCCAGATTTCACAACTATATAAGACAATAGGGGTGATGAGGGTATCAAAGAGGAACCTTTTCTTACACCAAAGACAAAGATCAACAACCTTACAATTGTTTTCAATCTCATAATAAACTTTCCATCATCCAATAATCCTTTTCTCAATGTTTTAATTCCAGTTGAGTTGATAAGGAATGTTAATACCCAAAGATTTATAAGAAGAGACATGTTCCAATGATTTTCTATAATAGAGAAAATTTCCATGGGTGATCATTTTGGATTTAGTTATCATGATTTTAGTCTTGTTAGTATTAACTGTCATACCCATCTTGGAGCAATAGTCATAAAGAGTCGTAAGTTCCTTGTCCAAGTCGTCATGGCTTATAGCAAGAAGAACAATATCATCAGTGTAGAAGAGAAGAGTAAGGATAATACCAACAAGCTTGTTCCCCTTTGTTATGAAACCAACTCAAGAAAAGATAGAAAAGAAAGATCAACGCCTTAGAATTCAGCCTCTTCAAGGGGGAAACCTCCTTCACATTACATAAATGAACAATTCTTGGATGATACAAATGACAAAACCTCCTTTCTATATATAGGAGTCTGAGGAGTCACAATATAAACCAGCCGACCTAACAATAATAATATAAAGCCACGAAAATAACAATAGAGGGATTCTATGGGGCACAGAAATAACAATATGGGGGCAATAGGGGCACAACAATATAAATAAGGGGTATAACTACAATAGTAATGGGGTAATCACTAGTATTATAGGGACCCAACATGCCCCTCTCCTTCAAAAAAGTGTTGTCCTCAACGCTTGAGTAGTTTTGGATACTTCTGCATAAAATTCTCATCCTCCCATGTGGAATCTTCAGCGGATAAGTTCTTCCACTTGATAAGATACTCTGAAATTGATCGATTTCGTAGTTGTCGAGTTCTTGTTTCTGTGACTGCTTCCGGTTCCAATATAATTTTTCCTTCCTCGTCAAGTTCTGGCAATATTGTTTGAACTGGGAGCTTGTCACCTATAACCTTCTTTAAACATGAAACATGGAAAACTGGGTGCAATCGAGAAGCTGCAGGAAGCTCCAATTTGTATGCCATAGTACCAATCTTTTCCAACACCTTGTATGGACCATAATACTTTGGTGATAATTTATTATCCTTCTTAGCTTGCTTTAGGGACATTTGCTTATATGGTTGTAGCCGTAGGAATACCCAATCACCTACATCAAAACTTCTTTCACTGCGATGTTGATCTGCCTGTTGTTTCATTCTATTTTGTGCCAACACGAGGTTATCCTTTAAGAGTTGGAGGACTTGTTGTTGATGTTCGATGTGATGTTCCACTGCCTGAACCTTAGAATTTTCTCTTAAATATGATGTGATTGATGGTGGTTGGTACCCATAAAGTGCCATAAATGGGGTCATTTTTGTTGCTGTATGGAAGGAAGTGTTATACCACCATTCAGCCAGAGGCAACCATTTGACCCATTGTGTCTGTTTATCAGATACAAAGCAACGAAGATATCCTTCCAAACATTTGTTTACTATCTCAGTTTTCCCATCAGATTGAGGATGATAAGATGAGCTATGAGCTAACTGAGTACCAAGACAAGAAAATAATTATGTCCAAAAATTTCCAGTGAAAATGGGATCTCTGTCACTTACAATAATCTTTGGGTTTCCATGTAGCTTTTGAACTGTTTCCATAAATGCAGTAGAAACTGTACTGGCTTTAAATGGATGTGATAATGCACAAAAGTGTGCATACTTGGTAAGTCTGTCAACTACCACCATGATGACACTCTTTCCCTCAGACTTGGGTAAACCTGTGATAAAATCCATTGAAACCTCCTCCCAACGTTGGCTTGGAATGGATAAAGGTTGTAATAGACCCGGTGTCTTAATTGTTTCAACTTTATTTTGTTGGCAAAACAAACATTCCGCCACAAACTTTTGAATATCTGATTTAAGGCCATCCCAAAAAAATTCCTTCTTAACCCTGTGGTAAGTTTTTAAAAATCCTGAGTGCCCTCCTAAGGGAGAAGTGTGCAATTCCATAAGAATCTTTTGTTTTAGCTGGGAATTCTTACAGAGGTATAAGCGATCTTTGTACCATAACGAATCATTTTGCCAGCTAAATGTATCAGAAGTACTGGAATCTTGTTGTAGCTTTCGAATAAGTGCCCACACTTCTTCGTCATTCTTCCATTCCTCCTTTGCTTCGTTTATCCAATCTGGTTGGATAATAGAAATGGCACACAACAATGCTTCCATATCCTCATCCTTTCTTGAGAGTGCATCTGCCACCACATTTTGCTTCCCTTTTTTGTAGATGATTTCAAAGTCATAACCCAACATCTTTGTGACCCACTTTTGTTGCTCTTCAGAGGATAATCTTTGTTCTAAAAAGTATTTAAGGCTATCATGATCCGTTTTTACCTTGAAGTGTCTTCCCATTAGGTAGGGTCGCCATTTCTTAAGTGCATGGAGTATTGCCAACATTTCCTTCTCATAAATAGCTTTGCTTAAAAACTTTCCCTTGATTGGACGACTTTCAAAAGCAATGGGTCTTTCATCTTGCATTAGAACAACACCAATTCCATTTCCTGAAGCATCACATTCCACAATAAAGGTTTTTGTGAAGTCCGGTGTAGCTAAGACCGGTGCTTGGCACATTGCCTCTTTAAGATGTTTAAAGGCCTTTGTTGCTTCCGAAGTCCATGAAAATGAATCTTTCTTCAATAATGTTGTTAGAGGTGCTGCTATTCTCCCATAATTCTTAACAAACTTGCGATAATACCCTGTCAACCCAAGAAATCCTCGCAGATGCTTTATGGATGTGGGGATTTTCCATTCCTTAATGGCTTTAATTTTGCTAGGGTCTACCTTAACTCCTTCATGAGATACAATATGACCCAAATATTCCACCTCCTGGACTCCAAAGAAACATTTGGATCTTTTTGCATATAATTGTTTCTCCTCCAATAGTTGTAGCACCTTGTCAACATGTTCAACATGATCCTTCCAAGACTTGTTGTAGATTAGTATATCATCAAAAAATACTAACACAAATTTTCTAAGGAATGGTTTGAAAATTGAATTCATCAAACCTTGAAATGTTGAAGGTGCATTGGTAAGGCCAAAAGGCATGACCAAAAATTCATAATGACCCTCATGAGTTCTAAATGTCGTTTTCGGAATGTCTTCAATCTTCATTCTGATTTGATGATATCCCGAACGAAGATCCAACTTGGTGAAGTAAATTGATCCATGCAATTCATCCAGTAATTCATCAATGACAGGAATGGGGAACTTATCTTTAATAGTGAGCTTGTTGAGCTCCCTATAATCTGGACACATGCGCCATGATCCATCCTTCTTGTGCACCAATACTACTGGAGCTGAGAAAGAACTTTGACTCGGTTGAATTATACCAGCCTCTAGCATTTCTGCAACCATACGTTCAATTTCACTTTTTGGACATATGGATATCTGTACGGCCTGATGTTTGGAGGAACACTTCCTGGAATCAGATGAATAGCATGATCATGATCACGCATAGGTGGGAGACCTTTGGGAGTCTCAAATACCTTGGAATGATTGTCCAGGACTTTTTGGAGATCTGGAGAAATAGATGATTCCAATGTGGAAACATCTAGCGAACATAATTGTGCAATTACACCTCTTTGCTCCTTTTTTAGAAGCTTTGTCATGCCATTAGAGCTGATTATCTTTCCTGGTTTCCCTGCAATACCCCTTAATTCAACTTCCTTTCCTTCCACAGAAAATTTCATGAAAAGTTCTTGAAAATTAAAAGCTATTGTACCCAAGGATTGTAGCCATTGGACTCCTAGTACAACATCAGCACCTCCCATTGGAATGGAAAGCATTGGGCTAGTCAATACATATTCTCCCATGGATAGCTTGATATTATGGCACTTTCCAGAACAATTTATTGTTCCTCCATTTGCAATCATCACTTGACACTCTGGTGCTGGATATAGGAAGCAATTCAATTCTTTTGCTACCCTACAATGAATAAAATTGTGGGTGCTTCCTGAATCAATCAACACTATTACCTTTTTCTTCTTGATTTGTCCTTCTATCTTGATGGTTTGAGGAGTGGTAATTCCCGCCAATGCATTACAAGATATGGTCGGATTTATTTGTTCTTCATCTAGGCTTTGTTCCTGGAATATATCCTCTTCTTTTGACCTTTCTTGCTCCTTTTCTTCTTCCTCTTCACAATCTATGTAGAATAATTTCTTCTCAGCACACTTATGACCTTTTGTGTATTTGCTATCACAATTGTAACAAAGCCCTTTTGCTCTTTTTTCTTCCAATTGTTGTGGTGTCAACCTTGTAGGTTGTGGAAGACTATGGGCAACAACACTTCCGTCTTTATAGTTGTGAATGGTATGCTTCCTAGTTGCCATAATTTTGCTTTCCATTTTTCTTGCTAACCTGAATGCCTTCTCTAATGAATCAGGTTCCCAAAGGCGCACATCATGTTGGATATTATCCTTTAAAGACCCTATGAACACATCAATCCTATGCTCCTCTGGAATATCTTTTACCCTTATGTTCAATTTTTGGAACTCCTCAATGTGCTCCATTATTGAACCCTTTTGTTTGAGACTTATCAATTGGCTAAAAAAAGTGTTGCTTTTTGTATCCTCATAATGTGCTATCAATTCTTCCGTAAAAATTGCCCAAGTGATAAATTGTTTACGAGAACAAAGCCATTGATACCATACAAACTGATTTGGTTCCAAATATAAAGTTGCCATACGTACCTTTTGTGTGTTTTGCACATTATTGAGATCGAAGAATTGCTCCATCTGTAATATCCATGTGGCGGGATCCTTGCCATCAAACTTCCTCATATCGATTTTTGGAACATGGTGAGTCTTTGATCCAACATTAGAGTCTATGGAATCATGATTAACATTTCTTTTGTTCTCATCATGAGTTTCCTTTAGTACTCTTTCACCCTTAGTGACCATTTCTTGTAAACACTTATTCATATTTATCTTCAATTCTTCCATCTTATCATCCATGCCATCAATTTTAGCGTCCATGCCCTTCACCTTAGCTTCCATGCCATCCATCTTAGCTTCTATGCCTTTCTTTAAACAGTTCATCTTAGCTTCTACACCTTTCTTTAAACCATCCATCTTAGCTTCTGTTCCTTTTTGTGCAAGGGACAGTTGTTGCACTTGGTCTTGTAATTTTGATATATCATGTTGCATTTCTTCCTCTTCTTCATGAGTCATGCTAGAGCTTTCAGGTTCCTTACTAGGTGTTTGCATTTTCTTTCCTCGGGGCATCAGTTACCGATAATAATTCTCTACTATGCCCTTTGAATTCCTTCAAAATAAATTTTCAAACCAAGCTTAAGCAAAAATTTAAAAAAATCTACACACCTTTTTTCACTTTGTAGGAGCTTGATATTGCCTCTGATGTATCTCTGTACTTTCCAATCATCTAGTTCTGAAATTGTGACCTGTAGTAGCTCTTTGTGTCCTCTTTCCAATGCCACCAGTCTGATCCAAATTGGATTCTCCAAGAAAGAGTTATGCACAATCTCCCAAGATGACCTGATTATAGACCTTTCCAGAAGAGTGAACTTGTATGAAGTGCCACGTGTACAATTTTCGACCTTTGGTTCTGAAAGAAATATACAAGAAACTACAGTCCGTCCTATTTCTGTACCTTCTTATGAAATTTAAATCCGATCCCCAGAGAGAAAGTTATGACGATTTTCCCTAGGTCACCTGTTTTGAATGTAAATCAGGAGTCTGCAAAAAGACCAACTTCCTCCGAGCATATCTCCACAAATATCGCGCGAAACGATCTGAAATTCGGACCCAAGGTTCAACGCGATTTCTTCTCAAATGGGTTTTTTTGCGACTTCTGAAACGTCACAGAAAAAAAGTTATAGCGAAAATGCCACGATGACCTGTTTGGAGCAGCGAAACCCTAGAATCCAAAGCTCTGATACCAAATGTTATGAAACCAGCTCAAGAAAAGATAGAAAAGAAAGATCAACGCCTTAGAATTTAGCCTCTTCAAGGGGGCAACCTCCTTTACATTACATAAATGAACAATTCTTGGATGATACAAATGACAAAACCTCCTTTCTATATATAGGAGTCTAAGGAGTCACAATATAATCCAGCTGACCTAACAATAATAATATAAAACCACAAAAATAACAATAGAGGGATTCTATGGGGCACAGAAATAACAATATGGGGGCAATAGGGGCACAACAATATAAATAAGGGGTATAACTATAATAGTAATGGGGTAATCACTAGTATTATAGGGACCCAACACCCTTGCACCTTGTGATTTCCAAACACTCCTCTAGCTTACCGATGTAAATACAAAAAACTCTGGGGGAAGGGGACACCCTTTCTTAACCTCTATATTTCATTTAATATATTTAGACCACCCTTCGTTGGTATTAATCTTGGCACAACCATCTCATAGAGGTAAATCACAATAATCTTAAACTCAGTAGGAATCATTATCTCATCAATTATTTTCCAAAGCTTATCCCAAGGAATAGTGTCAAAGACTTTTCTAAAGTCGAGAAAGAAACAAAAGAGACCGGCTTTATTATTATGACATTCCTTGGACATGAAAGGATGGTCGATAATCGATTGGTATCTCATAAAACCATTTTTCCCTTTAGCTCTTTTACCAGTGGATTTCAAGCCTATGGCTAATCTTCCTATCTGAAATGAAACCATAAATCTTGGCTAAGATGTGGCTAATCATAATGGTCATTTAGTTAGAGGGAACAACTTTGTCCCCATTTTTAAAGATAGGCACAATATGACTTTGTGTCCAAGTTTTATGGAAGCCATGCTTTATAGACAAATTGATAAGCTTTTGAAGATGAGGAATGAGGATAGATATTCTGAGCTTTCAGATCTCAACTTGGTATCCTTCAATAACTTTAACTTTCCCATTAGTGAGCTTATTAATACGAGACTCATTGTCCTCAAGAGAAAAT
This sequence comes from Pinus tabuliformis, assembly GCA_031772625.1. Lineage (NCBI taxonomy): Eukaryota > Viridiplantae > Streptophyta > Pinopsida > Pinales > Pinaceae > Pinus > Pinus tabuliformis. The sequence goes on along the minus strand of CM062805.1, from coordinate 1,207,159,090 downwards.
ATATCATGCTTAATAGGAGTGCTAATGATGTTTTCCATGGTGTCTAGAGATTCATACAACTTCTTAAGGTAGATGTCCCATATTTCTAAGGGGATCAAATGATTATCTTTAGATTTACAAACAAGAAGATTCTACCAAACAATTTTGGATATGACTTTAGAGAGGTGGAAAATATTCTCTTGTCTTTTATTAATATATGAACAATTCTTCTCTTTAATGAGGGCCTTTTATATACTAATATTTTAGAGATTTGCAGTTTTGTTAGGAGCGTAACGAATACTTTTCTTGACACTTTTATAGTCTTTGTCATACCAAGGGTTGGAATTTTTATCTATCTTGTTATATGAAACCTCAGAGATAACTTGTTAATGGTAGTGGAAAGAGTAGTAGTAAAATTGTGATAAATTTGATCAATATTGTTATTATAAATTGGGGAACTTAAATCTATTATGAAACTAGCTCACAAAAAGATAGAAAAGATAGATGAACACCTTAGAATTCAGCCTCTTCTAGGGGAAGCCTCCTTTACATTACACAAATGAACAATTCTTGGATGATTCAAATGGCAAAACCTCCTTTCTATATATAGGAGTCTAAGGGGTCACAATATAACCAAACTGACCTAACAATAATAATATAAAGGCACAAAATAACAATAGTGGGATTTTATGGGGCACAATAATAACAATATGGGGACAATAGGGGCACAACAATAAAAATAAGGGATACAAAGACAATAGTAATGGGGGAATCACTAGTATTATAGGGACCTAGCTTGCCTCTCTCATTGAAAAAACTGTTTTCCTGAACACTTGAGTAGTTCTGCATTCTTCTACATAAAATTCTCATCCTCCCATGTGGAATCCTCAATGGGTAAGTTCTTCCACATGATGAGATACTCTGAAATTGATCGTTTTTGTAGCTGTTGAGTTCTTATTTCTTTGACTGCTTCAGGTTCCAATATGATTTTTCCTTCCTCATCAAGTTCTAGAAATATTGTTTGAACTGGAAGCTTGTCACCTATAACCTTCTTTAAGCATGAAACATGAGAAACTGGGTGAACTCGGGAAGATGCATGAAGCTCCAATTTGTATGCCATAGTACCTATCTTTTGCAACACCTTGTACGAACCATAATACTTTGGTGATAATTTATTATCCTTCTTAGCTTGCTTGAGGCACATTTGTTTATATGGTTGTAGCCGTAGGAATACCCAATCACCTACATCAAAACTTCTTTTGGTGTGATGTTGATCTACCTGCTATTTCATTCTATTCTACGCCAAGGTGAGGTTATCCTTTAAGAGTTGGAGAACTTGTTGCTGATGGTCGATGTGATCTTCCACTACTTGAACCTTAGAATTTTCTCTTAAATATGATGTGATGGATGGTGGATGGTATCCATAAAGTGCCATAAATGGGGTCATTTTTGTTGCAGTATGGAAGGAAGTGTTATACCACCATTTAGCCAAAGGAAACCATTTGACCCATTGAGTCTATTTATCGGATACAAAGCAGCGAAGATATCCTTCCAAACATTTGTTTACTATCTCATTTTTCCCATTAGATTGAGGATGATAAGATGAGATATGAGATAACTGAGTACCAAGACAAGAAAATAACTTTGTCCAAAAATTTCCAATGAAAATGGGATCTCTGTCACTTACAATAATATTTGGGTTTCCATGTAGCTTTTGAATTGTTTCCATAAATGCAGTAGAGACTATACTCACTTTAAATGGATGAGATAATGCACAAATGTGTGCATACTTGGTAAGTCTATCAACTACCACTATGAGAACACTCTTTCCTTCAGACTTGGGTAAACCTGTGATAAAATCCATTGGAACCTCCTCCCAACATTCACTTGGAATGGATAAAGGTTGTAATAGTGTCGGGGTCTTAATTGTTTCAAATTTATTTTGTTGGCAAACCAAATATTCCGCCACAAACTTTTGAATATCCGATTTAAGGCCATCCCAAAATAATCCTTCTTAACCCTGTGGTAGGTTTTTAGAAATCTTGAGTGCCCTCCTAAGGGAGAGGTGTGCAATTCCCTAAGAATCTTTCGTTTGAGTTGTGAATTCTTACATAGGTATAACTGATCCTTGTACCATAACGAATCATTTTTCTAGCTAAATGTACCAGGTGTACTAGGATATTGTTGTATCTTTTGAATGAGTGCCCACACTTCCTCATCATTCTTCCATTCATTCCTTGCTTCATTTATCCAATCTTGTTGGATAATAGAAATGGCACAAAGAAATGCTTCCACATCCTCATCCTTTCTTGAGAGTGCATCTGCCACCAAATTTTTCTTGCCTTTTTTGTAGATGATTTCAAAGTCATAACCCAACATCTTTGTGACCCATTCTTTTTTCTCTTCTGAAGATAATCTTTATTCTAAAAATTATTTAAGACTATCATGATCTATTTTTACCTTGAAGTGTCTTCCCATTAGGTAGGGTCGCCATTTATTAAGTGTATGTAGTGTTGCCAACATTTCCTTCTCATAAATAGCTTTGTGTAAATGCTTTCCTTTGATTGGATGACTTTCGAAAGAAATGGGTCTTTCTTCTTGCATTAAAACAACACCAATTCCATTTCCTAAGGCATCACATTCCACAATAAAGGTTTTTGTGAAGTCTGGTGCAACGAAGACTAGTGCTTGGCACATTGCCTCTTTAATATGTTCAAAGGCCTTTGTTGCTTTTGGAGTCCATGAAAATGCATATTTCTTCAATAATGTTGTTAGAAGTGCTGCTATTCTCCCATAGTTATTAACAAACTTGCAATAATACCCTATCAACCCGAGAAATCCACATAGATGCTTTATGGATGTGGGGATTTTGCATTCCTTAATGGTTTTAATTTTGCTAGGGCCTACCTTAACACCTTCATGAGATACAATATCACCCAGATATTCCATTTCTTGTACTCCAAAGAAACATTTGGAATTTTTTGCATATAATTGTTTCTCCTCCAATAGTTTGAGCACCATTTCAACATGTTGGAGATTATCTTTCCAACACTTGTTGTAGATTAGTATATCATTAAAAAGTACTAACACAAATTTTCTAACGAAGGGTTCAGAAGTGGAATTCATCAAACCTTGAAATGTAGAAGGTGCATTAGTGAGGCCAAAATGCATGACCGAAAATTCATATTGACCCTATGAGCTCTAAATGTTATTTTTGGAATTTCTTTAGTCTTCATTATGATTTGATGATATCCTGAATGAAGATGCAACTTGGTGAAGTAAATTGATCCATGCAATTCATCCAATAATTCATCAATGACATGAATGGGAAATTTATCTTTAATAGTGAGCTTGTTGAGCTCCATATAATCTGGACACATGCGCCATAATCCATCCTTCTCGTGAACCAATACTACTGGAGCAGAGAAGGAATTTTGACTAGGTTCAATTATACCAGCCTCTAACATTTCTTCAACCATACGTTCAATTTCACTCTTTTGGACAGGGATATCTATAAGGCCTGATCTTTGGAGGAAAACTTCCTGGAATCAAATTCATAGCATGATCATGATCACGAATAGGTGGGAGGCCTTCAAGAGTCTCAAATACCTTGGAATAGTTGTCCAAGACTTTTTGGAGATCTGGAGAAATGGATGAATTCAATGTGGGAACCTCTAGTGAACATAATTATGCAATTATTTATCATTGTTATTTATTTAGAAGCTTCGTTATTCCGTTAGAGCTGATTATCTTTCTCGGTTTCCCTGCGATACCCCTTAATTCAACTTCCTTTCCTTCTGAAGAGAATTTCATGAAAAGTTCTTGAAAATTAAAAGCTATTTTACCCAAGGATTGTAGCCATTGGACTCCTAGTACAACATCGGCACCACCCATTGGAATGCAAAGCATTGGGCTATTCAATACATATTCTCCCATGGATAGCTTGATATTGTGGCACTTTACTAAGCAATTTATGGTTCCTCCACTTGAAACCATCACTTGACACTCTCGTGCTGGATATAGGAAGCAATTCAATTCCTTGGCTATCTTACATTGAATAAAATTATGGGTACTTCCTGAATCAATCAACACTATTACATTTTTCTTCTTGATATGCCCTTGTATCTTAATATCTTGAGGAGTGGTAATTCTGGACAATTCATTACAAGATATAGTCGGATTCATTTCTTCTTCTTCTAGGATTTGTTCCTGGTGTATATCCTCTTCTTTTGAAATTTTTTATTCCTTTTCTTCCTCCTCTTCACAATCTATGTAAAATAATTTCTTCTCGGCACACTTATGACCTTTAGTGTATTTGTTATCACAACTGTAACAAAGCCCTTTTACTCTTTTTTCTTCCAATTGTTGTGGTGTCAACATTGTAGGTTTTGGATGGCTAGGGGTAGCAACACTTCCATCTTTATGATTGTGAGTGGAAGGCTTCTTTGTTGCCATAAATTTGTTTTCCATTTGTCTTGCCAACCTAAATGCCTTATCCAATGAATCTGGTTCCCAAAGACGAACCTCATGTTGAATGTTATCTTTTAATATCCCTATGAACACATCAATCCTACGTTCCTATAGAATATATTTTACCCTTATATTGAAATTTTGCAAGTCCTCAATATGCTCCATCATTGAACCCTTTTGTTTGAGATTTATCAATTGGCTAAAAAAAGTGTTGCTTTTTGTATCCTCATAATGTGCTATCATTTCATCCGTAAAAATAGCCCAAGTGATGATTGTTTATGACAACAAAGCCATTGATACCATACAAACTGATTTGATTCCAAATATAAAGTTGCAATGTGCACCTTTTGTGTGTTTTTCACATTATGGAGATCGAAAAATTGCTCCATCTGTAGTATCCATGTTTCAAGATCCTTGCCATCAAACTTCCTCATATCAATCTTTGGAACATGGTGGTTCTTCAATCCAACGTTGGAGTCTATGGAATCATGATTAACACTTATTTTGTTCTCATCATGAGTTTCCTTTACTACGCTTATGCCATTAGTAAGCATTTCTTGTAGAAACTTTGTCAAATCCATATTCAAATTTGTCTTCGAATATTTCATGCCTTTCTTTAAATTATCCATCTTAACTTCCATGACATACATCTTAGCTTCCATGCCATCCATATCAGCTTCCACGTCATTCATCTTAGCTTCTACGCCTTTCTTTAAACCATCCATCTTAGCTTCCATGACTTTCTTTAAACCATCCATCTTAGCTTCCATGCCATACATCTTAGCTTCTACATCTTTATTTAAACCATCCATTGTAGCTTCTCTTACTTTTTGTGCGAGTGAAATTTGTTGCATTTGGTCTTGTAATTTTGATATATCATGTTGCATTTCTTCCTCTTCTTCATGAGTCATGCTAGAGCTTTCAGGTTGCTTATCAGGTTTTTCCATTTTATTTCTTTCAGGCATCAATTACCAATAATAATGCTTCACTATGCCATTTGAATTCCTTCAAACTAATTTTTCAAACCACGCTTATGAAAAATTTAAAGAAAACTACAAACCTTTTCTTTTTTTTTACTTGGTAGGAGCTCGATATCGAATCTATTGTATCTCTATAATTTTGGATCTCCAAGGTCTGAAATTTCTTCCTGCAATAGACCTTTGAGTAGTCTTTCTAACCCTGCAAGTCTGATCAAGATTGGATTCTCCAATGAAGTATTATCCCAAATCTCGCACGATGACCTGAGAATAGACTCGTTCAGTAGAGCGAACTTGTATGACGTGCTGCGAGTCACTGTTTCAACCTTAGGTTCTGAAAATGATACGGAAAAAACTACATTCTGTTGGCTTTCTGCAACATCTTATGAAAATTCAATCTGATGCTTAGAGCGAACGTTATGATGATTTTCCCAAGGTGACCTATTTTGAATGTAATTCGGGAGTCTACAAAAACCCTAATTTCCTCAGATTATATCTCCCAAAATATATCAAGACAAGATCTAAAATTTGGAACCAAGGTTCAAACAAATTTCATCTCAGCTGGGTTTTTGTTTCAGCTTCTAAAACTTCGTAGCGAAACTGCTATAGAAAATTCCCACGATGACTTTTTTCAGCTGAAATTCTGGAGCTTGCAAAAACCCTAACTTCCTCAAATCATATCTCCGAAAATATATCGCAAAAAGATCTGAAATTCAGATGCAAGGTTCCAGCCGATGTTTCTCAAATAGGTTTATTTTGTAGCTTCCAAAAATTCATATCAAAAATGTTATAGAATGCCACGATGGCCTATTTGCAGTAGCGAAACCCTAAAATCCACAACTCTGATACCAAATGTTACAAAACCATCTCACAAAAAGATAGAAAGGATAGATCAATGCCTTAGAATTCAGCCTCTTCGAGGGGGCAACCTCTTATACATTACACAAATGAAAAATTCTTAGATGATTCAAATGACAAAACCTCCTTTCTATATATAGGAGTCTAAGGGGTCACAATATAATCAAGCCGACCTAGAAATAATATTATAAAGGCACAAAAATAACAATAGTGGGATTTTATGGGGCACAATAATAAAAATATGGGGACAATAGGGGCACAAAAATAACAATATGGGATACAACAACAATATTAATGGGGGAATCACTAGTATTATAGCGACCTAACAAAATCCCTTTTCAATTCCATTAATAAAAGGTCAATATTAATCATATTGAAACGAGTGTGTTTTTGACTTTCTCTAGAATCTTTCATGTGCATGGTATGCATAACAACATTAAGGGTTAAAGAGAAAAACTTGTGGTGAGAGTAAGCCTCAAAATATTTTGTTCTGTCTTCGGAGGTTCTCTTTAATATTTTAGCTAAGTCATCACCTTATTCAAGACACAAGGAGTTAGGGTTAGAGTGGTTATTTAACATAATACATTGGATGGTAGAAGTTCTAGCATTGAAGTCCAAAAGAAAAAGGATATTACCTTCATTCCTCATGTTGTGAATCTCTTTTTCTAAGGTAGTGAAAGTAAAATTCTTATCTAAGTTATTTTTCCTATAGGAGGTAGAGTTGATAGGAGAGAAATAGAAGATAGCAAGAAAAAACTTATTGGAGGAAGAATCAGAGACCTCGATTCAAATGTACTAATTAAATGCGTCGATAATATGAGGTTGGATGTGAGAAGAAACAATGTTCCTTCTATAATATGTTATACCACCAATACCCCTTCGAGATGATTTCTTGTTCCAGGTAGACCAAAGAATGAATCCATCAAGGCGAGGAACCTTAGATTCTTCATATTCAAGTTTCAATGAGAAAAATAAGGTCAATATGCCATGGGAAACCCCCATAGTTCTGTAAGATGATCCTTAGTGATCCTAATCCTTATTAACATAGGACCTTTATGCCATGGGAAACCCCCATAGTTCCACAAGATGATCCTTAGTGATCCTAATCCATATTTATCAGTCATATTTTGAACTCTATCTCGAATAATAGATTTCCCATCCCTTATGATAAACCATTCCCCTTTTTTCTTGCCTCCTTAGCCTTTTGGACTTCCTCATTCTAACTTTGTCTTTTGGAGTCAAATCATCATTTATAAAGATTTTGGTTCCCCGTAGACTGAGGAATTTCTTGAGTATATATAATTTGTGGTTATTGCAACTTACCTTAATACATATTAGACTATGTTTATTCTCAAGTAACTTTCCTACCTAGATTGCTTCTCTGATATAGGTTTTTGAATTTGAGATTTTGTTTTTAATCATTCATTTACTATTTCTAATGTGTCCTCATTATTTTTTTCTTCTATACCAACAACTATAAGGTGTAAAGATCGTTTATGTTGCTCATGGTCGAGTTCAATCAATTTGTTAATTTCCTGTTTTATGGGTTTAATATCTAATTTATTATTTGTCTTATTTAGGACTAAGTTATTATTTAGATGTTCTTTAAGAATTTTAATCTCGGTTTTTAGTGAGTTACTTTTTTCAATCATTGGTTTTTTAATATGTTCTATTTCTTGAATCCTACCACTCATTCCTTGGAGTTCATTTTCAAGCGAGATTATTGTATTTTCTAGCGATTTGTGATTTTTTCAAGCAGTGTCATTAATTTTATTTTAAGTTGGGTTTCTCTTTCTTCTCCTCGCCTATCGAAAGATTCAATGTACTCATAAAGGCTGTCTAGAGTAATTTTACTTGGTCTACCATTGCTAGAGAGGGGCTTAGATATGTGTGGGGAAGTACTGGTAATGTAAACAAGAAAAACTTAACAAAAGTGGGTGAGAAGGAATGTATGCACCTGTGAGAGTCCGAGTAATTGAGGTCACCCATAAAGATCGAATCCTTTAGCTAGAAATAAATGATGTTTTCTTTCAAAATGAAGAGTTCCACTATCTTCTTAGATGACGTCTAGTCACACTTGATATTTTGGTCAAATAGATAAACAACCAAATATTTTTTTCTCACCTCAGCATATGAACCAAGCAGAGAACCTCAGAGAGATGATCCACTTTGCCACAGAGACGATCAACAAAGTTTGAATTTAGATGTGAATTATGTATTTAGATGGGAAGTGAGATCAAATCCATGATATATTCAGTATTGGTGAAGATCCACAGCACTGCAGAGGAAATATCCACTGCATCGCAAAGAGTATCACCGAAGTCCATTTTAGGTCCCTATACTACTAATGTAACCTCTTATTGTTATTGGTGCAACCCCCTTATTTAATTGTTGTGCTGATTTAGTCCCCATATTGTTATTATTGTGCCACATAGAAGCCCACTATTATTATTGGTGTTCCTTACATTATTATTGTTATGTTGGATCTGGTTATATTATGACCTCTTAGACTCCCATATAAAGGAAGGGGGTCTTGTAATTTGTATCATCCAAGAATTGTTCATTTTTGTAATGTAAAGGAGGTTGCCCACTCGAAGAGGCTGAATTCTAAGGTGTTTAGCTCTCTTTTCTATCTTTTCGTTAGCTGGTATCATAACAGTCCACCACACTGTACAGATAATCACCAAAGTCAATATTTAAATCTCGTGCGGTGGAGACCACTGAAACATATCACCGAAATCTGTATTTAGATGTTGCAAAAACCACCGAAACGTATCACAAAATATCGCCACGAGGACCATTGAACATATCACTGAGGTTTCATAATAAGCACCACAAAGAGATATCACTGAGGTTTCACTAAAGTCTTTATTGAGGTTTCATCGAAGTGTGTATTTAGGTGTTGTAGAGACCACCAAAACATATCACAAAGTATCAGCAAAAGACCACCAAACATATCACCAAGGTTTCATAAGTAGATTAAAAAATATAGTAAAAAATGGCGATGTAAAAAATTGGTTTTTGAAAAGTTATAATTTTCCTGAGAGTTGCTCTTTAACTCAACATCTATAACATAATATTTTTTTAATATTTTATTTTATAAAATTCTTAAATTAAATCTAAAAAAAAAGGTATGGGGAGATGTAGTGGTGCAAAATAATGATTTCATAACTAAATTTTAATTTGACTAGTAAGCACATAAAAACATAATACATACAATGAACTTACAATATAACAATATTTTTAACCATGGATATTCACCTCCATATTACCATGGATGTTGTTAACTTGTAAGTAGGCTTTGTTATAATACCATGACCCACCATGGCTTATCAATACCACATGCACAAAAACCATAACTTATTTCCAAATCAAATATTTTATAAATATTTTATTGTGTTGATGTTAGATGATCCAAAAATACTTTTTTATCATAGGTTATAAAATTAGAATAAAATAATTATTAATTTAAGATATTAAATTAATAATTATTATTCTAGAATGTTTAATTATTTAATGGAGACTTTTAGAATTAGCATATTGTTGTAACTAGATATGACTCTCCAAATGTGTCGTATCTTAGGCTCTATTATAGGAGATTAGTTAGCTAGTTGGTTTGAATAGAATTTATTGTAAATGAACACTTGTTATTTAATAAGTGATCCATAATTAGAGGTAGTTAGGACATGGAGCTTATAAATAGCTCATTGCAAGAGTGTTTGTGTTGTTCGGGTGTAAGCTCTTGCAAATCAATTATGTAATTGTTTTTTCTGATTAATAAAATTACATGTCTGAGGACACTTCTGCCATTATTGTGGTATCAGAGCTATGGTAATGCTGCAGTTGATTTGAGGAGATTTCAGCTCAACAAAGTCCTGGAAAACTCCATTCAGTTGGCCAGCAAATGATTGGTATGAAATTACCCAGTTTTAAATCTGCAAATTGATTCTATTCATTTTTTTGATGCTGGAATATATGCCCATACCGGAATTTAATGTAAATTTGGAAGGTTTTTTTTAATATTGAAAGCGTTGAAGATCTGGCGTTGACGATCAGGCGAATTCCCTAATTGTGTAGTGTCATAAAGCAAGCTTGAAATTTCGTCCAATTGTTTGTTTTGCGTAAATGCGCTTGTAATTCGAATAACGCTAACAGACTCTTCCTCACTTCTTTCGCAAGAAGCTGCCTGTATAGCTCCGCTGCTATGTATATTTTGATTCAATCTTCCCACCTTCAGTCCAACCATGTTGCTTAAAGAATAATTGTGCACGGCCATTACCACCAAAGCTCATCAATTTCAACTGCTCCATGGTCCATGTATCGAGATTCGTAGACCTGTAAGCACAAATTTCTGCAGACGCATTTGACTATGGGTCATCGTGTTTATATAAACGTATGTACAGAAAGGTATTGGTTAAACAATTGCAGGGGATCGTTTTGTTCCTTTACCACCGTTTTCAGTTGGACAGGTTCATTCCTTTGATTTAAAACTTCTGTTTCATTTGAGCCAGAGTTCCACGCAAATTGCTATCATTTTTTGTTGCAGAGAGGACGCTATTTGGTTGCGTTTTCGAGTGCTGTTGCGTTTTTCGAGTGCTGGCATTTTTTGTTGCAGAGAGGAAGACAAAGATAGACCATCTGAATTGAATATTGATTGCTCTTCAGCATAAGTAAAACGAGATGTTCGAGACTTGCAGATCTGTGTGCGCCTGAGTCGATTGAATCCACAATGAAGCCGTTGCGGTATACAAACTACAATTGCCAGGAAAAATAAAGAGAAGCAGTGCAAAGAATCCAGCGTGGAAAGTATACGGTGAAAAGTTTTTTAAAAGACACATTGTATGGTACGTCTATTTTTATATGCATAAAAGGAGTGGCACATACACTTTTACATACATAAGAAACGTGAATACAAGTGATTTCATAAAGTTTTCATAATTATTTTTTAATGGGAAGTATGTAAAGGCACTTTTTAAAGAGTGATCATAAATTATTTTAATGGAGAGATAAGGTATGTTTTTTAAATTGTAAAATTATTTTGGAGTGATAAGTGAGGTTTTTAAAAGTATTTTTTTTTTAAAGTCATGTCATGGAGTAATAAGGATGGTGTTGTGAAATTTATGATTTTTGGAGTAATAAGGAGTTTTATTTGTAACTTGGAGAGATAAGGTGTGTTTGATAATTTGGAGCTATTTTTTTTAATTGGGATCATCATATTTGTAACTCAAAGTAATTTTACTTTGAGGGGGGTTAAAAAAAATTTTTTTTACCAGATTGTGCAAAAGCACCATTGTAAAAAGTCAAATTTTGAAAGTTTCCCTGTAAAAATTTGAGAAATTGACTAGAGCCAAGTGCAAAGCTCAGTCAATATTCTCCTGTTTTGACGACTATTCGAGGGTCAAGGCCAAGCCCCGATAGATCGTGTTTTTTGCGTGGTGTGTTGTGTTGACTATCTTGTCCTTTCTGTTCTGCTTCTTGGTGCGTCTCTTCATCGCTAAAAATGTCTAAGTTGATTAACTTATTTTCTGATTCCGACAAACTAGAAGGCACCAAATCTTATAAAACGTGGCATCGTCTTATTGAAAGCACACTCATTTACAATGAATTATGGCAAGGAATATGTGATGGAGATGTAAAGCCGAATAAACCCACAGATGCAGATCCACTGGCAAAATGGGAAATCAAGAATGCTAAAGCCTTAGCTCTTATTAAATTGTCTGTGAATGATGAAATGTATGTACATATAGAGAATGCCACAGATGCATGGACTGCCTTGAAAACTTTTAAAGACCTCTTTGATACTCAGCCAGAATCAAAGAAGGTTGATTTACAGTTAAAATTGTTGCAACAGAAATTAACTGAAGATGGTGATATTCTTGAATATCTCTCCAGACTTAAGAATATTAAGCAAGAAATTATTAATGCTGGTTTTCCCGCAATTGATGATAGCTTTATGGTCACAATTGTAATTGTTGGGCTTCCTTCTTCCTATACGCATTTTTTAGAGACTTTACAAGTAACTGGGAAATTAGAAAAACTAAAGTTTGATGAACTTTGTGAAATGTTAAGTCAACATGATAAAACTTTTGGGAAGAAGAAGAAAGTTGGTGAAGATGTTTTTCTCACAGAAGCCAGCACAAGTAAGTCATCAGCAGATAGTTCTCGAGGAAGAGGCAGATGGAATCAGAATCAAGTAGCACATAATCGAGGTCGAAGCCAAAGTAGAGGCAACAATTTTAACAGAGGGGAAAGAAATAATTTTCAAGGTAGAGGAAACAACCAAGGAAGAGGCAATTTTCAAGCACAAGGATATAATAGTCAAGGTAGAGGACAATCTCCAAATAGAGGTCAAAGCAGAGGCAAAGGACAATCTTCAGGACGAGGAAGAGACTTAAGTCAAACTGTATGTCGAAGATGTAACAAAGTTGGCCATTATGCTGAAGATTGTCGAACTTCACTTAGTAGAATTCCCAAGTTTCAGCAGCATTCAGCACAATTTGCAAATGATCAAGATGACGACAGCTCAGAATATGTTTTTACTTCCTCACTAGCATCACAAATTTCATCTCATCTTAGAAGTGACTATGAAGATGCCTGGATCTTGGATTCCGGGGCAACTCAGCACATGACATGTCGACGTGATATTTTCTGGAATTTTCAAGAATGCCAACTTAATTCAATTTTTCTTGCTGATGATACAAAACATACTCCTTATGGAAAAGGAGTAGTGAAAGTTTTTCTCCCTGACATTGGAGAAAAATTGATTTCCAATGTATGGTATGTACCTAGTTTCAAGAAAAATTTGCTCTCTTTAGTCACGATTCGACAAGAAGGACATCAGGTAATTATGGAAGATGGTTTAGTGACAATTAATTCAGTGAAACAGAATTTGAAAACAGTCATGACAGGTTATGAAGATGGAAAACTGTTACGGATGAAAGGGACAGTTATTCCAAGGCATTCTGATTTTGCAGGGGTAGTGACTACAGGTATTTCACCTATCAGACTATGGCATGTAAGATATGGACATTTGAATTTTGAGAGTCTTTCTCAATTGCAGAAACAAGGAATGGTTAAAGGACATCCCACATTCAAAAAGGAAAATGCAAAATGTGAAGCTTGCATTTATGGCAAACAAAATCGAGAAAGTTTTCCAACAAGTTCATGGCGTGCAAACAGGCGGCTACAACTAATTCACAGTGATGTTTGTGGTCCACTACAAACCTCATTTGGTGGTTGCAAGTATTTCTTACTATTCATTGATGATTTCAGCAGAATGTCTTGGGTTTACTTCTTGAAGAACAAGTCAGAAACATTTGATAAGTTTAAACTTTTTCGCCAGCTTGTTGAAAATGAAATCAAAGAAAAGATAGGTACTCTCAGGACAGATAATGGGGGAGAATTCACTTCAAATGAATTCAAAACTTATTGCAGTGAAAATGGCATAAGACGACATCTCACTAATGTTAACACTCCACAGCAAAATGGAGTAGTCGAAAGAATGAATCGCACTTTGTTAGGAATGGCGAGATCCATGTTAACATTCAAGAGGTTAAGTCCAACATATTGGGCATAAGCAATCCATACATCTGTCTACTTAAGAAACAGATCTCCAACTGCTTCTTTAGACGAAATCACACCTTATGAAGCATGGTTTGGTTTCAAACCACGAGTTAAACATCTTAGAGTTTTTGGGTCAGTGTGTTATGCCTTAGTTCCGAAAGAAAAACGAACTAAGCTTGACTCAAGAAGTTTAAAATGCACAATGATTGGATATTCTGATGAGAAGAAAGGGTATCGTCTTTTGACCAATGGAAAATTCATTGTGAGCAGGGATGTCATTTTTGATGAAACAGAGAGTAAGAGTGCTGAAGAAATTGAAAATCTTCTTCACAAATTAGAAACTAAGGGAAGTAAAAGAAATGGACAAATGAAAAGTCAACCAACTTCACCAAATTGGTATGAACTTGATTTTCCTTCCTCTGAAGATGAGTCATCCAGTCCATCTACATCAACAACATCATCAGGGTCTTCTAGCAGTTCATCCGCATCTCCAAGCAGCAGCAGTTCTTCAGACAGTGAGTCTCCACATTCTTCACCTGAACGACGTACATCAGTTTATATTAATCCTCTTTACAATGATGGAGACTTTACAGAAGCACAAACAAGTGAGCACCAACTTCCGAAATGGGCAGTTCAACTTTTGAAAGATGTCAAGCCTGATGAACAGAATAAAACTGGCACCCGAAAGACACATAGAAGTGAAGGCAATTTTTCCTTGATAGCAAATGATTTTACTGAACCTTCCACATACAAAGAGGCAGTAAAACATAAAGAATGGCAATAGGCTATGATTGAAGAATATAAAGCAGTAATTGATAACAACACTTGGAAACTTGTTGAATGTCCAGCAAATGTTAAACCCATAGGATGAAAATGGGTTTACAGAATTAAGTATAATCAGAAGAGTGAACTTGACAAGTATAAAGCATGACTTGTCGCAAAAGGTTTTGCGTAGCAAGAAGGCATTGATTATGAAGAAACCTTTGCTCCAACAGCTAAATGGAACACCATCCGATTAACACTTGCATTGGCCGCTCAAAAAGGATGGAAACTTCATCAAATGGATGTGAAAAGTGCTTTTCTCAATGGGGATTTACAGGAAGACGTGTATATGACCCAACCACTAGGTTTTGAAGTTGAAGGACAAGAACATAAAGTCTGCAAATTGATCAAGGCTTTATATGGGTTAAAACAAGCTCCCCGAGCTTGGTATGCAAAGATGGATGATTACCTTAAGAAAGTTGCTTTTCATCGCAGTGAATCTGATGATACTTTGTATGTGCAACAACAGGGAAAATATTTGGTAACTCTTGTTATGTATGTAGATGATTTGATCATCACTGGCAATCATGATGATCATATTGCACAGGTAAAAAAGGAGTTACAAGCAGGTTTTAAGATGATAGATTTGGGATTACTTCACTACTATCTTCGAGTTGAAGTCTTCCAACGTCCACATCATATTTTCATTTCTCAGAGTAAGTATGCAGCAGAGGTTCTTCAGCGTTTTGGCATGCAGGATTGCAAGCCCGTTCTTACCCCCATGGAGCAAAACTTGAAACTTTCAAAATTTGAAGGGGGGAAAAGGTGGACAGTACAACTTACAGGCAGTTGATTGGCAGCTTGATTTATTTGACAAATACTCGTCCTGATCTATCTTATGCAGTCAGTATTCTTTCACGTTTTATGCAGGAACCACGAGACAGCCACTGGAATGCAGCCAAAAGAGTTCTTCGATATATCCAAGGAACAAAAGATTTTGGTCTTCTTTACACAAAGACTAAAAATTTTGTACTTGGTGGATATTCTGATGCCGACTTTGCTGGAAGTATTGATGACCGAGCATCAACATCAGGTTATTTAATGAATATGGGGTCAGCAGCAGTATCTTGGAGTTGTAAAAAACAAGCTACAGTGGCTACTTCTTCAGCAGAAGCAGAGTACATTTCAGCATGGGAAGAAGCATGTGAAATTGTTTGGTTGCGCCGAATTTTGCAGGACTTCGGCATTTCTCAGGCAGAAGCTACATCATTGTTCATTGACAGCCAGTCAGCCATCAAACTTGCCAAGAACCCAGTTTTTCATTCAAAGACAAAGCATGTGGACACCAAGTATCATCATATCAGGTCGCTCATTGCCAAAGATGTCCTCAAACCAGTTTATTGTCCTTCCGAAGATCAGATCTCCGACATTTTCACCAAACCGCTTGGCAGAATAAAATTTACTAAGTTCAGGGATGAACTTGGTATCTGTTGTAATGTATCTTTGGATCATAGGGGGGAATGTTAGATGATCCAAAAATACTTTTTTATCATAGGTTATAAAATTAGAATAAAACAATTATTAATTTAAGATATTAAATTAATAATTATTATTCTAGAATGTTTAATTATTTAATGGAGACTTTTAGAATTAGCATATTGTTGTAACTAACTCTCCAAATGTGTCGTATCTTAGCCTCTATTATAGGAGATTAGTTAGCTAGTTGGTTTGAATAACATTTATTGTAAATGAACACTTGTTATTTAATAAGTGATCCATAATTAGAGGTAGTTAGGACATGGAGCTTATAAATAGCTCATTGCAAGAGTGTTTGTGTTGTTCGGGTGTAAGCTCTTGCAAATCAATTATGTAATTGTTTTTTCTGATTAATAAAATTACGTGTCTGAGGACACTTCTGCCATTAGTTGAGATGCATTGTCGAGTCCTACCTAACCTATTTTAGTGTCCTATCCTAACCTATCATGTAAATCTTTTGACTCCGTCTAATTATATAAAAATTAAAAAGTTAATATTAACTAAAATAGAATATAGGTAAAAAGGAAAGTAAATAGGTTTTCCTACAATACCATGGATTAATAACATTTACCAACACCATTGATTATCAATAGCATGTGCCCAAACACCTATAATTCATTTGAGTCCCTATGTAACATTTTAAGAACATGAAGAGGTCTAAATGCTACAAATATTTGATTTTAATTTGATTTGGTCACACATAACAAATGTACACCAATACCATGTGCCCAAAGAATATTATATAAAGATATTCTACTAGATCCATCTACGGAGAGGGATATTTTTAATTTTATTTTATGACATTTTTTAAATTAAATTTTGACAAATACCACATATATTTTATTTTATTTTATAACATTTTTTAAATTAAATTTGAAAGAAAAGATGTATGAATGAAATGTTTTAATGTCCCATAAACATTTGACTTGGTAAAATTACATAAAACAAAAAAATTATATATAATTAAAATTATAATTATAATTAATTATGATTAATAATGAAAGCATTCTTGATCCATCTTAATTCTAGACTTACCAAAAGTAAAAAAAGATCAAATTAAGATTGATTTAGGCTAATATAAACTAATATCAGTAATTTGATTATAGAAAATCAGTAATTTGATTATAGAAATGGTCGTTATTGGTACACAATCCTAATAATTTTTCCATTCAACCTGGAAACCCAACCCACTTGAAACTAATTTCAATTAAATAAATATTTAATCTCACCCTAACCACCTAAATAAATAAATAAATAAATATGTAAAAATAAATATGGAAGAATAATAAAAAAAAATCAAAATTTCAAATTTCAGCTTGACCGTCGGCGTAAAAGTTGTGCGTTGATCGGTATTTAATCGTGTTTTCTCTTTGTTTATATCATACTAACGAAGACTTCGTGGGTTGAAGACTTCGTGTTTATATCATACTAACGAAGACTTCGTAGGTTGAAGGATTGTTCTCGCATCGTTATTTCTGATTTTCTGTGACGTCCCCGCGCAATTTCGAACAAGTTACAGAAGAAATCACCATCAGTTTTGAGAAATATGGCCGCAGGTTCATCTTCTTCCGACCATCCTTCGAATTCTACCGGTGAAAAGATTGTTTTCGATTTATCCGACGATGAAAAGTTGAAATTTATGAAACTCAAGGGAGAAGGAGTTATATCTTATCAAATTCTAGCTAAGATATATCTTATCAAATTTATCATGACATGTGGAAGAGTTATATCTTATCAAATTCTAGGTAAGATATACCAATCTCATGCTTCCAAGCATGTTTTTGCTACCAACTTTCCTACAATATTTCTTAAAAAATAAATCTACTTTCTAATTGACAACTCTTTTCTAAAGATATGTAGGTCCATTCCTTTCATATAGTCATCTAGTTGACTTCCTTTTAAATGCGTTTATTCTTTCCTTGTCTTGTATGAACACCAAATATATTCTCTTCTTCTATTCTTGAAAGTTCATTGACCCATCGGCTTATTGCCTTCCTTACAAAATGAACTCATTTGTTTTGAATATCGATACATAGAGAATATTGTAGTATTTACTTGTCAAAAGGGTGACTTATTTGATGATGTTGTCTTTAGGTATCTATATGGTCCAAGATTTTCTAAGAGACTTCAAATATGTCCTAGAATGATGACTTCTAGGATGACTAGTACAATAATATATTTAAGTTGCTTCAAACATGAATAATGATGTTCCAAGAGTGTAGATGATGTTCCTATAGGTTTTAACCCCGTATGCAAATTACGTGCATACAAATTCTAAAACACCGAAAATAAAGAATGCGAGAACATAAAACACATATACACAGAGAGTTTCCCCTTGATCCCAAAGCTGGGACTACCAGCTTGATTTTTTTCATTATGTTCCTTTCAATGTTATAACACATATTTATACATGCCGAAGCACCCAATACCATGGACCGAAAACCATTGCTTCCAAAAACATGTGCAAACATTATGCACAAAACTATAGGTGGGTGCGCCCATCTTAACATAGGGTCCAAAACCAAAATTTTCTAGGGTGTTGCCCTAGACCCCATAAGGTGTTACAGATACACCTCAAACACGTTGTGACCCCCACCCCTCTACACAATCGCCCCAACGAAAGGGGTCTCTGCCCCCTACCCCCGGTCTAACCCCTGATTCATTTTTCCAGCCTTGAAACGCCCATTGTCTTTGTACACCAAGAGAAATTCTCAGAGCTCACAGATTTTGTCAATGCATCTGTAGTATTCTTAAAAGTGTCCGCCTTTACCAATAACACATTTTTCTCTTCTATGATATCCCTCACAAAGTGATATTGAACATCAATGTGCTTTGTCTTTGAATGATATGTAGGGTTCTTTGCCAAGAAAATTGCACTTTGGTTGTCACAGTCTATCCTTATAGCTCCATGTACTAACCCAATACTTGAACATAATCTCTGCAACCAAAATACTTCCTTGCTTGCATGAGTGGCTACCATGTCTTCTTCCTTTGTAGCTGATAGTGCCACTACAGATTATTTGTTACTCATCTAACTGACTCCACCTCCAAATAGGTTAAATGCATACCAACTTGTAGATCTTCTCTGATCCATTTTATCAACCATGGCCTCTTTCCAGAGTTTTCCATCCTATGAATCTACTGCTTCCTTCACAATTATGGGATCATTGTTAGTAATAATAATAAAAAAAATGAACAGAAAGTAGATGGACTATACCTTTCTGGTTGCCTTCTTTCTCGAACTGATCTTCTCACACCCAGAGTTTGTGGATCTTCATCTTCTGATTCCTCCTCTGTTGTACAGTCTCATTCTTCCTCCTTAAGCTCAAACTCTATCTTCTCAGGTTCCTTTGGTTGGACTTCATATTTAATAACATCTTTTGCCTCTCTGAACACCACATCTTGGCTGTACACAACCTTCCTTGTGACTGGGTTCCAAATCTTATAACCCTTTAAACCATCCTTATACCCAATAAAGATGCACTTTTTCAGATTTACTATCCAACTTGATTCATTTCTCCTTTGGAACATGTACATATGCATCACATCCAAATACCCTCAGATGTGAAAGAGAGGGTTTCTTACGAGTCCATACCTCTTGTGGAGTCTTATCCTCCAACACTGATGAAGGTGACCTATTGACTAGGTAACATGCAGTATCCACCACCTCTGCCCAGAATTCCTATCCTAGCCCAACACCACTGAGCATGCTTCTTGCCCTTTCCATCAACGTCTTATTCATTGTTTCTGCAACTCCATTTTGTTGAGGTGTATATGGAGTAGTCTTCTGACGTGCTATACCACACTTCTTACAAAATTCTTCAAATTCCTTGTTGTAAAACTCTCCACCATTATATGTTCTCATCACCTTTATCTTCTTCTCTGTCTAATTTTTCACTGAGAGCCTTAAATTCTTTAAACCTGTCAAAGGCATTAGGTTTATTCTTTAGGAAATATATCCATGTATTCCTTGACAAGTCAACTATAAATGATACACAGTACACAAACTTACCCAATGATGGAGGTCCAAACACATCACTGTGCACAAGTTCTAATATTTGTTTCACCCTCTTACTACGAGAGGGGAAACTCACCCGATTCTGCTTCCCATATACATAATTTTCATAGAAATAAAAATCTAGAGAGATATTACTAATACCTTCTACCATAGCTTCACCATGAAGTATTCGAAGACCCTTATCTCTAGTATGTTCAAGCCTTTGATTCCACAACATGGTCTTCTCTCCAGAGACCACTAGATTTTCTGCTCCACTTTTAGGAACCATAGAACTGTTGCACCCATCAATAACAATGTTACCTTGCAGCTTGTACAGAGTTCCAATTTCGTACTCCCCACATAAATACTAGTGCTCCCCAAACCATTTTGCATGTATCCCTCTCGAACATTTTTTTTACACCTACATCATCTAGCTTGCTTAAAGAATTCATATTTTTGGCCAATGCAGGAATATGAAAAACACCCAGAAGTGTTCTAACCCTTCCACCTTGCAACTTCAACATTACTTTTGTGTGACCAATGATTCTATCTTTCCTATCATCGCCTAAGAAGACATCACCACCATTGTATTTCTCATACTTGCAGAACCACTCTCTATGGGGAGTGAAGTGAAAGGATGTACCTGAGTCAATCAACCATGCCTCATGATCTACATGTGTACTTGAATAATCCAAGTATACATCCCCACCTTCATCTGAGGTGGTTTTCGCCTCTGCATAAGGAGCATCATCACATCCCTTTCCTTTATCAGGAGCTTTAGATTTACAGTCCCTTTTGTAGTTCCCTTCCTTTCCACATTTCCAGCACACCACCTTTATAGGTTTTCCTAGAGATTTAGATCTCCCTCTAGATTTAGATATCCTACTTGATAACTTATTTTTGTTTCTGTTCTGGGACGTCACCATCCCCGTATAGATAAGGCATCACCATTCTGGCTCTCCATATTTTTCCATCTCATCTCCTCCGTCAGCAAGGATTAGACTATTTCATCAAACTGCAAGGTAGTTGCATTGCTACCTATTGCAATAACTAGATTATCCCACGAATCTAGTAGAGAACACTGTCACCGACTCTCCACCTTTCATCCTTAGGTTGTACAACTTTTTCCGTAGGAACAATTTATTCACTAGAGACTTAGATTGGTACAAAGTCTCTAACTTGTCCCACAAAGCCTTCATCGTAGCTTCCCCTGATACATTCAACAATATTGAATCTGAGACACACAATTGTATTGTGCTCTTTGCCTTCCGATCCAACTTCTTCCATTCTTCATCAGACACTCCCGTTGGTTTAGTACCCAGATCTACCGTGATCCATTGATCTTTATCCACCAACATATCCTCCATATTGAGTTTCCACAACTCAAAACTCTGACCATTAAATTTCTAGATCTCTATCTTTCCACTGCTCGCCATCTTCTTTCACCACTTGAATCGATCTCGTAGATCTCCCATTGAACAGGGTCTACCACAGGCCCGAGCAAAACCCCTTAGAAACAAAGGCATCCCCTTGAAGCCAAAATAGCTCTGATACCAAATGTAGGTTTTAACTCCGTACAAAAATTACCTGCATATGAATTCTAAAACACAGAAAATAAACAATGCGAGAGCATAACACATAAAACACATATACAGAGAGATTTTCCCCTGGATCCCAAAACCGGGACTACCAGCTTGATTTTTTTCATTATGTTCCTTTCAATGTTATAATACATATTTATACATGTTGAAGCATCCAATACCATGGACCGAAAACCCCCTGTGACCCCCCTGCTAAACAATCGGCGCAACGAAGGGGGGCTCCACAACTACATGGGCTAGTCGTGGAAATAATATAACACTACCCAACAGTTCCTAGTATTCTTGATGATGCTTAGATGATGATAGAGATATATATGTCTTTGAAAATCAATGATGATCAAAGAGCTTCCAGGAGAGAGATTAATCTTCTTCAAAATGATGATGAGCTATTAATACCCTTCAATGATAGAGATAGATAAATAGTTAATGTAGTAGTCTTTATTTGATCCTTCTTCGCTATGCCCTTCCTTGTACCTTAATAAATTATTTCCTCCAATGTAGTTTTGATTATTTTCATACACTTATGCCAATAACATTGGTCTTCATGTTGTCTTCTCTTCACCTTAGCTCTAAATCCATGTTGAGAAATCAATAAGGAAACGTTCGAGATCCCTCTTCTGCCTCTGAAATAAATAAGTGCCTATGCACAGTTCTTTGAAAATTTTAAAAGATGAAAAATGAATAAGGTGAAAGAGGAGAAAGTCTTCCTGCAAAGAGAGGTTATACAAGTAACTCTGTTGAGGTACTGACCAGGCTCGTTGGTAGCAGGGAGATGCTTGTGTTCCTGCGTGACTCGATTGAGGTATTGTCAAGGCCTACTGGCAGTGCAGGAACACTGGAGATGAAACTTAAAATTTGACAATTATATTACTTATGCATCAATATACCCCTCATCTCCAATTGAAACAACTAAGTTGACTTAGCATTGGAATGTGTGCTGACCAATGAAGAAAATGGTAGGGACTACATCTTTCACACAAGTTAGTGTGCAAGCCATCACAATCAAAGAGTCAAACAATTCTTCTGGAAGAGTTAGACTTGCTTTTCATGAAACAAGGTAGATATAGAGAGTTAGAGTTCTACCAGTGTGTCACCAATCTTGTAGGGGTTAGAACCACCCTCCAAAATTTTGGCTCTCATGCAAATTTCAAATCCTACCTTGGATCCTACAATCGACCATCCTTGGTCACTTGTTGGTAAGGTGATGACCTCAAGCTTCCCCTCTTTGATCTTAAGAAGTTGTCCATGTTCTCATCTTTATGCATCATGTGTCATTTTTGTGCACAAGGATTGTGGTTTGTCATGCAAAGGGGATGTTGTTTTGCTTCAAGGGAAAGCATGCATGTGTGAGTTGTTATCATCAGATAGACATGTTCCACACTCACTTCATGCACTCTTGTCACAAAGGTGGTTGCATCAAGAAGAGTATGTTTTATATATTTTGGATGGTCTACATTGTATCACTAAGTGCTCCTGTGTTATCATAGTCCAATCCTATCACTATTTGCATTTGTGTCACTGATCTCACACTTAGCCCTTTCCCAAGCAACCTAGCCTCATCTAGCTTCCACGAACTGTTGACTTTTCTTCTACATCCATCAAGGTTCCTCCCTTACCTACTGGAACATCACAGTGCATAGATACCCCAGCCTCCCTCGCCATCCAAAAATGGGTAGTGGTTTGCTCTAGTGTCCATTCCCTAGCCGCAACCCATTGTCATTAGAAACTACATAGTATTTATTCTCAGCTACCGAGGTTGGATTGCACTCAGAAATTTTGCAAATGTGTCCTCCCAAGACTTCATCCTGGTAGCAGTCGCTCCTCGCTGAAACTACACTAATCTATTTCTGAGTGATTACATGAACATGTGACATGTTGAGATCACTCCCAAGGAGTTACAAAGAAGGACCAAGAATATAAGTTATGGTGAAAGATCAATACTGCATGCAAACTTCGCGAGATGCATGATCATCTCGAGGGTAAGTATGGTAAGAAATTAACAGCTCTGGAAGTACACCTCTTAGTTGAGTTTCTAGGACATCTTATGATTGTCATATCATCCCGTCTTCAGTAAAATGCATGTGTACAAACACAAATAAGTCATTTCATGTATTTCCTCTACACGTCTTACCTCCATTTCACTTGATTGACTAACTGTCATCATCAACATGTTGATCACTATGTCATGGTTGCAACCTTGTTCTGGTGATTTTAAAGGTTTGTCTTTGTGTGTATGCGATGTGTTCGTTATGTAAACATCTATCGCACTCACGCATAATGTTGTAAGGAATGTCATGCAAGTGTCATCATGATGGTCCAAAGATCTATTTGAAGTGTCACACTTTTTGCTTTCACCATTAGACAATCCTGCAGTCAGTCACACTTAGCATATGTTGTCTTGTGGTTTGATGTGTCCTTTCATCAAGTCATGTTGAGTGTGTGTTCATAAGGTCATGTATGCACGAGTTCACTTACTCACACTTAGCCTTTTTGTCCTGAAAAATTTTCAACCAAACTACCCTTCATCAGTCGGATGTCCATTATGATGCAGTTTGTAGTATCGGCCCTTAGTGACCAAGATATGTGGCCCAAAATTGTTCAAGTCTTTAGGCTTCCCCTGAGGAAGCCTTCACCAGACAATCCTAGACTCAACCTCATAGATTGTCACCCAAAACATCACATAAGTTTCCCAACAATCTATATCAGTCTACGCTTCTCGCAAGCCTATCAATCACGCCTCCTGTTGGTCAACCAGAGAATTTGACTTGGGAAGTGACATTGTTCTTCCCTCATCCCCAAAATTGTGCAGAAGTTGCCAAGTTTCCTTGTTACACTACCTAAATAAATTGTGCAAAATGGAGGGACAGACACACATTGCCTATCACTACACTATCTTGGAAATTCCATAGTTTTTTTAGTTAGTCCTTGTGTCATCCTGCCTGCCACTCCTCCTAAAAATTGCACAATTTTCTTGGACATTCCATGGTCCACGTGCTCAACACTTCGCTCCAGGAAACTACACAAACATATTCGGCATGATTTCCTTTGAGATCTATGCAGTTCTAACCAGTAAGCTCCTGCAGCTCGTTCCCATCGTCCTCTAAAAATACATGTAATTTTCACTGTGAGTGCCTCCTACTGTTCGCACTGCCTTTCGTGGAAAAATTACACATTTTTGCCTCCTAGCTGAGCCAAATCCTGCAGATGTCACTAGTTTCCTGGTATTCCTCAACCCAACCTCTTAGTGAATTTTGTGCATTTTTTCTTGATAATGCCCTGAAGACTAGCATCCCAGCCTGAAATGTCCTTTGCATAAGTTCAGAGCCTTGTCCTATCTCTTGGTCACTTGCACCTGAGAACGAAAGACAATGCATCATGGTAGACTATGGAATTTTTGTACTTGATGTCATCTTATCATGATTGATTTTAGAAATATGTACATGGATGAAACATGGCGTGTTGACGAACAAGATAAACAAGGAGTGCATTCTAGAAGGCTCACTCATGGTTGGACAAACACATGAAGCACCAAGTAGCAAGCGAAGGAGACACATGTGCATGCATGGACAATAAAGTCAGCACCAAGGCCATTGAATATTCCACACACTTTACCATGCAGAGGTGAAGCTATGGTACACCACGAGCACACTCATTACTCAACAACACAACATCACGACACGAGAAACACAACCAACATGTGCGTACCAACAGTGTCATGTCAAGTTATGTCATGAGTCACCTATGCCGCCTCACTACTTTGGTTCATACTTGTGTAATCAATATAAATTAATGTGGAATTCAAATAGACCGATAGATGAAGTTAAAGAGTCATGAAAGTCGAAGAGTCCTGTAAGTCAAATAGTCATGTGGGAAGTCGAAGACTCACAATGGTCAATTTCAACCTTGGCTATATATACCCCTCATCTGTACATTTAAAATACCTTTTCACCTGAGCTCCTCCCACATAGCCTTGAGAGTTTGTAGTATTTTCTTTGACAAGAAAGTAGTGGCTCCAACTTCCTGCTATAGGTGTTAGTGATAATGGTGTATGGCTGTGCCTTTCGATGCTTGTAATGCATGTTTCTCTAAATTGTACTAATATAGTTGAACTATTTCTATTGTTTTAGTGCATATGATGTTGGAAGTGTGTTGTATCAGTAGCTATCATTGTCTTGGCCATGTGGACTGATCCGTTGGAAACTCGACAGATTCATTCTTGTAAACTTTTTATAACGACCTTCACACTTGTGTGGAATAATTTGATGGGTGTTGTACATGGTATGTATTCAATTTATGTTTGTGACTATCACATCCGTGTGGACTACTCTGCGCGAAGTTGCAAAAATCCTATTGTGTTGTATGTCTCTAACTGAGTTGGGACTATTCCCTTTCAAGTTTTCATCCTATGTGCATGGAAGGTTTGAATTGTACATATGAAATATAAGCATAATTATCCTATTGACCACTTCTGCATTTCAATCTATTTGGGTATCAAAGGTATTCAATTGGTAGTTTGACTAAAAGGTATTGGAAAACCCACTATTCTTATATGAAATAATGGTTCAAGATACCCAAATTTGTTCAAATGATTGTTTAGTAGTAGATTTTCCTACAACACTATTCTTCCATAATGCCAAAGTGGGCATATTAGGGAGCCCATTGACAACCACAAAATACAATCCTTGACTGGAGTAGGTAGTTGAGTGTAAAACCCTTATTTCTTGATGATATTTTTAGCAATGGCATAGGTAGTTCATTAGAAAAACTCTTGAAGTATTGTTATCAACTTCTTCACACCAAATTTCCCTAACACCTAATTAAATTGTGCCTCCCAAATTAGCTTGGCATGCTCACTTGAAGGAACAAAAAATGGATCAAGTGGCACAAGAGCACATTTTGAGGTAAGAATTCAAGAACTTGTTTACCTATGATCAACCTCTAGCATGTGACAACAATGTCAAATGCACTATTGTAAAATTGTATCCACCCAAAAGTATTATTTTGACAAGAGTTAAGAACTATGGCAAGCACCACAACCATGGGCTGACTAAGGAAACATGTAACATGATTTGTGCTACCCTTCTTGTACTTGATGTTCAAGTGGAATTGTTGTAAGCATGTCGACCATTTATGATGGAAATCATTCTATAAATTTCATTTTCTCTGCATGAATTCCAAAAACATATGACTTAACCTATGCATTAGAAAAACAAGGCTTTCATTTCTTATTGTATACAATGAAGGAATCCAAAGGACTATAGAAAGAGAAGATAGTTCTTAGGGCTAAGATACAATAAAATAAAATAAAAGAGGAGGAAATATGGTAGGAGTGCATGAGCCTAGCAGTAGAAAGACATCAAATTGATAGTGTAGCCTATATTATTAACCCACTGTGACAACCCCTTTTAGTATAATGCACTCATATAAAAATGTGTAACATTACTATAACTAAAATATAAATCAGATGAGATATGGGTTACAAATTTAAAAAATTGGCGAGGAGGTCACTCAAGAAATTGAGGAGGATTTGTTCATAACGGTAACATAATCTAGTTGAGATAGTTGTCATATGAATGAAAAATGGGAAAGTATATTGCTTTTATATTAGGTTAGAGTCATCTACATTTTATAATATATTTTTTTGAAGATATATATTTAAATTTTTGTGATTATGGATGTGCAATTTTTGTAATTATGTTATAGTTTTATTTTAATTTCCAGGATTTAATTATCTAAATGTTTTGAAGATAAAATTTAATTTTCTATATATTATGTATTTTAGGAAGAAAAAAAATCACTAAAGTGTTTTATTTGTTGTTAAATATTTTTTTTTTCAATATTAGTGTTATTTTTCATGATATTTCTTAGCACCTTGTAATTTGAAGGTTGTAGGACAAATCACAAGAATGTAACATCAAACCAACTTCGGGATGGGAATCTAGCCCTTCGAGAGGGCTCTCTCTGTAAAATTTATCTTTGTTTCTTGAAAATATTATACTAGTTATGGTTGTACTTGGGTTTTGGAAGAGTGATTGTTTTCAATTTGATAAGCATCTATTGGGAAATGGAGTCAAAATGTAAACGTGATGGTTGCATCCATTTTTCACAAAGTAAACTCAAGGAAAGTTAGGAATATTAATCCTATTCAACACATTTCTCTTTAGCAATTTGCAATTTAGATGGTTGCAGTGAAGCATGACATTGAAACATTTTAACATAGGAAAAACATCACCAGTATTTAAGCCACAAAAATCCTATGCATTGTTTGCTTAATATTGATGCTCGTGTGCTTTTAAAAAATTTAGAATTCTCTAACAAATCACTAATATTTCTGATCTCAAACAACCCACCTATAATACTTCAAAAGAAGAAGTATTTATACAAAATTTACAAATTGTTTCAAATAAATGTTGTCTCTAATAGACATGACATTTTTAGGCTATAAATGAACTAAGAAGCTCTAACTACTAGAGATTAATAGTTGTGCTGGCAAATGAACTAGGAGATGCAAATGTATCTCCCTTTTTCTTAGTAATTCACTCAAGTGCTTGTTGATCCTTTGACATATTATCTGAGACCTCCCTCATTGATGGGTGATCCTGTGGATGCCCTATTGTTTAATCATCCATTAGTGTCAAAATATTTTGGAAAATATATAATAATATATTTATTTAAATAATATTTCCAAAATATTTTAAATGAAATTTACAATTAAATTTCTACAAAACCATGTGTTGTTTCCAATCCGTGGTTTTCTTTTCTCTTTCCAGAAATTCACAAAATCGTGTGTAGTTTTATTTCTATTACTCCTTCCTCTATAAATTCATTTTATTTGTATGTAAATTCCTTTTACCCTTGTAGAATACCTAGATGGATTTGCAAAACCATGGGTTGATTTGTATGGTTGGAAGAGTATTCTCACTTTACTATTTTACATTCACCTACAACATGATTTTACACATGTAAATTCATTTCACCTTGCCTATAAATTGATTTCACCTTAATATTCTATCATGAAATGCATTTACATGAATGTTGTTTTTCCTCTCGTGTACATTAATTTCATGTGAAATTTTCCATTTTATTTTCTCTCATAAATTCATGGCATCCTTGAATTTTGTTTCATGTGTCACTATAAAACCATTTTACATTTGAATCTCATTCCACAACCTTAGTCTCATATTGCCTGTAGTTATATAATTTTACTTCAGGTATGGTTTCACTTGTAGCTCTGAAATATTACCGCATTTTCTTATCTTTGTATTTCACTTTTAATCCACTCTATATTCCCGTAACATTTATAAGATTGGAAACCAAATTAGTTAATGGTTTATTTGGCTGATTTAAAGTGGTAGGTGGTATTATTTTATAGGACGTGATATAACGTTTGGTTGCCACATAGAAAAAAGGTGGGCTGGGAAAACAGCTAATCCTGCGTGATTTTGGGATGTAACATGTTGGATGAGTTGAGCGTGTGATATGGAATTTCAACCATGGAATTTCAACCATTCATTCATTTTTACAAACCTCGAGGCAAGTAAAATTGAAGGGGGTTTAATTCTTAGTGGGAGTGGGACAATGGTTGACTTTGCAGGGGGAGAGGTAGTATGGGCTTGAGGGAGAAATTAATATAAATTCCAAAATTTTATATTAATAGGGTTTTGTGAAGTAAGGGGTAAAAATAGGGATTATATATATATATATATATATATATATATATATATATATATATATAGATATATTATGTTATGGGATTTATCCCACATTCACAAATGAACATTTTTCATGATTCTTTATAAAAGCCCATAGTCACATTGTCTTTTGACAAAATAAGCCTAAGGCTACCCACCTATTCTTGGTGTTAGGTGTGCTAGGCTTAGGTATTGTGAATGCAGGTTGCGTGGAGATGGAGTAGAAACTAAGCTGTTGGGCTTATTTGAAAATTCGTGAAAATTCGAGGCTTTAAATCTAAAAGCTCTACAATATATAACATTTTGTCACTCAAACTTATTCTTAATGATTTGAAAGAAGGTATTCGACTTATGGGTGGGTAATATTTAGAAGAATTAACAAGGAAAGTGGGCAATAAAGTAGGAAGCGTAATATTTAGAAGAATTAACAAGGAAAGTGGGCAATAAAGTAGGAAGCTTAGTAAAGGATGATGAAACAAATGATTTGAAAGAAGGTATTCGACTTATGGGTGGGTAATATTTAGAAGAATTAAGGAAAGTGGGTAATATTTGGAAGAATTAACAAGGAAAGTGGACGATAAAGTAGGAAGCTTAGTAAAGGATGATGAAACAAATGATTTGAAAGAAGGTATTCGACTTATGCTTGGGTAATATTTAGAAGAATTAACAACGAAAGTGTGTGATAAAGTAGGAAGCTTAGTAAAGGTAATATTTAGAAGAATTAACAAGGAAAGTGGGTGATAAAGTAGGAAGCTTAGTAAAGGATGATGAAACAAATGATTTGAAAGAAGGTATTCGACTTATGCTTGGGTAATATTTAGAAGAATTAACAATGAAAGTGGGTGATAAAGTAGGAAGCTTAGTAAAGGATGATGAAACATGAAGGGGAAGTGGGGCGAGTGAGCAATTTGAAAACTTCATCATGAGAGCAACAAGTAATATCCAAATCATCAGATTTACTATAATTATAGGACCCTAACATTGGATTGAGCTTGGGGATGGAATTCTCCTTGGAGTTGCTAAGAACCAGAGGTCTCCTACTTTATAGATCAGTGCTGAAATCAAAACCACTCTGCATATTGAACATTGAACTACACACCATGAGCTTATTTGCACCGTGCTACGTACCCTATATTGTTAAAAATCAAGCTGACTTAAATAATAAAGAAACGCCAATGAAGTGAGTCAAACAACTACAGAAACAAATGGACTACTTGACTACTTCTTAGTAAACTAAGAAGTATAATTTGATCATGTTTATGCATAATTAAAGCTATGATATATAATGGAAATTGCTTATGCGTTTGGTCCTTATAGAGAAAACATGTTTGAAAACTTGAGTTAAAAATAACCTCCATGTAATCTACTATAGGATGAACAAAAGCATAATGTATGATATTTGCTTCTAGGCCCTCAATGACTAATTGATTAGAAGTATCATCAATATTAAACCCTAAAACTACTTCTTCAGTCTTCTACTTAAAATCATAATCATCCTCAATCTGCAAATCAAGAGGTAGTACAATTTCCTCCTCCTTTGGAGAAGGAAGATTTTGCAAGAATTCTTTAGGATCTCGGAATCTCTATGATTGAATTTGAGAATGCAAACATTTAATTCCATTTTCATATTTCTCAGAACTCATATTTTAAATTCAGGATAAAATTTTCTTGATTTGAAAAGGAAACACAACTCTTAAAAATCTTCATCAAGCTCACATTCTAAGAACGCATCCCTGAATTCATTTAAAATTTCATGAAATGAATGGTTTTCCACAAAGCCTATCATCTTGTATCACCATTAATGATTTGGAATATCGATTCTTTGGTTATGGAATTGCTTTGAACTTTGAAGCTCTGGATCTTGAACAATGCAGTCGCTAGGTGAAAGATAAAACTTTCAGGTGTCCAATCATTGTTCACCATCAACAATCAAATCTAAAAATTGATGCACTTTTTTGAGGAAGATAAAACATCCTATCCCCAGTATTGCACCACTATGTTAGCACCAGTAATTTGAATGTTGTAGGACAAATCACAAGAATGTAACATCAAACCAACTTCTGGGTGGGAATATAGCCCTTCCAATCCCAAAGAGGGCTCTCTTTGTAAAATTTATCTTTGTTGCTCAAAAAATCATAGACTACTTATGATTTTACTTGGGTTTTGGAAGAGTGATTGTATTCAATTTAATTAGCATCTATTGGGCAATGTATTCAAAAGGTAAAGTAGATGGTTCCATCTATTTTTCACATAGTAAATTCAGTGCAAGTTGGGAATATTTACTATATATTTTAGAATAACAAGTGGATGATGGTACAACAATGAAAACGTTTAGCAGAGTTAAAGAGAAATTAAGAATTCCTTAGTGTGGGATTCAGTCGATCAGGAAGAACTAAAGAGCACCCAAGAATTCTTTAGTTTTCCCTTCAGTATAAAACATACAGATTGCAAAAGCAACCAGAATAATGTACTCAAAAGTAAATCCTATTCATCACATTTCTATTTTGCAATTTGCAATTTAGATGATTACAACCAAGAGATGACAGTGAAACACTTTAACATAAGGAAGACATCACAAGTATTTAAGCCACAAGAATTCTATGAATGGCATGTGCAAGAATTCTTTAGTTTGCCCTTCATTAGAAAACATACAGATTGCAAAAGCAACCAGAATAATGTACTCAAAAGTAAATCCTATTCATCACATTTCTATTTTGCAATTTGGAATTTAGATGATTACAACCAAGAGATGACAATGAAACACTTTAACATAAGGAAGACATCACCGGTATTTAAGCTACAAGAATCCTACAAATGACCTGCTTAGTATTGATGCTAATCTCAGACAATCCACCTCTAATACTTCAAAAGCATAAGTATTTATACAAAATTTACAAATTTTTTACATTAAATGCTGTCTCTAAAAGACAAGACATTTTTAGACTATAGATGAACTAAAAAGCTCTAGCTGCTACAGATTAATAGTTCTGGTGGAATGTGCTGTGTAAATGTTGGTGTTGTGGAAGTGGGAGCACGTAGGATGTGGACCTTGGTGTTGTGGAAGTGGGAGCAGGTAGGATGTGGACCCAAATTTGAGGTCGTGCTAGCAGATTAACTAGGAGATGAAGATGTATTTATGTTTTTTTTAGTAATTCATTCAACTACTTTGATCCTTTGGCTTGATAATTTGAGACTTCCCTCTTTCATGGTTGATCCTATGACTGTTGTTTTATCATCCATTAGTGGCGCAAAATATTTTGGAAAATATATAATAATATATATATTTGAATAATATTTGTAAAATATTTTAAATGAAATTTATAAATAAATACGTGTGGATTTTTTTCTCTTTCCATGAATTTGCAACACCAAAACCATGTGTACTTTTGTCTCTATTACTCCTTCCTCAGTAAATGTATGTAAATTCCATTTACCCTTGCAGAATATCTGGACGGTTTTGAAAAACCATGGATTGATTTGTATGGTTGGAAGAGTATTCTCACTTGGCTCTTTTACTTACACCTGCAACATTATTTTACTCATGTAAATTGATTTCACCATGTTTGTAAATTGATTTTAGCTTAATCTTATATCGTGAAATACATTTATATGGATGTTATATTTTCTCTCCGGTACATTAATTTCATGTGAAATTTTTGCTTTCATTTTCTCTGATAAATTCATGGCATATGAGAATTTTATTTCATCTGTCCCTATAAAACCATTTTACCTTTGAATCTCATTCCACTACCTTAGTCCCATATTTCCTATAGCTATATAATTTTACCTCAATTTTGGTTTGACCGGTAACTCTAAAATATTACCGCATTCTCATATCTTTATATTTCACTTGAAATTAATCCACTCTATATTCCCATAACATTTATAAGATTCAAAATCAAAACAATTAACGGTTTATTGCACCACTTTAAAGTGGTAGGTCGTATTATTTTAGAGGATGCGATATAACGTGGGGCTGCCACCTTGAAACAAGGTGAGATGGGAAAATTGCTAATCGTGGGTGATTTTGGGATGTTAAGTGTTGGATGAGTAGAGAATCGGATATGGAATTTTAACTGTTCATTCATTTTCACGATCTGAGGAAAATAAATTCAAGGGGGTTTAACTCTTAGTGCGGGGTGGGCCATTGGTTGACTTTGCGAGGCGAAGAGGTAATATAGGCTTGCGGGGAGAAATTAATATAAAGTCCAAAACTTTATATTAATAGGGTTTTGTGAGGTAAGGGGTAAAAATAGTGATTATATATATATATATATATATATATATATATATATATATATATATATATCTATATCTATATCTATATCTATATCTATATCTATATAATTTTATGGGATTTATCCCACTTTCACAAGTGAACATTTTTCATGACTCTTTATAAAAGCCCATAGTCACATTGTCTTCTGACAAAATAAGCCTAAGAATACCCACTTGTTCTTGGTGTTAGGTGTACTAGGCTTAGGTATTGTAAATCCATGTTGCATGGAGATGGAGAAGAAGCTAAGCTTTTGGGCTTATTGTTTATGAAAATTTCAAGAAAATCCAAGGCTTTAAAAATAGAAGCTCTACAATATATAACAATTTTGTCATGCAAACCTATTCTTAATGATTTGAAAGAAGGTATTCAGCATATGCTTGGGTAATACTTAGAAGAATTAACAAGGAAAGTGGGTGATAAAATAGGAAGCTTAGTAAAGAATGATGAAACTTGAAGAGGAAGTCGAGTGAGCAAGTTGAAAGCTTCATCATGAGAGCAACAAATAATATCCAAATAATCAGATTTCCTATAACTATAGGACCCTAACATTGGCTCAAGCTTGGGGATGGAAGTCT
The DNA here is from genome assembly GCA_031772625.1 of Pinus tabuliformis. Classification (NCBI taxonomy): domain Eukaryota; kingdom Viridiplantae; phylum Streptophyta; class Pinopsida; order Pinales; family Pinaceae; genus Pinus; species Pinus tabuliformis. The sequence continues at coordinate 1,207,124,802 of CM062805.1, read as the reverse complement.
CGTTAGAGTTGCTAATAAGAAGAGACTCCGAGTTTATAGATCAATTCCTTCTCTATTGGGTTGTTCCCAATGCTGCAACTTGTTTTGCAAATTCTCAAACTGAAATCAAAACCACTTTGCATACTGAACATTGAACTACACACTAACTAAAAGTTGAGAAGAAAACTGAATTTGAAACTAGGAAAAGGTTCAGAGTCCTGAGCTTATTTGCACCCTGCTATGTACCCTATATTGTTGAAAACCAGGTTGAATTAAATAATAAAGAAATGCCAATGAAGCGAGTCAAACAGCTACAGAAACAAATGGACTACTTGACAGCTTCTTGTTAAACTCAAAAGTATAATTTGATCATGTGTCCACATAATTAAAGCTATGATATATAATGGAAACTGCTGATGTGTTTGGTCCTTATAGAGCAAAAGCACAATGTATGATATTTACTTCTAGGCCTTCAATGACTAATTTATTAGAAGTATCATCAATATTAAACCCTAAAACTACTTCTTCAGTCTTCTACTTGAAAGCATAATCATCCCTAGTCTGCAAATCAAAAGGTAGTACAATTTCCTCTTGCTTTGGAGAAGGAAGATTTTGCAAGAATTTTTCAGGATCTCATAATCTCTATGATTGAATTTGAGAATGCAAATGTTTAAAGCCATTTTCATATTCCTCAGCAACTAACTCAAGAACTCATATTTTAACTTCAGGATAAAATTTTCTTGATTTGATAAGGAAACACAACTCTTAAAAAATCTTCGTCAAACTCACATTCTAATAATGTCATCCTATGTCACCATTAATGATTTGGATTATCAATTCCTTGGTTTTGGAATCACTTTGAACTTTGAAGCTTTGGATCTTGAACAATGGAGTCACCAGGTGAAAGGTAAAACCAAGGAAATAATCAGATCTGAAATTTGATGCACTTTTCTGAGGAAGATGAAACGTCCTATCCCCAGTATGGCGCCACTATGTTAGCACCAGTAATTTGAATGTTATAGGACAAATCACAAGAATGTAACATCAAACCAACTTCAGGATGGGAATCAAGCCCTTCCATTCCCAAAGAGCCCTCTTTTTTTAAAATATATCTTTGTTGCTCGAAACTCATAGACTATTGATGATTGTACTTGGGTTTTGGAAGGGTGATTGTAATCAATTTAATAAGCATCTATTGGGCAATGTATTCAAAAGGTAAACTGGATGGTTGCATCATTTTTTCACACAGTAAACTCAGTGAAAGTTAGGAATATTTAATGGATATTTTAGAATAATAAGTGGATGATGTCAAAACAATGAAAACATTTAGCATATCTAAAGAGAAATGAAGAATTCTTTAGTGTAGGATTCAGTCAATTAGGAAGAACTAAAGAGCACTGAAGAATTCTTTAGTTTGGCCTTCAGTAGAAAACATACAGATTGCAAAACCAACCAGAATAGTGTACTCAAAAGTAAATCCTATTCATCACATTTCTGTTTTACAATTTGGAATTTAGATGATTACAACAAAGAGATGACAATGAAACACTTTAAAATAAGGAAGACATCACCAATATTTAAGCCACAAGAATCCTATGAATGGACTCCTTAGTATTGATGCTACAGTGCTTCAAAAAAACTTACAATGCTCCAAGACATGACTAACATTTGTGATCTCAAACAATCCACCTCTAATACTTCAAAAGCATAAGTACTTATACAAAATTTACAAATTGTTCTCAATAAATGTTGTCTCTAATAGAAAAGACATTCTTAGACTACAGATGAACTAAAAAGCTCTAACTGCTACAGATTAATAGTTCTGGTGGAATGTGCTTTGTAAATGTTGGTGTTGTGGAAGTGGGAGCAGGTAGGATATGGACCCAAATTTGAGGTTGTGCTGGCAGATTAACTAGTAGATGAAGATGTATTTCTATTTTTCTTTGTAATTAACTCAACTTCTTTGATCCTTTGACTTAATAATCTGAGACTTCCCTCATTCATGCTTGATCCTGTGACTATCTCGTTGTTTTATCATCCATTCATGTAACAAAGTATTTTGAAAAATATATAATAATATATATATTTGAATAATATTTGTAAAATATTTTAAATGAAATTTATAAATAAATACCTATGGATTTGTTTTCTCTTTCCATGAATTCGCAACTTCAAAACCATGTGTACTTTTGTTTCTATTACTCCCTCCTCTGTAAATTCATTTATCTGTACGTAAATTCCTTTTACCCTTGTAGAATATCTGGATGGGTTTGCAAAACCATGGGTTGATTTGTATGGTTGGAAGAGTATTCTCACTTGGCCCTTTTACTTTCACATGATTTTACACATGTAAATTGATTTCACCATGCTTGTAAATTGATTTCACCTTAATCTTCTATCGTGAAATAGATTTACATAAATATTCTCTAAAACCATTTTACCTTTGAATCTCATTCCACTGCCTTAGTCTCATATTTCCTATAGCTATATAATTTTACCTCAAGTATGGTTTGACCGAAAATTCTATTTCATGTGTCGCTGTAAAACTATCTTACCTTTGAATCTCATTCCACTACCTTAGTCTCATATTGCCTCTAGCTATATAATTTTACCTCAAGTATGGTTTGATCAGTAGCTCTGAAATATTATCGCATTCTCATATCTCTATATTTCACTTGAAATTAATCCACTCTATATTCCCATAACATTTATAAGATTCAATACCAAAATAGTTAATGGTTTATAGCACAACTTTAAAGTGGTAGGTCGTATTATTTTAGAGGATGCAATATAACGTGGGGTTGCCACGTTGAGAAAAGCTTGTTTGGGATGTTAAGTGTTGGATGAGTTGAGCATGCGATATGGAATTTTAACTGTTCAATCACCTTTACGAACCTCGAGGAAAATAAAATTGAAGGGGGTTTAAGTCTTAGTGCAAGGTGGGTCATTGGTTGACTTTGTAGGGGGAAGAGGTAGTATAGGCTTGCCGGGAGAAATTAATATGAAGTCCAAAACTTTATATTAATAGGGTTTTGTGAAGTAAGGGGTAAAAAGAGGGATTATATATATATATATATATATATATATATATATATATATTATTTACAAGGGAACATGGTTTATATAAGCCCACAGTAAGATTGTGTTTTTACAAAATAAGCCCAAGGCTACCTACTCGTTCTTGGTTAGGTGTGTTAGGATTAGTTATTGTGAATGCAAGTCGCATGGAGATGGAGTAGGAACTAAGTTTTTTGGCTTATATTTTTTTTAAAATTCAATAAAATCCAAGGCTATAAAACCAGAAGCTCTACAATATATAACGTTCTTGTCACAAAAACTTATACTTAGTTATTTGAGAGTAGGTAATTGGCTTATGCTAGGGTAATATTAAGATCGATTAATAACAAAAGTGGGTGATAGAGCGGGAAGTTGAGTAAATGATGATGAAACATGGAGACGAAGTGGGGCAAGTCAGCAAGCCACAAGCTCCATCATGAGAGCAACAAATAATATCTGAATCATCACATTTCCTATAATTATAGGACCCTAACATCGGATCCAGCCTGGGGAAGGTAGTCTCCTTGGAGGTGCCAAGAACCACAGATCTCTGAATTTATATATCAGTGCCTTCTCCATTGGTTTGTTTCCAAATCTACAATTTGTTTTACCAGTTCTCAAACTGAAATCAAAACCACTCTACATACTGAACATTGAACTAGAGACTGAACTGAAAGTTGAGAAGAAAACTAAATTTGGAACTAAAAAAATGCTCAGAGTCCTAAGCTTATTTTCACCCTGCTACCTATCCTATATTTTTGAAAATCAGGATGACTTAAATAATACAGAAATTCCAATGAAGCCAGTCAAGCAGCTGCAGATGCAAATGGATTTCTTGACTGATTGTTAGTAAACTCAGAAGTATAATTTGATCATGTGTCCACATAATCAAAGCTGTGATATATAATGGCAACTACTAATGTATTTGGTCCTTATAGAGAAAACATGTTTGAAAACTTGAGTTGAAAAGTACCTCCATGTAATCTACTATAGGGTCAACAAAAGAATAATGTATGATATTTGCTTCAACACCTTCAATGAATAATTGATTAGCTGTATCCTCAATATTAATCCCTGAAACTACTTCTTCAAGTTTCTACTTGAAAGCATAATAATCCTCAATCTGCAAATCAAGCTGGGATTTTCCAAGAAATATTTATTCCCAACCTCCCACAATGACCTGATTATAGACTAGTTCAGTAGAGAAGAACTGTACGATGTGAGATGTGTCACTGTTTCGGTATTCGGCCCTCAAAACAATACACAACAAACTAGAGTCCATCCTCTTTGATGGGCCTCTAAATTAGACATAAATTAAGGCTTGTGCCTCTAAATTAAAACATCAATTAAGGTCTATTACCATCCTTCAACAAATTAAACCTCTCTTCATCCTACTATAAGAGGATCAATAATAAATAATAAATCAACAAGATATTATGGAATTATGGCACAGATTATGGAACTCCAATGATTGAGAAAATCTAGGAATGTGTTCCTCTAATCAAGGGACTAGATCCACTAATCAAGGAATTTTGTGGGGAAAGCTTCCTCCATTCATGGGGGATGATTCCTAATCATTTTTTATAAGTACGAAGTTGAATTTTCCTCTAGGGAATGACTGCGAAAATATAGGAATGTGTTTCATGCCATTTAATGTAGATTCCTAGTATTGGGGATCAGATCCACTAATCAAGAGATTTTGGTCGATAAATCTTCCTCCATTCATGGGGAATGATTCTTAATCATTTTGTATAAGTACCAATTCTAATTTTCCTTTATGGATAGATTTTCATTCATGTTCTTGTGGAGAGAACTCGTATTTTTGCAGCTCCATTGTATTTTCTTGTAGGGATGTAATTCTATTAATGAAAATAATGAAGATCGGTGTCATGTTAAACTTCTAAATATTTTTCTCCTGCATAGGTCTCTGAGTTTCCTTGGGCTTGGCCATCCCAGGAACCTCAAAGCCCTTTTTTATCATTTTCTTTCCTTCTTTTCACTTCTTATTTAGATGCATCACTAATTTTAATTTCTTTCTATTTTTGCATTTAGTATTACTTATTTCTTGTTGTAGGATTGATTTAAATGGTTGATCTAAGTTCTTTTTCAAGATCACAATCATTATTTCACCCTTGGAAAATATTTGTAATTTATAGTACTCACTGAGTTGCTTGAATTAGTCTTCTTATTCCCAAATCTAGATTGTCGGACCTCATTTTTAGCAAAAAACAATCAATTTATGCTATTTTTTAGAGCAGCTAACAATATTAAATAGAGTTGGTTCTACCCACATTACACCACAAAAAAATTCTACTTCATAGCAAAAATTACCCCACTGCATTTGCACTTGATTTTTTAGGCATTTTTTAGATGTACTAGGTCACTAGTTTTCGAATTTCTAGATTTTCGAATAGTATTGTTTTTCTACTTTTTTGAATGGGTCAACAGACGTACTTTTGAGGGATTCCACTTGGAATGGGGTCCTAAGAAATCGTAGTTAATAAAAAAAATTGTCTCATCTAATTTGGATTTGATTTTCTTGGTCATTAAACCCTCACTAATTTCATCATTTCACAAGGAAACTTCTGCAAGATTTTTGAGCAAATCCATCTAACTCCCAACATTGGTTTTGAGTTCTAAAGTGATCCTAGGCACTCGCTTGCCTCATTCCATCCACCAAACACCTTCCCTAAGCTTTCCATCACCTTCAACATCCATCTTTTTACTCTCGACTGTATCTTGTAGGTTTTCAGTACATCCTGTAGGTTTTCTTGTAGTGCCCTGTTTTGAGGTTGAACTAAGGTAAAACCTCCAGGAAGCCACTAAAGGTCACCTAAGGGTTCAAATCAACATTTACATCACCAAAAGAGATTATATTTCACACTCCCACATGAAAAGTGGACAAAAAAATAATTTATTTTATTCATACTCAAGCACAACAGTAGAAGGTTTGATGTTTTGAATTTGCATGCTTAGGATAGTAGGATTGCATAAACTTTAACTTAGAATTATTTTGAAGCAAATCCTCTTAACAATTAGTTAGAAAATGGTGTGCTTTATCATTTTATTTCAATTTCTTTCCTTCTACTTTCTTTCTTGCAATAGGTTAAGGTTCCATTTCAAACATTTCATTTTACGCAATTAGTTTAGGATTTCAATAGAGTGCATGCACTCCATTACATCGTCACAGCAAAGGAAGGACACATTGTATGCTGCAAATATAGTGCTGATATCTATTAAGCTTGTGCAAACAACAGGTTAATAATTAAAGTTGGTAGCCTTGGGATTTGCAACATTGTTGTTGCAATACTGAGACTCGTCACTTTTTAACATCGTTGCCAAGGAGGTGTCAAAGTATGCATTGTTTTCTTCCCTAGCAGGTAAATCAACATCAAGATTAGTAAGTTAAGCTAAACTTGGAGATTTTTTTGATGATTTTAAAATAAAAATTATTAGAAATCTAATAAAACAAGTAAAAATGTTAAGAATGCAAGATTAAGGAAAAGAAAATGTTGATATTTGTGTTGCAGAATCACCTGATGTTAAACATTGTCCATCATTAGGAAGGTTGAAGGAAGTTTACCAAGAGGAAAATGGAGAAAGTCAATCACCAATGTAGTTATGTTATGTAGCTCCAAGAGGACCATGTGTTTCCGCTTTGATCCTAGCTTGATTTCTCCGTTCCTTGATAGAATTTTCCACCCCTCTCCTACTTGTCCCTCTTCAAAGAGTACCTATAAAGTCAAAGTAACAACAAACTATCAAAGCCTCTCTATCTAAAACACCATAAACAATGTAGAATCAGAAACACATTGACCATACAATTGCATTCATAAACAATAAGATTCATAAACACGATTATATGGAGGAAAACTAAAAGAAATCTATTAATAGTAATGTAAGAGAGGATTACAACCCAATTGTATGATCTAGCATCATCCTCCCAGTTGTAGAAGTCCTCTTCACCTCATGAACAAGAAAATCGCCCAACAATGCAATGTCTCTTCTCACCAACAAACCAACAACACTTCCTTACAAAATACAAAATTCCAGCCTCCAGATCTCTCATATGAGGGATCCATTTATAGATGTCTTGCAAGGGTGTGATTCAGCTCTGGGTTTTTGATTATTCTTGGTTCCACTTGTAGATTTCATTGATCTCTTACTCATCCCTGGGCGAATTCAGAGAGGCGAGTGTCACAGGAGAAGTTTCTGGAAGATTCCATGATCATCCACCTTGCAAACTGGCTCTGCCATTTGTCTATTCTCGCTCATCGCAACCCACAAAAGGCCATTTTAGTATGCATCACACCTGGTTATTTTGGTAGTCAGTATGCATCATACATTGTCCATGGAGCAGTCTGTATGGTCTAGTTTTGGCCAGTTTTGAGTAGTTTTTCAGGTGGAACTTCTGGGAAATGATGTAATCAGTTGACCATGATCCTTTAGTGTATGAGACAAAACTTTTAGGGACTTAAGGAGCCCTTATTTTATCGATGTTTTAGTTTGGGGTTTCAGTGCTGAAATATGTCTATAACGGATGCCCCCTAAAGCATGAGGTTGTAAATCTTTTGATGTTGGGTGAAATTCTTTATCATGAGGATCTGAGGTATTCGTACTGGAAGGTGACCTATATAAGATATAATACAACACATCATCATCATATATTTTCATGATCTAGCTGAGGCGGGCATTCCCATGCTTAGCTTTATAAATTCATTTTCATGTACATAGGACAAACAATTCTCTATTGTTGCAGACTGGTGATTCTTCACATGAAGAGTCATCTTCCCTTGCTTAGATGACTATTTATGCAGCTTCTGTGTACGATTGATGTCTTTATTTTCCTGAATATATCGTAGCCCGAATGGATGAAACTGGATCTGGGGTCTTCAAAACTCATCCAATCTTCACCCAATGTACAATTCGATCCATGTGAAAAGATGTTCAGAAGTCGAACATGGAAATACATCGTCTTATTACCAGCCAATAATGTAATTTGTTAACAGACACGAGAGGAATCACCGATAATGATGATGACCCTCAAGGTACTAAAATACAATTCACGTGGTGTGAATATATGTGCCGATGTCGAACACCACGCTAAGTCTTTCGGTTGAAGGTCATTGATGTAGACCTGTCGCCGGAAGTGAGAAACTTGCCACTGAGGCATGCAAGCTTCAAAGTACTAGAAGGGTTGCTTCTAAGTCGACTTCTTAGATAATGAGCTGATGTAAACTAGAAGTGATCTGTCGTAGGAGGGCCTTGATTTATCCCTGATCTACGACATGAAATGGAGAAAATGATTTTTGTGGAATTGAAAATGATCTGATGATATAAGGTTCAAGAATAGCAGTCAGGAAGAATGAAGGGTGGATGTATTGCAGTGGATGAGGCGTTTTCTGGATTGTGAATTCTCTGAATGACTTCTCTTGACATATTGGCGACACTGATATGGACTTGGTAGCATTAACCCCGTGGATGGCCAGCAGACCAATGGTGATGGTGAATAGAAAAAACCAACCCAACTCAATCACGGTGATGGAGTGAAAGTGTCATGTTCAAGAGCGACTTGCTACCAATAAAGTTATTGAAGTTTTCTTCCCATTTTTTCCCAATCATTGCTGACTAGTACCTATTTATTTTCGACAAGCTTAAGGAGGATAACAAATGCTTGGTCTATAATTTTCCCTTTGGGCAAACCTATCGCTTTGTGTTTAGCGAGCCTATCGTCAGTGAGACTCGTTCTTGTCTGGGTGGACAAGTTTTTCGCTATTGTTTTAACAAGTTTAACGACAAAGATAACTCGGTCCTTTTCATGTTTAGAGAATTTGAAAAGGGACAAAAATAAGACTCCAATAGTCCTTTTTCATGGCATAATCCCTTAAGTTTGAAAAAGTATAAAATAATATGAAAGGGATGACTTTTCAATAGTTTTAGCGAGCCAACAAAGACAAGCACTCGATCTTTTTGTTTAATAACCCATCAAGTCCAAAAGCATTAAAATATATTAGAGGGATGGCATTCACTTTACTTTAATGAGCTGTAAAGGCCAATAGCTCGAAAATTCTTTTATTTTTAATGTCTAAAAAGAGTTTAAAAGAGACTCGTTTTATAGGAACGAGTGGTATTTTTGGGTAGCAGTTGGTTCCAGGTAAGTTTGGAACTTCTCAAAACATGGTAGTGTGAAGAGGGTGGCAATTAGAATCACTCAGCCTAGATGTTTCTCAAAAGGCTAAGCAATCAAGTGGAAGCATATGGTTGGCCAAATGAAATGGAGGTGACGGAAGGAACACAACAAAGTTCAAAAGGGCTGATAGCAAAGTGATCGCAAAGGTTATTTACCAAAGGCAGGTTTATTTTTTAATGATCTTGAACCTTGTGCCAACATGTGCTCAATGGAGGTTGATTTTTTAACGAGCTTGAACCTTGCAGGAACATTGCTCTTCCGAGTATTTGGATAATGTCTCTTGGTAGATTTATTTCTTAATGAGATTGATCACTTCTATAACATGTTCTTATTGCCTTTTTATGCAAGCTAGAAATTATTGAGCTATGAGGTTAAAGGGTTGAGTACCTACAAACTAAGAAAATCAAAGGTTTCTTTTCACTTGCATGCCCCCAGGTGTTTCAATAAAAGGAGAGTTTCCATGTTACCAAATGGAAGTTCCTACGGTTAGGCAAGATTGTTTCTTTTGGTAGACAAAAACTATTCTTTTGCTTTGTCCATCGAAATAGACGAAGGTGATTGCTGTGAGATTCCAATCACATAATGTATGAAGGAGAATGCTATGAGCTTCCATTCACAATCGTACATAGGAAAAGAGTGTGTCAGACTGATTACATAACCTATACAAGAATGTTATTCGGTCCAAGTATTATGACCTTTCAATAAAATCTCTCTTTTCCTCTGGGTTCGCCTACGGAAGCAAACTAGGGTGCATGCCCCCTAACCTTCATCAAACTCATCGAACTACTCGTTGTAATTAGGTGGATGGAATGAAGGTTGAAGAGACATTGATGATGCAAAAAGACCATTTAGGGATGATGGTTGATTTATAGCTATGTTTGAACCAGGAAATGAAAGTTGGTCGATAAGATGCACTAGTCTGCTTTCATGTGGAAAACACATCACTCGTAAGAATGTGGAAACATTAGCTTCCATGCTATATACATATACTCACGTCCAAGGAATAGATTGTAATCTAGTGGACCTTGGACTACCATCACATTCAAATGAAGGGTTTTCTTTCTCAAAATTATCGGTAACTTTGGAAGGATCCCTAATGGTCGAATGGTTCCTTTGTTGAAACCCAAAAAATTTTGTTTTTCAAGGAGAAGCGATGGTGAACCAAGCGCTTTCCAAGTAGTTGAGGAGAGGATACTCACTGAAGCCCCTTCATCTATGATAGTGCTAGACACGATCATTTTGTAAACTTGTACTATGATTTAGAATGGTACATTAGATGGAAGGTGGGGTTTTGCTAGTTGATTCCAATCAAAGAAAATGACTAGATTTCTAGGAGTAGGTACTGAATAAATATCTGGATAAGTTTCATGAACTGGGGGGGTCGCTTCCTATTATAAAGGAATGGGTAGATTGCCCTCAAGTTCATTAGAGTGTATATTGACAAAAAGAATTTGAATGGTGTCGTTCTCATTCTCTCTAGAAATTGTATCATCCGAAGGTGGGCCTTCTGAGGACAAGGCTGGGCTGACTACCATCTTGACTAGTTGACTTTGGTCCAGTGTGGACTCAGGAGGTTCACTTTCAAGGATAGGTGATTCGATCGACAATTGAGTTATGTCATTCAGGTTTTCAACTAGCAAAGGACTTGGCAAGAGTTTCTTGTATCCAGGTGGAAGTTGCTGCAGTGAGGTAGGATGGTTATCAAAAATGCTTTTCGCTTTGTCCAGAAAAGGACAACGATGAAGAGTATGATCACCTTCACATAACCTACATGGAAATTTGACTTTCCCTTTCTGTCTATTGACTTCGTTTTCACTAGTTGATGGTGTGCTGTCAACCTGACTATTAGGGGTTGATGACACTGAATGATAAAAACATGGAGACCATTCTCTCAAGATTCACAGAATGCAAGGGCAATCTCGATGGTAGTGGTCTCCCTTGGAAATTACGCATGGAGTTTTTGGTTTGGAATGTTTAGTGTGCAGATTTTCGCGAGATGATGCATTGTTGTTCCCTTGTTTAGGTGGCTTCTTCTTCTTCTCCTTCCCTTTCTTTTTTTTCTTAGCTACTTGGTTTTAGTGTCACTAGTTTCACCAAACGAAGATGAAGAAGGGGAAGGAGAAACAAACAAAGTAGAAGGTAAAACGGTAACTTCAGTATCATCTGCTTATTGATTAGATTGTTTAGGAATTACAATGTTTTGAACGACAAAGGTCGAGAAAAGCCATATTGGCAGGCTGATTGTGATTCCTGGAAGGGATAATGTGGCCATATATGGAGAACCAATATCTCCCCAAGAGGAGAAAGGACTAGGATTCCCTCTGAGAGGGATTCCTTAGTTTGTAGACTCCATTATCTCAACTTCAGATCAACAAAGGAACAGGGACGTTATAACGATTAAAATAAATTTTAAAGACACTTTGATGCAACTCGCTTTTTCAATTTTTAAGAGTCGAGAAAAAGATAAAGGTGACTCTAGTCACCTTCGATTTTTAATGAGCCTGAAGTGGCAAGTGCTCAGATGGAACTTTTCTTTTAAGGAGTCAAAAAGGAATGAAAGTGACTACTCTAGAAATATAGACAGAGAGTTTGCCAAACCGATCGTAAAACTGCAAAATACACCTTGGTGATAAATTATAGAGAAATTGCCAAGGACTTATGTATGACAATCAATCTTCCTGAATGTTGTGTTCAGTTGATTTCGATCAATAGGGCGGTGGACAATGCTTCGTAAGGATAAAGGATATCAGCCTATTGTGGTCTCCCAATATATACTCAATGGTATGGGGAGCAAAAGTTCGTACTGGCACTTGTTCTATCAAAGAGGAGGAATCACCCAACCTTCGATGAAATTGATAGTTACCAGGTTTTATGACGTCAGAACACATCTCTAGCTTATACTTCTAAACATGTTGTGTTAGGTTCCAAAGCATTTTTATGTTCATTAAGGTTTATTTTAGAGTTGATCTTGCTTAGAAGTTTGTCTTTCAAGGTTCACCATGTGATGTAGATGTGAAATTCCTAAATATGCAATCTAAAATGATAAACAATCATTTATGTTATTTTAGCAATGAAAATCCTATGTACAAAGGAAAGAAGATAATGATTTTCTTTCAGCAGAGAGCATAGAGCACACACTAAACTCACTTCCCTAAATCAAATTTCTCATGCAGTCAAAATGCAGATGCACATGCATGTATTTTTTTCTGCTTCCTTAATGTGTGAATGCCAAAAAGGTAAGATAAGTACAGATCTGAACTAGTTTCTTTCAAAGTGATATTTGAAACAATTTCTTTTCAAAATGAAAGGCAGACTAAGACGACACTTTTCGATTTCGAATTGAAAACTGTTTTCGAAACTTGAAATACTAATAACATTAAATCAAGTACAATGAAAAAATTACAATCAACTATCTAGAAGAGGAAGACCTTATGACACTCTTCTTTTTATTCAGAATGACAATTACAACACTTGTATAAAAAACGACAGTTCGATTAGGCTACTTTCGACAAAGGAAGACTGTAAATGATTGACAAATACACAAAAACATTTACAATTCCTAACGGATGGGGGCTGAAATATGTGAAGGAAGAAGGTTTCTGCAAGAATTTGTTGATCATGAAAAACAAAACTACTTAATAAATCTGAAAACAACGAGACAAAACCAAACTTTCAGAGAAGAAAACAGTGTCACTCAATCATCGCACCTGCAACACATGGAAACAGGGATGCATCTCACCTGCAACATGATGAGCCTCAGAAATTGGTAATTATATGGGCTCATTCAGCCTCCTAATTAGACTTAATCCAACATTATCATTATTTTATCACATGGTTTTTATCATATTTATGCTAATAGAGTGAATTGGGTTAGTCATTATGCCAACAAGTCTAACGTGTGCTTTATGCAGTTTTTTTGGTCAACTTTGAGAAAAAATCAAAGGTTTAATGAGCACTTGTCAGCCGAATTCATGGAATAACAAGGGAGAGGATTTGTAGGAAGGTTTCCCCTTCATTTATGAGCCCTTACCTTAAATTCTCGATCAAAAACTCGGAGCACAAGGGGTAACCAAGCAAGCGAAGTAGGACTACTGTTAACTGCATGTTTTGGTAGCTGAGTCCCTAAAGTTTAGGAGGCTTGTTGGGGTCATAAATTTTTATAGATAAGAAGGCTTAGGGCCTCATCTCAGTTAGTCAGTTTTTAGTCAGATTTTAGTTAGATTCTTGTTAGATCTTAGTGAGTAGGTTAGTTGTACATTTCAGCGCATTTTCGAGTTTTTTTCTTGTAGACAATTTTTCGGATGTAACTACTATTTATTGATCAATAAAGATGAATCCAGATTTTCACCAGCTCTAATCCTTATTAGGAGGTTGTAGCTCTTGGGGTTGGGCCCAACCCAAGTGCCAGTACCTCCTTTTATGTACTTGTATTGGTTTTTGCTGCATTCCTAGAATAATTTCTGCTACTTAGATTAACATATTGATTTGTTATTTAGGTTTCTTTTGATGATTGAAATAGCTATCATGTTTAGGTTGATTTGATAGGGTGGTAACAAAAAATATCTTCGAAAAAGGCCATCAAGAAACCCTTGATCTCACCTCTCCCTCCTCGGGACCATGAGCTGAGACCAAACTGTCCTTGCTGCCACAAAAACGTTGTTCTTGCTTCTTCATGCAATTTCTAGTGTTATATTCTCAGTTGCAAAAGTTGATACCAGTTGTGATTACTTGCATAGATCTATTCTTGCTTAGTTTTCATACTTATCTTACATGATTTTCAACCAATAAAGTTCTGTTCATCATGATTGCTGGGTTTCTAGGTCAAATTAGGTCAAGAAAGCTAGATCTTTGGTTTGCATAGTCTTTGTTTGATTAGTTTTGATAAATAGTGTGCAGATCACCTATAATCCATCCCTGCCTATCCTTTCTTCATCATACAACCTACTCCAACGACAACTTCTATATTTCTTCCCTCCATTTTCCACACTTTCCCAATAACCGTAATTTCTATGTTTTTGTGAAAAATCACTTTCTTATCCTTTGAACCAATCCAGCCATCACCTTCATGTTTGATCTTCATTAATAGACTCCTAGACCCTCTAAAACCCTCATCCAACCTTGATCTCCTTTTTCCCACCATTTATCCTCCTTCAAACCTTCAAAAATCACTTTCAGCCTGTTCCTGTAGAATTTCCTGTAGAACATCCTATAGAACCCCTACAGACTTCCAGTAGAATTTCACATCAGTAGTTTTTTGAGATTTGATCACCGTGAAACTCTCTGGAAGGGTGATAGGTACCCCTTAGGCCCTCTTCTCACCTTCCCAACCTCCTGCAAGAACCTACCCCATTTCCTTTCGCCAACCAACCTCTGCAGAGTCAAAAATAGTTAAAATACAGGCATAATAATTCTGCCAACTTACTCAAAAATACAAAAAGATGTTTCCTGCATATTTCTCTTCAGAAGTAACTGAGTCACATGCATTTTACCTTTCCAAAAGTCGATGGCATCATCATCTCTTTCCTTGCACCAGTAGGGTTAGCCAGTAAAACTAGGGTTTGCATTTCCTTTCTGCTTTCAGCTTCTTTCTGCAAGTAGACTAGCCTCTTTTGAGTTAGCTTTCATCCATCATAGTTAAAAGCTTCTTCTAAGAGCTCATAGGAGTTGGCTTAATCTCCTAGCAGACTTGTGCCAGGTGATCAAGTGACAACTGCGGAAAGAGCTAGTACTTGTGCATATAGCACCGTCGCTTCCAAGTTTGTTACGAACAACTGGGTTGATAAAAGTAAAGAATGTGTTAGCCTCCTGTTACAACAAGTGTTCATATTTCATGATTGACATTTTTACATGCCAAATATGTCATACTTTGCATACTGCAATGCTCCATATTTCCTGAAAAGAGGCCAAAGAAGAGGCCATGAAAGTGTGCCAGTCTAAATGCCACTACTGTATCCTAATTTTGATGAGCTATCCATTTTTGAAGAAGTTTCTGTTAAGGGAAATCCAAACAACCTAATCTTGGCTTCCCTAGGTTTCAATTTCTTGTTTTAGAATATAGAGAGTCATTATCTATCCAAACAGTTCAATCTTGGCAGATTTATAGATAGGTAGAGAAACAAAGCAGCCCAACTCCTTAATCTCGGCCCTTGGAAGAAATAAGTGTAGACTTAGATAGAGGGACAACAAAAAGAGAAAAGGATAATCTGGGTCTGCAAGTCGAAGTGCACCTATGCACAAAGGAGAAAAAATGCTAGGTAAGTAGGCTGGGTAAGTAGTTTTGTGGTTTGCATAATCATGCTCTGTAATCCAATTCATGTCTTCATGTGTTATATCTTCAAAAATCACAGTTATGATGTAGTTTTCCATTCGGAGGAGCTCAAGTGAGGCATGTCTAACTCCCCCTTCTTCTCGTTTCCCAAATCACTCACTAACTACCCTGAAGGGGTCAAGATCTACTTGACATCTCTTACTTTCATCATTTTCCACATCATTTGCCTTGGTAAAGATCTGCTTTGCTCAAGGCATGTTCATACTTCCTCTATGAATCATTTTTCCCCATAAATAACCTAATATTCACATACTTAGTGCTTTCTGATCACTTGTCATATCAACTACTAATTTTACTATGTAGCTCCCTATATATCTCCCCTTCCCCTACTAAAAATTTGTTAATAACTCGCCTACGTACATATTCCTACCCCTTGGCATTTTTTAGCCACATTTATCAAGTCTGGGGAAATATTAAGTCCATTTGGGACCTATATTTAACCCATCCGCGTTCATATTTTGTGATAAAGTTGGTTCGAATCACACCCATGCTGCATTAACCCATAAAAACCCACATTATTAAAGTCCCCCCCCCCCCCCCCCCCCCCCCCTGCCATAAGAAAAAACACAAAAATTGCGCGCGGGCCCCGTCCCTAACCCTCTGCTGCCTTACACGTGTCGCCGACCGTCAGATCTGGCGCACCCAAGATCTACGGCTGGCGGGCCTTTTTGTGCTTCGATGTGCCGAGGGTCAATGCCTGGGATATGGGCATTTTTCCCGTCGTACTCCTGCCATGCGTCACCCTCTTGGTTGTGGCGGAGCCCCCTCCTCCGATACCGCCTGCGCACAAAAGCATGGTGCCCCAAACCGGATACCGCCTTTCCTCCTCCTGCGTCAACGCCACGTCATGCTAACATCATCATTCTGTGTCGGCCTCCTGCCGCCCTATCCTTACCATGTCACCGCAACGTAGCCTCCTCTACCGTACTGCCACATCACCCGCCGTACTGGGTCCCACCGCATTACGTCGTGCTGACATCACCGTCAAAAATCGCGAGAGGCGCAAATCGCAGCCTAGGAAGCTCGGAATCAAAATCTGAGGCCGTTTTTGATGCGCGATTAGCGCCTAGCGTTAATTGCCCATATATATGGGAAATAGGCCAAAATGGAAATCCCTTTCGTGGCTCGGCCTCCAGTAGGCCCGAAAGGCGCAGAATGACATGAATTTCTTCGCGCAACATTCAGAAAGGGGCAAACACAGTTTTAAAAGCAAACAGAGGGCTGAACAATAGCCATGAAAGGTTGATGCAACAGTTTAAAGAGTATCAGAATTAAGAAAGGCACACATTCAGTGCCAAAGCATATCAAGGAAGCGACAAAGAAAAATCAGTCGAATGTTTTAAATGAAAACCTTTATTCCCAATGCAGGTGGACATTGAATGACCTCCAACAAAGTCAAAGAAAGTAGTAAAGGCCAATCAAGGCTCTCCCATCACAGTTAATGCTCCTCAGAACCACTCAAGAGCATGGATCAAAACCCAAAGCACAGTTATGGCTAAGTGATCAGCACAAAGCCATAAAGACAACACATTAAACTCCTTTTGGTACAGCTGCACCCAGCGCAGGTCAAGGATATTTTCCCGCATTTATTTGAGACATGAGTTACGTTAAAGGCACTTATTACAGCAGATCTATCTGAGATCTGATATTTATAGATATTTTACTTATAAAAACCACCCTAATTCATTGTTTAAAGCGTTGGTTGGTTGTATAGCTCCACGAGAGACTCGCTCTGTATACCTGATGTTTTACTTAATCAAAGACTGCTGAAAAGATTGGAGGAATGACTATGTGCTGTCTATGAATGTTTTCAAGAACTGAATGTGGAATTCTTGTGCTGCAACATGACTCAATAAGTGTTTCTTACCTTTGTTTTCCATTGATGTACCATCCAAAATAGCAGAAAGAATGAATAGTTTAGAATTGGTTTATTTGCCCTCTATGCTCAATTTCTGCTGTTTCTATATGTTTTGATCTGAATTAGAAATGAATATGAATTCCCTGTGGCTCATATTTCCCCTAATTCACTCATGTTTGATAGTTATCTAGGGATTCTTCACTGCTCCTAGATAGAGCTCATTCACCTTCCCTCTGCTAAGCTGAACGAGAGATTCTTAACTACCTCTCATTCCTAGCCTTCATTCCATCCTTTAGCTTGAATGATTGTTTCATGTGTAGCTAGCTTGCTCCATATTCCCTCTTGTGACCAAGAAAATGCACCAGCAGTCCTACTCCTTGATTCCACGCCCAATGGTTCTAAAACTTTCATGTTATCCCTGCCTCTTTACTTGAAAGCATCATCCATCCTACCAAAACTAAAACAAAACCCCTTGTACTCAATAACTAGCCTAAAATCATCATCAACAAAGCTAGATCCTAAAGAGGGAACCCTCTCTGACTGCTGGTGGGCTAGCACCTGCAGTCCAAAGATTGGTTTGTGGTTATCTCAGCCGTATCCCTCAAGGAGCTAAGGGACAACATGAGTGATAACATAATGGCGACTCCACTGGGGATCTCCTCGGTTAAATCTCATAAATCAAGTTTGAAAGCTCCACTGGGGAAAAACAATGAATTTTCCAATTGCTGCACATTCCTTAAAACTACAAATGAAGCCTGAATGTCAGCCAGGAAGCCTTTGAAACTGTTCTTGCTTTGCATTTACAGGAGTAAGCAAATGCTGCTTTAGTCAAACTTCGTGCTAGTTTTAAGTTAGAGATAGCTATTCCAAAATTTGATTAGTTCCTTGCTAATTCTAAAAAGGCATTCACAATAAGTACCAAAACAAGTTTAGAATCTGGTTCCCAAAAGGAATTCACGGTATACAAGGTCAAATCCAGACCCAAACCCCCTAGCTATTTTTTGAAAATCCCAATTTAACCCCAAGGAACCTCAGGAAGATAGAGCAAAGAGAAGATTTTGTTGACTTTAGCCCTAAAACAGTTCAGCCAAGTTGTGTTCCAACCTGTTGTGGTGAAACACAAACCCCCCATTTTTCACTTAAAAATGAAAAATGAGGACCCTTTTAAACGATCAACTTGATAGTACTACTATAGAAATTGAAAATGAGGAAAGATCTAAATGGGTTCAATTTGTTCTTATTGATCTATATTAATTCGTTTTGACCTCATTCGGATTAGTCATTGTGAAATGTACTTATTTGAAGGCTTATTATTTTTTGTATTTGTTTAATTTTAGGGATCCTTCATTTTCCAACTCCCTTCCTTATTGGCATTTTGAAAGAATTCTTGACTTCTTGAAACTTTATCACTTGCCTCATGGTTTTGATCGTATGTTTTGGCACCCCCTTGCTTTCTTTCGCATGCATGGAAAGATTTTCACATTGATCAATTAAACACAAAGAAGAACATTTGATTGTCACATCACCTCGCATTTGGCATTTGATCGCACTAATTGGCATTTCTTCCACATGACTTAGCGCATCATTTCACATTCCACATCAATTGTTTATCTCCTTCACTTGGTTTGACATATCGATAAATAAAGTAGTTCTGTACATAAATAAATATAATTTCATAACTTTAATAATTTGTAAAAACATTAGATTAATTATATTTTTCTTTATTTTAAACATTCCACATTAACAATTAAAACAAAAACAAAATAAAATAACATTGTGAAAACCATTATAGTGTAAGACTAAACATTTAACATTGTAATATTAAAAAACTTTTGTATTATTATTTAAAGATCCCAAATATAAATTCAATTCAAACGTCTCATGACCGAGCACATTCCAAAGGAAAAAAAAAAAACGTTTTTGTTTAGATAATTAATGCTTGATTTAAGCTTTGACTTTCACATCAACAAACCTCACTACATAGTTGAGTGCCGAATTTGCAAAAATGTCGTGCCAGATCAATATTCACACACTTATGGTTTTGGTTACCCTCTATCGCGAGAAAATATATGCTAGCTTCAATTCTCATTTAATTTCATAATCCCTGCAAAATCGACCATCAACGTAATGATAGCAAGCTGATCACAATTATGTTAAACGCAATTTTTGTTTGATTTTCCGCTCATTTGTAGGTACAAGGATCTCGGTCAACACGCTAAGATAATCAATATTTAGACCTTTACTCTTTGAAGGAAGGTTAAATCTAATGCATCCGCATGACAGATTTAGAAATATTTGATTATTTCACCATGTGGCTTGGCCATTAATGCGAATATCCCAGCACTCTTGACAATGTAACTATTAAATCCAACACAATCAAGGCCAGAAATTCGCCTCAAAACAAGAAACTTCTCCTGCGAATCAATACAATCAAATGAGTGTTAGCCGATACTCAATAATGGAATTGAAATTAAAATTAACGCATGGATAATGAAATAAAATCTCAATCCCATGTATCTTTCCTCATATTGGCGTTGAATTCATCAAAATCAACGCTGCCCAATAACTGAAAATTTTAGATCAGAAGTACCGCTTTCCAAAAAAAAAAAAGAAAACAAAACATGCATTTTTATTTTATTCTGATTTCAATACATTTCATAACAGTTTGTTCTGATTGCAGGTAATTGTGGAACATTTTATGATTAGTCAAAAGCGATCATGAAGGAATTAATTCAATCGTAACTACCAAGATTTTTCGTATCCAAAATTGGAAAAGATTCCAAGCTTACCACTCGGCAATTGGCTAAAACATTGAAACATTCCAAGTTTCAAGACTGGAATGAGGCCTAGGTAATTTCAAAACAAGTTTTTATTATGGGAAGCCCAAGAAATTTTTAGAAGAATTTTCGCCAGACCCCAAATATGTAACAATTGCACAAAGAATTTGGAGGAGATATCACTCTACCTCTAAGAAGGTGAATGCTGGAAGAATTCGTAACAGGGGAGAAGAACCTCGAAGTACATCAGAATCTATTTAGACAGAACATTAATCCAGCATAAAGGAAGGAGGGACGCAGGCACGCTACAGAGATTTTCAATCTGGGCTATTGCACTATTGTATGGCGCGGAGGGGTGATTCAGATCTACGCACAAGGGAAGCTGCGTTCCAGCCAAGGGGATTCTTTGCTGTCATTCAATCTACACTTATGCACTTCTGTTTTGCGTAGAGGAGGTGATTGTAAGGATTCGAAGAGAGTTTTGTTGTCTATGACTAATTGCTTTGTACTATTGCAGGCAGTAAGATCATAGTTCTGAAATTCTCAAAGACTGCGTATTTTGTATGAAGTTTTGGCATTGTTTTAAATAAATTCTCATTCTTGTGTACTCTTACGGGAATGCTAAATTTTTATATTTATGTCAAAACTTTATAATTGATTTCAATTTTTATTCTAAATGATATTTCTTGTTGATATCTAACACTATTGTTGGTTCAATTTTGATATGTTGTTGAAGCTTTACTGAGAGCTATCTCCAGAAGGCAGAATGAGGTGGGATCTATAATGAATTCATTGAAGTATATATGAGATAAGTGATAACTATTTATCATTTAATCAGAAATGTATTTTGCTTTTTATTCCATTAATTAATATGAACTATTTCTTTTGATTAATGGAAATCACATGGTGAATTCGCTCATAAACCAGTCTTTCCCCCTATTTTTATTTCATTTGCTCTCGGATTAAGAGAGGGCTATCCCATCTTAGTCCGAGATAGGATTTTTGTTTTAGGATTAATTTTATATTTGTAAATGAAATCTACATAAATTCCTTTTCAGTTAAAAGCAAACAATTTTGGTTCTCACAAATTCAAATTTTTATATTAATCAACTTTTTGATTGATTTTAATCTTTATCCAAAACATTAAGAAATCAATCATAAAGACTAATGTAATATAGTGTATATTAATTCATTTATTAATAACAAATAACATTAGAATTCATTTTTCTTTTTCTTTTTAGAGATAGCCTTAACATACTAATTACTCAGTGATTTGTAACATTTACTTTCAATAAATAATATTAACTTAAGGTAATTAGAATAGTTTTAACTTTAATATGGTAGTATAAGTTAACTAAAATTTTATTAATTATTTTTCTTAGAATAATAATAACATTATTAACATTCATTTTATAGTTTATCTTAGATATATTATAATCTCATAATAAACTAGATTAAATATTTATGATTAGTATTAGAACTATATTAGTGATATTTAGGAATATAACATAGTATAGTTAGTTAATTAGCATAATAACATAGGATATATTGGTTTAGTTTTGAGATATGAGATAAATAGGAGTATTTTAATACTTAACATAAAGACATTAACAATAGTGTAATATTATCATAGCGTCATTTAGGATTAACAATTAATATTAACATAATACTATAAAGTCAGTTAGGTTAGAATAGTTACGCTAATTGTAAGTCATAACTTAGTCGTGGCTTAGCTGAGCCCCAAATCAGCTTAAGGATCACTTTCTTGCCTAATCAGCAAGAGAGCTGATCTGATGTCTCTTCTCCATTGATGAATGAAAGTCATATTTTAAGTCATCGGAGATTGAGAGAAGGTAACTGGACCTAGTTAAACCAGTCGGAGCCACTATTCCAAACGGAAAAGGAGCTGTACTAAGGTCCGGACCGGGTGGTTATCCCCGATGTTGTTGCAGCGATTTTCGAGGCATCAACACAACCCTTGTCAAGGTTTTATTTCGTTAAACCCCCACTTCCCCTTGTTCATCATCCACCTCTCGAAGCACTCCTTCCACACCTCCATTTATTGCACATACTCCCCTAACCGCTGTTGTTACAGCTATTCCAGTTGTTCCTATTGTTCCACTTATCCCCGTAAACATGGCTAATAGATATGCACCCCTGCAGTTACCTACTAATCCAGGGGCTATGCCTGAGGATTATCAAACTAAAATCACATACTTTGATGGAACTGGTCCTTCCACAGCCCTTCAGCATACAAAGAAGGTTCAAGACTATTTTGAAAACTACGAGATAGATGACGATAGCGTCAGAATGAAGATTTTCGTCCAAAGTTTGACAGGTGATATCAGAACTTGGTTTAAAGCACTCACAGCCAATTCCATAGCAGACCCAAAAGCCTTATACCAGTCATTTATCAATAGATGGGAAAAAAAGAAAGACCCCTTGCACATATTATCTGAATATGACACTATCAAAAGAGGCCCTCAAGAATCTGTCTTGGACTATTGTGCAAGATGTAATAATATTTATAATGCAATACCACAGAATTTAACAACTCCACCTGATCTTGCTTTGTATAAATTCCCTGATGGTTTTGACACTGACATGGCTTATCAGTTAAGGGAAAGAGCCCGTCAAACCCTTGCAGACATGCAAAATGTTGTTGTTATCGTAGAGGCAAATCTAATTACCAAAAGAAACAGAGCTAGCACTGAGAGAAGAACCACCTTTAGAGAGGAACCCTCAGCCTTAGACCAAAAGCTGGACGCTATTATCACTGGCATGCACAGGCTGGGAGACAGAGTAGAGAGTGTTGAGAGGAAACCATCATGGGAAGGACAACAACCCAATACCATAAGGAACCCAAATTTCCGGATAACTCAGAATACAAATGCTGGTAGGTCTAGCCCAGACCATGATGTAAGGCCTCCTTTTCACGAAAATTACGATGAAGCATCTACATCTAGTGAACAGACGGAAGATACTCACATGAACTTGGTGGATTTGAAGGCTGAGCAAAAAATTTTCCTAACTCAACAAGACCAAGATGAACATGACCTTAATCAATTTCAGACTAAGTCTGGTGAGTCTTTTAATTTTAAACAAGGCTATGATATTGTTGTGTATGAGGTACACAAACAATATAAGCTGAGGACAAGAACCATAGATGTGCCTCAATAGGTTAAGGAAAATGATACCAAGAAGCCAAAGAAGATTAAAGAAAAGGTTGCCTTCATGGAAACTGCTGGTAAAACAGTCCCTAATCCAAAGGATGTCACCATAGAGGACATAACATAAATGAAATCTTCTAATGATCATCCTCTGCCACCTTCTTCCTCCAAAGAGAATTTGAACATTGTTCCAAAAAGCCCTCCTAAAACTGAAAAACCGCAAGCAATTACTTCCCTTAACGCTGACAAACAAGACCAAACTGCTGATACTCCAATAGAAAAAGGGAAGCCTGCCTCCCAAAATACTAAAACCCAATCTAAAAAATCGTTTGACTTAGAGGCAGAAATAGGTAAACTAAAGATTTCCATCCCCTTATCTGAACTTGCCAAACATGAAGTGTATAGGCAACAAATTCAAAGATCACTTCAAATACCAGAGGTTAAGGATGATGCGAATGTTCTTGATGATCAGCCTGAACTGATGTTCGGTCCTGAAGTTAATGGAAAATCAACATATGGATCTATTCTACCTTTTCATGCCAGTTTACGCATACATGACAAAGTCTTTCACAATGCTATGTTTGACTCAGGTGCCTTACACAAACTTATGCCCAAAGCTGTAATGGAAAAACTCAACCTTGATATCACAAGACCTACAAAGATCTATTCTCCTTTCACTCAAGTCAAGTCAAGTGTTCAGGCCTTATCAAAGACTTGTGTGTCTCCTTAGTCCAATATCCCAGCAAGACTATCCTCATGGATGTGGTGGTTGCTGACATTCCACCAAGGTATGGTATGATATTATCAAGATCTTGAGGAGCAAAACTCCAAGGATCCCTCCAATTAGACCTCCCTTATGCCACTATATCTGACTTTGGGCAAACAAAGAGACTATATAGAGAAACGCTGATGAAGTATGTGGTAACTAGTGAGGATAAGCCCCAAAATTTTCCTATTCACTCAATCCATTCTGATATGGATTATTTTATTCTATTTAATGATGAAACAAATACTCCCACTGATGAAAATCCCTTGGCTTTAGAACTGAACACACACACCGATAAAGAATTGGTTGCCCATACTGTTGAAACTGTCAAAACAATCAAGGCAACCAGCATACAAGCAAAACCTCCCCAAACAGAAATTTCAAATCTAACCAATCCTAAAGTGACTGAAACTCTGGATACTAACCACAAGCAAGAAATCACATGGTATTTAGAGTTTGATGGCTCTGTTAACAAGTTAGGAGCAGGGGCAGGTGTCTGGATTCACAATACGCATAACAATCATGTAGAAGGTCATGCCTACAGACTAAATTTCAAATGCACCAATAACATGGCAGAGTATGAAGCTCTCCTTTTCAGCCTTAAACTGCTCAAAGCTCTAGGAGTTGCAAAAGTGTCTATTCTAGGTGACTCTTATTTAATCATACAACAAATGAAAGGCAACTTTGTCACCAATGACAATAGAATGAGGGCCTATAGGACTACTGCTACTAATATACTCAATGCATTCACTGAATCCAAGCTTGCCAAGATTTCAAGAGATCATAACATTCATGCACACAGCCTAGCCACTTTTGCTAGTACATTCAAGCTTCCCTTTGAGCCAAATCACCATTTTACTGTTGAGATAAAACATAGGTCGGCTATCCTAAATAATGTTAAAGATTGGCAAGTGTTTGAAAGTGATGCCCATATTAACAACTTCCTCACTCTTGAGCATGAGTTTTCAAATATTAACATTGACA
Organism: Pinus tabuliformis; assembly: GCA_031772625.1. NCBI lineage: Eukaryota > Viridiplantae > Streptophyta > Pinopsida > Pinales > Pinaceae > Pinus > Pinus tabuliformis. The sequence goes on along the minus strand of CM062805.1, from coordinate 1,207,099,693 downwards.
TGGATGCTATGACGGATGAACAACAGCAAAAAAATGAAAATCAGCAGGCTGTGACCACTGTAACAGCCAAGCAAATCCTAAACCCAACTATTTTTGACAATGCAAACATAGAAGAACTCAAACAGATGCATTTGGAGGATATAATAGAAACAGAGGCCGAGATCGTTGATTTGAAAGATTACTTTCTCCCTGCTGGCCTCACTCCATTAGAAGATATGTTTGATGCAAATGATGTTCCCAAAAAGCCAAAAATACAGCCCCTAAACACTGCCATAGAAGAACACAACATTGGGACGGCAGACAAGCCCAAAATGATCAAAATATCTCAGACTTCACCACCCAATCAGAAACCCAAATATATTGATTTGTTCAAAGAATTCCAAGACGTATTTTCTTGGAGTTATGAGGACTTGAAGTCCTATGACACCTCAGTGATCCAACACACCATTCCCTTAAAACCAAACCAAAAGCCCTTCAAACAAAAACTTAGAAGAATCAATCTTGTACTCCTTCCCTTAATTGAAAAGGAAGTGAAAAGGATGTTTGAAGCAGGTATCATAGCACTGATCAGGTTCTCTGAATGGGTATCCAATCTTGTTCCCACAAGAAAAAAGACAAGTGAGAGTAGGCTATGTGTAGACCTAAGAAATTTAAACCAAGTCTCCCTAAAAGACCACTACCCCTTGCCAAAAATGGACCACATCCTACAAAAAGTAGTGGGGTCATCTGGAATCTCTTTACTAGATGGCTTTTTAGGTTTTAATCAAATACTGGTTCACCCGGATGACCAAGACAAGACAACCTTTACCACACCATGGGGAACATTTAAGTATGTGAAGATGCCTTTCGGACTTAAAAACACTGGTGCTACCTTTCAAAGGGCAATGGATATTGCATTTTCCAAGGAAATACATGATTTCCTAGTTGTCTACCTTGATGACTTAACCCTTTTCTCCAAATCCGATCAAGAGCACCTAAAACATTTGAGGCAAATATTCATGACATGTAGGAAAAATGGCATTTCCTTGAACCCCAAGAAATCCCTGTTTGGCCTTGAAGAAGGCAAACTCCTTGGCCATATCATCTGAAAAGATGGTATTAGAATAGATCTGGAAAGGATCCAAGCCATCCTCCAAATCCCATATCCAAGAAGAATAAAAGAATTGCAAGCATTCCTTGGAAAAATCAACTTCTTAAGAAGATTTATTCCAAACATAGCCAAGCTAATAAGACTGTTAAGAAACATGTTAAAAAAGGATGCTAAGGTAAAATGGTCTCTTGAGACCAATCAAGGCTTTGAGAGTATCAAAACTGCCTTAACCCAAGCCCCTATCCTCACCAGTCCGCAATTTGACAAAGATTTCATCATATTTCATTTGCATCTGAGCACACCATAGCTAACGTCCTTTTGCAAAAGGATGATTAGGGAGCTGAAAAGCCAATTGCTTTTTTCAGTCGAGCCTTAAGAGATGCCCCTTTGAAATACCAAATCATGGAGAAGCAGGCCTATGCCCTGGTTAAAGCAATCAAATATTTCCGAGTCTACATTTTGTATTCACATGTGATTGCCTATGTCCCAAATGTTGTTGTAAAAGACATATTAACCCAAGAGGGGCTAGAAGGCAAAAGAGGCAAGTGGATTGCTAACATCCTTGAGTATGACATAGAAATTAAACCAACCAATCTCGTAAAGGGACAAGGTTTAGCCAAACTGATGTCTGAAACAAACTTTCAGGCCTTAGACATCAACCAACTGGACAATGAACATGAGCTGTTGACTCCACAAATCAGTGAAACCTTTTTGCAATCCCCATGGTATGCTAATATATGCTTTGTATTGTTAAACCTATTTGCTCCCCCAGGATTGTCCAGAACCAAGAAAATATTTTTAAAAATGAAGGATTCAAAGTTTTGTGTCATAGATGGTGCATTATTTTGGAAAAATCATGAAGGTATATTGCTTAATTGTTTAACCATGAATGAAACTAACAATGTCATGAAAGAATTCCATGCAGGGGACTGTGGAGGACATCTATATTGGAATTCCACTGCTGTTAAAATTTTAAGGGTTGGTTTCTATTGGCCCTCTCTATTTGCAGATATAAAGAAATTTGCTATCTCATGTCATAAATGCCAAATATCTGAGGGCAAAAGAAAGTTATTACCCTTGCCCCTTAAGCCCATCTCAATCGACAAACCTTTTCAACAATGGGGTCTTGATTTCATTGGAGAGATCCACCCCTCCTCCTCAGGCCAGCACAAGTGGATTTTAACAGCCACCGACTATTTCACTAAATGGATTGAAGCCATCCCATGCAGACATGCCAATGACTCCATCATTATCCAGTTCCTTGAGTGCAATATCATTTCTAGATTTGGCTGCCCTAAGAAGATCATCAATGACAATGCCGTTGCTTTCAAATCCAAGAAGATGATCAGTTTTTTCCATAAATTTCACATTACCTTGGGCCACTCCACAGGCTATTACCCCCAAGGTAATGGCTTGGCCCAGTCATCTAAAAAGAGCCTGATTAATATTATCAAGAAGGTCTTAGAAGAAAACAAGAAGAACTAGCATAAAAAGCTCACAAATTCTGTATGGGCAGACAGACTTTCAACAAAAAAATCCATTGGGATGAGCCCTTATGAGCTGGTGTATGGCATGGAGGCAACGTTTCCATCCTCCTTGGGCACTCTTATCATGAAAATGTTGCAAGAGATCCATGCAGAACCAAATGATATTCAAAGAAGAATTAATCAGACCATTCATCTTCAGCAAACCAGAGAGCAAGTTTATAACAAAGCTCAAATATTACATGAGAAACTCAAAAGGATGTTTGATAAAAGAGCTAAGGCTGAGGAATTCTACATTGGCAACAAAGTTCTAAGGCGGGACCCACGAAGAGAAGACAAGGGCAAACATGCAAAATTTGATTTTTATGGAAAGGGCCACTTGTTATTTCTGTTGTTCAGGGAAATAACACATATTTCCTCAAATCTGTAGAGGGCAGCACTATTGAAGAAGGCCTTGTTAATGGCCGAATGCTAAAACATTACTATGATCCCTATTAAGGGGTACAATGCAGCTCTGTACATATCTATTTTTACATTAATATTTGTATATACTAGCACTTTGTTTTATTTTTTAGCAGTCTGAGTGTTAGAGGAGCAGCATAAAAGTTTGCTAAGACACAGCCAGTGCACGTACAACATTTTTAAGGCTCTATGTCTGCATTAGTCTCAGCAAAACAACAGGAGTAGCGCTATCATATAGCAGCAATTCATGAAAAAAGGAAACTGGTTGCAGTTTGTAGTATCCAATCAAAAAGTATCAATAAGAGAGGAGCATTGTTTAGTTTCACATCAACAACTGTTTCTAGACTAGAAGCTAAGGGAAATACATCAGTTTTGATCCATGTTTGGTTCTATTTCAAAGGCAATGGTCAAGCAATATGGTATATAATAGCAAGCACGCAGAAGAAAGCAAGAAGTGCTATGTATTTCACAATATTTCAATGAAGGAGATGGCTGCTCCTATTTCATAGTTTCATATTTTTAGCAGCCAGCACAAGGAAATTCTTCAGTCCATAGCACCAATAGAAGATCAAGGCAGTCTGACCTTTTGTTCTTGGATTTTCACAAGGAGAAGCCATCCCCAAGTGGAGCCACTGTTAGCCTCCTTTTGCAACAAGTGTTCATCTTTCATGATTGACATTTTTACATGCCAAATATGTCATACTTTGCATATTGCAATGCTCCATATTTCCTGAAAAGGGGCCAAAGAAGAGGCCATGAAAGTGTGCCAGTCTAAATGCCACTACTGTATCCTAATTTTGATGAGCTATCCATTTTTGAAGAAGTTTCTGTTAAAGGAAGTCCAAACAGCCTAATCTTGACTTCCCTAGGTTTCAATTTCTTGTTTTAGAATATAGAGAGTCATTATCTATCCAAACAGTTCAATCTTGGCAGACTTATAGATAGGTAGAGAAACAAAGCAGCCCAACTGCTTAATCTGAGCCCTTGGAAGAAATAAGTGTAGACTTAGATAGAGGGACAACAAAAAGAGAAAAGGATAATCTGGGGCTGCAAGTCCAAGTGCACCTATGCACAAAGGAGAAAAAATGCTAGGTAAGTAGGCTGGGTAAGTAGTTTTGTGGTTGCAGAATCATGCTCTATAATACATTTCATGTTTTCAAGTGTTATATCTTCACAGCTCACAGTTATGATGCAGTTTTCCATTTGGAGGAGCTCAAGTGAGGCATGTCTAACTCCCCCTTCTTCTCATTTCCCAAATCACTCACTAACTTCCCTGAAGGGGTCAAGATCTACTTGATATCTCTTACTTTCATCATTTTCCACATCATTTGCCTTGGTAAAGATCTGCTTTGCTCAATGCATGTTCATACTTCCTCTATGAATCATTTTTCCCCATAAATAGCCTAATATTCACATACTTAGCGCTTTTTGATCACTTGTCATATTAACTACTAATTTTACTATGTAACTCCTATCTATCTCCCCTTCCCCTACTAAAAATATGTTAAGAGCTCCCATACATACATATTCCCACCCCTTGGCATTTTTTACCCACATTTATCAAGTCTGGGGAAATATTAAGTCCATCTGGGACAAATATTTAACCCATCCGTGTTCATATTTTGGGATAAAGTTGGTTCGAATCACACCCATGCCACATTAACCCATAAAAGCCCACATTATTAAAGTTCCCCCCCCCCCCGCCATATGAAAAAACAAAAAAATTGCGCGCGGGCCCTGTACCTAACTTTCCGCCGCCTTACTCGTGCCGCCGACCATCAGATCTTGCACGCCCAAGATCTACGGTGGATGGGTCATTTTGTGCCCCGATGTGACGAGGGTTAACGTGTGGGAGATGGGCTGTTTTCCCATCGTACTCCCGCCATGCATCACCCTATTGGCTGTGGCGGAGCCCCCTCCTTCGATACCGACTGCGCACAAAAGCGGTGCACCCCAAACTGGATACAGCCTTTCTTCCTCCTCCATCAGCACCACGTCATGCTGACATCATCATCCTGCTTCAGCCTCCTGCCGCCATGTCCTTGCCATGTCACCGCCATGTAGCCTCCTCCACCGTACTGCCACGTCAGCCATCATACTGGGTCCCACCACATGACATCATGCTGACGTCATGTTGACATCACTGTCAAAAAGCACGAGAGACGCAAATCGCTGCCTAGGAAGCCTGGAATCAAAATCTGAGGCAATTTTTGATGCGCGATTTGTGCCTAGCGCTAATCGCGCATCGCTACGGGAAATAGGCCAAAATGGAAATCCATTTCGTGGCTCGGCCTCCAGGAGGCCCGAAAGGCGCAGAATGACATGAATTTCTTCGCGCAGCATTCAGAAAGGGGAAACCACAGTTTTAAAAGAAAATAGAGGGCCGAACAGTAGCCATGAAAGGTCGATGCAACAATTTAAAGAGTATCAGAAGTAAGAAAGGCACACATCCAATGCCAAAGCATATCAAAGAAGGGGAAAAGAGTATCAGTCGAATGTTTTAAATGAAAACCTTTATTCACAATGTAGGTAGACATTGAATGACCTCCAACAAAGTCAAAGAAAGCAGTAAAGGCCAATCAAGGCTCTCCCATCACAGTTAATGCTCCTCAGAACCACTCAAGAGCATGGATCAAAACCCAAAGCACAGTTATGGCTAAGTGATCAGCATAGATCCATAAAGACAACACGTTAAACTAATTTTGGTACAGCTGCACCCAGCGCAGCTCGAGGATATTTTCCCGCATTTATTTGAGACATGTGTTAGGTTAAAGACACTTATTATAGTAGATCTGTCTGAGATCTGATCTTTATAGATATTTTACTTATAAAAACCACCCTAATTCACTGTTTAAAGCGTTGGTTGGTTGTATAGCTCCAAGAGAGACTCGCTCTGTATACCTGATGTTTTACTTAATCAAAGTCTGCTGAAAGGCTTGGAGGAATGACTGTGTGTTGTGTATGAATGTTTTCAAGAATTGAATGTGGAATTCATATGTTGCAACATGACTCAATAAGTGTTTCTTACCTTTGTTTTCCATTGATGTACCATCCAAAATAGCAGAAAGAATGAATGGTGTAGAATTGGTTTAATTGCCCTCTATGCTCAATTTCTGTTGTTTCTATATGTTTTCATCTGAATTAGAAATGAATATGAATTCCCTGTGGCTCATATTTCCCCTAATTCACTCATGTTTGATAGTTATCTAGGGATTCTTCATTGCTCCTAGATAGAGCTCATTCACCTTCCCTCTACTATGCTGAACGAGAGATTCTTAACTACCTCTCATTCCTAGGCTTCACTCCATCCTTTAGCTTGAATGATTGTTTCATGTGCAGCTAGCTTGCTCCATATTCCCTCTTGTGACCAAGAAAACACACCAGTAGTCCTACTCGACTCCACACCCAATGGTTCTAAGACATTCATGCTATCCCCGCCTCTTGACTGGAAAGCATCATCCATCGCACCAAAACTAAAACAAAACCCCTTGTACTCAATAACTAGCCTAAAATCATCATCAACAAAGCTAGATCCTAAAGAGAGAGCCCTCTCTGACTGCTGGTGGGCTAGCACCTGTAGTCCAAAGATTGGTTTGTGGCTACCTCGGCCATATCCCTCAAGGAGGTAAGGGACAACCTGAGTGATAACAGAAGGGAGTCCCAGGAGTTGCAGCATCATTGCTGCAATACTGGGGCCCACCATCATTTTGGTGCCATTGCTGGGGAAGCATTAGAGTATTGGTGATTGCTTCTTTTCTTCTATTTTCTACTACAACCTTCTGCTAAGTAGTTTATTTCAACAAGAGTATTGTAGTTGTTTCATTAACATTCTGCAATTTCATTTTCGCAAAAGTAGATTAGACATTTCCTGCTTTCATTTCATTTCAGCAAGCATAGATTAGATATTTCCCAATTTCATAGATTAGCATTTCAATTTTGCAATTTCAATTCTACAAGCGTAGATTAGAATTTCAATTCTACAATTTCCATTCTTCAAGCGTAGCTTAGCATTTCATTCCCACAATTTCATTTCAGCAAAAGAGATTAGTCCTTTCCTACATTCATTTCAATTCTTCATTTTCATTTCAACAAGATAGACTTTAGTTAGTTGTAGTTCAATCTATTTCAGTTTTGCAGGTACAAGTAGGAGAAAACAAAAATCAACCAAAAATATTTCCTTTCATGCCTTGCAGGAGTAGAGACAAGTCAAATAAATGTTTACACAACACCCCCACTGCTTCACACAGCCAACCTTCTCTTCTTCGATGGCTGTGATTAAGAAGAATCTCTAGGTGGATAGCAAGACATATTTGAAGAACCTCTAGTGGAGAAGAAGAATAAAACATTCCTCTGGAGCAAATGACTGGAAACAGAAATGTTGGGAGTAGTACCTTTTCTTCCAACTCATCCATTGAAGGTGAAATTGGAAACATGTGGGAAGATGTCAAGAGTGACATCATAGAGACTATTCCCATGCAAATGGATACCTTCTGGATCCAGAGGAAGCAAGAGGAAGCCGAGATGTCTTTGGCCATCTTTTGTCCTAGGTGCACTAGAAAGCATCCTAGGAATGAATGTCCATTGCACTCCACAGAACTATGTTTTGTCTGTGAAAAATACCATCCTACGAACCAGTGCCCTTCCTTACCCAGACTCAAAGTTTCATATCAAAGGGCCAAAGGAGCCACTGAACCACTCTATTTCATGAACCAAAGGAGGCCACATGGACCCAGACCTTACCAGCAGGGAATACAAGCGACATCCCAGACCTATTACGACCCCTATCAAGCCACTTTCATGCCTTCTTGGGGTCCCCCTACTCATCCTTCCTGGTCCACACCTCCTCCTCGGTCCTTCACATATCCATATTATGCCCAACCAGCTGCTCATTCATTTCACTCTTATGCTCAGCCACAGCCTCAGTGGAATGCACCTCATCAGGGGTGGAGGCCCCAATACAACACTCCTCCCGCTCCTTTTCCTCCACCACCTACTCAATCGCAACCATCGCCTCCTGCTCCACCAAGGCAACCCCAAATGCCTACCCAACCACAACCCCATCCACATCCATCTCAAATATACACCCCCACTCAACTACTCGTACCACCATTTCAAAACCTGCACATCGGAGTAGCTCAACCCAATTACAATGCTGAGGCACAACATGTCCAAACAACTCCTTTTGAGCTCAATGATATTCATCATAGCTTAGAAAGAGTATTGAAAGAAAGAGATTATCTTGATAGCATTGAAGTACCACATCCAGAAAAAGAAGATTCAAAAGAGGAGATCAAAGGACCATGGGCTGCACCTAATGAAGAGAAGACATCAGAACCAGAGATCGAGAGAGCTCCCTCATGGTTACCATCAAATCCTCCATGTATTCAAGAGAAAAATCAGCAAAAAGAGGAAGATGAGAAGGTAATGGTAGAAGGTGACATGAAGAATGATCCAGATCAGAAAAAGGGCCAAGGATATCAAAGCTATATTGACATATGGTTTCAGATGGTCACTAAGTTGCAGTAGTACTCTCTTCTTCAGCTATGTTTGATCCCTTCAAAGTCAAATAATCTGTACTCTAAAATCTGGATACTTGTCAAAGCATGCATTTCAAGCCTCCACATCATTTTTTCTATCATTTTGATGTGCACATGGCTCCATTGGAGGTATTCTTATACTTTAAAATGATTTTGTTTTTCAAGTAGGGTAGGGTATGAAAAAAGAAAAAATGAAAATAAGAGGTGTTATAGACAATTTTGTGCCTTACAGCAACAAGCATGAATTGTCAATAATCCAAGGGATCCAAAGTTCCCTAAACATGATGTTCCTACCCCTAGAGGAACAAGGTCAGCAAACCAACAGCTCTTAGATCAGTTCTCCACCTGAAAACACTCAAAAACAAGCAATCCTGAAATCAAAGCAGGTGCTCCACTAGGTTTCTGCGCTGAAACTCAGTTGCTCCATGGTGTACCTGCGTTGCAAAGCAAGTGGGACAAAGGCCACCTGCGCTGAGCGAGATGGGACAAGTGGCACACTGAGTCATTGCTCTGGAATCTTCCAAAAATGACACTTGGATCAGGTATTTCGCCTTGTGATGAGTCAGAGGCTCTGTTTCTCCAAGTGGAAGCAAGGTTCTCCAAGTGGACTCAAGAACTGAAGATCAACTAAAGATTAACTGAAGAGAGAGAGGACACAAGGCAGCTACACATCAGTTGCAAGTTGACTCATCCTTTCTCAATTCATCTATATATTGAGCTCTCTCCTATGAGCTCAGGAGGCTGGAATTTTGTGCAAAGTAATGATATGCTGTTGGTTTCACTATAGAGCTATTGGGTGATTGTTTGAGAGAGGTGAAGAGGAGAAATTCTTTCTGCTGGGAGGTGTTGCTGGATTGGAGCCTTCAATGGTTGTAATACTCTCAGAACCTTTACTTCTTCATTAATAAAAGCTATTGGGGTTCTTCTATGTGCTCTTGTTTCAATAATATATTGTGATAATTGCATGTTTGGTTTACACTAATCCTTGAACCAGTTATGATTGCAGGCTTCTTGTAGTTCCCTTCTTTGTTATTTTGCAGGATCTCATTGTAGCTGGGCCAGCAAAAGAGCAAGGAGCTGGGAGCAAGCAGCCAAAGAGAAGAGTTTGGATTCGACATTAAGCGCAAGGCAACGGTTAGTGCATTTCTCCATTCTCTTTTGCTTTCATAAAGAAGTAAACCTTAAGTAGTTTGTTTTACAGTTGTTGCTGAGGTACTATCACCCTTAGAGTGGGATAGGGTCATCCGAGTCGGATACTTTTCCCTACAACAAACTGGCGACTCCGCTGGGGATCGTATCCGTTTGATTGTGTTTGTAGTATTTTGCTATTCATTTCCTGAACAAAAGAGTACCAAATCGAAAAGCTTTTGACTATATCAAAAGCGAAGTAGAGGGCAGCTACTCTAGCTCATTTATGAGCAAGTTCATGATTTGAAGAGCTGATCTACAAGGATCCTTGTAAGCTCTTAGTGATAGCTTTTCACCTTCCTTATCATCCCTTTGAGTGTACTTGACTGATTGCTTCTGATTTGAGCAAAAACTGTGCATTTTTGAGAAAATTATGACCCGGAAACTGTGAAAACGCAACTTTCGTTTTCCAAAGCAGGTAGTACACAGGCTACCTGCTTTGCAACACAGGTCCCGAAGGGGCTACCTACGCTGAGAGCCAGACTGGCTGTGCAGCACTTGCGTTGGCCCAAATTTGCCTAGTGAATTTGGGGTTTCCTCACTTTCTCTTGCCTGTTTTCACTTAGATTTTGCTGCTAGGTGTCAGTCTTGTACCTGTTCTGAAACCAATATTACTTGCCATCATTCTGCCTCTGTTATTTAACGAAATTGTACTTGTTCTTTGTATTTCTTACTCATTTACAATTTCCCATAACGAAGAGTAAACTAGTCTTGCTTCTGGCCTCTTAGATCTGAACCTGTGTTAGGCATTTTGCTGGTCTAAAGAGTTAGCTTGTTTGTTGTCCATAGCTGATTAGTCATTTTACTTTCGTCATTATGGTTTGATTTCATGCATTTCCAGTGATTAAGCAAGTAAATCTTAAGGTGTCTTTTGATTTTGGACAAGCTTGTTTACTTTCGCTTTAAATCGAAATCAAAGTTATATAACGACTTTCTTTTTGTAACCCATCCACATTAAGAAAGGGAAAAGAAAATACATGCATTGTGCATTTTGCATTTGACTGTTTGCTTGACGATTTAGAAAAAATTTGCATTTAGTGTGTGCTCTATGATCTGTGAGAAAAGATTTGCCTTTCTCTTCCCTCAGTAGTTAAGGTTTTCAAAGTTGAAAGATTGAAAAGTTTGCTTCTCATCTTAGACTGCATTCAGGAATTTGTTATATACATCTCGTGGTGATCCTTAAAGGCAAACTGCTAAGCAAGATCAACATTAAAATAAATCCAATTTACATAACAACGCTTTGTAACATAACGCAAACACATAGAGGTCTAGGTAGAGATGTGTTCCGACGTCGTTAAGCATAGTGACTGTCGATCTCTACGAAGGTGGGTGATTCCTCTTGAGAGTCGGTGGCACTAATACGGACTTGTGCTCCCACGTACCGTCGAGTATATATTGGGAGACCCCTATAGGCAATTATCCTTTATCCATAGGAAGCCGTGTAGGCCGCCCTACTGATCGCGATGCAGTGAACACAGCATTCACGAAGATCGACCACTCGTACCGTAAAACGTATTCTGTGGTTTCGCGAAAAGTTTGGCACACCCTCTGCCTAGAACTCCAGAGAAGTTTCTTTTGGCCTTTTTCAAACTCTATAACTGAAAAAGTCCATCCGAGCATTTGTCACTTCGGGCTCGTTAAAACATCGAAGGCGACTAGAGTCATCTTTAGCTTTTTCTCGACTCTTAAAACATGAAAAAGCAAGTTTGTGTCTAAAAGCGTCGTTAATAAAATTTATTTTAAACGGAACATAATCACCTGTTATTCCCACGTTGATCTTTCAGTTGAAAAGTATGGAGCCCACCAACCAAGGAAGTAACCTTGGCGGAAGTCCAAATCCCTTCTCCTCTTGGGGAGATGTTGGTGCGCCTCATATGGCCACATTGTCACTTCCAGGATTGACAATTGGCCTACCTGTATGGCTCTTTTCAACTAATGTAGTTCAGATCGCCAGTAATCCTGAGCAGTCGAATCAACAGTCAGACCAGTCTAGAACTACCCACCAGCCTTCCACTTCTTACAATTCTTCCTCTGATCCTTCATCTTCACAAGGTAGAGCCGGCATAAGTCAGCCTCCCATGGAGAAGAAGGAAAAGAAGAAAAGAGAAAAGAAGCAGAAGGGGCCTATGGCGAAGGCGACTGGGGGCAAGCAAAAGACAGCTGACAAAAACCCACACACTGCACCGACCGGGCCTAAATCGCCATGTGTCATTTGCAAAGGGACCCACTTCCATCGTGATTGTCCTTGTATTCCCCGGATACTAAGGGACTGGTCCCCAAGGTTGCACAATCCGGTAGCATCAACCTCTGGTAGTCATGTTGATTGCAGTCCGTCAACTAGCGAGAGTGAAGGACAAAGAGGGAGACCAAGATCACCCTGTATGTTGTGTGAAGGCGATCATGCCATCCACCGATGTCCATTCTTAGATGAGGCAAAGAGAGTTTTGGAAGATCGTCCGGTTTCACCATTACGACTTCCTCCAGGATACCAAAAACTCGCGCCTAATCCCTCGATAGTTGAAAATCCAGCTGACCCGCTCAAGTGGTCGGCTGAAGTGTCGGTCATTGAGAATGAACCTACTGAATCCAGACCAGATGAAAGTCTAAAGGTAGAAACAGCAGTTGACCCGGTTCTTCCTTCAGAGGTTTCATCCTCCAATGACTCCGTCATTGAAGACCCATCTTCAAATGACACCCTCACTGAAGAGGATAAGGATGACACCGTCCATATTCTTTTCATCAACACAGACTCTGATGAGCATCAGGGCAATGCGCCCATTCCTTTATCGCAGGAAGGAACATCTTCAGGGTCGTATCCGGCCGTATATTCGGTCCCACCACCAAGCAACCTAGTCGTATCCTTTGATTGGAATCAACTAGGCAGACCCCGGTTACCAGCCAGTATCCCATTCAGAATCATAGTCCAAATCTACAGAATGGTGATGGCTGGAACTATCATTGATGAAGGGGCATCTGTGAGTATCCTTTCCTCTATTGCTTGGAAAGCACTGGGTTGCCCGGCGCTTTTACCTGAGATGAGAAATCTATCAGGTTTTGATAAAGGAACCAGTCACCCGTTAGGGATTGTCCCCAATGTTCCAGTTACATTGAAAGGGAAGACAGTTCATATGAACATCATGGTCGTCCAGGGACCCTTGGTTTATAACTTACTCCTTGGACGAGACTATATATATTGCATGGAGGCGATAGTGTCCTCCCTCTTCAGAGTCATGTGTTTTCCGCACGAAGGAAGAATGGTCAAGCTCGTAGACCAACTTTCATTTCTAGGATCACGCATCGCAAATAGTCAAATACCATCCCTTAACGGTTTATTCACTCAAGGAATGCCACCACCCCCGGTTCTACTTCCCGATGAATGCGAGTAATTCGGAAAGAAAGAACTGGGACCCAGGGGGCATGCACCCTGGCCTGCCTTGGGCAGAGAAAACCTTGGGTATAAAGTTAATTTCCGCAGAAGAATGGACTAGTCTGTACCCCGTCCGAAAAAGGAAGAGAGGGTTGTTCTAGGATAAAATTCTTTTGTCAAAGTTATGTGAAGCGGAAGAATCGCTCCCTTTGTCTAAAAAAGTAGGCTCTCCTAAGGAGGAGATCCACTTGTGGCAGCAAGTAGCCACCATCTTTGAATGTCAAGCCTCACCCATTAAAACAATATGTTTTGAAAGAGAGTAGGGGCAGTCTCCAAAGAAAGAGATGAAATTGCTGAAACAAGTAGTCACCATCCTTAGCAACCTAATGATAGACATCGCCGAAAAGAGAGTTTAGTTTGCGGCAGCAAACGAAACCATTTTTCGGATAATAAGTAAGAGGACAGAATCTCGAAATTATACTTTATACCTAGGGGCATGCAAACCTTTTGGAGTGCAAGCACGGGACGACTATTTATTTTTTTAAATTTTTAGGTCCTCCCTTTAAACCTGTAGGTCTAACCCGTTAAACTCGTAGGATTAGCCGTTTCCAGCTTGCATAAAGAAAGGATGAAAGGCAAAAGTTAAAACCTGCCAAATTGGAGTAATTAGTGAGGTATCGCTCCTTAAATAAGATTACCTCACCTAAGGCATTCCTTGTATTAAGACTGGTATAAATTGAGCAGTTTTAGCAATGTTCATGCTCGTTAAAAAATAAACGCAAGAATTGAGCAGTTTTAGCAATGTTCATGCTCGTTAAAAAATAAACGCAAGAATTGAGTAGTTTTAGCAGAGTTCATGCTTGTTAAAAAATAAACATAAATTGTGAGCAATCTTTCCCTAGCAGTTCAAGCTCACTCAGAAAAAATGAACCGGTAAATAACCATTGAGAAAAGTAACCTTTGAAAGCCATATTAAAAGCCCTTGGTCGTGTTTATATGCCATCACCTCCATCCGTTCATTTTGGCCAATCATTCATCTCCATATGTGTGTTTCCCCATTTTGAGGAACAGCTGCGAAGAGTGATTTCACTTAGCCATCCTTGTGACACTGCCGTGATTGGAAAATTCCAACCTGTACCTGGAATCTGCTGCTATCCCTGTTTATCACTCGTTCCTCAAAAGACGAGTCTTCTTTGAGCTCTTTTCACTGACTCGTAAAATATGAAAAGTTTGCCGAGTTTTGGCCTTCCAGCTCGTTAAAAGGACCGGAAGAGCTATCCCTCCTCTAGATTTTAATCTTTTTGGACCTGAGGGATTATTGCACAAAAAGATCGAGCGCTTGTTTTGTTCGGCTCGTTAAAGAAATCGAAAATTCATCCCTTCTGTATGGTTTTATACTTTTTCGGACTTAAGGGATTAGAAGACGAAAAAGGAATTTTGGAGTTAACTTTTCGTACCTTTTCAGACTCTCTAAAAATGAAAAGGACCGAGTTTTCCTTGTCGTTAGACTCGTTAAAATGATTAAATAGAGACAAACTTGTCTTTAGACGAGAACGAGTTTCCCTATCGCTAGGCTCGTTAAAACATAGCGATGGGCTGGCCCGAAGGGCAGGTTATAGAATAAGCATATGTTATCCTCCTCAAGCTTGACAAAAATAAAGAGGTACTGGTCAGCAATGACTGGGGAAAAATTGGGAGAACCTCACAGCATTAATGGTAGCAAGCCGCTCTTGAACATGACACTTTGTCCTCCGTATCACATCAGGTTGGGTTGTTTCATTCACCGGTCTCATAACCATGGTCCTCGCCACACCATCCACAATTGGGGTAATGCTACCAATCCATCACATCAGTGTCGTTATATGTTCAAGAGATGTGGTTCTGCAAAGAGTCAACCGTGTCCCATCCACTGCCATACATTATCCTTCATCCACTTCATGACCGCCACCCTGAATCATACATCACAGTTGGTTTTCACCTCATCACAATCACTAGCTCCGTTCCGTGTCACTGATGTGGGATTCATTAAGGCCCTCCTTTGACGGATCGCTCCTTGTCGACATCAGCTCATTATCCAAGGAGTTGATCTAGGAACACCCCCTTCAGTACTTTGAAGCTTGCATGCCTCAATGGCAAGTTTCTCACTTCCGGCGACAGGTATACATCAATGACCTTCGACCAGAAGATTTTGCATGGTGGTCGACGCCAAGTCCTTTATTCCCGCCGTGTGAATTGTACTGCCGTACCTTGAGGGTCATCATCCTTATCGGTGATTTCTCTCGCACTTGTTAACAGTTTACATCATTGACCGGTAATCAAGCGATGTCTTTCCATGTTCGACTTCAAAAAATTCTCACATGGATCGACTTGTACATCGAGTGAAGATCGGAAGAGATTGAAGACCCCGGATCTAGTTTCATCCATTTGGGCTGCGATATATATTCAGGACATAAAGACATTTGATATGTACATCATTACAGCAGATGATCATCCTTCTCAAAGGATGATAATTTCGGCAGAGAATTATCAGTCTACAATCAGACGATCGTCTGTTCTATGTACCAAAATGTATTTATAAAGCTGAGCATGGGAATGCCCGCCTCAGCTAGATCATGAAAATGTATGAAAAATAAAGTATTGTATTGTATCTTATTACAGGACACTTCTCAGCAGATTGAATGAACTTCGGATCCTCTCAATAAAGCATTTCACCCGATACACGACCTCATACTTTAGGGGGCATCTGTTATAGACAATTTTGTGCCTTACAGCAACAAGCATGAATTGTCAATAATCCAAGGGATCCAAAGTTCCCTAAACATGATGTTCCTACCCCTAGAGGAACAAGGTCAGCAAACCAACAGCTCTCAGATCAGTTCTCCACCTGAAAACACTCAAAAACAAGCAATCCTGAAATCAAAGCAGGTGCTCCACTAGGTTTCTGCGCTGAAACTCAGTTGCTCCATGGTGTACCTGCGTTGCAAAGCAAGTGGGACAAAGGCCACCTGCGCTGAGCGAGATGGGACAAGTGGCACACTGAGTCATTGCTCTGGAATCTTCCAAAAATGACACTTGGATCAGGTATTTCGCCTTGTGATGAGTTAGAGGCTCTGTTTCTCCAAGTGGAAGCAAGGTTCTCCAAGTGGACTCAAGAACTGAAGATCAACTAAAGATTAACTGAAGAGAGAGAGGATACAAGGCAGCTACACATCAGTTGCAAGCTGACTCATCCTTTCTCAATTCATCTATATATTGAGCTCTCTCCTATGAGCTCAGGAGGCTGGAATTTTGTGCAAAGTAATGATATGCTGTTGGTTTCACTATAGAGCTATTGGGTGATTGTTTGAGAGAGGTGAAGAGGAGAAATTCTTTCTGCTGGGAGGTGTTGCTGGATTGGAGCCTTCAATGGATGTAATACTCTCAGAACCTTTACTTCTTCATTAATAAAAGCTATTGAGGTTCTTCTATGTGCTCTTGTTTCAATAATATAGTGTGATAATTGCATGTTTGGTTTACACTAATCCTTGAACCAGTTATGATTGCATGCTTCTTGTAGTTCCCTTCTTTGTTATTTTGCAGGATCGCATTGTAGCTGGGCCAACAAAAGAGCAAGGAGCTGGGAGCAAGCAGCCAAAGAGAAGAGTTTGGATTCGACATTAAGCGCAAGGCAACGGTTAGTGCATTTCTCCATTCTCTTTTGCTTTCATAAAGAAGTAAACCTTAAGTAGTTTGTTTTACAGTTTTTGCTGAGGTACTATCACCCTTAGAGTGGGATAGGGTCATCCGAGTCAGATACTTTTCCCTACAACAAGAGGACAATAAAAATATAAGGTGAAAACCTCCTCGGAGGCACCTCAGGTTGGCTCGTTGATTGAAAACCTCCATGAGGTAGTCAATGGGTTGGAAAGAAGAGAAAAGAAAAAGAGAATAAGATCCCTGGGTGAAAACCTCCCTTGGAGGTGCCCAGGGCAAGCAATTAGGATGAAAACCTCCTTGAGGCACCCTAGTTGTTTTCAAAAAAAAAGAAAAAGAGAAAAAAGAAAGAAGAAAAGAGAAAAATAAAAATAAACCTAATTTCTATTCAATAATTGCAAGTTGTAGGAAGGACATTGCAGGTTAGGAGGATCACACAAAATGAGGAGGTTCTACAAGAAGTTTTGTGTCTTCTATAGGAAGTTCTGTGTCTTCTACAGGAATATCCTGTAGAGCCTGCAAACAAGTCAAAATTGATCTCCGAAGAGGACCCAAAGTTTGGGATAATCCCAAAGAGGAGAAGTTTCTGGAAGCTTCCATGATCATCCGCCTTGTAAACAGTCTCTACCATTTGTCTATTCTCACTCATCGCACCCCACAGAAGGCCATTTTAGTATGAATCACACCTCGCTAGTTTGGCAGTCAGTATGCATCGCAGCCTACCCATGGAGCAGTATGTATGGTCCCGTTTTGGCCAGTTCTGAGTAGTTTTTCAGGTGGAACTTTTGGGAAATGACGTAATGAGTTGACCATGATCCTTTAGGGTACGAGACAACACTTTTAGGGACTTAAGGAGCCCTTAGTTTATGGACATATGAGTTTGGGGTTGCAGTGCCCAAATATGTTTATGACACCATGGCAGCCTATTCAACCTGGAATTATGCAAGAGCCTAATTCATTATTTCAAGGTTATGCATATCCACCTCAAAGTAATTGGAACCAACCCTTTCCTTGGAAACATTTTCCATCTCAATCCCCAAACCAATCTTGGAAACAAGGTTGGAAATGAATTTATGCGAGCCATCCACAATATCCTTAGTATTTTCCTCAATATCCTCCATACCCAACTCCATGTTATCCCTACCACTCATCTCCACCACAACGAAAACCTCATCCATCCATCTCAAATATCCACTCCCACTCAATTACCTGTACCACGATTTCCAGACTTGCACATTGAAGTAGCTCAGCCCACTTACAATGTTGTATTACAACACTTCCAAACATCTCCTCTTGAGATCAATGACATCGCTCAGGAAGAGCATTCCAAAAAGGAGATTATCTTGATATTATTGAAGGGAAACATCCAAAAGAAGAACATTCAAATGAGAATACCAAAGGATCATGGGCTGCATTTGATGAAGAGCATACAACAAAATCAGAGATTGATAAATCTCCCTCATGGTTACCATCAAATCATCCATGTGTTCAAGAAAACAATTAGCAAAAATAGGAAGATTTGAAGGTCATGGAAGAAGACATCCAATATGATCTAAATCAGCAGGTGGACCAGGGGCATCACAACTATATTGAAATATGGTTCCAGATAGTCACTAAGTTGCAACAACACTCTCTTCTTCAATTGTGCTTGATATCATCAAAGTCAAATCATTTGGTCTTCGAAATTTAGGTACATGTCAAAGCATATATTTCAAGCATACACATCATTTTGTTTTTCATATTGATGTGCACATGGCTCCATTAGAATTAATCTTATGCTTGAAAGTGATTTTGTTTTTTAATTAGGGCAGAGTAGAAAAAAAACTGGAAAATAAAAGAAAAAATAAAAATCTCAGGTGAAAACCTCCCTGGAGGCTCCTCAGATTGTCTCATTTATTGAAAACCTCAATGAGAAATCAATGGGTTACAAAAAAAGAAAAAAGAGAAAAAAGAAAAGATCCTAGGTGAAAACCCCCTTTGGGGTGCCTAGGGAGACCTACTAGTTGAAAACCTCATTGAGGTGCCTAGTAGGCCTAGAAAAAAAGAAGGGAAAAAAAAAATCATTCCATGCATCTCTTTGATGAATGCATGTACTCTCCAACATATGCAAGCAACAAGAGCAAGTTGGTACCAAAAGGAATATTTATTAATCCTAGTAAAAAGAAAAATCAAATTTTGATTTTCTCCTGATTTGCTAAAATGTTGCAACAAGGCAAAGGCCATGCCAATCCATAACCCTCCTATACTTTCACCATCCATCCGTAATTCTCAAGCTTCTACCATTTAGTTTTCTTTTTGTTCTAAAAAACTACAGGATGCTCTACTTCACTGCAGGATACAAAAGCTCATAGAGCAGAAATTTGTTTTTTCCATAACTTGAAAACCATGCATCCATTTTCCAAGCTGTTTTGGGGGGGATGCATATGGATGATCATGACATGCTCAGGAAATTTTAGCAAATACCAGTGCACAGTTTTCGAGAAATCAGCGTCCATCGCCTACAACTATTTTTTCATTTTCTCTATATTTGTGCATCCATTCAAAAAGATGTTTCATGGGAGATGAATATGGATGATAGTAACATGCCCAAGCAATTTATGAAAATTCTAGTGCAGGGTTTTCAAGAAATCGACCTCCATCACTTTCAACCGTTTTTAATTTTTCTCGAGATTTGTGCTTCCATTTACCAAAATGGTTTTATGGAGAGGTGTATAAAGGTGATGTAAAAATTCTCATAAAGTTTAAGGTCAATCCATTCTACCATTTGGGAGATATGGACAAAACAAAAGGATGTCCTTTAAACCTACAGGATTCCTTGAAAACCTACAGGATTGGTAGTGATAAATTTTAAAAGGGGAAAATAGAGGTTTCCTTCATCAAGTAGTGATAAGGAGGGAAACCATCGACATAATGAGGATTCATCAGCACTCTCCTATACTAGAAATATTCATAGGCACAATTGGATGGGTTTCTTTAAAAACTTGAGGGGATATGATGATGAAGTAGCCAGAGATTTGCAGTCATCTTGAGCATGGAGATTCAAAAGTCAAATAATCTCCTCTAGAGCTTAGAAATGACATCAAGATCATTGACATCACCATCCAATACCTTCACATCAACATCAACTCAACAACAACATGCAGGCCTGTCTAATAACTATCAGGTAGGTACAAGTATGAAATATTATTGACCTCTTCTCTTGGGCATATTATAGTTAGAAATTTGTTGTCAATGCATGAGAGATGAGGTTTTATAAGCTAAGTATGGGTCAGCAATCTCAGCAGCCTTCAAATATTTAATTATAGTTTGCTCCTTCACTCATGAAATATTGGAAAGTCAAATTATGAAGGGTGATGATTTCAAGGAATGAGGACAACAGTTAAAAGAAGAAAGTTTTGCAAAGGCCAAGTCACCAGACCAATCCAATCCCTCGATCCACTTCATATGAACTGTCTATTCATCATTCAAACATCCCATTTCATTCTTGAAAGAACAAATAGATCATCCTCTCCATTTTCACAAACCTACATGCTACGGAAAAATTTAGTGTCTTTTCGAACGACTAACCCCTAGACCTAGTAGGAAGTCTAGAACAATATTTAAAGTAATTCCATTACTTTTCCTATAGCTAACAGATAAAAGAAAGAGGAGAAAAAGTACCAACCTATATCTCTTGCGCAATCCCTCTTCTCTTTGACCACTTTCACCATTCCCTTCTGTACTTAATTCGCTTGAAAGGTACCCGCACACAAGCTGAGACAGAAAACCATCAAATCATACATATCGATTTGTTAACTAAACATATTATAGAATGAAAAGTACAATATACATCACATAACACATCAGTGGGAAAAAGTATAGAACTCTTTATTCATAGAAAGGAATATTACAACCCATGTAGGTGCATGTTCGATTCAGAGTCATCCCCCTAGCTTCAAACCCTTCTCTCCTCATGGAAACAACAAGTTGACATGATAACATTATTCTCTCTACTAATCTCATCCAAGTAGAATTTCCTTAGCTTAAGAAGTCTCAACCTTAGAGCAGCCTTGAATGCCTAATGCTTTTATAGCTGAACAGAGGAGGTTAAGCCATTAATGGCCATGATGAATGCTTTGCCATAATTACGAAGTGGTTCCATGGAGGAAGGGATAATGTATTAAAGTTCATTCATCTCCTTCCTCATCCGAAAGTGAGCCCAATCCTTATAGAAACCTTTAGAAGCATCCATTGGATGAGTAATCCAATGGATTCATTTGAAAATTCAATGGATCTCGCTCACAGCAGGTGATACAAAGGCCAGGTGCTATGCATAGCACCCAAATAGTGTAGTGCCTACCATTCATTGCAGCTAGATAGAAGGCCACCTGTGATGATCTCCTTAGGAGTATTTTTTGGATGAATGGTGTCATGAAACTCTTGGGAAGCAAGCATGATGTAGGTTAACTTCATTAGGGAATGAAAACAATTGAATTAGGGGTTGATGCACCCTAATAATACAAGTCTAGAAGTTGGGGTTGACGTGCCCAAATTTTCCTATAACACTCCACTACACCCTTTGAGGAGGAAATAATTCAGGGACTTGTTCCCTACTATAGGAGGATCAATAATAAATAATAAATCAACAATATATTATGGAATTATGGCACATATTGTGGAACTCCCATGATTGAGAAAATCTATGAATGTGTTCCACTAATCAAGGGACCAAATCCACTAATCAAGAAATTTTGGTGAGGAAAGCTTCTTCCATTCATGGGGAATGATTCCTAATCATTTTTTATACTACCAAGTCGAAATTTCCTCTAGGGAATGATTGAGAAAATCTAGGAATGTGTCCCATGCCGTTTAATGTAGATTATGAGTATTGGGGATCGGATCCACTAATCAAGAGATTTTGGTGGGAAAAGCTTCCTCCATTCATGGGGAATGACTCTTAATCATTTTGTATAAGTACCATGTCTAATTTTCCTCTAGGGATAGATTTTTATTTGTGTTCTTGTGGAGAGAACTTGTATTTTTATAGCTCCATTGTATTTTCTTGTAGGAATGTAATTCTATTGATGAAGATAATGAAGATTGGTGTGATGTTAAAATTCTAAATATTGTTCTCCTCCATAGGTCTCTGAGTTTCCTTGGGCTTGGCCATCCCAGGAATCTTAGAACCCTTTTGCATCATTTTCTTTCCTTCTTTTCACTTCTTATTCACACACATCTCTAGTTTCTATTTCTTTCTATTTTTGCATTTAGTATTACTTATTTCTTGTTGTAGGATTGAGTTAAATGTTTGAACTAAGTTCTTTTGCAGGATCACAAGCATTATTCCATCCTTGGAAAATATTTGTAAGTTTATAGTACTCATTGAGCTACTTGGATTAGTCTTCTTATTCCCAAATCCAGGTTGTTGGGCATCCCTTTTAACAAAGAACAATAAATTTATGCTATTTTTTTAGATTTACTAGCTCACTAGTTTTTGAATTTCTAGGTTTTCGAATAGTAATATTTTTCTACATTTTTGCATGGGTCAACAGAGGTATTTTTGAGTGATTCCACTTGGAATGGATTCCTAAGAAATCCTATTTAATAACAAAATTTGTCCCATCCAATGAGGATTTGATTTTACTGGTCATTAAGCCCTCACTAGTCTCATCATTTCACAAGGCAACTTCTCCAAGCTTTTTGAGCAAAGCCATCCAACTCTTAACTTGGGTTTTGAGTTCTAAAGTGGTCCTAGGAACTCCCTTGCCTCATTCCATCCACCAACCACCTTCCCTAGGCTTTCCATCACCTTCAACATCCATATTTTTACTCTCGACTATATCTTGTAGGTTTTAAGGGGATCTTGTAGGTTTTCAGTACATCTTGTAGGTTTTCTTGTAGTACCCTGTTTTGAGGCTGACTTGAGGTAAAACCTCCAGGAAGCCACACAAGGTAACTTAAATTTCCAAAACACCTTGCACATCACCAAAATAGATTAGCTTTCACACTCTCACATGAAAAAGGACAAAAAAATAGATTTATTTTGTTCATTCTCATGCACAACAGTAGAAGGTTTGATGTTTTGAATCTGCATGCTTAGGACAATAGGATTGCATACATGTTAACTTAGAATTATTTTGAAGCAAAGCCTCATAGTAGTTAGTTAGAAAATGGTATGTTTTATCATTTGATTTCAATCTCTTTGCTTCTACTTTCTTTCTTGCAATAGGTTAAAGTTCCATTTCAAACATTTCATTTTCTGCAATTAGTTTAGGATTTGAATAGAGTACATGCACTACATTACATCACGACAACAAAGGAAGGACACATTGTATACAACAAATATAGTGTTTATACCTCTTAATTTTTTACAAACACCATGTTAATAATTAGCGTCGTTGCCAAGGAGGTGTCAAAGTACCCATTGTTTTCTTCCCTAGTAGGTAAGTCAATATCAAGATTGGTAAGTCAAGCTAAACTTGGAAATTTGTTTGATGATTTTAAAACATAAATTCTTAGCAATCTAATAAAAAAAGTATAAATGTTAAGAATGCAAGATTAGGGAAAAGAAAATGTTGATATTTTTGTTGTAGAATCACATGATGTTAAACATTGTCCATCATTACCAAATTTGAAGGAAGTTTACCAAGAAGACCATGGAAAGCTATTCAACCTAGTATGATGCAACATCCTAATTCAATACTTCAAGGTTATGCATATCCACCTCAAAGTAATTGGAACACACCCTTTCCTTGGCAACTTTCGCCATCTCAACCCCCAAACCAATCTTGGAAACAAGGTTGGCAAGGAACTTATGCGAGCCATCCACAATATCCTGAGCATTTTCCACAATATCCTCCACACCCAACTCCATGTTATCCCCACCATTCATCTCCACCACAACCACAACCCCATCCACATCCATCTCAAATATCCACTCCCACTCAAATACCTATACCACGATTTCCAAACCCACACATTGAAGTAGCTCAGTCCAGTTACAATATTGAGGTACAACACTTCCAAACATCTACGCTTGAGATCAATGGTATTCACCATAGCTCAGGAAGAGCATTCCAAAAAGGAGATTATTTTGATATTATTGAAGGACCACATCCAAAATAAGAAGATTCAAATGAGAATACGAGAGGAACATGTGTTGCATTTGATTAAGATCATACAACAAAATCAGAGATCGAGAAAGCTCCCTCATGGTTACCATCAAATCATCCATGTGTTCAAGAAAACAATCAACAAAAGGAGGAATATTTGAGAAAAACTAAAAAATAAAAGAAAAAAATAAGAATCCTAGGTGAAAACCTCCTTCGAGTGTCCTTATATTGGCTCATTGAATGAAAACGTCAATGAGGCGGTCAATGGGTTGGAAAAAAAAAGTGAAAAAACAAATTATCCTAGGTGAAAACCTCGTTTGGGGCACCTACTAGTTGAAAAACTCATTGAGGTGGCTAGTATGCCTAGAAAAAAAGGAAGAAAAAAAAACTTGATTCATGCATATCTTGGATGAATGCATGTACTCTCCAACATCTACAAGCAACAAGAAAAATTTGGTACCGAAAGGAAAATTTGTCAAGCCTAGTCAAAAGAATCAAATTTTAACTTTCTCCTCCTTTGCTATAATGCTCCAACAATTCAAAGGCCATGCCAATCCATAACCCTCATCTATTTTCACCATCCACCCATAATTCTCAATCTTCTACCATTTACTTTGGTTATTGTTCTAGAAAACTAAAAGATGCTCTATTTTACAACAACATACAGAAATACATAGGGCATAAATTTGTTTCTTCCATAACTTGAAAAACATTCATCCATTTTCAAAGGTGTTTTAGGGGGAGATGCATATGGATGATGGTGACATGCCCACGAAATTTTAGCAAATTCTAGTGCACAGTTTTTGAGAAATCAGTCTGCATCACCTACAACCGTTTTCGTATTTTCTTTATATCCTTGCATCCATTGAAAAATATGTTTCATTAGGAGATGAATATGGATGATAGTAAGATGCCCAAGAAATTTCAGAAAACTCTAGTGCATGGTTTCCAAGCAATTAGCCTCCATCACTTTCAACCATTTTTAGTTTTTCTTGAGATCTGTGCATCCATTGACCACAATTGTTTTAAAGGGAGGTGCATAAAGGTGATGGAAAAATTCTCATAAAGTTTAAGGTCAATCCATTCTACCATTTGGGAGATATGGAAAAAACAAAAAGATTTCCTTTAAAGCTACAGGATTCCCCAAAAACCTATAGGATTCGGAGTGATCGATTTTAGAAGGGGAAAACCAAGGTTGCATTCATCAATTAGTGATAAGGAGGGGGAACCCCTCAACAGAGTGAGGATTCATCAGCAATATTTTATACTAAAAATATTCAAAGGCACAATTCGATGGGCTCCTTTAAAAGAACTGAGGGGATATGATGATGAAGCAGCCAAAGATTTGCAGTCATCTTCAGTATGGAGATACAAAAGTCAAAAGATCTCCTCTAGAGCTTAAAAACAACATCAGGATCATCAGAATCACCATGCAATACTTGCACATCAACATCAACTCAGCAGCAACATGCAGGTCTCTCTCACAACTATCAGGTAGGTACAGTTATGCAATATTATTGACCTCTTTTCTTGGGCATATTATAGTTAGAAATTTGTTGTCAATACATGAGAGATGAGGTTTTATAAGCTAAGGATGGGTCAGTAGTCTCAGCTGCCTTCAACTATTTAATTTTAGTTCACTCCTTCACTCATGCAATATTGAAAAGTCAAATTATGAAGGCTCATGATTTGAAGGAATGTGGACAACAGTTAAAAGAAGAAATTTTTGCAAAGGCCAAGTCAGCAGAGCAATCCAAGCCCTCCATGCACTTCATATGCACTATATATTCATCATTAATACATCCCATTTCATTCTTGAAAAAACAAACATATTATCCTCTCCATTTTCACAAACCTACACTACTCGCTTTGAGCCCTAGCATCATTATCCAATCCCTCTTCATCATTTCACTCTCATATAGTTAGAAGACCCTAAAGGAAGAGGACTGACTACTACAAGAAAGCAGAATGTTGCTACAATAAGGAAGAAATGAAAAAATTAAGCTAAACCCCAAGATGATAAAACTTAAGAGAGACCTATTCAAAACAAAAAACTCCAAGGCAATTAGACAATCATCTAGGCCACAAGAGACAAGATGAAGGCAACAAAATGAAGTGGGGCATTCACCTTGAAAACAAAACTCAAAATGTAGTGATAAAAAGTGGGTTTCCAAGAGGTATCTAACCCCTTTCTAGCTTTTGTCCAAGGCGTAAAAGATGTTATAAAAATTGGAGAAAGGTAGGGAAGTCAAGTAAGGGTCTGCCCTAACCTCGGACTATCATTTACACTTAGAAAGGGTAGACTATAGTTTTAACAGGGTTTATTGTAGGTTTCCTGTAGTTTTGATAGGAATTACTACATGATGTCTTAGTTCTCATATAAATTCATTTTGAAGGTTTTAAAGGTGTCCAAATGACAGAATAAGGTAGTAGAAGATTTATAAGTGTGTAGAAGACCTTTCCAAACTAAAAAATATTCAAGAACCAATCTTATTACGGGTGCATTTTATTTATGTTCTTTCTAGAATTTTCTCTAGATTTATCATTTATGCATTTAATGTTTATTTTTCATTTGTTCTAATTTATATGATTAAATGATTGAAATGAATTTTTTTTAGTTTATTTATATAATAAATAATATGGTGCATCACTAGCATAGCTTAGGAAAGACATTTTGATCGTTGGATTACAACTTAGACTAGTTTATTAGTTCAATATTCTCAAATTTCTTGTTCTAGTAGATTTTGTTTTTGAATTTTAGGACATGTTACTGTTTCTATTTTGAGTTTATTCCAATTAGATTGAATTAAAGAAAAAAGATTAATAATAAAATTCACCCCACAACATTTTCACTTGATTAGCTTAGGCATTTTCTTATTTAGATTAACTCACTAGTTCACTCTTATGAAATTTCTAGTTTTTAGTGGTAATTTTCTACTAAATTTTACCACGTGTTAATGGAGCTCTTTTAGTTGATTCAATTTCCCTTGAATTATAAAAATATTCAACTTGATAACAAAATTTACCCCACAACATTTATCACTTGATTAGCTTAGGAATTCGACATTTTAACTCAACAAATAGTCTTGCTAAAAGTTTCTTGTAGCAAAAGAGAGTTTCTAACATAAGTATATTTTGCAGATTCATCCTTGCCTAAATTCACTCTAAATTAATAGCAGAAGTATTTATTCCTTATAATGGCCTATGAATCCTCCAAGTCCATTGTGGATGAGCCCATGCTTGGCTAGGTCATCATTTAGCTTCTTTATTGCTTGCTTCTTGAATGTTGATTTCTGCATCTAGTCTATATTTCCTTTCCTGCAATTTACTTTAAACAACGTGTGATTTATTTCCTACAAGAGTAATATAGGACTTTCCTTTCTTACAAATTAGAATATATTTCTTTCATTGTTGTTTCATTTCTCAAAAGATAGATCATATTTTCATTGTTATTATTTTCTTAGTGTGATTTACATTCGAGCAAGTAGAATATATTTCCATTCTATCATTTACTTTGTAACAAAAGTAGAATAAGTTTTCTTATTCCGATTTACCTTCTTCAGTTTAGGAATGGTATTGTTAAGTTATGGTATGTTCTATGCTTATAACAGTTTACTTATTTTTCTTATTATATTCCACCGATTAGCAATCACATGTACATAAAGTAAAGTGCAGATAGAACATTAAACGATCGACGGAAAACAAGCCAAGAAAAGACACACAAGATGTGGTGGCTAGGCAGGGAAAAACCTCACAATGTTTAGGGAAACCCTTTGATCAAATCTTCTTTTATCTTCAATAATTCAGTAGAGAGAAATAGTACAATAAATCTGATTCATATCAGCAGTAGCAAACCCTAGATCAGTAGCATCAGCATTAGCGGCTTCATTATCAAACTAGGGCAGACCGTATCTCACAAATCGACAGTCAGATTGACTTCATTCCACCACCAAAAGCTTCAGATTCTAGAGGAGGTTCAGATGAACCTACAACACAGTTCAGATGAGGAGATTTTCTAGGCCACGCAAGTTAATCTTTGCTTCTGCAGTTGCAGCTTCAGTTTCAAGATTTTCCAGCTTCAAACTAGGGCAGTCGATATCCTGCAAACCGTTCGTCGGATTGACTTCATTCCACCACCAAAAGTTGCGGCTTTCAAAGGAGGTTCAGATGAACCTACAATGTAGTTCCAAAGAGGAGATATTCTAGGCCACGAATGTAAATCTTTAATTCTGCAGTTGCAGCTTCAAATTCAACAGCTTCCGGCTTCACATGTGTGAGAGAGAGAGACCCATTTCAGCGCAGTAGAGAAGAGACTCATATCTATGCAGTAGAGAGAGAGAGAGACGTGATGAGATGAGTGAGTCTAAATGAGGAAAATTCCTCTTATATTTATACACAACGTTGGTGGGTGAATAGATGCGACTGTTGGGCTTCTGAGCCTACATGAGTTGTAGGTCGGCTTGATAATAATTCCATAATCAAAATAAATTCATATCTCCATGAATACTTATTGGAATTGGATGATATTTATATCAATCCTACACCTCTCGATGAGAGGAATCTAATAAAAATATTATCAGCCATGAATAAGATGACCCACATGAAGTTTTGCCATGGTTTCCAATTTTAACACTCCCTCTCAACCATGGAGAACTTCATCTACAATCTGTCTATCGGTCATTACTATTCATCCATCAAATGCACTGCCCTGTGCAGCCTGACCCTTGCCCTGATCTGTTCTATTCTGCCTGTTTTGCTTTGTCTTGTTCAGCATGCACTGATCTGTACTATTTTGCTCTGATCTGCTCTGCTCTTGCATTGTTCTGTTCTGCTCTGCTTTTGTCCTAATTATGAAGAAGAATAAATGATCGAGGATGTATCATATTGAGTCAAATCCAGTCTCAGAGTATGTAGCACTGGTCCCACACCAGTCTCAACAAACCCAAAGTCAGTGTCATAGTGAGTACATCTCCAATGGTCCTAGACCAATATCATCCTCCACTGACTCAAAGTCAGTCTCAGAATATGTACCACTGATCCCAGACCAGTCTCAACCGACCCAAAGTCAGCGTCATAGTATGATACAACTCCTACCACTGGTCCTAGACCAGTATCATTGATCCCAGATCAATGGAGGTCATCCTAGCGTAGGGAGTACTGTAGTTACAACGATGCGTCCATCAGTACTACTATGGTCCCTAACTTTATTTCCCTACTCATTGATCAGATGAGAGGTACTTCCCATGAGTCCTAGACTGCATGGGTAGGATGCCTCGACAGGAGAACTAATCAATCCTGTCCTCACAGGAGAGCACATCAATCCTGCTACAATTGCCATGGAGAACACATCAATCTAGGCCTCATAGGACAACACATCAATCCTGCTACAATTTCCATGGAGAAGACATCAATCCAGGCCTCATAGGAGAACACATCAATCCTACTACAATTGCCATGGAGAACACGTCAATCTAGGCCTCACAGGAGAACACACCAATCTTGCTACAATTGCTGTAGAGAACACATCAATCTAGGCCGCCATCGAGAACACATCAATCCAGGCCTCACAGGAGAACTAATCATCCTACTACACAGGAGAGCGAATCATCCTATTCCACAAGAGAGCGAATCATCTTGTCCCACAAGAGAGCGAATCATCTTGTTCCAGTGCGCACCACCAGGGGAGGGTGAGTCACCCTGTGGTCGTATGTTGCTCCAGTAATAACCGCAAGCCCTTAGAGCTCCCAGAGCTCAATGTATGCAACAAGTAGGACCCTTGTACAAGGGTTTCTTGCCGACTCCAAGTCGTTTGGGAAAATCAGAGATTAGATCTTTCCCCAGGGCTTTGACAAGGTGTATCAACCTATACATCATCTTAATGCGATGGAGCATCCTTGCTCATCAAATTACCATATCCCAGATGATGTCTATCTGCTGGATCAATCGACGAATACGGGATTCCTCAATAATCGAATCCCACCACTGGTTGTTATAGAGAATCACAGTGGTATCCAATGTAAATCCAAACAGCTCACTAAAGAGCTTTCACAACCAGACTGCCTCACACGAGGTCATGCTAGCAACAATATATCCTGCTTTGGCGGTGCTCAAAGCCACCGACTTCTGCATCCTGCTCATCCGGGATATCGAAGCAGATCCCAAGGTGAAACAATACCCAGAAGTGCTCTTATGGTCCACCACACTGCCTGCCCAATCAACATCAGTATATCCAAGTAGTCTCACATCTCCGGCAGTGTATCTTAATCCATGAGAGGTTGTGTCCTGAAGACATCTCAAAAGATTCCTGGCATCAATCCAGTGAGGCTCAACCAAATATGAGCTCACAATGCTAACTACAAAACATATGTTCAGATGGAGGTTCACCAAGAACATCAATGCGAATGAGTTTTTGAAACTCAGAGGCATTTCCCAAGTCTGGTCCGACATCATTACCATATAACTTCTAAAAGTTAAGATCCTCGAGGTAGTCACAGGCTTGCAGTCCATCATACCGAATCTTTCCAATACCTTTACCACATATTTTCCTTGAGACAGGAAAATTTCCCTTGGCTTCTGCCACACTTCAAGTCCTTGGCCCTTCATTTCAAATTCAAAAGCCATCTCCCTCTAACATTTGTGAATGAGAGGGTTTGCACCTATTAGAAAGAGGTCATCCACATACAATACCAGTATGAGAGGCTTGTCATCTTCAACCTTAAAGTAAAGGTTAGGATCAGCTTCACTCCTAGTGAATCCCAGCTTCATCAATTAGGTATCGATCCTCTCATACCATGCTTTGGGTGCTTGCTTCAGCCCATAGAGAGCTTTCTTCAACCTGCATAGATGATATTTTCGATCATAAATCTCAAATCCTTCGGGTTGCTCCACGTAGACCTCTTCTTTGATCGAGCCATGCAAGAACGTAGTCTTGACATCCATCTGATGTAGGTTCCATCCTTGTGAAGCGGCAAGGGTTATGATCGAGCGGATGGTCGTATATCTGCCAACAGGTGCAAATATCTCATCATAGTCTATACCTCCCTTTTGGGAGAAACCTCGAGCAACAAAACGAGCCTTATACTTTTTCGAGCTTCCATCTGCTGCATGCTTTATCTTGTAAAGCCATTTGGAAGTAACAACAGTCTTGTCCTGGGGTCTGGGAACTACTTCCCAAACATCATTCTTTATGATAGACTCATATTCTTCGGTCATAGCATCCTTCCATACTTGATGCTTGACGACATCTAAGAATGACGAAGGCTCATTTTGTATGATCGTGCTCATGATGGTCAGGTATCCTTGATACCTATTAGGTTTCTTACTTTCACGAAAGGTTCCTCGGGGTGCAGCATGTCCTTCAGCATCATCAAGTAACCCCTTAAGCCATGAAGGCCTCTTCCTAGAAGAGGAAGGCTCATATGGAGGAGGATCAATCGGATCCATGGGTTCTTCTACATCAGGCATTGATTCATCATCCTTTTCTTTCGGTTCCCTGGTGTCGGCTTCTTAAGAGCTCCTCAAAGTCAGAAGATTGATCACCTTGCTGAGAGCCATATCTTCGTCAAACGTGACATCATGACTAATTATGACCTCCCTTTGACCGACTACATAGATTCTATAGCCTTTAGTATTTTCACCATAGCCCACGAAAATTCCCTTCTTTCCAGATGCTCCCAATTTATTTATTTTCTCTTTTGGCACATGAAAGTATACAGGGCTTCCAAAAATTTTAAAATGAGAAACATCAGGTTTCTTACCGGTGAATTTTTCTTCAGGAGTCTACGAACCCAATGCTTGATGAGGGCATCAATTTTGTACATATACGACGGTCATTGTAGTTTCAGCCCATAGAAACTTTGGAAGTCTTTGATCATGTAGCTTGGCCCGGACAACTTCCATTATCGTGTGGTTCTTCCTTCCTGCCACACCATTTTTCTCAAGAGTATGTGGTGTACTAGTCTCCCTCTTAATGCCAGCCTCAGATATGCCTGAGTGAACCAACTGTAATACATCAGAGGTCTTGCTTTGGCTTGAGGGGAACAATCCCCTTTTGATCATTCCTTCGACACATCCCGAACATACACCTTCTTTCTCTACTTGGAATTCGGTCATCCCTGTCACCATTTGTTTTACACCAAGTAGAGCTTTGTAATGAAGGTGGGCAAACCTCTGATGCCAAAGTTCGGACTAAAGAGTTGTGTCACAAGACATGACACCTAGCAGACTTCAATCAACCTGATATGATGAATCAACACTAAACCCAAGAGTAAAGGCATTTCCATATACATACCTTGCCATTTCTTAAGGTTACCTTGTAGCCTTTATCTTCCATTGCGGAGATGGACACCAGGTTCTTTTTGAGATCAGGTACATATAATACATTTTGTAAGTGAATCGTATTACCTTGATTCAGTTTAAGAGAAACATTGCCTACACCTTTCACTGGGTATTTCATGTCATCTC
Organism: Pinus tabuliformis; assembly: GCA_031772625.1. Classification (NCBI taxonomy): domain Eukaryota; kingdom Viridiplantae; phylum Streptophyta; class Pinopsida; order Pinales; family Pinaceae; genus Pinus; species Pinus tabuliformis. Next base: position 1,207,067,318 of record CM062805.1, on the reverse strand, counting down.
CAAGGACAATTTCCAGGTTAGTTTCTTTCTCTACCAGATTATAGAGTACTTCTTTGTAACCAGTGAAGTGTCTTGAGGCACCACTATCAATGAGCCAAATTCCCATTGAGTCCGAGGGAGCGTAGGTAGATAGAGCAGTTGGTAGATAATATTCAGCCTGCTTATTGTCAACAGTGTTAGATTCATACCTGGAATTTCTAGCCTTCTTGAATGGTTGCCCTCTTCCTTGATTTCCCACATTCCTTTTTCCTTTGTTGTTAAATTTTCCATTCCTTCGATCACCATGAGAGGGATTTTGGTCATCGTCACGATGAGAGTCCTTTCTATCAGGGCATTCCCTTGCATAGTGACATGCTTTATTGCAAATGAAACATCGTCCTTTTCTTCCACCCTTAAATCCAGCCTTTCTTTTTGATTTAGACCCAGAATTATTTATTTTCTTAGCATGAGAAGAAAAAGCAGTAGGAGGACCTTTAGGCAATGGCATTTCTTGCTCTTCTACCCTTGTTTGTTCTTGAAAGCATCTAGCCATTAATTCGTCGAAACTAGGAATTACATTATTGTTCAGAAGAGTAGTCCTGAACACATACCATTCAGATGGTAATCCTCTAAGAGTTGTGAATGCCATTTCTTTTCCAGTAATGGTTTCCCCAATAGATAGGAGATCATTCTTGATCTTGGTGATTCTTAAGAAGTATGCTTGCATACTTTCATCTTTACCCTTCCTGATTTCCCTCAACTCATTTCTAAGAAAAAAAACTTGATTTGCATCATTAACTTTAAATAAACTCACTAGTCTGTCGTAGATTTCCTTGGAGGTGTCTAGATCAGAGATGTAGGCCACCAAGCACTTGTCGATAGAGTCCCGGATGATATTCTTTGTTTTGACTTCTCCATTTTTCCATTTGTTCCAGGCAGTAGCAGATGCATTTGATGAAGGCTGAACAATATTGCCTCTTACATGGTCCAGCACTCCTTGATCTTCAAGGGTTAGATCGATAGACATCTTCTATCTGTGATAGTCAGCTTTCTCACGGAGCTTGTCTTCAGCAGGAAAGAGTGTTGAGGACCCCATAGTTCTTTTAGGATAGCCTTGCCAATCTTCTCTTCAATGATTGCTCTTGCTCTTGCTTGGGCTTTGTCTTCACCTCAGCTCCAATACCATGTTAAGTTATGGGATGTTCTATGCTTATAACAGTTTACTTCTTTTTCTTATTATATTCCACCGATTAGCAATCACATGTACATAAAGTAAAGTGCATATAGAACATTAAACGATCGATAGAAAACAAGCCAAGACAAGAGACACAAGATGTGGCGGCTAGCCAGGGAAAAACCCCACAATGTGTGGGGAAACCCTTTGATCAAATCTTCTTTTATCTTCAATAATTCAGCAGAGAGAAATAGTACAATAAATCTGATTCATATCAGCAGTAGCAAACCCTAGATCAGTAGCATCAGCATTAGCGGCTTCATTATCAAACTAGGGCATACCATATCTCACAAATTGACAATCGGATTGACTTCATTCCACCACTAAAAGTTTCAGCTTCCAGAGGAGGTTCAGATGAACCTACAACACAGTTCAGATGAGGAGATATTCTAGGCCATTCAAGTCAATCTTTGCTTCTGCAGTTGCAGCTTCAGTTTCAGCAGTTTCCGACTTCAAACTAGGGCAGTCGATATCTTGCAAACCGTTTGTTGGATTGACTTCATTCCACCACCAAAAGTTGCAGCTTTCAAAGGAGGTTTAGATGAACCTACATCGCAGTTCCAAAGAGGAGATCTTCTAGGACATGCAAGTCAATCTTTACTTCTGCAGTTGTAGCTTCAAATTCAACAACTTCTGGCTTCACATGTGTGAGAGAGAGAGACCCATTTCAGCGCAGTAGAGAAGAGACTCATATCTGCACAGTAGAGAGAAAGATGTGATGAGATGAGTGAGTCTAAATGAGGAAGAATCCTCTTATATTTATACACAACGTTGGTGGGTGAATAGATGCGACTGTTGGGCTTCTGAGCCTACATGAGTTGTAGGTCGGCTTGATAATAATTCCATAATCAAAATAAATTCATTTCTCCATGAATACTTATCGGAATTGGATGATCTTTATATCAATCCTACACCTCTCGACGAGAGGAATCTAATAAAAATATTATCAGCCATGAATAAGATGAACCACATGAAGTTTTTCCCTGGTTGCCAATTTTAACACTCCCTCTCAACCATGGAGAACTTCATCTGCAATATGTCTATCGGTCGTTACTATTCATCCATCAAATGCACTGCCCTGTACAGCCTAACCCTTGCCTTCCTCTACTCTATTCTGCCTCTTTTGCTTTGTCTTGTTCAGCCTGCACTGATCTGTATTGTTTTTCTTTGATCTGCTCTGCTCTTGCATTGTTCTGTTCTGCTCTGCTTTTGTTCGAATTATGAAGAAGAAGAAATGATTGAGGATGTATCATATTCACTCAAAGTCAGTCTCAGATTATGTACCACTGGTCCCAGACCAGTCTTAACCAACCCAAAGTCAGCGTCATAGTGAGTACATCTCTAATGGTCCCAGACCAATATCATGCTCCACTGACTCAAAGTCAGTCTCAGAGTATGTACCATTGATCCCAGACCAGTCTCAAGCGACCCAAAGTCAGCGTCATAGTATGGTACAACTCCTACCACTGGTCCTAGACCAGTATCATTGATCCCAGATCAATGGAGGTCATCCTAGCGTAGGGAGTACCGTAGTTACAACGATGCGTCGATCGGTACTACTATGGTCCCTAACTTCATTTCCCTGCTCATTGATCAGATGAGAGGTACTTCCCATGAGTCCCAGACTGCATGGGTAGGATGCCTCGACAGGAGAACTAATCAATCCTATCCTCACAGGAGAACACATCAATCCTGCTACAATTGCCATGGAGAACACATCAATCCAGGCCTCAAAGGAGAACACATCAATCCTGCTACAATTGCCATGGAGAACACATCAATCCAGGCCTCACAAGAGAACAAATCAATCCTGCTACAATTTCCATGGAGAACACATCAATCCAGGCCTCACAGGAGAACACATCAATCCTGCTAGAATCGCCGTGGAGAACACATCAATCCAGGCCGCCATGGAGAACACATCAATCTAGGCCTCACAGGAGAACTAATCATCCTGCTACACAGGAGAGCGAATCATCCTGTTCCACAAGAGAGCGAATCATCTTGTCCCATAAGAGAGCGAATCATCTTATTCCAGTGCGCACCACCAGGGGAGGGTGAGTCACCCAGTGGTCGTATGTTGCTTCAGTAATAACCGCAAGCCCTCAGAGCTCCTAGAGCTCAATGTATGCAACAAGCAGGTCCCTTGTACAAGGGTTTCTTGCCGACTCCAAGTCGTTTGGGAAAATCATAGATTAGATCTTTCCCCAGGGCTTTGACAAGGTGTATCAACCTGTACATAATCTTAATGCGATGGAGCATCCTTGCTCATCAAATTACCATATCCCAGATGATGTCTATCTTCTGGAGCAATCGACGAATACGGGATTCCTCAATAATCGAATCCCACCTCTGGTTGTTATAGAGAATCACAGTGGTATCCAATGTAAATCCAAACAGCTCACTAAAGAGCTTTCGCAACCAGACTGCCTCACACGAGGTCATGCTAGCAACAATATATCCTGCTTTGGCGGTGCTCAAAGCCACTGACTTCTGCATCCTACTCATCCGAGATATCGAAGCAGATCCCAATGTGAAACAGTAGCTGGAAGTGCTCTTACGGTCCACCACACTACGTGCCCAATCAACATCGGTATATCCAAGTAGTCTCACATCTCCGACAGTGTATCTTAATCCATTAGAGATTGTGTCCTGAAGACATCTCAAAAGATTCTTGGCATCAATCCAATGAGGCTCAACCAAATATGAGCTCACAATGCTAACTGCAAAACATATGTTCGGACGGAGGTTCACCAAGAACATCAATGCGAAAGATTTTTTGAAGCTCAAAGGAATTTCCCAAGTCTGGTCCGACATCGCTACCATATAACTTCTAAAAGTTAAGATCCTCGAGGTAGTCACAGGCTTGCAGTCCATCATACTGAATCTTTCCAATACCTCTACCACATATTTTCCTTCGGATAGGAAAATTTCCCTTGGCTTCTGCCACACTTCAAGTCCTTGATCCTTCATTTCAAATTCAAAAGCCATCTCCCTCTAACATTTGTGAATGAGAGGGTTTGCACCTGTTAGAAAGAGATCATCCACATACAATACCAATATGAGAGGCTTGTCATCTTCAACCTTAAAGTAAATGTTAGGATCAGCTTCACTCCTAGTGAATCCCAACTTCATCAAGTAGCTATCGATCCTCTCATACCATGCTCGGGGTGCTTGCTTCAGCCCATAGAGAGCTTTCTTCAACCTACATACATGATATTTTCGATCATAAATCTCTAATCCTTCGGGTTGCTCCACATAGACCTCTTCTTTGATCGAGCCATGCAAGAACGTAGTCTTGACATCCATCTGATGTAGGTTCCATCCTTGTGAAGCGGCAAGGGCTATGATCGAGCGGATGGTCGTGTATCTGGAAACAGGTGCAAATATCTCATCATAGTCTATACCTCCCTTTTGGGAGAAACCTCGAGCAACAAAATGAGCCTTATACTTTTCCGAGCTTCCATCTGCTGCATGCTTTATCTTGTAAAGCCATTTTGAAGTAACAACAGTCTTGTCCTAGGGTCCGGGAACTACTTCCCAAACATCATTCTTTATGATAGACTCATATTCTTCGGTCATAGCATCCTTCCATACTTGATGCTTGACGGCATCTAAGAATGATGAAGGCTCATTTTGTATGATCGTGCTCATGATGGTCAGGTATCCTTGATACCTATTAGGTTTCTTACTTTCACGAAAGGTTCCTCGGGGTGCAGCATGTCCTTCAGCATCATCAAGTAACCCCTTAAGCCATGAAGGCCTCTTCCTAGAAGAGGAAGGCTCATATGGAGGAGGATCAATCAGACCCATGGGTTCTTCTACATCAGGCATTGATTCATCATCCTTTTCTTTCGGTTCCCTGGTGTCGGCTTCTTGAGAGCTCCTCAAAGTCGGAATATTGATCACCTTGCTGAGAGCCATATCTTCGTCAAAGGTGACATCATGACTAATTATGACTTCCCTTTGATCGGCTACATAGATTCTATAGCCTTTAGTATTTTCACCATAGCCCACGAAAATTCCCTTCTTTCCAGATGCTCCCAATTTATTTATTTTCTCTTTCGGCACATGAAAGTATACAGGGCTTCCAAAAATTTTAAAATGAGAAACATCAGGTTTCTTACCGGTGAATTTTTCTTCAGGAGTCTACGAACCCAGTGCTTGATGAGGGCATCAATTTTATACATATACGATGGTGATTGTAGTTTCAGCCCATAGAAACTTTGGAAGTCTTTGATCATGTAGCATGGCCCGGAAAACTTCCATTATCGTGTGGTTCTTCCTTCCTGCCACACCATTCTTCTCAAGAGTATGTGGTGTAGTAGTCTCCCTCTTAATGCCAGCCTCAGATATGCCTGAGTGAACCAACTGTAATACATCGGAGTTCTTGCTTCGGCTTGAGGGGAACAGTCCCCTTTTGAGCTTTCCTTTGACACATCCTGGACATACACCTTCTTTCTCTTTTTGGAATTCGGTCATCCCTGTCACCATTTGTTTTACACCAAGTAGAGCTTTGTAATGAAGGTGGGCAAACCTCTGATGCCAAAGTTCAGACTGAAGAGTTATGTCACAAGACATGACACCTAGCGGACTTCCATCGACCTGATATGATGTATCAACACTAAACCCAAGAGTAAAGTCATTTCCATATACATACCTTGCCATTGCTTAAGGTTACCTTGTAGCCTTTGTCTTCCATTGCCGAGATGGACACCAGGTTCTTTTTTAGATCAGGTACATATAATACATCTTGTAAGTGAATCGTATTAGCTTGATTCAGTTTAAGAGAAACATTGCCTGCACCTTTCACTGGGTATTTCATGTCATCTCCAAGGACAATTTCCAGGTTAGTTTCTTTCTCTACCAGATTATAGAGTACTTCTTTGTAACCAGTGAAGTGTCTTGAGGCACCACTATCAATGAGCCAAATTCCCATTGAGTCCGAAGGAGCGGAGGTAGATAGAGCAGTTGGTAGATAATATTCAGCCTGCTTATCATCAACAGTGTTAGATTCATACCTGCAATTTCTAGCCTTCTTGTATGGTTGCCCTCTTCCTTGATTTCCCACATTCCTTTTTCCTTCGTTGTTGAATTTTCCATTCCTTCGATTACCATGAGAGGGATTTTGATCATCGTCACGATGAGAGTCCTCTCTATCAGGGCATTCCCTTGTATAATGACCTGCTTTATTGCAAATGAAACATCGTCCTTTTCTTCCACCCTTAAATCCAACCTTTATTTTCGATTTAGACCCAGAATTATTTCTTTTCTTAGCATGAGAAGAAAAAGCAACAGGAGGACCTTTAGGCAAGGGCATTTCCTGCTCTTCTACCCTTGTTTGTTCTTGAAAGCATCTAGCCATTAATTCCTCAAGACTAGGAATTGCATTATTGTTCAGAAGAGTAGTCTTGAACACATATCGTTCAGATGGTAATCCTTCGAGAGTTGTGAGTGCCATTTCTCTGTCAGTAATGGTTTCCCCAATAGATAGGAGATCGTTCTTGATCTCGGTGATTCTTATGAAGTATGCTTGCATACTTTCATCTTTACCCTTCTTGATTTCCCTCAACTTATTTCTAAGAAACAAAACTTGATTTGCATCATTAACTTTAAATAAACTCACCAGTCTGTCATAGATTTCCTTGGAGGTGTCTAGATAAGAGATGTAGGCCACCAAGCGCTTGTCAATAGAGTCCCGGATGATCTTCTTTGTTTTGAATTCTCCATTTTTCCATTTGTTCCAGGCAGCAGCAGATGCATTTGATGAAGGCTGAACAATATTGCCTCTTACATGGTCCAGCACTCCTTGATCTTCAAGGGTTAGATCGATAGACATCTTCTATCCATGATAGTTAGCTTTCTCACGGAGCTTGTCTTCGGCAGGAAAGAGTGTTGAGGACCCCATAGTTCTTTTAGGATAGCCTTGCCAATCTTCTCTTCAATGATTGCTCTTGCTCTTGCTCGAGCTTTTTCTTCACCTGAGCTCCGATACCATGATAAATTATTGTATGTTCTATGCTTATAACAGTTTACTTCTTTTCCTTATTATATTCCACCGATTAGCAATCACACGTACATAATGTAAAGTGCAGATAGAATATTAAACGATCAACAGAAAACAAGCCATGACAAGAGACACAAGATGTGGCGGCTAGCCAGGGACAAACCCCACAATGTGTGGGGAAACCCTTTGATCAAATCTTCTTTTATCTTCAATAATTCAGCAGAGAGAATAGTACAATAAATCTGATTCATATCACCAGTAGCAAACCCTAGATCAGTAGCATCAGCATTAGCGACTTCATTATCAAACTAGGGCAGACCATATCTCACAAACCGATAGTCGGATTGACTTCATTCCACCACCAAAAGTTTCGGATTCCAGAGGAGGTTCAGATGAGGAGATCTTCTAGGCCACGAAAGTCAATCTTTGCTTCTACAGTTGCAGCTTCAGTTTCAGCAGTTTCCGGCTTCAAATTAGGGCAGTCGATATCTTGCAAACCGTTCGTTGGATTGACTTCATTCCACCACCAAACGTTGCAGCTTTCAAAGGAGGTTCAGATGAACCTACAGCACAATTCCAAAGAGGATATCTTCTAGGCTACGCAAGTCAATCTTTACTTCTGCAGTTGCAGCTTCAAATTCAACAGCTTCCGGCTTCACATGTGTGAGAGAGAGAGACCCATTTTAGCGCAGTAGAGAAGAGACTCATATCTTCGCAGTAGAGAGAGAGAGATGTGATGAGATGAGTGATTCTAAATGTGGAAAAGTCCTCTTATATTTATACACAACGTTGGTGGGTGAATAGATGCGACTGTTGGGCTTCGCTTCTGAGCCTACATGAGTTGTAGGTCGGCTTGATAATAATTCCATAATCAAAATAAATTCATATCTCCATGAATACTTATCGGAATTTGATGATCTTTTTATCAATCCTACACCTCTCGACGAAAGGAATCTAATAAAAATATTATCAGCCATGAATAAGATGACCCACATGAAGTTTTGCCCTGGTTTCCAATTTTAACAAGTACCTTACCCACATCTTTTCTTATTGAATTTTTTTCATTTTTTTCTTTCCCTTGCATCAAAAGGAGTCAGACTAGGAAGAGGAAGGTGTTTGTTGAACACAAAGTGTTGACCCCCGTCTTAAGTTTGTACGAACCATGAGTTGATAATTAAAGTTGAGCCCTCAGGAGTTCCAACATTCTTGTTGTAATATTGAGGGTCATCAAATACCACAGACATAAGAAATTACCATGGAAAGTGTTGGGTCTAATGCGACACAAGTTTGATAGAATCTTGAGAGTACTAAGGTTTAAGGTGAAAGATTCACTAGGGTTCTTAGAGCCTCACTTTCAGGTTATTATGATTTTTTACTATTTCTAGGAAGATATGGTTAGTAGGTCTAGATACCTGAAAAAGGTGGTTGAACTGGATGGAGTAAAAAATATGATAGCTAACACCTAGACTAATCTTTGATACCATTTTAAACACACACAAAAGTAATAGGATGAATTTAGATAAACTCATGTGATTGCATTCTATTCACAAGATAAACACATTAATACATAGTTTTATGATCCTTGGTTTTCATCTTATAAGAAATTACTTGGACTTCAATGTCTATTGGAATTCCTCCAAACCATCCCTAATGATTTAAGGACACTATTTCCTCAACACCATCCCTAATGATTTAAGTGTCTTGTATGTAACATTCTTTTGGAGTAGGTAAATTTGAAGCACTATGGAATCGTTGTTATATTGATAGAAAAGTATTGTGAGAATGGGACAGTATATTGTGAAAGATATTCTCAATATTGGTACAATCCACCTCACTCGAGTACATATTACACATACATAAGATATTCTTAATACCCTTTTGTACATTACCATATTTTAGTGTAATGATTAGATTTTGTTTTATTTTATTTTTTCAAACTATGCTTATCTTGTTTCACTCTTTGCTGGTAGATATGGTTAGATTTAGTCATTCGTGTAGCATTTACAGATGGTTCCAATAAATGAATGTAGAACCTTATGTTTGTAACATTTCTATTTTATTTTTGCATTAGTCATTTGTTGAATTTGGATGAGATATACATTGGCACTATAACCAATATTGTTGTGAAGTAAAATATGGTGATTATGCAATTAGTTGAAGCACCTGTGTTGAGAACCTATCATTTCATTGTATATTTAGATTTTCAATTAGTTTTTGTCTCATATAAACAAATTAATCGCATAAAAATTGTACATAATAGTCTTCAAACGTTTGTAATAAATAGTAATATTTAAATATCCATAATTTTATTTCTAAACCCCAGTTTTACATCTCCCTAAATCAATTTTCCTAACTCCATAGCACCTATTACTACATTTAATACATCAACCAGGTGTAAAACCAATCATGCAAAAAGAAACAATATTTAAAAGTTACAATAACCAACTTTCCTAAACCCCTTAATACATTCATAACCAAAGCTAATACTTGAATAAAAAAAGGAATGACAAAGTTTCGATACTATCTTCAATATACACCATTCCACACAAGAACATGGAATAGAATATATGGTCACCTTAAATTTTATATTTTGTGAATAACATATTTATTGATTTAATAGATTTTTTCATATGCACTACTTTACAAGAATATAGAATAGAGTATATATCATTGCACATTATTGCAATGATTTGATTACTAAAGTCTATACATGTGTGTATATTTGACCATCTTTTAAATTCGAACTTATAACCTTTTCAGAGGAATTGTTAACCATTAAATACAAGTAGAAATCAAATACCACCAATATTTTGTTTTCTTCATATTTCAATCCAAAATATAGAAAATATATATGTTTCATTTATTTTTTTTAGAGAATGATACTCAACGTTTTTCTAAAATATTTCTTCCTTTTACTATTAATTTATAAAACTATTAAATATATTTTATTCGTTAAATTTTTCAATAAGTAATAATCCAATTCGTACACACATCGTACCGCTCACCAACAACATTAAAAAGAAAAATCACTCTTCATTAGTTTCAGTTACCAAACTATGGGGGTTGAAATAAATATTGGATAATTTACCCTAGCTCCTCATCATAGTATAATGACCTTTATGATGATGATTAACGTCCACTAAGACTAATGCATTATACTAAACCTTAAGAAGAATAATAATATAATTATAATTCTTTAGAATCTTATTTCTATGCTCAAAAAGAAGCGAAAGAAGAGCACCAAGATCACTATACTTAGGTTGACTTAACAAGTCACAAAGATTGGGAGTGTGCTAGATGTTAGGGAAATGAGGGAGGATGTGAGTAATGTTCAGACAGTCTTAAAGTTTTTTTTTTTCATCTTCCACCCTCTTAGTATTGCAAAGATTACAAATTCTATCATCCCATGGAGTCTTGGGAGTAGAACACCACCCAGTTTCACTTTGGAGTTCACGAGAATTTGTTCTAATCTTAGCAATGTTCATATTTTCGTTTGAGTTGGTCAAAACAGAAAGATAATTCTCGTTCTCAAGGGCGTGGTTAATCACCTCGTTATAATACCTAAGATTCCTTTTAACCTCAATCTCCTTATCATGCCATAGATTATCCTTAAATTTGGAGGTGACAATATCTTTTAAACTATCCTAGCATTCCAAGATGATCTCCTCATTTATCCCCCAATGGTTCAGTTGATACTGTGCATCCTTATGCCACCCATGCTTGAGGTGAAGGTGAGGGGTTTGACTAAATTTAGAAGAAATTTTAGAAAGCCTTATGGAGTTCATGTTGTAAAGATTCTTCTTATATATTAGATACTTAAACATAGCCCTTATTTCAATTGGGGAGAAGCCAGGTTTGATCAAGAGGATAGGATAGGGGGTATTACCCTTGATCTTGAGATTGTAGGTTACGAATTTCTTTTAAATAATATCAATATCTCTCAACTATTCTCTCAATATAGTACACCCCAGATTTCACAACTATATAAGACAATAGGGGTGATGAGGGTATCAAAGATGAACCTTTTCTTACACCAAAGACAAAGATCAACAACCTTACAATTGTTCTCAATCTCATAATAAACTTTCCATCATCCAATAATCCTTTTCTGAATGTTGTAATTCCAGTTGAGTTGATAAGGAATGTTAATACCCAAATATTTATAAGAAGAGACATGTTCCAAAGATTTTCTATAATAGAGAAAATTATGGGTGATCATTTTGGATTTAATTATCATGATTTTCGTATTGTTAGTATTAACTGTCATACCCATCTTGGAGAAATAGTCATAAAGAGTCGTAAGTTCCTTGTCCAAGTCGTCATGGGAAAGGGGACACCCTTCCTTAACCCCTATATTTCATTTAATATCTTTAGACCACCCTTCGTTGGTATTAGTCTTGGCACAACTGTCTCATAGAGGTAAATCACAATAATCTTAAACTCAGTAGGAATCATTATCTCATCAATTATTTTCCAAATCTTATCCCAAGGGATAGTGTCAAAGACTTTTCTAAAGTCGAGAAAGAAACAAAAGAGACCAGCTTTATTATTATGACATTCCTTGGACATGAAAGGATGGTCGATAATCGATTGGTATCTCATAAAACCACTTTTCCCTTTAGCTCTTTTACCAACGGATTTCAAGCCTATGGCTGATCTTCCTATCTAAAATGAAACCATAAATCTTGGCTAAGATGTGGCTAATCATAATGGTCATTTAGTTAGAGGGAACAACTTTGTCCCCATTTTTAAAGATAGGCACAATATGACTTTGTGTCCAAGTTTTATGGAAGCCATGCTTTATAGACAAATTGATAAGCTTTTGAAGATGAGGAATGAGGATAGATATTCTGAGCTTTCCGATCTCAACTTGGTATCCTTAAATAACTTTAGCTTTCCCATTAGTGAGCTTATTAATACGAGACTCATTGTCCTCAAGGGAAAATATATCATGCTTAATAGGAGTGCTAATGATGTTTTCCATGGTGTCTAGAGATTCATACAACTTCTTAAGGTAGATGTCCCATATTTCTAAGGGGATCAAATGATTATCTTTAGATTTACAAACAAGAAGAATCTACCAAACAATTTTGGATGTGACTTTAGAGAGGTGGAAAATATTCTCTTGTCTTTTATTAATATATGAACAATTCTTCTCTTTAATGAGGGCCTTTTATATACTAATATTTCAGAGATTTGCAGTTTCGTTAGGAGCGTAACGAATACTTTTCTTGACACTTTTATAGTCTTTGTCATACCAAGGGTTGGAATTTTTATCTATCTTGTTATATGAAACCTCAGAGATAACTTGTTAATGGTAGTGGAAAGAGTAGTAGTAAAATTGTGATAAATTTGATCAATGTTGTTATTATAAATCAGGGAACTTAAATCTATTATGAAACTAGCTCACAAAAAGATAGAAAAGATAGATGAACACCTTGGAATTCAGCCTCTTCTAGGGGGAAGCCTCCTTTACATTACACAAACGAACAATTCTTGGATGATTCAAATGACAAAACCTCCTTTCTATATATAGTAGTCTAGGGGGTCAGAATATAACCAAACTGACCTAACAATAATAATATAAAGGCACAATATAACAATAGTGGGATTTTATGGGGCACAATAAAAACAATATTGGGACAATAGGGGCACAACAATAAAATTCTCATCCTCCCATGTGGAATCCTCAATGTGTAAGTTCTTCCACATGATGAGATACTTTGAAATTGATCGTTTTTGTAGCTGTCAAGTTGTTGCTTCTTTGACTGCTTCAGGTTCCAATATGATTTTTCCTTCCTCATCAAGTTCTAGAAATATTGTTTGAACTGGAAGCTTGTCACCTATAACCTTCTTTTAAGCATGAAACATGGAAAACTGGGTTTACTCGGGAAGCTCCGTGAAGTTGAAATTTGTATGCCATAGTACCTATCTTTTGCAACACCTTGTACAAACCATAATACTTTGGTGATAATTTATTATCCTTCTTAGCTTGCTTGAGGCACATTTGTTTATATGGTTGTAGCTGTAGGAATACCCAATCACCTACATCAAAACTTCTTTCGGTGTGATGTTGAACTACCTGCTATTTCATTCTATTATATGCCAAGGTGAGGTTATCCTTTAAGAGTTAGAGAACTTGTTGCTGATGGTCGATGTGATATTCCACTACTTGAACCTTAGAATTTTCTCTTAAATATGATGTGATGGATGGTGGATAGTATCCATAAAGCGCCATAAATGGGGTCATTTTTGTTGCAGTATGGAAGGAAGTGGTATACCACCATTTAGCCAAAGGAAACCGTTTGACCAATTGTGTCTGTCTATCGGATATAAAGCAGTGAAGATATCCTTCCAAACATTTTTTTACTATCTCATTTTTCCCATTAGATTGAGGATGATAAGATGAGATATGAGATAACTGAGTACCAAGACAAGAAAATAACTTTGTCCAAAAATTTCCAATGAAAATGGGATCTCTGTCACTTACAATAATATTTGGGTTTCCATGTAGCTTTTGAATTGTTTCCATAAATGCAGTAGAGACTATACTCACTTTAAATGGATGAGATAATGCACAAATGTGTGCATACTTGGTAAGTCTATCAACTACCACTATGATAACACTCTTTCCTTCAGACTTGGGTAAACCTGTGATAAAATCCATTGAAACCTCCTCTCAACGTTCACTTGGAATGGATAAAGGTTGTAATAGTCTCGGGGTCTTAATTGTTTCAAATTTATTTTGTTGGCAAACCAAATATCCCGCCACAAACTTTTGAATATCCGATTTAAGGCCATCCCAAAATAATCCTTCTTAACCCTGTGGTAGGTTTTTAGAAATCCTGAGTGCCCTCCTAAGGGAGAGGTGTGCAATTCCCTAAGAATCTTTCATTTGAGTTGTGAATTCTTACATAGGTATAATTGATCCTTGTACCATAACGAATCATTTTTATAGCTAAATGTACCAGGTGTACTAGGATATTGTTGTATCTTTTGAATGAGTGCCCACACTTCCTCATCATTCTTCCATTCATTCCTTTCTTCATTTATCCAATCTTGTTTGATAATAGAAATGGAACAAAGAAATGCTTCCACATCCTCATCCTTTCTTGAGAGTGCATCTGCCACTAAATTTTTCTTGCCTTTTTTGTAGATGATTTCAAAGTCATAACCCAACATCTTTGTGACCCATTCTTTTTTCTCTTCTGAAGATAATCTTTGTTCTAAAAATTATTTAAGACTATCATGATCTATTTTTACCTTGAAGTGTCTTCCCATTAGGTAGGGTCACCATTTCTTAAGTGTATGTAGTGTTGCCAACATTTCCTTCTCATAAATAGCTTTGTGTAAATTCTTTCCTTTGATTGGATGACTTTCAAAAGCAATAGGTCTTTCTTCTTGCTTTAAAACAACACCAATTCCATTTCCTAAGGCATCACATTCCACAATAAAGGTTTTTGTGAAGTCTGGTGCAGCTAAGGCTGGTGCTTGGCACATTGCCTCTTTAATATGTTCAAAGGCCTTTGTTGCTTTTGGAGTCCATGAAAATGCATATTTCTTCAATAATGTTGTTAGAAGTGCTGCTATTCTCCCATAGTTCTTAACAAACTTGCGATAATACCCTATCAACCTGAGAAAACCACATAGATGCTTTATGAATGTGGGGATTTTACATTCCTTAATGGTTTTAACTTTGCTAGGGCCTACCTTAACACCTTCATGAGATACAATATCACCCAGATATTCCATTTCTTGTACTGCAAAGAAACATTTGGAATTTTTTGCATATAATTGTTTCTCCTCCAATAGTTTGAGCACCATTTCAAAATGTTGGAGATTATCTTTCCAACACTTGTTGTAGATTAGTATATCATTAAAAAGTACTAACACAAATTTTATAATGAAGGGTTCAGAAATGGAATTCATCAAACCTTGAAATGTAGAAGGTGCATTAGTGAGGCCAAAATGCATGACAAAAATTCATATTGATCCTCATGAGCTCTAAATGTTATTTTTGGAATTTCTTTAGTCTTCGTTATGATTTGATGATATCCTGAATGAAGATGCAACTTGGTGAAGTAAATTTATCCATGCAATTCATCCAATAATTCATCAATGATATGAATGGGAAATTTATCTTTAATAGTGAGCTTGTTGAGCTCCATATAATCTGGACACATGCGCCATAATCATCCTTCTCATGAACCAATACTACTGGAGCACAGAAAGAATTTTGACTAGGTTCAATTATACCAGCCTCTAGCATTTCTTCAACCATACGTTCAATTTCACTCTTTTGGAAATAGGGATATCTGTAAGGCCTGATGTTTGGAGGAAAAATTCCTCAAATCAAATTCATAGCATGATCATGATCACGAATAGGTGGGAGGCCTTCAAGAGTCTCAAATACCTTGGAATGGTTTTCCAAGGCTTTTTGGAGATCTGGAGAAATGTATGAATTCAATGTGGGAACCTCTAGTGAACATAAATATGAAATTATTTATCATTGTTATTTATTTAGAAGCTTCGTTATTCTGTTAGAGTTGATTATCTTTCTCGGTTTCCGTGTGATACCCCTTAATTCAGCTTCCTTTCCTTCTGAAGAGAATTTCATGAAAAGTTCTTGAAAATTAAAAGCTATTTTACCCAAGGATTGTAGCCATTGGACTCCTAGTACAACATTGGCACCACCCATTGGAATGCAAAGCATTGGGCTATTCATACATATTCTCCCATGGATAGCTTGATATTGTGGCACTTTACTAAGCAATTTATGGTTCCTCCACTTGCAACCATCACTTGACACTCTCGTGCTGGATATAGGAAGAAATTCAATTCCTTGGCTATCTTACATGAATAAAATTATGGGTACTTCCCGAATCAATCAACACTATTACATTTTTCTTCTTGATATGCCCTTCTATCTTAATATCTTGAGGAGTGGTGATTTCAGACAATTCATTACAAGATATGGTCAGATTCATTTCTTCTTCTTCTAGGATTTGTTCCCGGTGTATATCCTCTTCTTTTGACATTTTTTATTCCTTTTCCTCCTCCTCTTCACAATCTATGTAAAATAATTTCTTCTCGGCACACTTATGACCTTTAGTGTATTTGTTATCACAACTGTAACAAAGCCCTTTTACTCTTTTTTCTTCCAATTGTTGTGGCATCAAAATTGTAGGTTGTGGATGGCTAGGGGTAGCAACACTTCCATCTTTATGATTGTGACTGGAAGGCTTCTTTGTTGCCATAATTTTGTTTTCCATTTGTCTTGCCAACCTAAATGCCTTATCCAATGAATCTAGTTCCCAAAGGCGAACCTCATGTTGAATGTTATCTTTTAATATCCCTATGAGCACATCAATCCTATGCTCCTATAGAATATATTTTACCGTTATATTCAAATTTTGCAAGTCCTCAATATGCTCCATCATTGAACCCTTTTGTTTGAGATTTATCAATTGGCTAAAAAAAGTGTTGCTTTTTGTATCCTCATAATGTGCTATCATTTCATCCGTAAAAATAGCCCAAGTGATGATTTGTTTATGAGAGCAAAGCCATTGATACCATACAAACTGATTTGATTCCAAATATAAAGTTGCAATGCACACCTTTTGTGTGTTTTGCACATTATGGAGATCGAAAAATTGCTCCATCTGTAGTATCCATGTTTCAAGATCCTTGCCATCAAACTTCCTCACATCAATCTTTGGAACATGGTGGTTCTTCAATCCAACGTTGGAGTCTATGAAATCATGATTAACACTTATTTTGTTCTCATCATGAGTTTCCTTTACTATGCTTATGCCATTAGTAAGCATTTCTTGTAGAAACTCTGTCAAATCCATATTCAAATCTGTCTTCAAATATTTCATGCCTTTCTTTAAATTATCCATCTTAACTTCCATGCCATAAATCTCAGCTTCCACGCCATCCATATCAGCTTCCACGTCATTCATGTTAGCTTCTACACCTTTCTTTAAACCATCCATCTTAGCTTCCATGCCATACATCTTATCTTCTACGTCTTTCTTTAATCCATCCATCGTAGCTTCTCTTACTTTTTGTGCGAGTGAAATTTGTTGCATTTGGTCTTGTAATTTTGATATATCATGTTGCATTTCTTCCTCTTCTTCATGAGTCATGCTAGAGATTTCAGGTTGCTTATCAGGTTTTTCCATTTTTTTTCTTTCAGGCATCAATTACCAATAATAATGCTTCACTATGCCCTTTTAATTCCTTCAAACTAATTTTTCAAACCAAGCTTATGCAAAATTTAAAGAAAACTACAAACTTTTTTTTTACTTAGTAGGAGCTCGATATTGAATCTATTGTATCTCTATAATTTTGGATCTCCAAGGTCTGAAATTTCTTCCTGCAATAGACCTTTGAGTAATCTTTCTAACCCCGCAAGTCTGATCAAGATTGTATTCTCCAATGAAGTATTTTTCCAAATCTCACACGATGACCTGAGAATAGACTCGTTCAGTAGAGCGAACTTGTATGACGTGCTACGGGTCACTGTTTCAACCTTAGGTTCTGAAAATGATACGGAAAAAACTAAATTTTGTTGGCTTTCTGCAACATCTTATAAAAATTCAATCTGATGCTCAGAGCGAATGTTATGATGATTTTCCCAAGGTGACCTATTTGGAATGTAATTCGGGGGTCTAAAAAAACCCTAACTTCCTCAGATTATATCTCCCAAAATATATCAAGACAAGGTCTGAAATTTGGATCCAAGGTTCAAACAAATTTCATCTCAGCTGGGTTTTTGTTTCAGCTTCTAGAACTTCGTAGCGAAACTGCTATAGCAAAATCCCATGATGAATTTTTTTAGCTGAAATTCTGGAGCTTGCAAAAACCCTAACTTCCTCAAATAATATCTCTGAAAATATAGCGCAAAAAGATTTGAAATTCAGATGCAAGGTTCCAGCCGATGTTTCTCAAATAGGTTTATTTTGTAGTTTCTGACAATTCATATCAAAAATGTTATAGAATGCCATGATGGCCTATTTGCGGTAGTGAAACCCTAAAATCCACGACTCTGATACCAAATGTTACAAAACCATCTCACAAAAAGATAGAAAGGATAGATCAATGCCTCAGAATTCAGCCTCTTCGAGGGGGCAACCTCTTTTACATTACACAAATGAAAAATTCTTAGATGATTCAAATGACAAAACCTCCTTTCTATATATAGGAGTCTAAGGGGTCACTATATAATCAAGTCGACCTAGCAATAATATTATAAAGGCACAAAAATAACAATAGTGGGATTTATGGGGCACAATAATAAAAATATGGGGATAATAGGGGCACAAAAATAACAATATGGGATACAGCAACAGTATTAATGGGGGAATCACTAGTATTATAGTGACCTAACAAAATCCCTTTTCAATTCCATTAATAAAAGGTCAATATTAATCATATTGAAACGAGTGTGTTTTTGACTTTCGCTAGAATCTTTCATGTGCATGGTATGCATAACAAGATTAAGGGTTAAAGAGAACAACTTGTGGTGAGAGTAAGCCTCAAAATATTTCGTTCTGTCTTCGGAGGTTCTCTTTAATCTTTTAGCTAAGTCATCACCTTATTCAAGACACAAGGAGTTAGGGTTAGAGTGGTTATTTAACATAATACATTGGATGGTAGAAGTTCTAGCATTGAAGTCCAAAAGAAAAAGGATATTACCTTCATTCCTCATGTTGTGAATCTCTTTTTCTAAGGTAGTGAAAGGAAAATTCTTATCTAAGTTATTTTTCCTATAGGAGGTAGAGTTGATAGGAGAGAAATAGAAGATAGCAAGAAAAAACTTATTGGAGGAAGAATCAGAGACCTCGATTCAAATGTACTAATTAAAGGGGTTGATAATATGAAGTTGGATGTGAGAAGAAACAATGTTCCTTTTATAATAGGTTATACCACCAAGACCCCTTCGAGATAATTTCTTGTTCCAGGTAGACCAAATAATGAATCCATCAAGGCGAGGAACCTTAGATTCTTCATATTCCCAAGTTTCAATGAGAAAAATAAGGTCAATATCACTCGAGATCCAAAATAACATAGGACCTTTATGCCATGGTTAACCCCCATAGTTCCACAAGATGATCCTTAGTGATCCTAATCCTTATTTATCAGTCGTATTTTGAACTCTATCTCGAATAATAGATTTCCCATTCCTTATGATAAACCATTCCCCTTTTTTCTTGCCTCCTTAGCCTTTTGGACTTCCTCATTCTGGCTTTGTCTTTTGGAGTCAAATCATCATTTATAAAGATTTTGGTTCCCCGTAGACTGAGGAATTTCTTGAGTATATATAATTTTTGGTTATTGCAACTTACCTTAATACATATTAGTCTATGTTTATTCTCAAGTAACTTTCCTACCTAGATTGCTTTCGTGATATAGGTTGTTTGAATTTGAGATTTTGTTTTTAATCATTCGTTTACTATTTCTAATGTGTCCTCATTATTTTGTTCTTCTATACCAACAACTATAAGGTGTAAAGATCTTTTATGTTGCTCATGGTCAAGTTCAATCAATTCATTAATTTCCTGTTTTATGGGTTTAATATCTAATTTATTATTTGTCTTATTTAGGACTAAGTTATTATTTAGATGTTCTTTAAGAATTTTAATCTCAGTTTTTAGTGAGTTATATTTTTCAATCATTAGTTTTTTAATATGTTCTATTTCTTGAATCCTACCACTCATTCCTTGGAGTTCATTTTCAAGCGAGATTATTCTATTTTCTATTTATCGTATTTTAAGTTGGGTTTCTCTTTCTTCTCTTCACCTATCGAAAGATTCAATGTACTCGTAAAGGCTGTCTAGAGTAATTTTACTTGGTCTACCATTGCTAGAGAGTGGCTTAGATATGTGTGGGGAAGTATGCGTAATGTAAAGAAGAAAAACTTAAAAAAATTGGGTGAGAAGGAATGTATGCACCTGTGAGAGTCCGAGTAATTGAGGTCACCCATAAAGATCGAATCCTTTAGCTAGAAACAAATGATGATTTCTTTCAAACTGAAGAGTTCCACTATCTTCTTAGATGATGCCTAGT
Organism: Pinus tabuliformis; assembly: GCA_031772625.1. Lineage (NCBI taxonomy): Eukaryota > Viridiplantae > Streptophyta > Pinopsida > Pinales > Pinaceae > Pinus > Pinus tabuliformis. Next base: position 1,207,047,024 of record CM062805.1, on the reverse strand, counting down.
CACACTTGATATTTTGGTCAAATAGATAAACAACCAACTTTTTTTTTCTCACCTCAGCATATGAACCAAGCAGAGCACATCAGAGAGAAGATCCACTTTGTTGCAGAGAGGATCAACGAAGTTTGAATTTAGATGTGAAATTATGTATTTAGATGCGAAGTGAGATCAAATCCATGATATACTCGGTATTGGTTAAGATCTACAACACTGCAGAGGAAATATCCACTGCATCGCAAAGAGTATCACCGAAGTCCATGTTAGGTCCCTATACTACTAATGTAACCTCTTATTGTTATTAGTGGCACCCCCTTATTTAATTGTTGTGCTGATTTAGTCCCCATATTGATATTATTGTGCCACATAGAAGCCCACTATTATTTTTGGTGTTCCTTACATTACTATTGTTATGTTGGATCTGGTTATATTATGACCTCTTAGACTCCCATATATAGGAAGGGGGTCTTGTAATTTGTATCATCCAAGAATTGTTCATTTGTGTAATGTAAAGGAGGTTGCCCACTCGAAGAGGCTGAATTCTAAGGCGTTTAGCCCTCTTTTCTATCTTTTTGTGAGCTGGTTTCATAACAGTCCACCACAATGTACAGAGAATCACCAAAGTCAGTATTTAAATCTCGTGCGGTGGAGACCACTGAAACATATCACCGAAATCTGTATTTAGATGTTGCAAAAACCACCGAAACGTATCACAAAATATCGCCACGAGGACCATTGAACATATCACCGAGGTTTCATAATAAGCACCACAAAGAGATATCACCGAGGTTTCACTGAAGTCTTTATTGAGGTTTCACCGAAGTGTGTATTTAGGTGTTGTAGAGACCACCGAAACATATCACAAAGTATCAGCAAAAGACCACCAAACATATCACCAAGGTTTCATAAGTAGACCAAAAAATATAGTAAAAAATGGCGATGTAAAAAAATGGTTTTTGAAAAGTTATAATTTCCGCGAGAGTTGCTAAAACGTAATATTTTTTTAATATTTTATTTTATAAAATTCTTAAATTAAATCTAAAAAAAAAGGTATGGGGAGATGTAGTGGTGCAAAATAATGATTTCATAACTATATTTTAATTCCACTAGTAAGCACATAAAAACATAATACATACAATGAACTTACAATATAACAATATTTTTAACCATGGATATTCACCTCCATCTTACCATGGATGTTATTAACTTGTAAATAGGCTTTGTTATAATACCATGACCCACCATGGCTTATCAATACCACATGCACAAAAACCATAACTTATTTCCAAATCAAATATTTTATAAATATTTTATTGTGTTGAGATGCATTGTCGAGTCCTAACCTATTTTAGTGTCCTATCCTAACCTATCATGTAAATCTTTTGACTCCGTCTAATTATATAAAAATTAAAAAGTTAATATTAACTAAAATAGAATATAGGTAAAAATGAAGAAGTAAATAGGTTTTCCTACAATACCATGGATTAATAACATGTACCAACACCATTGATTATCAATACCATGTGCCCAAACACCTATAATTCATTTGAGTCCCTATGTAACATTTTAAGAACATGAAGAGGCTACAAATACTTGATTTTAATTTGATTTGGTCACAGATAACAAATGTACACCAATACCATGTGCCCAAAGAATATTATATATAGATATTCTACTAGATCCATCTACGGAGAGGGATATTTTTAATTTTATTTTATGATATTTTTTAAATTAAATTTGAAGGCGAAAAACTATGAATGAAATTTTGTAAAGTCCCATAAACATTTTGACTTGGAAGTTTAAATACCACATATATTTTATTTTAATTTGATTTGGTCACACAAGTAACAAAGGTACACCAATACCATGTGCCGAAAGAATATATATATATATATATATATATATATATATTCTACTAGTTTAGATCCATTTTCAATTCCAATCTACCGAGAGGTATTTTTTATTTTATTTTATAACATTTTTTAAATTAAATTTGAAAGCAAAAATGTATGAATGAAATGTTTTAATGTCCCATAAACATTTGACTAGGTAAAATTACATAAAACAAAAAAATTATATATAATTAAAAAGTATATTTATAATTATAATTATAATTAATTATGATTAATAATGAAAGCATTTTTGATCTATCTTAATTCTGGACTTACCAAAAGTAGAAAAAAATCAAACTAAGATTGATCTAGGCTAATATAAACTAATATCCATAATTTAATAACAAGTGTTATAGAAATGGTCATTATTGGTACACAATCCTAATAATTTTTCCATTCAACCTGGAAACCCAACCCACTTGAAACTAATTTCAATTTAATCTCACCAATAAATAAATATTTAATCTCACCCTAACCACCTAAATAAATAAATAAATAAATATGGAAGAATAATAATAAAAAAATCAAAATTTCAAATTTCAGCTTGACCGTCGGCGTAAAAGTTGTGCGTTGATCGGTATTTAATCGTGTTTTCTCTTTGTTTATATCATACTAACGAAGACTTCGTGTTTATATCATACTAACGAAGACTTCGTAGGTTGAAGGATTGTTCTCGCATCGTTATTTCTGATTTTCTGTGACGTCCCCGCGCAATTTCGAACAAGTTACAGAAGAAATCACCATCAGTTTTGAGAAATATGGCCGCAGGCTCATCTTCTTCCGACCATCCTTCGAATTCTACCGGTGAAAAGATTGTTTTCGATTTATCCGACGATGGAAAGTCGAAATTTATGAAACTCAAGGGAGAAGGAGTTGAGAAGGGAGTCGGCTTACCGCGTATATCTTATCACTGAGTCTTGGGGTGAACCAAAGGCAAGGGAATGAAGACTCGGCTAAGCCGGGGATGAGTGAAAGCATTCTCATGAGTTGGATAGGAACGAAAGTCACTCTTCTGAGCCAAGGAAGGAAGAAAGAAGCTCGGCAAAGACTAAGCCGGATAAGAATAGTTGCCCCTACATTTAGATTCAAGTTATAACTTTCCCCTATTTCAGAGTATTTCCTCTCCTTATCAGTCGAGCCCCCTGTCGGGTCCTCAAGTAACTGCCCATTACAACTAGTATTCCTCAGGCTATATAAAAGCGTTACAATAGAATAAAAGCGCAAGGTGTAAAGCCGCTTGTCCCTCCGGGGGGCAAGGAAAATAAGAAAGCGGAGAAAGGGTCTTGATTGCTTGCTCTGGATGCCCATGTTCATTAGTAGCACCTCCACCTGGCCTTCTGTCTGCCGTTCAATCCAACCCTTGCTACACCTACCTTGACCTCGGAATGAAAACTAAACGACTGACCCCTTCCCTTTTTCGGAATGAAAGCATAGCATCGGATGGTAGCCCGTTGGAGCCTTTCCCTACAGGGGAATCTGGTAATCTGTCAGTCAATGAATTTCCTTAGAACATCTTTTTCGTAGTCGTTACGTCAGTCTGTTAGCCAATCGATGAATGCTCACCCGGACCAGGGAGGAGGGCATCTAAGAAGCAGTCAATCAATGAGTTGGCCCCGGATCAATATGTATCTACTATAGTTTCTCCGCCCCGGCCCCTTCGTTGGGAAACGCCCCAACAAACAAGGGTTCATTGATTGCCCGTTCCATCACGAGAACTATTTCTCCGTCTTATATTGGAGAAGCACCCATCCAGCAAGGTATGCCCGTTGAAGCAATCAATAGCAGCATCGGTCGGGATTAGTCATCTCAGCACCGCTAGTTCAATAGCTAGCCATATTTGAGCCGCAGCCCAAGAGCATAGATTGGGTGCCCCACTATAGAATATGACCTCCAGCTGGGGAAGAAAAGAATGTTCTCGAAGCGAAACATTTACCATTTCTTTAGCTTGGTTAGCTGCAGAGTTGGATGTTTCCTTGCACTAGGAAGCGCAAGCCCCTCCGGGACCTTGGGAACCTCATACCTACAGCCTTGCTGGTAACTAGCCTTGGGAACATATGTATCAGACCTACTCTTACCCTCCTTACACTCTTACTTTGGACCGCCTCATCCACCTCTTGGAAACTTACACTCCATACTGCCTCCGAACAAACCTTGACTTACTACCCTTGACTACCCTTCTTGCCTTCCGCTTTATTTCCGCTTTAATAAGTCCGTATTATGCCCCATTCAATCCGCCCACATTCAGTATGCCCCGTACCTATAAAAGATGAGATGGTATTAACGAAAATGGCGACTGAGGCTGTTTTCTATAACCGGTAGCCAACCCCAAGTGGCCTACCCAGCTAAGAGCGTTAATTGGGCTAAATCCTGGGGCTTGCCCAGTATGGAGGGGGGATAACGGGGTCCCCGAGTTGGCTGTTGTGGGCTGACTGCATGCATGGGGGCTGGATAATTATGGGTACGAAAGCGGGGAATGGTGGGGACGTGATCTGTTTACTTATCAGAACGTGATCTGGGGAATTATTTGTCTAGCCACTGTATTTTTTGTATTAACCTCAAATTGTGTGAATCATTATATATAATCTTTGTAATTCAATCCATTCAGGAACCCTCACCATATGAATAGTGAGTGACCCCTCTCCTCTCCTCTCCCTTATGGTCGAGCACCCTAAAGGGTCCTCTCCTCTCCTTATCAGTCGAGCCCCCTCTCCTCTCCTCTCCTTAACAGTCGAGCCCCCTAAAGGGTCCTCTCCCTTATGGTCGAGCCTGCTTACGCATCCTTATTAGTCGAGTGTGCTAACGCACCCTAAAGGGTCCTCTCCCTATGGTCGAGCGCCTCCGGTCCTTAACAGTCGAGCCTGCTTACGCATCCTTATCAGTCGAGCCCCCTAAAGGGTCCTCTCCTTAACAGTCGAGCCTGCTTACGCATCCTTGACAGTCGAGCCCCTCCGGTCCTCACCATCGGAATAGTGAGTGGCTCCGCCCCTAAGTAATATGGGGCCCTTTGTTCCGTAAATGCAAGTGAGTTTGGGGAATGGGTGCTATGACCTACTCCACGCTGCTGGGGGGGCTACATCATCCGTCCCCTCTGGCCGCTCATACCGGCCAGCAGCATCAGCATAAAATAATTCTCTTGGTAGTTGGCCGTTGTCCTCCGTCCGTTGGACCACCCCACCTCAAATATATGGGCCATCAATCAATCACTATCCGGCATCAGCCACTGTTGTCTGTTGTCCACTGGACCGCCCCTCTCTGTAGATGTGGGCAATCAATCACTATAAAGCATCAGCCACCTGCCTTACCTGACTGGCATTCCCTTCCTAGCGTGAATGAAACCATGTGTATGGCGATGATCCTCAGGTGCATCATATATAACGCTTGTTCATTCATTCCATCCATCCCTTTTTTTATGTATCGAGATGATATAGAGTCCTCCTAATTGGACCCTAGCTTTAAGCCATGATTGTCCACCCACTCGGTCCAGTCCAGTCCAGGCTGGAATAGCTTTCTCTCATAAGCCAGTCGCTAAGGCACGCTTAGAAGGGAAGGCAAGTAATAAGGTAAGTCAAGTTGGTAGAGCTCTTTTCACTTGTTGGTCGGGGAAACATAGATATTGCTTAAGTGCGAAAGGTTGACGCTTAGGTATTATGCCTGGTTGCACATAGTAGGTAGGTAGAGTAAGAGAGGAATAGTGCCACTGCTACTACTATGATTCCTCAAGCAAGTGTTATGGAAGCCTGTGTGCCGTATGCCCACCCGTCCAACGGCTCCTCTATTTATTGTAAGCCCTTCTTCCATCCGAAGTGGGGTAAGTGAGGCAGGCTGTATGTCTAGGTGGGTAGAACAGTTGGTAGCACTAAAATGAGCACAAGTGGGCTGGCTCCATATCCTGGCAATGCTGGCTTGCTGTCGGAGTTTACTTGGGGGGGAGATCCTTCTTGTTTACTAGTTTTAGCGTCCGACCTTGTCGTCTAGTTTTACCAAGTTGTGCCTATGGGAACGTGGGAAACATAAGAAATATTCTCATTCGGTGGATCGCGATAGTCTTCTCTCGTTGTTCGGTGGATGGGGGCCTTACCCTCTATTGGGTATGTGGTTATGGAAGACTTATCCTTCCTCTCCAGTGATGTGGTCCTTCTCTATGGGCCAGTGACGAGGGGACTTATCTCTTGGGCATCCTTCCTGTGGTGAACTTCTCTCTTGTCTGTTGGCAACTTGGAATGGTTGAGTTTGGGAAATGTTTGCTAAGGATCACTTCCCCCTGTTCCACTCCGATACGGCAAGCAGCATCAAAAGAAGATTCATTTAGAAAAGAAATCTGTTTAACTAAAACAAAGAAGGTATATTGGTAACATGGCTAAATATTGATTCGCTCATATGTAAGCAAGCCTGGCTCAAAGTCTTCCGGTGGGAACATGGGGGCACGTGGCATTATTACAGCAAACATAGAGGCAATTACAAGAAGGCAGCTTTGTGCAGGAAGTTATTTAACGGCGGCTTCAGTGAATGGAGTCTATGTGCAGCGAGCGGGTGAATGGCTTCGTGCAGGGAATGGCACTATGGGAGTTCCCATATTAACACCAGAAGGGATTAAGACAAGTTGTTCACAGACGTGATATTTATTTAGCCAAGTGCTGCCCTATCATATGCAATAGAGATGTACCCCATCGCCATACGGCAGAGGAGATGGCCCCCAAGTTCCCACATACCGGAATCACCTTCACCACATGCCTCGGTCAACAACCAAAAAAGGGCAGTAGAACGCATTTATTATTATAAAGTCTGGGGTTCAGGGGGTCTGCCAACAAACTCAAATATTGATCCAGGTGGTGATCCGGAAGTCGAGAGTCCATGCTGCTGGTACTCAATGATGCTACTCGATGCTGTCGATGCCGGTACTCAATGCCAGTACTACACGCTTTCAATGCCAGGTTTCTATTTACTCAATCCCAAGAGGCGAAACAGTCGATCCAGTCGATCATTCCCAGGAGGTACCGATTGATGGTTGCCGATAGATAGCCCCCGTTTCAAATACCCGGAAAATATACCCTCATTCCCAATCATAGCCCATAGCAGCCATACCTCGACCTCACTTAATGCTATGGAACACACGTACTTCGAATGGATCCATCCATGGCGATCATTACTTACGATTCACCTGTTTTGAGAAGGTTGACTTAAATCAAGAGAAGGACGAAGGACAAAAGAGAAAGTACAACTTAAATCAACAGAAGGACAACAGTGAAAGTACAACTTAAATCAACAGAAGGACGAAGGACAAAAGAGAAAGTACAACTTAAATCAACTGAAGGACGAAGGACAACAGAGAAAGTACAACTTAAATCAACAGAAGGACACAGGACGAAGGGCAGGGTATGTGCTGATCACAAAATGAACAAGCTTGGGATCTCAAAAAGTCTGATGACTTTAAGCTCATCTTCTACCTCAACTCCCAGACCGGTCAAACATCACTTTAAAATCTAGAAGAAAATCTCTTCTTATTGTGGGACCCCTTGTTGATAAATACCACTTTTATTAGAGTTACACACATTCATATCAATGGAATAATTTGATCTATTTACTGAAAAATAGTCCCAATCTCCCATCCAATTTTAGTTCCAATGCTGAACTGACGACCTTAAGAAGGAGACCAGTAAGAAGAGCTGTAAGGAAGGGAAGGGCCCTCAATAAGGCAGGCATGTCTTAAGGTCACAGGATCCTACCTTGCCCCTAGAAGCCCGAGCTAGATTTATTACCCTCAATTTGTTATTCCCCTCAACTGGTTACTTTGAAACTAGGTCACTTTATAGCGTGCATTCGCCTAAGTGCATGTATTCGACCAAGTGCTTGCATCTTGTTTAAGGGAGGAGCTTAGTTTCCCAGTGGAGTTGGGAAAGGCGAGCATGAGTGGAGTCGGTGGTTCTGATGAAAGTGTTGTGCTTCCAAAGTCGAATATAGAACCAACGATCTCTTATGTCAGGAACTGGTTTAGTAATTTAGAAAAGGAGAAGGGCAAGGCGATAGTTGGTGGATCAGACATTTTAGGTCAAATAATTGGTCGTGGAAAAAATGTGGGTAATATAGAAGACATCAGGAATCTCAGTGTCATAGTCAAAAAAGAACTCTCTAATATGCAAGTCAGCCATGATTACCAAAGCAGAGAAAGGGCTCATCAAGCAAGGATGCTGGATTCCATAGAATATGTCAGGAACTTGTTTAGTAATGTCAGGAACTTGTTTAGTAATCTCATTGCCAAAATCAGAGAATATAAAAAAGTAAAAATGCCTCCACCGCAAGTGTCTAAACTGGGTGATCAGCTTTCAAACATGCATTTAGAAGCTGCAGAAGATGGGCGTGAAGAACAATCAGAGGACAACTGAGCAAGTATTTTTCAAGTAAGTAAATCAATTCGTTGTAGATTGTAAATCATAATAAATATTAAACATTATGTCACTAATTTAATAACCTTTTCATATAATTATGTCTTTATAAGTATCAAAGTTCGATTGTTTCACTTGTATAATTTTGAAACGAAATAGTTGCCATGGAATAATAGGTTTGGCGTTATATTTATGTCATATCCCATTTCATTTTTGCAGGGGCATATTCTGTCTGGTTTTGCGTTACATTCATGTTAGATCAAATTTAAGGATTGGAAACCTGGAGAGAAACATGCGAAAAGTGAATTTTTTCTAAGAGAATTATTTTATATTTTACAAGTGGAGGAGGTCATTGGTGAAACTGACATAATCCGGCTGACATAATTGTTAGATGAATGAAAATGGGAAAGGAATTGGATTAGAGTTATTTATTTTTTATTAGAAACTTTTGAAAAGTTATATATTTAAATTTGTGAGTATGGATGTGAATATCCCCTAATTATATTTACGGGGTTATTTTAACTGGAAAGATTTGAATAATATATGTCTTGAAAATTATATTTAATATTTTGAGAAAATGATTTGTTTTTTAATGATGTTTTATTTTTTTTTAAATATATTGTTTTTCATAATAGTGTTATTCTTATGATATTCATGATGATATTGTTTATGATATGTATGAGAATGTTGTGGTTATGATAGTGATTTTATTCAATATATTGATGTTAGATTATACTAAACTAAATAAAAAGGGAAAATATGTCTATTAGCTTTCTATTAATAAATATTTTGTCAAACCAAAGAATGTAGAGCTAATCATAGCTCCCTCTATCTATCTAGGAAGGTGAACTTCTTTATCAAATCCAACATGACTAGCAGAATATCTAGTGACTTGATACCTTTTATTTCTTATGGTGTAGACATTTCTCCCACATATTCTTGTAATCATTTACTAGTGTTGTCCACTCCATGTGCTCTAGAATTGAGTTTAAACAAAACAATTGCAGATACATCATATTATCACAAGTGTTATCTTTCCTTGAGGGTCTTCACAATTCCCTTTGAGTTTATCATTGTTATCTTCTCTTATGTTCTTTAGTAGACCATATTAGATCTTGATTAATACCATGCTCATTTATCATGACATGTGGAAGAGTTATATCTTATCAAATTCTAGCAAAGATATACCAATCTCATGCTTCCAAGCATGTTTCTGCTACCAACTCTTCCTACAATATTTCTTAAAAAATCAATCTACTTTCTAATTGACAACTCTTTTCTAAAGATATGTAGGTCCATTCCTTTCATATAGTCATCTAGTTGACTTCCTTTTAAATGCGTTTATTCTTTCCTTGTCTTGTATGAGCACCAAATATATTCTCTTCTTCTATTCTTGAAAGTTCATTGACCCATCGGCTTATTGCCTTCCTTACAAAATGAACTCATTTGTTTTGAATATGGATACATAAAGAATATTGTAGTACTTGTCAAAAGAGTGACTTATTTGATGATGTTGTCTTTAGGTATCTATATGCTCCAAGATTTTCTAAGAGACTTCAAATATGTCCTAGAATGATGACTTCTAGATGACTAGTACAATAATATATTTAAGTTGCTTCAAACATGAGTAATGATGTTCCAAGAGTGTAGATGATGTTCCTATAGGTTTTAACCCCGTATGCAAATTACCTGCATACCAATTCTAAAACACAGAAAATAAAGAATGCGAGAGCATAAAACATAAAACACATATACACAGATGGAGTAGGGACTACATCTTTCACACAAGTTAGTGTGCAAGCCATCACAATCAAAGAGTCAAACAATTCTTCTCGAAGAGTTAGACTTGCTTTTCGTGAAACAAGGTAGATATAGAGAGTTAGAGTTCTACGAGTGTGTTACCAATCTTGTAGGGGTTAGAACCACCCTCCAAAATTTTGGCTCTCATGCAAATTTCAAATCCTACCTTGGATCCTACAATCGACCATCCTTGGTCACTTGTTGGTAAGGTGATGACCTCAAGATTCCCCTCTTTGATCTTAAGAAGCTGTCCATGTTCTCATCTTTATGCATCATGTGTCATTTTTGTGCATAGGGATGGTGGTTTGTCATGCAAAGGGGATGTTGTTTTGCTTCAAGGGAAAGCATGCATGTGTGAGTTGTTATCATCAGATAGACATGTTCCACACTCACTTCATGCACTCTTGTCACAAAGGTGGTTGCATCAAGAAGAGTATGTTTTATATATTTTGGATGGTCTACATTGTATCACTAATTGCTCCTGTGTTATCATAGTCCAATCCTATCACTATTTGCATTTGTGTCACTGATCTCACACTTAGCCCTTTCCCGAGCAACCTACCCTCATTTAGCTTCCACTAGCTGTTGACTTTTCTTCTACATCCATCAAGGTTCCTCCCTTACCTACTGGAACATCACAGTGCATAGATACCCGAGCCTCCCTCGCCATCCAAAAATGGGTAGTGGTTTGCTCTAGTATCCATTCCCTAGCTGCAACCCATTGTCATTAGAAACTACATAGATTTTATTCTCAGCTACCGAGGTTGGATTGCACTGAGAAATTTTGCAAATGTGTCCTCCCAAGACTTCATCCTGGTAGGAGTCACTCCTAGCTGAAACTACACTAATCTATTTCTGAGTGACTACATGAACATGTGACATGTTGAGATCACTCCCAAGGAGTTATAATGAAGGACCAAGAATATAAGTTATGGTGAAAGATCAGTACTGCATGCAAACTCCGCGAGATGCATGATCATCTCGAGGGTAAGTATGGTAAGCAATTAACACCTCTGGAAGTACACCTCTTAGTTGAGTTTCTAGGACATCTTATGATTGTCATATCATCCTGTCTTTAGTAAAATGCATGTGTACAAACACAAATAAGTCATTTCATGTATTTCCTCTACACGTCTTACCTCCTTTTCACTTGATTGACCAACTGTCGTCATCAACATGTTGATCACTATGTCATGGTTGCAACCTTGTTCTGGTGATTTTGAAGGTTTGTCTTTGTGTGTATGCGATGTGTTCGTTATGTAATCATCTATCGCACTCACGCATAATGTTGTAAGGAATGTCATGCAAGTGTCATCATGATGGTCCAAAGATCTATTTGAAGTGTCACACTTTTCGCTTTCACCATTAGACAATCCTGCAGTCAGTCACACTTAGCATATGTTGTCTTGTGGTTTGATGTGTCTTGTCATCAAGTCATGTTGATTGTCTATTCATAAGGTCATGTATGCATGAGTTCACTTACTCACACTTAGCCTTTTTGTCCTGAAAAATTTTCAACCAAACTACCCTTCATCAGTCGGATGTCCATTATGATGCAGTTCGTAGTATCGGCCCTTAGTGACCAAGATATGTGGCCCAAAATTGTTCAAGTCTTTAGGCTTCCCCTAAGGAAGTCTGCACTAGACAATCCTAGACTCAACCTCATAGATTGTCACCCAAAACATCACATAAGTTTCCCAACAATCTATCTCAAACAACCCACCTATAATACTCATGATCTCAAACAACCCACCTATAATACTTCAAAAGAAGAAGTATTTATACAAAATTTACAAATTGTTTCAAATAAATGTTGTTTCTAATAGACATGACATTTTTAGGCTATAAAAAAACTAAGAAGCTCTAACTACTAGAGATTAATAGTTGTGCTGGCAAATGAACTAGGAGATGCAAATGTATGTCTCTTTTCTTAGTAATTCACTCAAGTGCTTGTTGATCCTTTGACATATTATCTGAGACCTCCCTCATTGATGGGTGATCCTGTGGATGCCCTATTGTTTAATCATCCATTAGTGTCAAAATATTTTGGAAAATATATAATAATATATTTATTTAAATAATATTTCCAAAATAGTTTAAATGAAATTTACAATTAAATTTCTATAAAACCATGTGTTGTTTCCAATCCGTGGTTTTCTTTTCTCTTTCCAGAAATTCACAAAATATTGTGTAGTTTTATTTCTATTACTCCTTCCTCTATAAATTCATTTTATTTGTATGTAAATTCCCTTTACCCTGGTAGAACCTAGATGGCTTTGCAAAACCATGGGTTGATTTGTATGGTTGGAAGAGTATTCTCACTTTACTATTTTACTTTCACCTACAACATGATTTTACACATGTAAATTCATTTCACCTTGCCTATAAATTGATTTCACCTTAATCTTCTATCATGAAATGCATTTACATGAATGTTATTTTTGCTCTCCTGTACATTAATTTCATGTGAAATTTTCCCTTTTATTTTCTCTCATAAATTCATGGCATCCTTGAATTTTGTTTCATGTGTCACTATAAAACCATTTTACCTTTGAATCTCATTCCACAACCTTAGTCTCATATTGCCTGTAGTTATATAATTTTACTTCAAGTATGGTTTCACTCGTAGCTCTGAAATATTACTGCATTTTCTTATCTCTGTATTTCACTTTTAATACACTCTATATTCCCGTAACATTTATAAGATTGGAAACCAAATTAGTTAATGGTTTATTAGGCTGATTTAAAGTGGTAGGTGGTATTATTTTATAGGACGTGATATAACGTGGGGTTGCCACATAGCAAAAAGGTGGGCTGGGAAAATAGCTAATCCTCCATGATTTTGGGATGTAACATGTTGGATGAGTTGAGCGTGTGATATGGAATTTCAACCATTCATTCATTTTTACGAACCTCCACGCAAGTAAAATTGAAGGGGGTTTAATTCTTAGTGCGGGAGTGGGCCAATGGTTGACTTTGCAGGGGTAGAGGTAGTATGGGCTTGAGGGAGAAATTAATATAAATTCCAAAACTTTATATTAATAGGGTTTTGTGAAGTAAGGGGTAAAAATAGGGATTATATATATATATATATATTATGTTATGGGATTTATCCCACATTCACAAATGAACATTTTTCATGATTCTTTATAAAAGCCCATAGTCACATTGTCTTTTGACAAAATAAGCCTAAGGCTACCCACCTATTCTTGGTGTTAGGTGTGCTAGGCTTAGGTATTGTGAATGCAGGTTGCATGGAGATGGAGTAGAAACTAAGCTTTTGGGTTTATTTGAAAATTCGAGGCTTTAAAACTAAAAGCTCTACAATATATAACTTTTTGTCACTCAAACCTATTCTTAATGATTTGAAAGAAGGTATTCGACTTATACGTGGGTTTTAGAAGAATTAACAAGGAAAGTGGGCAATAAAGTAGGAAGCTTAGTAAAGGATGATGAAAAAAATTATTTGAAAGAAGGTATTCGACTTATGGGTGGGTAATATTTAGAAGAATTAAGGAAAGTGGGTAATATTTGGAAGAATTAACAAGGAAAGTGGACGATAAAGTAGGAAGCTTAGTAAAGGATGATGAAACAAATGATTTGAAAGAAGGTATTCGACTTATGCTTGGGTAATATTTAGAAGATTTAACAAGGAAAGTGTGTGATAAAGTAGGAAGCTTAGTAAAGGTAATATTTAGAAGAATTAACAGGGAAGGTGGGTGATAAAGTAGGAAGCTTAGTAAAGGATGACGAAACAAATGATTTGAAAGAAGGTATTCGACTTATGCTTGGGTAATATTTAGAAGAATTAACAACGAAAGTGGGTGATAAAGTAGGAAGCTTAGTAAAGGATGATGAAACATGAAGGGGAAGTGGGGCGAGTGAGAAATTTGAAAACTTCATCATGAGAGCAACAAGTAATATCCAAATCATCAGATTTACTATAATTATAGGACCCTAACATTGGATTGAGCTTCGGGATGGAATTCTCCTTGGAGTTGCTAAGAACCAATAGATCAGTGCCTTCTCCATTGGGTTGTTCCCAATTCTGCAACTTGTTCTACAAATTATCAAACTGAAATCAAAACCACTCTGCATATTGAACATTGAACTACACACTCTGAGCTTATTTGCACCCTGCTATGTACCCTATATTGTTGAAAATCAAGCTGACTTAAATAATAAAGAAATGCCAATGAAGCGAGTCAAACAACTGCAGAAACAAATGGACTACTTGACTGCTTCTTAGTAAACTAAGAAGTATAATTTGATCATGTTTCTGCATAATTAAAGCTATGATATATAAAGGAAATTGCTTATGCGTTTGGTCCTTTTGGATCTTGAACAATGCAGTTGCTAGGTGAAAGATAAAACTTTCAGGTGTCCAATCGTTGTTCACCATCAACAATCAAATCTAAAAATTGATGCACTTTTTTGAGGAAGATAAAACATCCTATCCCCAGTATTGCACCACTACAGTAATTTGAATTTTGTAGGACAAATCACAAGAATGTAACATCAAACCAACTTCAGGGTGGGAATATAGCCCTTCCAATCCCAAAGAGGGCTCTCTTTGTAAAATTTATCTTTGTTGCTCAAAAAATCATAGACTACTTATGATTTTACTTGGGTTTTGGAAGAGTGATTGTATTCAATTTAATTAGCATCTATTGGGCAATGTATTCAAAAGGTAAACTAGATGGTTCCATCAATTTTTCACATAGTAAATTCAGTGCAAGTTGGGAATATTTACTATATATTTTAGAATAACAAGTGGATGATGGTAGAACAATGAAAACGTTTAGCAGAGCTAAAGAGAAATTAAGAATTCCTTAGTGTGGGATTCAGTCAATCAGGAAGAACTAAAGAGCACCCAAGAATTCTTTAGTTTTCCCTTCAGTAGAAAACATACAGATTGCAAAAGCAACCAGAATAATGTACTCAAAAGTAAATCCTATTCATCACATTTCTATTTTGCAATTTGGAATTTAGATGATTACAACCAAGAGATGACAGTGAAACAATTTAACATAAGGAAGACATCACCAATATTTAATCCACAAGAATCCTATGAATGGCGTGCGCAAGAATTCTTTAGTTTGCCCTTCAGTAGAAAACATACAGATTGCAAAAGCAACCAGAATAATATACTCAAAAGTAAATCCTATTCATCACATTTCTATTTTGCAATTTGGAATTTAGATGATTACAACCAAGAGATGACAATGAAACACTTTAACATAAGGAAGACATCACCAGTATTTAAGCCACAAGAATCCTACCAATGGCCTGCTTAGTATTGATGCTACAGTGCTTTAAAAAAACCTACAATGCTCCAAAAGATCATTAATATTTCTAATCTCAGACAATCCACCTCTAATACTTCAAAAGCATAAGTATTTATGCAAAATTTACAAATTTTTTACATTAAATGTTGTCTCTAAAAGACAAGACATTTTTAGACTACAGATGAACTAAAAAGCTCTAGCTGCTACAAATTAATAGTTCTGCTGTGTAAATGTTGGTGTTGTGGAAGTGGGAGTAGGTAGGATGTGTACCTTGGTGTTGTGGAAGTGGGAGCAGGTAGGATGTGGACCCAAATTTGAGGTCGTGCTAGCAGATCGACTAGGAGATGAAGATGTATTTATGGTTTTTTTAGTAATTCATTCAACTACTTTTATCCTTTGGCTTTGATAATTTGAGACTTCCCTCTTTCATGGTTGATCCTATGACTGGTGTTTTATCATCCATTGGTGTTGCAAAATATTTTGGAAAATATATAATAATATATATATTTGAATAATATTTGTAAAATATTTTAAATGAAATTTATAAATAAATACGTGTGGATTTTTTTCTCTTTCCATGAATTTGCAACACCAAAACCATGTGTACTTTTGTCTCTATTACTCCGTCCTCAGTAAATGTCTATATGTAAATTCCATTTACCCTTGCAGAATATCTGGATGGTTTTGCAAAACCATGGATTGATTTGTATGGTTGGAAGAGTATTCTCACTTGGCTCTTTTACTTACACCTGCAACATTATTTTACTCATGTAAATTGATTTCACCATGCTTGTAAATTGATTTTAGCTTAATCTTATATGGTGAAATACATTTATATGGATGTTATATTTGCTCTCTGGTACATTAATTTCATGTGAAATTTCGCTTTTATTTTCTCTAATAAATTCATGGCATATGAGAATTTTATTTCATGTGTTCCTATAAAACCATTTTACCTTTGAATCTCATTCCACTACCTTAGTCCCATATTTCCTATAGCTATATAATTTTACCTCAAGTCTGGTTTGACCGGTAGCTCTGAAATATTACCGCATTCTCATATCTCTATATTTCACTTGAAATTAATCCACTCTATATTCCCATAACATTTATAAGATTCAAAACCAAAACAGTTAATGGTTTATTGCACCACTTTAAAGCGGTAGGTCGTATTATTTTAGAGGATGCGATATAACGTGGGGCTGCCACCTTGAAACAAGGAGAGATGGGAAAATTGCTAATCGTGGGTGATTTTGGGATGTTAAGTGTTGGATGAGTAGAGAATCTGATATGGAATTTTAACTTTCATTCATTTTCACGACGTGAGGAAAATAAAATTGAAGGGGGTTTAACTCTTAGTGCGGGGTGGGTCATTGGTTGACTTTGTGAGGCGAAGAGGCTTGCGGGGAGAAATTTAATATAAAGTCCAAAACTTTATATTAATAGGGTTTTGTGAGGTAAGGGGTAAAAATAGTGATTATATATATATAGATATATTATTTTATGGGAACATTTTTCATTACTCTTTATAAAATCCCATAGCCACATTGTCTTTGGACAAAATAAGCCTAAGACTACCCAGTTGTTCTTGGTGTTAGGTGTACTAGGCTTAGGTATTGTAAATGCATGTTGCATGGAGATGGAGAAGAAGCTAAGCTTTTGGGCTTATTGTTTATGCAAATTTCAAGAAAATCCAAGGCTTTAAAAATAGAAGCTCTACAATATATAACATTTTTGCCATGCAAACCTATTCTTAATGATTTGAAAGAAGGTATTCAACATATGCTTGGATAAAACTTAGAAGAATTAACAAGGAAAGTGGGTGATAAAATAGGAAGCTTAGTAAAGAATGATGAAACATGAAGAGGAAGTCGGTCGAGTGAGCAAGTTGAAAGCTTCATCATGAGAGCAACAAATAATATCCAAATAATCAGATTTCCCATAACTATAGGGCCTAACATTGGCTCAAGCTTGGGGATGGAAGTCTCGTTGGAGTTGCTAAGAACAAGAGACTCCGAGTTTATAGATCAATGCCTTCTCTATTGGGTTGTTCCCAATGCTGCAACTTGTTTTGCAAATTCTCAAACTGAAATCAAAACCACTTTGCATACTGAACATTGAACTACACACTAACTGAAAGTTGAGAAGAAAACTGAATTTGAAACTAGAAAAAGGCTCAGAGTCCTGAGCTTATTTGCACCCTGCTATGTACCCTATATTGTTGAAAATCAGGTTGACTTAAATAATAAAGAAATGCCAATGAAGCGAGTCAAACAGCTACAGAAACAAATGGACTACTTGACAGCTTCTTAGTAAACTCAAAAGTATAATTTGATCATGTGTCCACATAATTAAAGCTATGATATATAATGGAAACTGCTGATGTGTTTGGTCCTTATAGAGAAAACATGTTTGAAAACTTGAGCTAAAAATAACCTCCATGTAATCTGCTATAGGATGAGCAAAAGCACAATGTACGATATTTGCTTCTAGGCCTTCAATGACTAATTGATTAGAAGTATCATCAATATTAAACCCTAAAACTTCTTCTTCAGTCTGCAAATCAAAAGGTAGTACAATTTCCTCTTGCTTTGGAGAAGGAAGATTTTGCAAGAATTTTTCAGGATCTCAGAATCTCTATGATTGAATTTGAGAATGCAAACGTTTAATGCCATTTTCATATTTCTCAGCAACTAACTCAAGAACTCATATTTTAACTTCAGGATAAAATTTTCTTGATTTGATAAGGAATCACTTTGAACTTTGAAGCTTTGGATCTTGAACAATGGAGTCACCAGGTGAAAGGTAAAACCTTCTGGTGTCTAATCGTTGTTCACCATCAATAATCAGATCTGAAATTTGATGCACTTTTCTGAGGAAGATGAAACGTCCTATCCCCAGTATGGTGCCACTATGTTAGCACCAGTAATTTGAATGTTGTAGGACAAATCACAAGAATGTAACATCAAACCAACTTCAGGATGGGAATCTAGCCCCTTCCATTCCCAAAGAGCCCTCTCTTTTTAAAATATATCTTTGTTGCTCGAAAATCATACACTATTGATGATTGTACTGTTGTACAAATGAAGGAAAGAAACAGAGAATCAACAGATTAAGAAACTGAATAAAAAACTTAATTTAGATCTGCTTTATTCAACAACGATTCTCTAACAGATAAGACATTTTTAGATTATAGATGCACTAAAAAGCTCTAACTACTATAGATTAATAGTTCAGGTGGAATGTGTTGTGTAAATGTTGGTGTCGTGTCGTGGAAGTGGGAATAGGGAGGATATGGACCCAAATTTGAGGTTGTGCAGGAAGATTAACTAGCAGATGCAGATGTATTTCTCTTTTTCTTAGTAATTCACTCAACTTCTTGGTGATCCTCTGACTTGATAATATGAGACTTCCCTCATGGATGGTTGATCTTGTGACTGCCCTACTGCTTTATCATCCATTAGTGTCACAAAATATTTTGGAAAATATAAACAATATATATATTTGAATAATATTTCTAAAATATTTTAAATGAAATTTATAATTAAATTTCTACAAAACCATGTGTTGTTTCCAATATGTGGTTTTGTTTTCTCTTTACATGAATTCGTGACACCAAAACCATGTGTATTTTTGTTTCTATTACTCCTTCCTCTATAAATTCATTTTATCTGTATGTAAATTCCTTTTACCCTTGTAGAATACCTAGACGGTTTTGCAAAACCATGGGTTGATTTGTATGATTGGAAGAGTATTCTCACTTGACTCTTTTACTTTCACCTGTAACATGATTTTACACATGTAAATTGATTTCACCATGCTTGTAAATTGATTTCATCTTAATCTTCTATTGTGAAATGAATTTACATGAATGTTATATTTGGTCTCTTGTACATTAATTTCATGTGAAATTTTCCCTTTTATTTTCTCTGATAAATTCATGGCATCCTAGAAGTTTATTTCATGTGTCCTTGTAAAACCATTTTACCTTTGAATCTAATTCCACAACCTTAGTCTCATACTGCGTGTAGCTATATAATTTTACCTCAAGTATGGTTTGACCCTACCTCTGATATTTCACTTGAAATTAATCCACTTATATTCCCGTAACATTTATAAGATTCAAAACCAAAATAGTTAATTCTTTATCACACCACCTTAAAGTGGTAGGTCATATTATTTTAGAGGAGCCTATATAACGTGGGGCTGCCATGTAGAACAAAGAAGGGTTCTGAAAATAGCTAATCCCGTGTGCTTTTGGGATGTTAATGTTGAATGAGTTGAGGGTGTGATATGGAATTTTAACTGTTCATTCATTTTTATGAACCTCGAGGCAAATAAAATTGAAGGGGGTTTAATTCTTAGTGTCAGGTGGGCCATTGGTTGACTTTGCAGGGGGATGAGGTAGTATAGGCTTGCGGGGAGAAATTAATATAAAGTCCAAAACTTTATATTAATAGGGTTTTGTGAAGTAAGGGGTAAAAAGAGGGATTATATATATATATATATATATATATATATATATATATATATATATATATATATATATATATATATATATATATATATATATATATATATATATATATATATATTATTTTATGGGATTTATCCCACATTCCTAAGGGAACATTTTTCATGATGGTTTATATAAGCCCATAGTCACATTGTGTGATGACAAAATAAGTTCTTGGTGTTAGGTGTGCTAGGCTTAGGTATTGCGAATGCATGTCGGATGGAGATGGAGTAAGAGCTAAGATTTCGGGCTTAATTTTTATGAAAATTTCAATAAAATCCAAGGCTTTAAAATGAGAGGCTCTACAATATATAACGTTTTTGTCACAAAAACGTATTCTTGATGATTGGAAAGTAGGTATTCAGCTTATTATGAGGTAATATTAAGACGAGTTAACAACGAAAGTGGGTGATAAAGCAGGAAGTTGAGTAAAGGATGATGAAACATGGAGACAAAGTGGGGTGAGTCAGCAAATGAAAAGCTTCATCATGGGAGCAACAAATAATACCTGAATCATCATATTTCCTATAACTATAGGACCCTAACATTGGATCCAGCTTGGGGATGGCAGTCTCCTTGGAGGTGCCAAGAACTACAAATCTTTGAGTTTATAAATCAATGCCTTCTCCATTAGGCTATTCCCAAATCTGCAACTCATTCTATGAATTCTCAAACTGAAATCAAAACCACTCTGCATACTAAACATTGAACATTAAACATTAAGAAGAAAGCTAAATTTGAAACTAGAAAAAATGCTCAAAGCCCTTAGATTATTTTCACCCTACTACCTATCCTATATCGTTGAAAATCAGGATGACTTAAATAATACAAAAATGCCAATGAATCTAGTGAAGCAGCTAGAGATACAAACAGACTGCTTGACTGATTGTTAGTAAACTCAGAAGTATAATTTTATCATGTGTCCACATAATAAAATCTGTGATATATAATGGCAACTGCTGATGTAGTTGGTCCTTATAGAGAAAACATCTTTGAAAACATGCGCTGAAAAGTACCTCCATGTAATCTGCTATAGGGTCAACAAAAGCATAATGTATGATATTTGCTTCTACACCTTCAGTGACTAATTGATCAGTTGTATCCTCAATATTAAACCCTGAAACTACTTCTTCAGCTTTCTACTTGAAAGCATAACCATCCTCAATCTAGAAATCAAAATGTTGTACAATTTCCTCTTGCTTTGGAGAGGGCAGATTTTCCAAGAATTCTTTAGGATCTTGGAAATTATATGATTGAATTTAAGAGTGAAAAAAATTAATGCCATTTTCATATTTCTCAGCAACTAACTCAAGAACACATATTTTAACTTCAGGAGAAAATTTTCTTTATTTGAAAAATAAACACACCTCTTAAAAAATCTTCATCAAGCTGAAATTTTGATAACCCATCCATGAATTCATTTAAAATTTCATTAAATGAAAGGTTTGCCACAAACCTTGTCATCCTGTACCAACATTAATGCTTTAGGATATGGATTCTTTGGTAATGGAAACGCTTTGAACTTTGAAGCTCTCGATCTTGAACAGTGGAGTCGCCAGGCAAAAGGTACAACCTTCTGGTGTCTAATCTTTGTTTACCATCAACAATCAGAGATGAGATTTGATGCACTTTTATGATGAAGATAAAACATTCTATCCCATGTATGGTTGTTATTATGTTAACACGCTATAATTTGAAGGTTTTCGGACAAATCACAAGAATATAACATCAAAGCAACTTCGGGATGGGAATCTAGCCCTTCCAATCCTAGAGAGGGCTCTCTCTGTAAAATTTATCATTGCTTCTTGAAAATATTAGACTAGTTATGGTTGTACATGGGTTTTGGAAGACTGATTATATATTCAATTTAATTAGCATCTATTGGGAAATGGAGTCAAAAGGTAAACTCGATGGTTGCTTCAATTTTTAGAAGAGTAACTTAGGGAAAGTTAGGAATATTGTTATGAAACAAGCTCATGAAAAGATAGAAAAGATAGATCAATGCCTTATAATTCAACCTCTTCAAGGGGGCAACGTCCTTTACATTACACAAATGAAAAATTCTTGCATGATACAAATTAAAAGACCTCCTTTCTATATATAGGAGTCTAACGGGACATAATATAATCAAAGCCGACATAACAATAATAATGTAAGGGCACAATAATAACAATAGTGCACTTCTATGGGGCACAATACTAATAATATGGGCACTAGATGGGTACATCAATATAATAAGGGGGTTGTACTAATAACAATAAGTGGTTACACTAGTAGTATAGGGGCCTAACATTCCCCTCTCCTTCGAAAAGTGTTGTTCTCAACGCTTGAGTAGTTCTTGATGCTTCTGTATAAAATTCTTGTCCTCCCATGTGGAATCTTCATTAGGTAAGTTCTTCCACTTGATGAGATACTCTAAAATTGATAGATTTCATAGCTGTCGGGTTCTTGTTTCTGTGATTGCTCCAGGTTCCAATATGATTTTTCCTTCCTCTTCAATTTTTGGCAATATTGTTTGAATTGGGATCTTTTGCAACTTTTGAATAAGTGGCCATACTTCTTCATCCTTCTTCCATTCATCCCTTGCTTCATTTATCCAATCTAGTTCGATAACAAAAATAGCACAAAACAATGCTTCCACATCCTCATCCTTTCTTGAGAGTGCATCTGCAACAAAATTTTGCTTCCATTTTCTATAGATGATGTCAAAATCATAACCCAACATATTTGTGACACATTTTTTCTATTCTTCTAAAGATAATAGTTGTTCTAAAAAGTATTTAAGACTATCATGATCCATTTTTACCTTGAAGTGTCTTCCCATTCCGTAAGGTCGCCATTTTTTAAGTGCATGTAGTATTGCCGACATTTCCTTCTCATAAATAGCTTGCTTGATATGTAGTTGTAAAAATACCCAATCACCTACATCAAAAAAAATTCACTACGATGTTGATCTACTTATTATTTCATTCAATTTTTCTCCAAAGTGGCATTATCCTTTAAAAGTTGGAGAACTTGTTGTTGATGCAAGATGTGATCTTTCACTACTGGAACCATTTTCTTCTTGATATGTACTTCTATCTTTAGAGTTTGAAGAGTGGTAATTTCTTTCAATCCTTTACAAGATATGATTGGATTCATTTCTCGATGCTCGATGTGTTCTTTCACTTCTTGAAATTTTTTCTTCTTGATATGTCCTTCTATCTTGATAGTTTGACGAGTGGTAATTCTGACCAATGAATTACAAGATATGGTCGGATTCATTTCTTCTTTCTTAAGCAATGGAAAATTCCCACATCCATAAAGAATCTGCGAGGATTTCTGAGGTTGACTGGGTATTATCTCAAGTTTGTTAGGAATTATGGGAGAATAGAAGCACCTCTAAACACATTAGTGAAGAAAGATGCATTATATTGGGCTCCAGAAGAAACGAAGGCCTTTGAACATATTAAAGAGAAAATGTACCAAGCACCGACATTAGCTATGCTAGACTTCACAAAAAGCTTTATTGTGGAATGTGAAGCCTCAGGAAATGGATGCTGGCATTGTGATGCATGTGTTGTACTTGATGGCATCCCTCTCATAGAAGAACATCTCACTTAAATATAACTAGATGAATCTACAGATGCGACTAAATGCATGGGATGCAAGACAGCTCAAAGGAATAAGAAGATCAAGTTCTAAGTATGACAAGTTAGCTTTGACATCAAGTCCAAAGGGGGAGATTGTTGGCATTATGAGACATGTGTTGTCCTTGATGGCAACTCACACAGATGGTAGATCATAGTGCAGCAGATCAGTAGCAAAGAATTGATGATTAGACTACAAAGAATGAAGAAAGAAGAGTATATACGCAGGTTCACTATATACGAAGTAGGGTATACACGCAGGTTCACTATATACCAAGTCGCGTATACACAGGTTCGCTATATACCAAGTAGGGTATACACACAGGTCCACTATATACCAAGTTGCGTATACACAGGTTCACTGTATACCAAGTAGGGAATACACACAATTTCATGCACAGAAAAGCGCGTACATGTCGAAAAGCTTATTTTTGGGTTCCTGGTATTTATACCTATGGTTTTGGTCTGTGGTATTGCACCCATAAGTGTTGATCCCAAGTATTGGGTCGATGGTATTTTTTTATTATGGTTTTGGTCTGTGGTATTGAGCAAGGCCTAAGACTATAAAACGAGAGGAAGATCAGTAGGCAAGTGTATTCAGAGAGTCTTGAATATCTGATGAGGTATGAGATCCAGTATGCAGGTTATGGGTTGATGATGCATTGCTAAGGATGGATCTCACCGTTGATGGAGAACAAGATCTAAGGAGAGGTCAGGATCAAATGGTTTGAAATAAACTATCTTTATATGGTTGATTATGCTTATTCTAGATCTGCATACTGATGCATGTAATATAAATGTTATGAGTATGACTCATGTCTGGTACAACTGCAAAGTTATAAGAAAATATTTTTAGATATGTACGCGGCTTGGCCTTGGAAAAAGCACGTATGTACGCGGGTTTGATTCATTGTAATAGTGTATACATTTTGAAGTTTGATGTTTGAAGTTGTAGTTGGGTCTAAGTGATTTTGCAGAGTTCTGTGTCTGCTCTATGTTCTGGTGACTGTGTTGTTGACATGGCTTCAGTGTTTCAGTGATTCAGAAATTGATGATGCTAGTAGTGATTGTTTTGAGCTTCAATGATAGTTATGGGTCCAGTCTGAAAATGTATGAAACATGGTACCTGGAGGAGAGAAGATTGTAGGCGGCGCCTACGTACTAGTATCTTAGCTAGTACAAGAACAAAGGGGGTTGGAGCTCCCTTCCAGGAGAGCCTGGAGAAAGAGAGAAGGTTGTAGCCTTCTGCAGGTTGTAGCCTGCATGCTGGTAAAGGACTGCACCAGTACATTGTAAAAGAAGTTTCTTAATAAAGGAAGATAAAAACGAATTGCAGCAGGTGGTTTTCACCCACATTGGGTTTGCACCTTATATCATGGTGTTCATGTGTGTTGCTTATGTGTGTTGATCTATCTGTTTTACTGCTACTGTTGACTGTTAATATGGCTAATAATGTTCTGATGCATCGATTGAAGATCACATAAATGAATCATGAGTTTAATTGTTATACGCCAGTTGCAATAGACACAATCGTGTATATACGTGGGTATACTTAACTGAAGTAGCGTATATGAATCTGAGTATGAAAATGAAAAAGTATTATTGATTAGATAATACTAATTCACCCCCCCTCTCAGTATTATTTCCAACAATTGGTATCAGAGCAGGTCCTTTGATAGAAGCTTGATTGCTTGAAGGAGATCCGTGGAACTATGGGAAATAAGCTTAAGAAGAAAGCACCTAAGAAGAAGAAGAAGACATCTCAAAAGAACTACGACAATCAGAGAATCGATTGGGGATTAGGTGTAAGAATCTCTTCAGATTCAGAATCGGATTCAGAATCATTTCAGAATGAAGATGAACTATCAAGTATGAATTTGCTACCCTCTGATGTTCCAACTATCTATCCATTTGGAAAAGATGAAAGTGATAGTGGAACAACTGAATTTTCTTTGATGGGTGAAAAAGAAAGATATCAAATAGAGGCAGAATTTAAAAGGCTTTCAGATAAAATCAGAGATCAACAAGATATTTTGAACAAAAGGGAATGTGACTTCAAAGAAGAAGCTACCAAACTAAAGGCCCAACTAGAGTAAGGAAACAAGGTAAGGAAGTCATTCAACGAAAAATATCAAAAGTTGCAGGATGAAGCAACATCTCTAAGAGATGAAGTCAATGAAAGAAGCACAACCATCAAGAAACTTAGAGATAGATCCAGTTACTATGAAAGTCTTGAAGCGACGAACCGCTCGCTAAAGGAAGATCTTGAAGAATCAAAGAAGTAGAATAAAGATCTACTCCAAGCTATTGAAAAACGGGTAAACGAAGTTATCAGCTTAAAATCTCAGCTGGAATGTGCCTTCAGAATTCGTCAAATGCAGAAGGATCTGAACGAAGAACAAGAAAAGGAGATTCTAAAACTAAGGCATGAGTTGGAAGAAGAAAGAAATGTTGAAGAAAACGTGAAGAAGCCGTATCTTGAAAAGGAAGAACAACTTCAAGTGGAGGTAAATATCTTGAAAGGTAAATTAGAAGAAAAGGATAAACTGTTACGATTTCAAGATAGTACTAAAGCCTTAGATGATCTTCTTAGTAGTCAAAGGTCTCCTGCTATCAAGATTGGTCTTGGTTTTCATGAAACTGTTGAAGGTGAATCTAGTAAGACAAGGGCCTCTAATGCAAAATTTGAAATTCTCAAAAAGGATATGGAAGGTCAATCTCATCATCAAGCAAGGAAAGAAGTCCTTCAAAGAAAATCTTTTACTCCTCCCATGAATAATGTTGAATGTTATATATGTCATAATCTTGGACATGTTGCAGCTAGATGTAGAAGTAGAAGGTTTTAAGACCATCATGCAGAAAGATCATCACATTCAAGGTACTTTAATGGATATTGCTTTGCTTGCAATATGTTTGGTCACAAAGCTGCTGATTGCTACAGGAGGAATCTGAAACATGTAAGATGTTATGCATGTAACAAACTGGGACATATAGCAAAGGAATGCAGGAACAAAGCACGAACATCACACCAAAAGGAGAAAATAACATCACACTTGAAGATATGGAAGAAGAAGGAAGTACAGTCAGAAAGATGTGACACAACACAATGTACTCAGACACAACACAACACAGACATAACAAACTCAGAGGGAGCTGAAAGTATAAAACTTCAGTGTCCTGAATCTCATACGCAAGTTCCATAAAGGGAAGTCGCGTATATACGCGAGTTGGATATTGCACAGTCACGTATATGATTATCTGAAGAAATGCAGTAGGGACAGGTTCAGGAAAAGGATTTGTTATGTTTCAGTCCATTATCTTTTCTGTTTAATAATGTTTACAGTCCGCTGAGGATGTGTGGAAATGTCTTGATACTTGTAAGATGTTTAGAACGGTTTGATCCTAACTTGATGATGATGTCTTCATGCTTATTGCTGATATATGCATGATTAGATCTAACAGTAAATAGATGGCTTAGGTTGAGGGGGAGCATATGCCTTTAATAATGCATTGTTGGCATTATGGTTAATAGTCCTTGGTGATGATGCTCATACCTCTAAATGATATATCTTGTTATGATGTCGTTATGAGCTGTCCATGATAAAATCTCATATGATTCTTGGGGTTACATAGTTGATGTTTAGATCATATTTGTGGATTGATGCTTAGATGGTGCATATATGGTGCTTACATGGTGATCTTCATAAGGATAAGGAGAAGTACAAATCTTGAATACACATCTTCCTCACTTGATGATGAGCCACTCATATGTTGCTGTCATCATATGCATAAAGATTGTGCAGTTATGATGCAGGCACTCATGTGGATAAGGATTGTTGTTGATGATGATATCAAGAAGTTTTGTCAAATGAGCTTGAGCTCAAGATACATAGTGCTGATACATGGATGAGTACTCAAAGTTGCTTTGTTGGAGACATGATGATGAGTTCTTATCTATATAATGATAGGTTGATACTTACATATGTTGATTGATGCAGATGTTCCCAAGTAATTATACTTGGATCACGTAGATCTTGACGTTGATGTAATGGATATGGTGGTTTCACATATGATATAATGTGAGTGATTTTATGATGATGAGTTGTTATCTATCTGCAGAAATACCCTGTCATAGGACATTTACAGGTTGCTGATCTGGAATTGTCTGTACACGAGTTTCATAAGGAGTATCCGCGTATATACGCGCGTTTCTGTGGATATAGTAGCATATATGTTGATTTTAAGGAAATCAGTAGGGCCAAGCTCTGGTTGAAGAAAGTCTGATACGGGTCTAACATAGACCATCTGGTATAGATGGAACAGGTACAGAGGGAGAACATGATTGCTGGTCTAGATGTTGTTGACAGATGCTTATGGAGCATATCATATATTGTGTATGATAGTTGCTAATGACTATCATGGTTTTATTTAGATGGCTGGTCTCATGAAAACGTCATATCAAGACTCATGATGTAATAGTGTGTCTTGATCTATTGTAGTCATTTGATAAAATATCTTCGAGTCACATAATGTAATTTGTAACCCCTCTTTGCATAAGAAGGATGATGAAATATTTCAGTCATGTATGGTGTCAAGGTCATGTAACGACCTATTTTGGTTTCCCCACTATGCCTGGGATGAACATGTAATGATATTGGTTGTCATATGTAAATTTCTGATGTATCCCCACTTGGTTGGGTGATGGATGTATGTATTGAGTCTTTTGGTGATAGGAAGGTATTTTATGATGCTTAAGTCATGGTTCTTCTTGAAGAACATCTTTTGCAGATCTTGCCTGCAGTCAGGGGGAGCATGATCAGCACACTTCAACAGAGTAGAGATTCAGCATGTACTTAGGGGGAGCATGGACAGATTGGTACACCCTGGCATATACAAAGGGGGAGCTCATTCAGAGATTTCAGTAGGTACTCAGAGGGAGTATGGACAACAGAATTTTTATCAAGGAAAGAGAATATCTTGGTCCGCCCTTTGCCCTTGATGTCAAAGGGGGAGAGTGATTTGGTGTTGTTGCCATCAATTCCAAAGGGGGATATTGTTGGCATTGTGATGCATGTGTTGTACTTGATGGCATCCCTCTCATAGAAGAACATCTCACTTACATATAACTAGATGAATCTACATATCTTACTAAATGCATGGGATGCATGACAACTCAAAGGAATAAGAAGATCAAGTTCTAAGTATGACAAGTTAGCTTTGCCATCAAGTCCAAAGGGGGAGATTGTTGACATTATGAGACAAGTGTTGTCCTTGATGGGAACTCACACAGATGGTAGATCATAGTGCAGCAAATCAGTAGCAAGGAATTGATGATCAGACTACAAAGAATGAAGAAAGAAGAGTATATACGCAGGTTCACTATATACCATGTACGGTATACACGTAGGTTCACAATATACGAAGTTGCGTATACGCAGGTTCGCTATATACCAAGTAGGGTATACATGCAGGTTCACTATATACCAAGTCGCGTATACGCAGGTTCGCTATATACCAAGTAGGGTATACACGCAGTTTCATGCACAGAAAAGCATGTACATGTCGAAAAGCTTATTTTTGGGTCCATGGTATTTAGACCTATGGTTTTGGTCCGTGGTGTTGCACCCATAAGTGTTGATCCCAAGTATTGGGTCGATGGTATTGTTTTATTATGGTTTTGGTCCGTGGTATTGAGCAAGGGCTAAGACTATAAAAGGAGAGGAAGATCATTAGGCAAGTGTATTCAGAGAGTCTTGGATATCTGATGAGGTATGAGATCCAGTATGTAGGTTATTGGTTGATGATGCATTACTAAGGAGGGATCTCACCAGTTGATGGAGAACAAGATCTAAGGAGAGATCGGGATCAAATGGTTTGAAATAAACTATCTTTATATGGTTGATTATGCTTATTCTAGATCTGCATACTGACACATGTAATATAAATGTTATGAGTATGACTGATGTTTGGTACAGTTGCAAAGTTATAAGAAAATATTTTTAGATATGTACGCGGGTTTGATTCATTGTAATAGCGTATACATTTTGAAGTTTGATGTTTGAAGTTGCAGCTGGGTTTGAGTGATTTTGCAGAGTTCTATGTCTGCTCTGTGTTGTGGTGACTGTGTTGTTGACAGGGTTTCACTGTTTCAGTTATTCAGAAATTGATGATGCTAGTAGTGATTGTTTTGAGCTTCAATGATAGTTATGGGTCCAGTCTGAAAATGTATGAAACATGGTACCTGGAGGAGAGAAGTTTGTAGGTCGGCGCCTACGTACTAGTATCTTAGCTAGTACAAGAGCAAAGGGGGTTGGAGCTCCCTTCCAGGAGAGTCTAGAGAACGAGAGAAGGTTGTAGCCTTCTGCATGTTGTAGCCTGCCTACTGGTAAAGGACTGCACTAGTACATTGTAAAAGAAGTTTCTTAATAAAGGAAGATAGAAACGAATTACAGCAGGTGGTTTTCACCCACATTAGGTTTCCACCTTATATCATGGTGTTCATGTGTATTTCTTATGTGTGTTCATATATCTGTTTTACTGCTACTGTTGACTGTTAATATGGCTAATAATGTTCTGATGCATCGATTGAAGATCACATGACTGAATCATGAGTTTAATGGTTATACGCTAGTTCCAATAGACACAGTCGCGTATATACGTGGGTATACTTAACTGAAGTAGCGTATATGAATCTGAGTATGAAAATGAAAAAGTATTATTGATTAGATAATACTGATTCACCCCCCCTCTTAGTATTATTTCCAACAATGGAATTGGTGTTGTTTTAATGCAAGAAGGAAGAACCGTTTCTTTTGAAATTCGTCTAATCAAGGCAAAGTATTTACACAAAGCTATTTATGAGAAGGAAATGTTAGCATTACTACATGCACTTAAGTAATGACAACCTTACTAGATGGGAAGGCACTTTAATGTAAAAATGGATCATGATAGTCTTAAATACTTTTTATAACAAATATTATCTTTAGAAGAGCAACAAAAATAGGTCACAAAGATGTCTGGTTATGTCTTTTAAATCATCTACAAAAAAACGGCAGAAAAATGTTGTTGCAGATGCACTCTAAAGAAAGGATGAGGATGTGGAAGCATTTCTTTGTGCCATTTCTATTATCCAACCAGATTGGATAAATGAAATAAGGGATGAATGGAAGAATGGCCAAGTAGTGGGGCACTCATTGAAAATTTGTAGCAAGATCCTAGTACAGCTGATCAACTAGTCATCGAAGGTTTAGAAGAAAATATCATATTTTCCTTTTGTTGATCCTATATTATATTACATGGAGGATCTTTTCAGCTTAAGTTTCCAAACATGTTTTATCTATAAGGACCAAATACATCAGTAGTTTCCATTATATATCACAACTTCGATTATGTGGGCACATGATCGAATTATACTTCTAAGTTTATTGACAATCAGTCAAGCAGTCCATTTGGTTTTGCGGATTCTTAACTGGATTCATTGGCATTTCTGTATTATTTAAGTCAACCTAATTTTCAACAATATAGGGTAGGTAACAGGGTAAAAATAAGCTCAGGACTCTGATATTTTTTTTTAGTTTCAAATTCAGTTTTCTTCTCAACTGTCAGTTCAGTGTGTAGTTCAATGTTCAGTATGCAGAGTGCTTTTAGTTGCAGTTTGAGAATTGGCAGAACAAGTTGAAGATTTGGGAACAACCAAACGGAGAAGGAACTGTTTTATAAACTTAGACATCTACAGTTCCTGGCACCTCTAGAGAAAATTCCATCCCCAAGCTGGAGCCGATGTTAGCATCCTATAATTATAGTAAATCTGATGATTCAAATATTATTTGTTGTTCTCATTATGAAGATTTTGGCTTCCTGACTTTCCCCGCTTCCTCTCCATGTTTCATCATCCTTTACTCATCTTATTGCTTTATCACCCACTTTCCTTGTTAATTCATCTGAATATTACCCCAGAATAAGTTGAATACCTCCTTCAAAATCATTAAGAATGGGTTTCTGTGACAAAAAGGTTATATATTGCAGAGTTTCTGGTTTTAAAGCCTTGGATTTTATAGAAATTTGCATAAAAAGTAAGACCGAAAGCTTAACTCCTGCTCCATCTCCATGTGACCTTCATTCGCAATACATAAGCCTATCACACCTAATACCAAACACAAGTGGGTAGCCTTGGGCTTATTTTGTCGAAACACAATGTGTCTATGGGCTTATATAAACCATCATGAAAAATGTTCCCTTATGAATGTGGAATAAATCCCATATAGTAAATATATATATAATCTATATTTTTACTCCTCAATTCACAAAACCCTATTAATATAAAGTTTTGGACTTTATATTAATGTCTCCCTGCAAGTTTATACTACCTCTTCCCCCTCAAAGTCAACCACGCCTTTTTTGTACCTCTTCCCGCTGCAAAGTCAACCAATGACCGACCCACACTAAGAATTAAACCCCCTTCATTTTTATTTCCCTCGAGATTCATAAAAATAAATGAACGGTTAAAATTCCATATCGCACGCTGAGCTCATCCAACACTTAACATCCCCAAAGCATGCGAGATTAGCTGTTTCTCTCACCCACCTTTTTTCTACGTGGCAACCCCATGTTATATCATCTCCTGTAAAATAAAACCACCTACCAATTTGAAGTGGTGGTTTTGAATCTTATAAATGTTACGGGAATATAGAGTGGATTAATTCCAAGTGAAATACAGAGATATGAGAATGTAATAACATTTTAGAGCTACGGGTACTTGATGTAAAATTATATAGCTACACGGAATATGAGACTAAGTTTGTGGAATTAAATCCAAAGGTAAAATGGTTTTATAGTGACACATGAAATAAAATTCATGGATTCCATGAATTTATCAGAGAAAATAAAAGTGAAAATTTCACATGAAATTAATGTACATGAGAGAAATGATAGAAATCATGTAAATGCATTTCATGATATAAGATTAAGGTGAAATCAATTTACAGGCATGGTGAAATCAATTTACATGTGTAAAATCATGTTGTAGGTGAATGTAAAAGAGTAAAGTGAGAATACTCTTCCAAGCATACGAATCAAACCATTGTTTTGCAAAACCATCCAGGTATACTACAAGGGTAAAAGGAATTTACATACGGATAAAATGTATTTAGAGGAGGGAGTAATAGAAACAAAACTACACATGGTTTTGGTTTTGTGAATTCATAGAAAGAGAAAAAAAACCACAGATTGGAAACAACAGATGGTTTTGTTGAAATTTAATTATAAATTTCATTTAAATATCTTGGAAACATTATTCAAATATATATACTATTACATATTTTCCAAAATATTTTGTGACGCTAATGGATGATAAAACAACAGGGCAGTCACAGGATCAACCATCAATGGTGGAAGTCTCAGATTATCAACTGAGAGGATCAACAAGCAGTTGAGTGAATTAATAAGAGAAAGAGAGATAGATCTGCATCTACTAGTTCAACTGCCACTATAGCCACAAATTTGAGTGCACATCCTACACACACTTCCACAACAACAACATTTGCACAACACATTCCAGCAGAACTATTAATTTGTAGTAGTTAGAGCTTTTTAGTTCATTTATAGTATTAAAATGTCTTGTTTGTTACAAACAACATTTATTGTAAACAATTTGTAAATTTTTTCTAAATACTTATGCTTTTATTTGAGATTAGAAACATTAGTGATCTATTGGAGAATTATAAGTTTTTTTAAAGCGAGCACCAATACTAAGGAGACGATTCATAGGATTGTTTTGGCTTAAATATTGGTGATGTTTTTCTTATGTTCAATGTAATCTCTTCATCGTAATCAGCTAAATTCCGAATTGCAAAATGAATATGATTTACTTTTGAGTACATTATCGTGGTTTCTTTTGCAATTTGTATGTTTTCTACTGAAGGCCTCACTAAAGAATTCTTGACTTTTTTTTAGTTCTGCCTCATTGACTGAACGCCACACTAAAGAAGTTTTAATTTCTCTTTAATTATGCTAAAGGTTTTCATTGTTTTTTCATCATCCACTTTTTTTTTACAATTGAATTGGCAACAGGGGTAGCCTCGCGACTAGCGTTACATGGGGTCAATTCTGACCGCTACATCTATAACCACTGGGAACTGCGCTAGCCCCTATATAAAACTCCAAGGTAAGTCTGGGGGATTTGAACTCATGACCTTCAGTATGGAGCCCTCCTTTCTAACGAACTTCAGTCCATTGTGACTAGTAACTCACATACCCCCGTGGGGCTTCCATCATCCACTTATTATTATGAAAGATCTAGTTAATATTCCTAACTTGCCCTAAGTTTACTCTTCTAAAAATTGATGCAACCATCCAGTTTACCTTTTGACTCCATTGCCCAATAGATGCTAATTAAATTGAATACAATCAGTCTTCCAAAACCCATGTACAACCATAGCTAGTCTAATATTTTCAAGCAACAAAGGTAAATTTTACAGAGAGAGCCCTCTCTAGGATAGGAAGGGCTAGATTTCCATCCCGAAGTTGCTTTGATGTTATATTCTTGTAATTTTTCTGACAACCTTCAAATTACAGGGTGGTAACATAATAGCGACTATACTTGGGATAGAATGTTTTATCTTCCTCAGAAAAGTGCATCAAAGCTCATATCAGATTGTTGATGGTGAACATCAATTTTACACCAGAAGGTTTTACCTTTCCCCTGGCGACTCCATTGTTCAAGATCTAGAGCTTCAAAGTTGAAAGCAATTTCATAGCCAAAGAATCCATATTCCAAAGCATTAGTGGTGGTACAAGATGACAGGGTTTGTGGCAAACCCTTCATTTAATGAAATTTTAAATGAATTCAGGGATGGGTTATCAGGGTTTGTGGCAAACCCTTCATTTAATGAAATTTTAAATGAATTCAGGGATGGGTTATCAGAATTTCATCTTGATGAAAATTTTTTACGAGCTGTGTTTATTTTTCAACTAAAGAAAATTTTCTCCTGAAGTTAAAATATGTTTTCTTGCATTAGTTGCTGAGAAATATGAAAATGGCATTAAACTTTTGCATTGTCAAATTCAATCATATAATTTCGAGATCCTAAAGAATTCTTAGAAAATCTTCCTTCTCCAAAGCAAAAGGAAATTGTACTACCTTTTTATTTGGAGATTGAGGATGATTATGCTTTAAGTAGAAACTTGAAGAAGTAGTTTCAGGGTTTAATATTGAGGATACAACTGATCAATTAGTCATTGAAGGTGTAGAAGCAAATATCATACATTATGCTTTTGTTGATCGTATATCAGATTACATGGAGGTACTTTTCAGTGCAAGTTTTCAAACATGTTTTCTCTATAAGGACCAAATACATCAGCAATTGCCATTATATATCACAGCTTTCATTATGTGGACACATGATCAAATTATATTTCTGAGTTTACTAACAATCAGTCAAGCAGTCCATTTGTATCTACACCTACTTGACTAGCTTCATTGGCATTTATGTATTATTTAAGTCATCCTCATTTTCAACAATATAGGATAGGTAATAGGGTGAAAATAAGTTGAGGACTCTGAGCATTTTTTCTAGTTTCAAATTTAGTTTTCTTCTCAACTTTCATTTCAGTGTGTAGTTCAACGTTCAGTATGTAGAGTGGTTTTGATTTCAGTTTGCGAATTGGTAAAAAAAGTTGCAGATTTGGGAAGAGCCCAATGGAGAAGGCATTGGTCTATAAACTTAGAGATCTATGGTTCTTGGGACCTCCAAAGAGACTGCCATCCCAAAGCTGGATCCGATGTTAGGGTCCTATAATTATAGGAAATCTGATGATTCAGATATTATTTTTTGCTTTCATGATGAAGCTTTTGACTTGCTGACTCGCCCCACTTCGTCTCCATGTTTCATCATCCTTTAGTCAAATTCCCTCTTTATCACCCACTTTCGTTACCGATTCATCTTAATATTATCCCAGCAATAGTCAAATACCTACTTTCAAATCATTAAGAATAGGTTTGTGTGACAAAAACGTTATATATTGTAGAGCTTATGTTTTTAAAGCCTTGGATTTTATTGAAATTTTCATGAAAAATAAGCTCAAAAGCTTAGTTCCTGCTCCATCTCCATTCGACCTGCATTCACAGTACCTAATCCTAGCACACCTAACACCAAGAACAAGTTGGTAGCCTTAAAATAAACCATCGTGAAAAATGTTCCCTTGTGAATGTGGGAGAAATCCCATAATAATATATATATATATATATATATATATATATATATATATATATATATATATAATCCCCCTAATATAAAGTTTTGGACTTTATATTAATTTATCCCCGCAAGCCTATACTACCTCTTCCCCCTCCAAAGTCAACCAATGGCCCACCCCTCACTAAGAATTAAACCCCCTTCAATTTTATTTGCCTCGAGGTTCCTGAAAATGAATGAACAGTTAAAATTCCATATTGCATGCTAAACTCATCCAACACTTAACATCCCAAAATCAGGCAAGCTTACCAATTTTCCCAGCCCACCTTTTTTCTATGTGGCAGCCCTACGTTATACCGCGTCCTGCAAAATAATACGACCTACCACTTTAAAGTGGTCTGATAAACCATTAACTGTTTTGGTTTTGAATCTTATAAATGTTATGGGAATATAGAATGGATTAATTTGAAGTGAAATAGAGAGATATGAGAATGCGTAATATTTCAGAGCTATGGTGAAACCATACTTGAGGTAAAATTATATAGCTAAAGGAAATATGAGACTAAGGTTGTGGAATGAGATTCAAAGGTAAAATGGTTTTACAGTGACGCATGAAATAAAATTCTTGGATGCCATGAATTTATCAGAAAAAATAAAAGTGAAAATTTCAAATGAAATTAATGTACAAGAGAGCAAATATAACATTCATGTAAATGTATACACACGGTGAAATCAATTTACATGTGTAAAATCATATTGCAGGTGAAAGTAAAAGAGTCAAGTGAGAATACTCTTCCAACCATACAAATCAACCCATGGTTTTACAAAACCATCCAGTATTCTACAAGGGCAAAAGAAATTTACATATAGATAAAATGAATTTACAAAAGGAGTAATAGAAACAAAAGTACACATGGTTTTGGTGTTGCTAATTCATGGAAAGAGAAAACAAAACCACTGATTGGAAACCACACATGGTTTTTTAGAAATTTGATTATAAATTTCATTTAAAATATTTTAGAAATACTATTCATATATATATATATATATATATATATATATATATTCCAAAATATTTTGTGATAGTAATGGATGATAAAATAGCAGGGTAGTCACAGGATCAACCATCAATGAGGGAAATCTCACATTATCAAGTCAAAGGATCAGTAAGCAGTTTAGTGGATTACTAAGAATACGTCTCCATTTGCTAGTTAATCTGCGAGCACAGCCTCAAATTTGGGCCCACATCCTACATGCTCCCACTACTAAGAAAAAACAGAAATATATCTCCATCTGCTAGTTAATATGCCAGCAAAGCCTCAAATTTGGGTCCACATCCTACTTGCTCCCACTTCCATAGCACCAACATTTACATAGCACATTCCACCAAAACTATTAATCTGTAGCGGTTAGAGATTTTTAGTTCATCTATAGTCTAAAAATGTCTTGTCTTAGAGACAACACTTATTGTAAACAATTTGTAAATTTTGTATGAATACTTCTCTTTTGAAGTATTAGAGGTGGATTATTTGAGATCAAAAATATTAGTGATCTCTTGGAGTATTCTAAGTTTTTTAAAGCACTGTAGCATCAATACTAAGCAGGCCATTCATAGGATTCCTGTGGCTTAAATACTAGTGATGTCTTCCTTACGTTAAAGTGTTTCACTACTTTTGAGTACATTATTCTGGTTGCTTTTGAAATCTAAGGCCAAACTAAATAATTCTTGAGTGCTCTTTAGTTCTTCCTCATTGACTGAATGTCACAATAAAGAATTCTTAATTTCTCTTTAGTTCTGCTAAACATTTTCATTATTTTTCCATCATCCACTTATGATTCTTAAATATCCAGTAAATATTCCTAACTTGCACTGAGTTTCTCTTTAGTTATGCTAAACATTTTCATTATTTTTCCATCATCCACTTATTATTCTTAAATATCTAGTAAATATTCCTAACTTACACTGAGTTTACTCTGTGAAAAATTGATGCAACCATCCAGTTTACCTTTTGAATACATTGCCGAATAGATGTTAATTAAATTGAATACAATCACTCTTCCAAAACCCAAGTACAATCATAAGTAGTTTATGATTTTCGAGCAACAAAGATAAATTTTACAGAGGGAGCCCTCTTTTGGATTGGAAGGGCTGGATTCCCACACTAAAGTTGTTTTGATGTTACATTTTTGTGATTTGTCCTACAACATTCAAATTACTGGTGCTAACATAGTGGCTACCATAGTGGGGACAAAACGTTTTCAAATTACTGGTGCTAACATAGTGGCAACCATACTGGGACAGAACATTTTATTTTCCTTAGAAAAGGGCATCAAATTTCAAATCTAATTGTTTATGGCGAACAATGAGTAGACACCAAAAGGTTTTACCTTTCACCTAGCGAACTCCATTGTTCAAGATCCAAAGCTTCAAAGCTCAAAGTGATTCCATAACCAAAGAATAGATATTCCAAATCATTAATCATTAGTGGTGATACAAGATGACAGGTTTTGTCGCAAACCATTCATTTCATGGAATTTTAAAAAAATTCAAGGATACGTTATCAGAATGTGAGCTTGATGAAAATTTTGTAAGACTTGTGTTTCTTTTTCAAATCAAGAAAATTTTCTCCTGAAGTTAAAATATGTGTTCTTGGGTTAGTTGGTGAGAAATATGAAAATGGCATTAAACATTCGCATTCTCAAATTCAATCATATAGATTCTGAGATCCTAAAGAATTCTTGCAAAATCTTCCTTCTCCAAAGCAAGAGGAAATTGCAATACCTTTTGATTTTCAGATTGAGGATGATTATGAAGACTGAAGAAGTAGTTTTAGGGTTTAATATCGATGATACAATTGATAAATTAGTCATTGGAGGTCTAGAAGTTAATATCATACATTATGCTTTTGTTCATCCTATAGTAGATTACATGGAGGTTATTTTTAACTCAAGTTTTCAAACAAAAGAATAATGTATGATATTTACTTCTAGGCCTTCAATGACTAACTCAAGTTTTTAACTCAAGTTTTCAAATGTTATAAATGTAATGAGAATATAGAGTGGATTAATTTCAAGTGAAATACAAAGATAAGAGAATGCAGTAATATTTCAGAGCTACGAGTGAAACCATACTTGAGGTAAAATTATATAACTACAGGCAATATGAGAGAAAATAAAATTCAAGGATGCCATGAATTTATGAGAGAAAATAAAAGGGAAAATTTCACATGAAATTAATGTACAAGAGACCAAAAATAACATTCATGTAAATGCATTTCACTATAGAAGATTAAGGTGAAATCAATTTATAGGCAAGGTGAAATGAATTTACATGTGTAAAATCATGTTGTAGGTGAAAGTAAAATAGTAAAGTGAGAATACTCTTCGAACCATACAAATCAACCCATGGTTTTGCAAAGGCATCTAGGTATTCTACAAGGGTAAAAGGAATTTACATACAAATAAAATGAATTTATAGAGGAAGGAGAAATAGAAATAAAACTACACATGGTTTTGTGAATTTCTCGAAAGAGAAAAGAAAACCACGGATTGGAAATGACATGGTTTTGTAGAAATTTAATTGTAAATTTCATTTAAAATATTTTGGAAATATTATTTAAATAAATATATTATTATATATTTTCCAAAATATTTTGCGACACTAATGGATGATTAAACAATAGGGCATCCACACGATCACCCATCAATGAGGGAAGTCTCAAGATTATAAGTCAAAGGATCAACAAGCACTTTACTGAATTACTCAGAAAAAGAGAGATACATTTGCATCTCCTAGTTCATCTCCGAGCACAGCTACAATTTTGGGTCCACATCATACCTCCTCCCACTTGCACAAAAATTTTGAATAGCACATTCCACAAGAACTATTAATCTCCAGAAGTTAGAGCTTCTTAGTTCATCTATAGTCTAAAAATGTCATGTCTATTGGAGACAACATTGATTTGAAACTGTTTGTAAATTTTGTATAGATACTTCTGCTTTTGAAGTATTATAGGTGGATTGTTTGAGATTAGAAATATTATTGATCTGTTGGAGAATTCTAAGTCTTTTTAAAGAATAGGAGCATCAATTTTAAGCAAACCATTCATAGGATTCTTGTGGCTTAAACACTGGTGATGTTTTTCTTATGTTAAAGTGTTCCAATGTCATCGCTTCACTGTAACGATCTAAATTCCAAATTGCAAAACAAAAATGCGATGAATATGATTTACTTTTGAGTACCTTATTATAGCTGCTTTTGCAATCTGTATGCTTTGTAGTGAATGCCACACTAAAGAATTATTGACATCTCTTTAGTGATATGTTCGAGAATTCTAGGTTTTTTTAAAGCACAAGACCATCAATATTAAGCAAACCATTCATAGGATTCTTGTGGCTTAAATATTGGTGATGTTTTTCTTATGTTAAAGTGTTTCAATGTCATTTCTTCACTGTAACCATCTAAATTCCAAATCGCAAAATAGAAATGTGATGAATAGGATCTACTTTTGAGTACCTTATTCTAGCTACTTGTGCAATTTGTATGTTTTCTAGTGAACGCCACACTAAATAATTCTTGTCTTCTCTTTAGTTCTACCTGATTGACTGAATGCCACACTAAAGAATTCTTAATTGCTCTTTAGTTATGCTAATTTTTTTATTGTTCTTCCACCATCCACTTATTATTATGAAAGATCTAGTAAATATTCCTAACTTTCCCTGAGTTTACTCTATGAAAAATGGATACAACCATCACGTTTACCTTTTGGCTCCATTTCCC
Organism: Pinus tabuliformis; assembly: GCA_031772625.1. Classification (NCBI taxonomy): domain Eukaryota; kingdom Viridiplantae; phylum Streptophyta; class Pinopsida; order Pinales; family Pinaceae; genus Pinus; species Pinus tabuliformis. Next base: position 1,207,006,554 of record CM062805.1, on the reverse strand, counting down.
AATAGATGCTAATTAAATTGAATACAATCAGTCTTCCAAAACCTAAGTAAAATCATAACTAGTATAAGATTTTCAGGAAACAAAGATAATTTTTACAGAAAGAGCCTCTCGAAGGGCTAGATTCCCATCCCGAAGTTCGTTTGATGTTACATTCTTGTGATTTGTCCTACAACCTTCAAATTACAAGGTGCTAAGAAATATCATGAAAAATAACACTAATCACACTAACTTCACCTCTACATGGTAAAGTGTGCAGATTATTCAATGGTCTTGGTGCTGACTTGATTGTCCATGCATGCACATGTGTCTCCTTCGCTTGCTACTTGGTGCTTCATGTGCTCATCGAACCGTGAGCGAGCCTTCTAGCATTCCCTCCTTGTTTATCTCGTTCATCATCGCCCCATGTTTCATCCATGTACCTATTTCTGAAATCACTCATGATGAGACGACATCAAATCCATAAATTTCCTAGTCTACCACGATACATTGTCTTTTGTTCTCACGTGCAAATGACTAGGAGATAGGACAAGGCTCTAAAATGACAGAAAGGACATTTCAGGTTGGGATGCGAGGCTTTAGGGCATTATCAGGAAAAAATGCACAAAGGTCACTAAGAGTTTGGGTTGAGGAGTACTAGGAAAGTAGTGAAATCTGCAGGACCTAGCTTAGTTGGGAGGCAAAATTGTGCAATTTTTCCAGGGAAGGTAGTGCGGACAGTAGGAGACACTCATAGTAAAAATTACATACATTTTTAGAGGATGACGGGAATGGGCTGCAGGAGCTTGCTGGTCAGAATTGCATAAATCTGAGAGGCAATCATGTAGGACATGTTTGTGTAGTTTCTTGATTGAGCGAGGTGTTGAGCAAGTGGAATTTCCAAGAAAGATGTGTAATTTTTAGGAGGAGTGGCAGGAAAGATTACAGGGGGATTGACTAAAAAAACTATGCAATTTCCACAGATAGTGCAGTGATAGGCAGTAGGTGTCTGTCTCTCCATTTTTCACAATTTATTCAAGTTGTGTAAGAAGGAAGCTTGGCAGCTTCTAAACAATTTTGGCAATGAGGGAAGCCCAATGTCACTTCCCAAGTAAAATTATCTGGTTGACCAGGAGGAGGCTTGATTTATATGCTTGTGAGAAGCGTAGACTGAGATAGATTGTTGGGAAACTTATGCGATGTTTTGGGTGACAGTCTGTGAGGTTGACTCTAGGATTGTGCAGTGCAGACTTCCTTGAGGGAAGCCTAAAGATTTGAACAATTATGGGCAACATCTCTTGGTCACTAAGACCCGAGACTATGAACTACATTGCAATGGACATTTGGCTGATGAAGGGTAGTTTGGTTGATAATTTTTCAGGAAAAAAAGGCTAAGTGTGAGTGAGTGAACTTGTGCATACATGACCTTGCGAACACGCACTCAACATGACGATGACAAGGCACTTCAAACCACAAGACAACATATGCTCAGTATGACTGACTGTGGGATTGTCTAATGGTGAAAGTGAAAAATGTGACACTTCAAATAGATCTTCGGACCATTGTTATGACACTTGGATGACATTGCTTACAACATTACGTGGGAGCGATAGATGTTTACATAATGAACACAACTCATACACACAAAAGCAAACCTTCAAAATCACCAGAACAAGGTTGCAAGCATGACATAGTGATCAACATGCTGATGACAACAGTTGGTCAAGCAAGTGAAAAGGAAGTGAGGCATGTAGAGGAAATACATGAAATGACTTATTTGTGTTTGCACACATGCATATTACTGAAGCCGAGATGATATGACAATGACAAGATGTCCTAGAAACTCAACTGAGAGGTGTACTTCCAAAGGTGTTAATTACTTACCATACTTACCCTCAAGATGATAATGGATCTCGCAGAGTTTACATGCAGTACTGATCTTTCACCATAACTTAGATTCTTGGTCCTTTTTCGTAACTCCTTGGGAGTGATCTCAACATGTCACATGTTCGTGTAGTCACTGAGAAAGAGATTAGTGCAGTTTCAGCGGGCATTGATTGCTACCAGGATGAAGTCTTGGGAGGACACATTTGCACAATTTTTGAGTGCAATGCAGCCTCGGCAATTGAGAATAAATATTGTGTAGTTTCTAATGATAGTGGGTTGTGTCTAGGGGAAGGACATTGGAGGAAACCACTGCATAGTTTTGGATGGAAAGAGAGGTTAGCATCTCTATGCACTGTGATGTTCTAGTAGGCAAGAGAGGAAGCTTGATGGGTGAAGAAGAAAAGTCAACAGTTTGTGGAAGCTAGATGAGGGTAGGTTGCTCGGGAAATGGCTAAGTCTGAGATCGGTGACACAAATGTAAATAGTGATAGGATTGGACTATGATCACAGATGAACACTTAGTGATACAATGTAGACCATCCAAAATGTATAAAACATACTCTTCTTGATGCAACCACCTTTGTGACAATAGTGCATGAAGTGAGTGTGGAACATGTCTATGTGATGATAACAACTTACACATGCATGCTTTCACTTGAAGCAAAACAACATCCCCTTTGCATGACAAACCACAATCCCTGTGCCCAAATATGACACATGAAGAATAAAGATGAGAACATGGAAAACTTCTTAAGATCAAGGAGGCGAAGCTTGAGGTCATCACCTTAACAGCAAGTGAGCACGAATCATCGATCACAAGATCCAATGTAGGATTTGAAATTTGCATGAGAGCCAAAATTTTGGAGGGTGTTTCTAACCCCTGCAAGATTGGCGACACACTCGTAGAACTCTAACTCTCTATATCTACATTGTTTCATGAAAAGCGAGTCTAACTCTTCCGGAAGTATTGTTTGACTCTCTGATTATGATGGCTTGCGGACTAACTTTTGTGAAAGATGTAGTCCCTACCACTTTCTTCATTGGTCAACACACATTCCAATGCCAAGTCAACTTAGTTGTTTCAATTGGAGATGAGGGGTATATTGATGCACAAGTAATATAATTGTCAAATTTTAAGTTTCATCTCTGGTGTTGCTTCTGTGCTAGCGGGCCTAGACAATACCTCAATTGTGTCATGCAAGAACACAAGCATGTCCCCGCTACCAGCTGTTTCAGGGAAAACTAGTGTCGATCCTAATTTCTAGTCCCACTAATATGGTATCTATCTTAGAAACAAACAATGAAAGCTTTTCAAGAGTTCCTTTAAGTGTGATAGATAAGAGGGAAGAAAAGAGGACCAACCTGAATCTTCCGCTTTGATCCTAGCTTGATTTCTCCTTTCCTTAATAGAATTTTCCACTCCTGTCCTACTTGTCCCGCTTCAAAGAGTACCCGTAGAGTGAGAGTAATAGCAAACTATCAAAGCATCTCTATCTAAAACATCATAAACAATGCGGAATCAGAAACACATTGACCCTACAATTCCATTCATAAACAATAAGATTCACAAATACATTATTATATGGAGGAAAACTCAAAAATATTTATTAATAGTAACGTAAGAGAGGATTACAACCTAGCTGTGTAATCCAGCACCATATTCCTATTTGTAGAAGCCCTCTTCACCTCATGAACAAGAAAATCACCCACAATGCAATGTCTCTTCTCACCAACAAACCAACATCACTTCCTTACAAAATACAAAATTCTAGCCTCCAGATCTCTCAGATGACGGATCCATTTATAGATGTCTTCTAAGGGTGTGAGTCAGCTCTGGGTTTTTTATTAGTGTCATTCAACTGATAGTTCTCGGTTCCACTTGGAGATTTCAATGATCTCTTACTCATCCTTGGGCGGATTCAGAGAGGCAAGTGTCACAGGAGAAGTTTCTAGAAGATTCCATTATCATCCACTTAGAAAACTATCTCTGCCATTGGTCTATTCTTGCTCATCGCACCCGACAGAAGACCATTTCCATTTCCATTGCACCCGGCCAATTTGGTAGTCAGTATGCATCACACCTTGCCCATGAAGCAGTCTGTATGGTCCAGTTTTGGCCAGTTATGAGTAGCTTTTCAGGTGGAACTTCTGGGAAATGATGTAAGCAGTTGACCATGATCTTTTAGTGTATGAAACAACACTTTTAGGGACTTGAGGAGCCCTTAGTTTATGGAAATATGAGTATGGGGTTGCAGTGACCAAATATGTCTATAATAGCTACCCCCTAAAGCATGAGGTCATAAATCTTCTGATGTCGAGTGAAATGCTTTATCAAGAGGACCCGAGGTATTCATACTGGAAGGTGACCTGTATAAGATATAATACAATACATCATCATCATATTATTTTCATGATCTAGCTGAGGTGGGCATTCCTATGCTCAGCTTTATAAATTCATTTTTTTGTAGATAAGATAGACAATCGTCTGCTATTGTAGACTGGTGATTCTTTGCATGAAGAGTCATATTCCCTGGCTTAGATGACTATCTGTGCAGTTTTTGTGTACAATTGATGTCTTTATCTTCCTGAATATATCGTAGCCTAGATGGATGAAACTAGATCCGGGGTGTTCCAAACTCGTCCAATCTTCGCCCGATGTACAAGTCGATCCATATGAAAAGACTTTCTGAAGTCAAACATGGAAAGACATTGCTTGATTACTAGCCAATGATGGAACCTGTTAACAGATGTGAGAGGAGTCACCGCTAATGATGATGACCCTCAAGGTACTACAGTACAATTCACGTGGTGTGAATATATCAGCCAATGTTAAACACCACGCAAATTCTTTCGGTCAAAGGTAATTGATGTAAACCTGTTGCTGGAAGTGAGAAACTTGCCCTTGAGACATGCAAGCTTCAATGTACTGGAAGGGTTGTTTCTTAGTCAACTTCTTGGATAATGAGCTGATGTCAACAAGAAGTGACTTGTCGTACGAGGGCATTGATGTATCCCACATCTACGACATGAAATAGAGCAAATGATTTTTGTGGAGGTGAAAACGATCTGATGATATAAGGTTCAGGAATGGTGGCCATGAAAAAAGAAGGGTGGATGTAATGTAGTGGATGAGGTGTTTGCTGGATGGTGAATTCTCTGAATGACTTCTCTTGAACATATTGACGAAACTAATGTGGACTGGTAGCATTAATGCCATGGATGGTACGGATGACCAATGGTGATGGTGAATGGAAAAACCCAACCCAACTCAATCACGTGATGGAGTGAAAGTGTCATGTTCAAGAGCGACCTGCTACCAATAAATTTCTTCAAGTTTTCTTCCCATTTTTCCATAGTCATTTTTGACGAGTACCTGTTTATTTTTGACATGCTTGAGGAGGATAACATATGCTTGGTCTATAATTTTCCCTTCGGGCAAACTTGTTTCTTTGTGTTTAGCGAGCCTAGCTTCAGTGAGACTCGTTCTTGCCTGGGTGGACAAGTTTGTCGTTATTGTTTTAACGAGTTTTATGACAAAGATAAATTAGTCCTTTTCATGTTTAGAGAGTTTGAAAATGGATGAAAAGGAGACTCCAACAATCATTTTTCATGGCATAATCCCTTAAGTCCGAAAAACTATAAAATAATACGAAATGGATGACTTTCGATAGTTTTAACGAGCCGACAAAGACAAGCGCTCGATCTTTTTGTTTAATAATCCCTGAGGTCCAAAAAGATTAAAATATATGAGAGGGATGGAATTCCCTTTACTTTAACGAGTTGGAAAGGCCAATAGCTTGACAATCTTTTTATATTTAACAAGTATTAAAATAGTTTAAAAGGGACTCATTTTTTAGGAACGAGTGGTACTTTTGGGTAGCAACTGGTTCCAGGTAAGATTGGAACTTCTCAAATCATGGCAGTGTGAAGAGGGTGGCAATCAGAATCACTCGTCGTAGATGTTCCTCAAAAGGGTAAACAATTAAGTGGAAGCGTATGGTCGGCCAAACAAATGGAGGTGACAAAAGGAACACAACCAAAGTTCAAAAGGGCTGATAGCAAAGCGAACACAAAGGTTATTTACCAAAGGCAGGTTTATTTTTTTAATGAGGTTGAACCTTGTGCCAACATGTGCTCAGTGCAGGTTGATTTTTTAACAAGCTTGAACCTTGTGGGAACATTGCTCTTACTAGTCTTTTGATTATCTCTCTTGGTATATTTATTTTTTAATGAGATTGAAAACTACTATAACATGTGCTCATTACCTTTTTATGTAGGCTAGAAACAACCAAGCTATGCAGTTAAAGGGTTGAGAACCTACAAAACTAAGAAAATCAAAGGTCACTTTTCACTTGCATACAAAGGTTTGCATGCCCCCAGGTTTTTCAGTAAAACGAGAGTTTCCAGGTTACTAATTTCTGTTGGCAGATAAAAACTCTCCCTCTGCTTTGTCCATCGAAATAGATGAAGGTGATTGTTGTGAGCTTCCAATCACATAATATATGAAGGTGAATGTTGTGAGCTTCCAATCACATAACATATGAAGGTGAATGTTGTGAGCTTCCACTCACAATCGTACAAAGGAAATCACTGTGTTAGACTAATCACATAACCTATATGGGAATGTTCCTCAATCCAAGTATTATAACCTTTCAAGAAAATCTCTCTTTTCGTCTTGGTTCACCTGCTGAAGCAGACCAGGGTGCATGCCCCCTGATCTTCATCACACTCACTGAACTACTCACTGTAATTAGGTGGATGGAATGAAGGTTGAAGAGACATTGTTGACGCGGAGAGGCCATTTAGGGATGATGGTTGATTTATAGCTATGTTTGAACCAGGAAATGAAAGCTGGTCAACAAGTTTCACCAGTCTACCTTTATGTGGAAAACACATCACTCGAAAGAATGTGGAAACAATAGCTTCCATGCTATATATATAGTCACGTCCAAGGAGTAGATTGTAATCTAGTGGACCTTGGACTACCATCACATTTAAATGTACGATTTTCTTTCTCAAAGTTATCGACAACTTTTGTTGAAGCCTGAGAAGTTTTTTTTTTCAGGCAAAAGCGATGGCAAACCAAGCACTTTCCAAGAAGTTGAGGAAAGGATACTCACTAAGTCCCCTTCATCTATGATAGTGCTAGACACGATCATTTTGTAAACTTGTACTATGATTCAGAATCGTACATTAGATGGAAGGCAGGGTTTAGCTAGATGATTTCAATTAAATAAAATGACTAGACTGCTCGAAGGAGGTACCAGATAAATGTCCGAATAAGTTTCATGAACTGGAGGGGTCTCTTCCTAGGAATGGGTGGATTGCCCTCAAGTTCATTAGACTCTGTATCGACAAAAAGAATTTGAACAGTGTTGTTCTCATTCTCTTTGGGAACTGTATCATCTAAAGGTGGGCCTTCTGAAGGAAAGACTGGGTCGAACACCATCTCGACCAGTTGACTTTGGTCCGGTGTGGACTCAGGAGGTTCACTTTCAATGATAGGCAATTCGATCGACAATTGAGTTATGTCAATTGGGTTTTCAACTAGCGAGGGACTTGGCAAGAGTTTCTTGTATCTAGGTGGAAGTTGATGCGATGAAGCAGGATGGTTATCCAAAATGCTTTTGGCTTCATCCAGGAAAGGACAACGCTGAGGAGTATGATCATCTTCACATAACCTACATGGAACTCTGACTTTACCTTTCTATCTAATGACATCGTTTTCACTAGTTGATGGTGTGCTATCAACATGAATGTCAGAGGTTGATGACACCAAATGGTGCAACCGGGGAGACCATTCTCTAAAGATCCGCGGGATGCAAGGGAAATCTCGATGGTAATGGCTCTCCTAGAAAATTGTGCATGGATTTTTTGGTTTGGAAATTTTAGTGTGCGGATTTTCGCCAGATGATGCATGGTTGTTCCCTTGTTTAATTGGCTTCTCCTTCTTGTCCTTCCCTTTCTTTTCCTTCTAAGCTACTTGTTTTTTAGTGTCACTAGTTTCACCAAGCAAAGAGGAAGAAGCAGAAGGAGAAACAAATGAAGTAGAAGGTGAAGGGGTAAATTCTGTGTCATCTGGTAGTTGATTAGATTGTTGAGGAATTACGGTGTTTTGAACAACAGAGGTCGAGAAAAACCATACTGGCAGGCCAATTGTGATTCCTGGAAGGGACAATGTAGCCATATATGGAGAACCAATGTCTCCCCAAGAGGAGAAAGGACTAGGATTCCCTCCAAGAGGGATTCCTTAATTGGTAGAATCCATTATCTCAACCTCAGATCAACGAAGGAATAGGGATGTTATTCTGATTAAAATAGAATTTAAGACACTTTGATGCAACTTTCTTTTTCAATTTTTAAGAGTCGAGAAAAAGCTAAAGGTGACTCTAGTCACCTTTGATTTTTAATAAGCCTGAAGTGACAAGTGCTCAGATGGACCTTTACTTTTAAGGAGTCAAAAAAGAACGAAAGTGACTACTCTGGAATTCTATAAAGATGGTTTAGCAAACCAATCGAAAAACTGCAAAATACACCTTGGTGATAAATGGTAGAGAAATTATCAAGGACTTATGTATGGAAGTCAATGTTCCCGAATGCTATGTTCATTGCATTGTGATCGATAGGGCGGCAAACATAGCTTCCTAAGGATAAAGGATATCAACCTATTGTGGTCTCCCAATATATACTCGACGGTATAGGGAGCACAAGTCCATATTTGAACTTGTCATATCAAAGAGGAGGAATCACCCAAACTTCGATGAAAATGATAGTTACCAGGTTTTACGATGCCGGAACATGTCTCTAACCTAGACCTCTAAATGCGTTGTGTTAGGTTCCAAAGTGTTTTTATGTTCATTGAGGTTTATTTTAGAGTTGATCGTCCTTAGAAGTTTGTATTTCAAGGTTCACCACGTGAAGTAGATGTGAAATTCCTAAATATGCAATCTAAAATGATAAACAGTCGTTTATGTTCTTTTAGTAATGAAAATCCTAGCTACAAAGGAAAGAAGATTATGATTTTCTTTTAGCAGAGAGCATAGAGCACACACTAAATGCATTTTCCTAAATCAAATTTTGCATGCAATCAAAATGCAGATGCTCATGCATGTATTTGTTTTCCCCTTAATGTGTGAATGCCAAAAAGAAAGCTGAGTACATATCTGAACTATTTTCTTTCAAAGTGACATTTCTAACAATTTCTTTTCAAAACGAAAGGAAGATTGTACTTTTCGATTTCGAATTTAAAACTTTTTTTGGACACTTCAAGTGCTAATAACTCAAATCAAGTACAATGACAAAAATAAAGTCAACTATCTAGAAGAGGAAGACTTTACGACACTCTTCTTTTGATTCAAAATGATAATGACGAAACTTGCATCAAAAACGACAGTTCGATTAGGCTACTTTCGACAAAGGAAGACTGTAAATGATTGACAAATACACAAAAAATTTACAATTCCTAACAGAAGGAGGCTAAAATATGTGAAGGAAGAAGGTTTCAGCAAGAAGATACTGATCATGAACAACAAAACTACTAAATAAAGCTGAAAACAAGGAGAAAAAACCATGTTTCAAAGAAAAACAGTATCACTCAATCATCGCACCTAGAACATAGGGAAATAGGGATGCATCTCACCTGCAACACATGGGAGGTGTGAAGCATCCAGGTTGCATAGTTACAGACAGTGCAATGGGCCATGGAGCAAAACTAAGCTTGGTTTCTGATCAAAATTTGCAGCTAAATTTAGTGATTTAGGCTGAGTAATGATGGACAGTAAAAACAAAGCATAAGGGTAAGATCTGACGAGGTTCTAAGCTACCAAAAGGGAAATTAGAATGCTTTGTAAGTCAGATGTTCAGTTCATAAACTAATCTGGAGATTAACTGAAGCAGCATTCATCTACTTCACAATTTCAGAGCAAAGGAATTTCGAAGGCTAGCTGGCTAATTTCAGGGTCCATCTGTAGTTTATAAACAAACAATAAGCAAACAAAACAAACTATTCGTTCCCTAGTGGAGTCGCCATTTTGCTTCAGGGAAAACTAGTGTCGATTCGAACGGCTAGTCCCACTAAGATGGGTAGCTATCTTAGAAACAAACGATGAAATCTTTTCAAGAGATCCTTTAAGTGCGATAGATAAGAGGTAAGAAAAGAGGACCAACCTAGATCTTCCACTTTGATCCTAACTTGATTTCTCCTTTCCTTGATAGAATTTGCCACTCCTCTACTACTTGTCCCACTTCAAAGAGTACCTGTAGAGTCAGAGTAACAACAAACTATCAAAGCATCTCTATCTAAAACATCATAAACAATGCGGAATCAGAAACACATTGACCATACAATTGCATTCATAAACAATAAGATTCACAAATACACGATTATATGGAGGAAAACTCGAAGAACTTTATTAATAGTAATGTAGGAGAGGATAAAAACCCAGTTGTCTTATCCAACATTATCCTCCCAGTTGTAGAAGCACTCTTCACCTCATGAACAAGCAAATCACCCAACAATGCAATGTCTCTTCTCACCAACAAACCAACAACACTTCCTTACAAAATACAAAAATCCAGCCTCTAGATCTCTCAAATGAGGAATCCATTTATAGATGTCTTGCAAGGGTGTGAGTCAGCTTTGGGTTTTTTATTAGTGTCATTCGACTAATAGTTCTTGGTTCCAATTGGAGATTTGAATGATCTCTTACTCATCCCTGGGCGAATTCATAGAGGCAAGTGTAACAGGAGAAGTTTTTGGAAGATTCCATGATCATCCACTTAGCAAATTGTCTCTGTCATTTGTCTATTCCCGCTTATCCCACCCCACAGAAGGCCATTTCAGTATGCATCGCACCTGGCCAGTTTGGCAGTCACCTTGCCCATGGAGCAGTCTATATGGTCCAGTTTTGGCTAGTTTTGAGTAGTTTTTCACGTGAAACTTTTGGGTGATGATGTAATCACTTGACCATGATCCTTTAGGATATGAAACAACACTTTTAGGGACATAATGAGCCATTAGTTTATGGACAATGTGTTTGGAGTTGTAGTGCCCAAATATGTCTATAACACGAGCGAGCCTCGTTAGTACCTCGACCGAGTTACTTGTATAACCTCTGCACGAAGATTTTCTCTTCTTTCACCTTATTCATTTTTCATATTTTAAAATTTTCAAATAACTGTGCATAGGCACTTATCTATTTCAGAGGAAAAAATCCGGAACATTTCCTTATTCATTTCTCAACATGGATTTAGAGCTAAGGTGAAGAGAAGACAACATGAAGACCACTCTTATTGGCATAAGTTTATGAAAATAATCAAAACTACCTTGGAGGACATAATTTACTAAAGGTACAAGGAAGGGCATCAAGAAGAAGGATCAAATAAAGACTGCTACATCAACTATTTATTTATCTCTATCATCGAAGGGTATTGATAGCTCATCATCATTTTGAAGAAGATCAATCTCTCTCTTGGAAGCTCTTTGATCATCATTGATTTTCGAAGACATATATATAGTAATCATCATCAAGAATCCTAGGAACATCATCTACACTCTTGAAATACCATTATTCATGTTTGAAGCAACTTAAATATATTATTGTACTAGTCATCCTAGAAGTCATCATTCTAGGACATATTTGAAGTTTGTTAGAAAATGTTGGAGCATCTACATACTTGAAGACAACATCATCAAATAAGGCACTGTTTTGACAAGTAAGTACTACAATATTCGACAAAAAAAGAAGAAGAGCCCTCTGCAACTCCATGGCGTGCACAGCTATCGTGACCGTGTTGCGTTCGAAAGATCCGCAGTTGAAGAAGAATGGGAGTGGGTTTCCTGCGTGCCAGACTTTACAAAAGGCGTGCCCTAATGCCTTCTTCCTCCAAAGCGGCAGCATATGCCCTCCAGAGACAGCGGCGCCAAACGAATCTAACGCAGAAGTGAAGGCGAAGCTTATTAAGCTGTATGAGGCCAGCGATATGCAGACATTTTTTGTTTTTGGGCTCAGAACCCAAGTCGGAAGCGGAAAATCAATGGTTTTCGGTGACAGATCGGAGCACGCCAACAGAGCACTGGAAGGTGGCCGTTACCAACGACAGCCTGATGCTCGTCAGGCATACGCTTACGCTATCAATGCCCGTCTACCCACGCCTCCTGCATGTAAAGATAAGGGTTTGCATGTTGCAGATCTGCTCCATGCAGGGCCCAAACTTGACAGATCTGGGCCGGATCTAGCCGTTCCGATCAAGATTCAAGAATACTCAGAACCTAAGCAGCAGATCGGGGGAAATATGCATCGATTGAGCAGAGGGTACGCAGACCGAGACATGCAAATGGAAGATAGATCCAATAAGAAGTCAGATCGGGAAGTTTGCCTATTGCCAGAACACATGGCATTCAGCAGTGACACTGGTTCAGGCAGATCAGGAACTCAGCCAAAAAGCAGACATCAGGTAATAACATCTCGATTTCAGATTTGCATTAAGACCCCTGAGGGGAAATCTTTTTTAGCTTGGGTACATCCAGAAAGCACTATCTTGCAGCTAAAACAGCAAATCTGGGCGTTGACCGGATATCCTGGTCAGATCCAACATTTAGTCAGTGGCAGGTGGTCTCTCCAGGACAGCAGAACCTTGGGAAGCTATGAGATTAGTCCAGGAGAAACCATTGCTTTAAATCTCAGGCTGAGAGGAGGGGCCCTACCTCAGGGACAGCCAAGCAGCTCAGGGGGAGACAAGGGGAAAAAATCAGCACCTCAACATCAACCCAAGGGAGGTTCCTCCTACAAAAACATCCTTCAGGGTAACAGAGATTCAGGGTCCTCTCCAGAACAAGGTGGAAACACACCCAGGCCATACATAGTAGATCAGCTGGGGCAAACTCCTGAGAAATACCGAGTCAACCTGAAAAATCCTTGCAGATGCTTTATGGATGTGGGAATTTTCCATTGCTTAAGAAAGAAGAAATGAATCCGACCATATCTTGTAATTCATTGGTCGGAATTACCACTCGTCAAACTATCAACATAGAAGGACATATCAAGAAGAAAAATTTTCAATAAGTGAAAGAACACATCGAGCATCGAGAAATGAATCCAATCATATCTTGTAAAGGATTGAAAGAAATTACCACTCTTCAAACTCTAAAGATAGAAGTACATATCAAGAAGAAAATGGTTCCAGTAGTGAAAGATCACATCTTGCATCAACAACAAGTTCTCCAACTTTTAAAGGATAATGCCACTTTGGAGAAAAATTGAATGAAATAATAAGTAGATCAACATCGTAGTGAATTTTTTTTGATGTAGGTGATTGGGTATTTTTACAACTACATATCAAGCAAGCTATTTATGAGAAGGAAATGTCGGCAATACTACATGCACTTAAAAAATGGCGACCTTACAGAATGGGAAGACACTTCAAGGTAAAAATGGATCATGATAGTCTTAAATACTTTTTAGAACAACTATTATCTTTAGAAGAATAGAAAAAATGTGTCACAAATATGCTGGGTTATGATTTTGACATCATCTATAGAAAATGCAAGCAAAATTTTGTTGCAGATGCACTCTCAAGAAAGGATGAGGATGTGGAAGCATTGTTTTGTGCTATTTCTATTATCGAACTAGATTAGATAAACAAAGCAAGGGATGAATGGAAGAAGGATGAAGAAGTATGGCCACTTATTCAAAAGTTGCAAAAGATCCCAATTCAAACAATATTGCCAGAAATTGAAGAGGAAGGAAAAATCATATTGGAACTTGGAGCAATCAAAGAAACAAGAACCCGACAGCTATGAAATCGATTAATTTTAGAGTATCTCATCAAGTGGAAGAACTTACCTAATGAAGATTCCACATGGGAGGGCAAGAATTTTATACACAAGTATCAAGAACTACTCAAGCGTTGAGAACAACACTTTTTGAAGGAGAGGGGAATGTTAGGCCCCTATACTACTAGTGTAACCACTTATTGTTATTAGTACAAACCCCTTATTATATTGATGTACCCATCTAGTGCCCATATTATTAGTATTTTGCCCCATAGAAGTGCACTATTGTTATTATTGTGCCCTTACATTATTATTGTTATGTCGGCTCTGATTATATTATGTCCCCTTAGACTCCTATATATAGAAAGGAGGTCTTTTAATTTGTATCATGCAAGAATTTTTCATTTGTGTAATGTAAAGGAGGTTGCCCCCTTGAAGAGGTTGAATTATAAGGCATTGATCTATCTTTTCTATCTTTTCATGAGCTTGTTTCATAACAATATTCCTAACTTTCCCTAAGTTACTCTTCTAAAAATTGAAGCAACCATCCAGTTTACCTTTTGACTCCATTTCCCAATAGATGCCAATTAAATTGAATATATAATCAATCTTCCAAAACCCATGTACAACTATAACTAGTCTAATATTTTAAAGAAGCAATGATCAATTTTACAGAGAGAGCCCTCTCTAGGATTGGAAGGGCTAGATTCCCATCCCGAAGTTGCTTTGATGTTATATTCTTGTGATTTGTCCGACAACCTTCAAATTATAGCGTGTTAACATAATAACAACCATACATGGGATAGAATGTTTTATCTTCCTCAGAAAAGTGCACCAAATCTCATCTCTGATTGTTGATGGTAAACAAAGATTAGACACCAGAAGGTTGTACCTTTCGCCTGGCGACTCCGATGTTCAAGATTGAGAGCTTCAAAATTCAAAGTGTTTCCATTACCAAAGAATCCATATCCTAAAGCATTAATTTTGGTACAGGATGACAAGGTTTGTGGCAAACCTTTTATTTAATGAAATTTTAAATGAATTCATGGATGGGTTATCAAAATTTCAGCTTGATGAAGATTTTTTAAGAGGTGTGTTTCTTTTTCAAATAAAGAAAATTTTCTCCTGAAGTTAAAATATGTGTTCTTGAGTTAGTTGCTGAGAAATATGAAAATGACATTAAATTTTTTCACTCTTAAATTCAATCATATAATTTCCAAGATCCTAAAGAATTCTTGGAAAATCTGCCCTCTCCAAAGCAAGAGGAAATTGTACAACATTTTGATTTCTAGATTGAGGATGGTTATGCTTTCAAGTAGAAAGCTGAAGAAGTAGTTTCAGGGTTTAATATTGAGGATACAATTGATCAATTAGTCACTGAAGGTGTAGAAGCAAATATCATACATTATGCTTTGGTTGACCCTATAGTAGATTACATGGAGGTACTTTTCAGCGCATGTTTTCAAAGATGTTTTCTCTATAAGGACCAAATACATCAGCAGTTGCCATTATATATCACAGCTTTTATTATGTGGACACATGATAAAATTATACTTCTGAGTTTACTGACAATCAATCAAGCAGTCTGTTTGTATCTCTAGCTGCTTCACTAGATTCATTGGCATTTTTGTATTATTTAAGTCATCCTGATTTTCAACGATATAGGATAGGTAGTAGGGTGAAAATAATCTCAGGGCTCTGAGCATTTTTTCTAGTTTCAAATTTAGCTTTCTTCTCAATGTTTAATGTTCAATGTTTAGTATGCAGAGTGGTTTTGATTTCAGTTTGAGAATTCATAGAATGAGTTGCAGATTTGGGAATAGCCTAATGGAGAAGGCATTGATTTATAAACTCAAAGATTTGTAGTTCTTGGCACCTCCAAGGAGACTGCCATCCCCAAGCTGGATCCAATGTTAGGGTCCTATAGTTATAGGAAATATGATGATTCAGGTATTATTTGTTGCTCCCATGATGAAGCTTTTCACTTGCTGACTCACCCCACTTTGTCTCCATTTTTCATCATCCTTTACTCAACTTCCTGCTTTATCACCCACTTTCGTTGTTAACTCGTCTTAATATTACCCCATAATAAGCTGAATACCTACTTTCGAATCATCAGGAATACGTTTTTGTGACAAAAACGTTATATATTGTAGAGCCTCTCATTTTAAAGCCTTGGATTTTATTGAAATTTTCATAAAAATTAAGCCCGAAAACTTAGCTCTTACTCCATCTCCATCCGACATGCATTCGAAATACCTAAGCCTAGCACACCTAACACCAAGAACTTATTTTGTCATCACACAATGTGACTATGGGCTTATATAAACCATCATGAAAAATGTTCCCTTAGGAATGTGGGATAAATCCCATAAAATAATATATATATATATATATATATATATATATATATATATATATATATATATATATATATATATTTTTACCCCTTACTTCACAAAACCCTATTAATATAAAGTTTTTGACTTTATATTAATTTCTCCCGCAAGCCTTACTACCTCATCCCCCTACAAATACCAAAGCCCACCTGACACTAAGAATTAATTTCTCCCCAAAAGCACACACTACCTCATCCCCCTACAAAGTCAACCAATGGCCCACCTGACACTAAGAATTAAACCCCCTTCAACATTAACATCCCAAAAGCACACGGGATTAGCTATTTCAGAACCCGCCTTTGTTCGACATGGCAGCACCACGTTATATAGGCTCCTCTAAAATAATATGACCTACCACTTTAAGGTGGTGTGATAAAGAATTAACTATTTTGGTTTTGAATCTTATAAATGTTACGGGAATATAAGTGGATTAATTTCAAGTGAAATATCAGAGGTAGGGTCAAACCATACTTGAGGTAAAATTATATAGCTACATGCAATATGAGACTAAGGTTGTGGAATGAGATTCAAAGGTAAAATGGTTTTACAAGGACACATGAAATAAACTTCTAGGATGCCATGAATTTATCAGAGAAAATAAAAGGGAAAATTTCACATGAAATTAATGTACAAGAGACCAAATATAACATTCATGTAAATTCATTTCACAATAGAAGATTAAGATGAAGTCAATTTACAAGCATGGTGAAATCAATTTACATGTGTAAAATCATGTTACAGGTGAAAGTAAAAGAGTCAAGTGAGAATACTCTTCCAATCATACAAATCAACCCATGGTTTTGCAAAACCGTCTAGGTATTCTAGAACGGTAAAAGGAATTTACATACAAATAAAATGAATTTATAGAGGAAGGAGTAATAGAAACAAAAGTACACATGGTTTTGGTGTCACGAATTCATGTAAAGAGAAAACAAAACCACATATTGGAAACAACACATGGTTTTGTAGAAATTTAATTATAAATTTCATTTAAAATATTTTAGAAATATTATTCAAATATATATATTGTTTATATTTTCCAAAATATTTTGTGACACTAATGGATGATAAAGCAGTAGGGCAGTCACAAGATCAACCATCAATGAGGGAAGTCTCATATTATCAAGTCAGAGGATCACCAAGAAGTTGAGTGAATTACTAAGAAAAAGAGAAATACATCTGCATCTGCTAGTTAATCTTCCTGCACAACCTCAAATTTGGGTCCATATCCTCCCTATTCCCACTTCCACGACACGACACCAACATTTACACAACACATTCCACCTGAACTATTAATCTATAGTAGTTAGAGCTTTTTAGTGCATCTATAATCTAAAAATGTCTTATCTGTTAGAGAAAACATTTATTGTCAACAATTTGTGAATTTTGTATAAATACTTCTGCTTTTGAAGTATTAGAGGTGGATTGTTTGAGATAAGAAATATTAGTGATCTCTTGGATCATTGTAAGTTCTTTTAAAGAACTTGAGCATCAATGCTAAGCAGACCATTCATAGGATTCTTGTGGCTTAAATCTTGGTGATGTCTTCCTAAAGTTAAAGTGTTTCACTGTCATTTCTTCGTTGTAATCATCTAAAATCCAAATTACAAAATAGAAATGTGATGAATAGGATTTACTTTTGAGTACATTATTCTGGTTGCTTTTGCAATCTATATGTTTTCTAATGAAGGACAAACTACAGAATTCTTGAGCGCTCTTTAGTTCTTCATGATTGACTGAATGACACACTAAAGAATTCTTAATTTCTCTTTAGTTCTACTAAATGTTTTCATTGTTCTGCCATCATCCATTATTATTCTGAAATATCCAGTAAATATTCCTAACTTGCACTGAGTTTACTCTGGTAAAAATTGATGCAACCATCCAATTTACCCATTATTATTCTGAAATATCCTGTAAATATTCCTAACTTGCACTGAGTTTACTCTAGGAAAAATTGATGCAACCATCCAATTTACCTTTTGACTACATTGCCCAATAGATAGTAATTAAATTGAATATGATCACTCTTCAAAAATCATAAGTAGTTATGATTTTCGAGCAACAAAGATAAATTTTATAGAGAGAGCCCTCTATGGGATTGGAAGGCATAGATTCCCATCCTGAAGATGGTTTGATGTCACTTTCTTGTGATTTATCCTACAACATTCAAATTAATGTTGCTAACATAGTGGTGACAATACTGGCGACAAAATGTTTTATCTTCCTCACAAAAGTGCATCAAATTTCAGAACTGATTGTTGATGGTGAGCAACAATTAGACACCAGAAGGTTTTACTTTTCACCTGGTGACTCCATTGTTCAAGATCTAGAGCTTCAAAGTTCAGAGAGATTCCATAACCAAAGAATCGATATTCCAAATCATTAATGGTGATATAGGATGACAGGGTTTCTGGCAAACCATTCATTTCATGAAATTTTAAATGAATGCAGGGATGTGTTATTAGAATGTGAGCTTGATGAATATTTTTTAAGAGTTTTGTTTGTTTTTAAATTCAAGAAATTTTTCTCCTGAAGTTAAAATATGTGTTCTAGAGTTAGTTGCTGAGAAATATGAAAATGACATTAAACATTTGCATTCTCAAATTCAAGCATATTGATTCTGAGATTCTAAAGAATTCTTGCAAAATCTTCCTTCTCCAAAGCAAGAGGAAATTGTACTACCTTTTGATTTCAGATTGATGATGATTATGCTTTCAAGTAGAAGAATGAAGAAGTAGTTTCAGGGTTTAATATTGAGGAAACAGTTGATCAATTAATCATTGAAGGCCTAGAAGCAAATATCATACATTATGCTTTTGTTGATCCTATAGTAGATTACATGGAGGTTATTTTTAGCTCATGTTTTCAAACATGTTTTCTATATAAGGACCAAACACATCAGCAGTTGTCATTATATATCACAACTTTAATTATGTGGAAACATGATCAAATTATACTTATGAGTTTGCTGAGAAGTAGTCAAGCAGTCCATTTGTTTCTGCAGTTGTTTGACTCACTTCATTGGCATTTCTGTATTATTTAAGTCAGCCCGATTTTCAACAACATAGGGTAGGTAGCACGGTGCAAATAAGCTCAGGACTCTGAGCCTTTTTTCTAGTTTCAAATTTAGTTTTCTTCTCAACTTTTAATTCAGTGTGTATCTCAATGTTCAGTATGTAGAATGGTTTTGATTTCAGCTTGAGAATTTGCAGAGAAAGTTGCATATTTGGGAACAACTGAATGGAGAAGGCACTAATCTATAAACTAGGAGATCTCTAGTTCTGGGCACCTCCAAGGAGACTTCAATCCCCAAGCTGGAGCTAATGTTAGGGTCCTATAATTATAGGAAATCTGATTATTCAAATATTATTTGTTGCTCTCATGATGAAGCTTTCAACTTGCTCACTCACCCCACTTCCTCTTCATGATTCATCATCCTTTACTAAGCTTCCTACTTTATCACCCACTTTCCTTGTTAATTCATCTAAATATTACCCCAGCATAAGTCGAATACCTGCTTTCAAATCATTAAGAATAGGTTTGTGTGACAAAAATGTTATATATTGTAGAGCTTCTAGTTTTAAAGCCTTGGATTTTATTGAAATTTGCATAAAAAATCACCCTAAAAGCTTAGTTCCTTTTCCATCTCCATGCGACCTTCATTCATAATACCTAAGCCTAGCACACCTAACACCAAACACAAGTGGGTAGCCTTGGGCTTATGTTGTCAAAACACAATGTGACTATGGGCTTATATAAACCATCATGAAAAATGTTCACTTCTGAATGTGGGATAAGTCCCATAAAATAATATATATATATATATATATATATAATCCCTATTTTTACAACTTTACCATCCAGTTTACCTTTTGACTCCATTGCCCAATAGATGCTAATTAAATTGAATACAATCATTCTTCCAAAACCCAAGTACAACCATAACTAGTCTAATATTTTGAAGCAACAAAGGTTAGATTCTTTGATGTTATATTTTTGTGATTTGTCCTACAACCTTAAAATTAGAGGGTGCTAACATAATAGCGACCATACTAGTGATACAATGTTTTATCTTCCCGAGAAAGTGCATCAAAGGTCATATCTGGTTGTTGATGGTGTACAATGATTAGACACTAGAATGTTGTACCTTTCACCTGGCGGACTCCATTTTTCAAGATCTATATCTTCAAAGTTCAAAGTGATTCCATAACAAAGAATTCATATTCCAAAGAATTAATGGTGGTACAGGATGATAAGGTCTGTGGCAAACCTTTGATTTAATGAAATTTTAAATGAATTTAGGGATGGGTGTTATCAGGAAAACTAGTGTCCATTTAGAGCTGCTAGTCCCACTAAGATCGGTAGCTATCTTAGAAACAAAAAAACTAAAGTCACTTGTGCTTTCCTTTATGAGAGATAGATGAGAAGGAAGCAGGTACTTACCAACCTCAGTCTTTCGCTTGGCTCCTTGCTTGGTTCCTTTCCCCTTTGACAGAACTTCGCCACTCCTTCCTTACTTGTCCCACTTCAAAGAGCACCTGTAGAGTCAAAGCAGCATAATACCATCAAGGCATAGAGATCTATAACCATAAAAGATATAGGATCATATGTATATAACCATACAAATGCATATATCGATACAAGATTTAGAGATATACAAGAATATGGAGGAAAACTCAAATAGCTTTATTGATAGAAGTAGTAGAAGAGAGGATTACAACCATTTGGTCTAACCTGACGCCATCCTCCCAGCATGAAAGCCCTCTTCACCTCATGAAAAGCTTAGATCACCCAACAATACAGTGTTGCATAGAGAAACCAACAACACTTCCTTACAAAATACAAAATTCCATCCTTTGGATCTCTAAGGTGAGGGATCCATATATAGATGTTTGCAGGTGGGTGAGTCAGCTTCTGGGATTTTGATTAGTGTCATCCCTCTGATTGTTCTTGGTTCCAATTGGAGATTTCATGATATCTTACTCATCCTTGGGCAAATTCAGAGCGGCAAGTGTCAAATGGGCAGTTTCTAGAAGATTCTCTGGGTTTCCACCTAGCCAACCGCCTCTGCCATTTGTCTGCTCTCGCTCATTGTACCCTACAGAAGGGATTTCTGGTATGCATCGCACTTTTTT
This sequence comes from Pinus tabuliformis, assembly GCA_031772625.1. Taxonomy (NCBI): domain Eukaryota; kingdom Viridiplantae; phylum Streptophyta; class Pinopsida; order Pinales; family Pinaceae; genus Pinus; species Pinus tabuliformis. The sequence continues at coordinate 1,206,985,381 of CM062805.1, read as the reverse complement.
CATGTGACAGGTGAGATGCATCGCACCCTTAACACTGAGCAATCTGTATCGTCCAGTTTTGACCAGTTCTGAGTAGTTTTTCATGGAGAACTTCTGGGAGATGATGTAATTAGCTGACCTTGCTTCTTTAGGGTATGAAAAAACACTTTTAGGGACTTAAAAGCCCTTGGTTGTATGGACAGATGTGATTGGGATTGCAGTGCCCTAATATGTCTATAACAGTTGCTACCTAAAGCATGAGGTCGTAAATCCTTTGATGTCGAGTGAAATGCTTAATCACGAGGATCCAAGGTTTTTCGAACTGGAAGGTGACCTGTAATAAGATACAATACAATACATTATCTTCATAATATTTTCATGATCTAGATGAGGCGAGCATTCCCATGCTCAGATTTATAAATTCATTTTCATGTACATAGGACAGACAACCGTCTGTGTGGCTGACTGATGATTCTGGTAGAGCCATCATCCTTTGGCTTGGATGATTATCTGTGCAGCTATGATGTACATTTCATGTCTTTATTTTCCTGAATATATCACAACCCGGATGAATGAAACTAGATCCGGGGTCTTCAAACTCATTCAATCTTTGCCTGAAGTGCAAGTCGATCCATGCAAAAATATGTTCTGGTGTCAAACATGGAAAGACATCACCTGATTACTAGCCAATGATGCAAGCTGTTAACAGGCGCGAGAGGAATCAACAATAATGATAATGACCCTCAAGGTACTGCAGTACAATTCAAATGGTGTGAATACATGAGTCGATGTTGAACACCATGCAAAATCTTTTGGTCGAAGGTCATTGATGTAAACCTGTCACCGAAAGTGAGAAACTTGCCATTGAGGCATGCAAGATTCAAAGTACTGAAAGGGTTGTTATTAAGTTGACTTCTTGGATAATGAGCTATTGTTGACAAGAAGTGACTCATCGTAGGAGGGCCTTAATGAATCCCACATCTACGACAGGAAATGGAGCAAATGACTTTGTGGAGGTGAAAACGATCTGATGATACAAGGTTCAGGGTGGTGGTCATGAAAGAATGAAGCATGAAGGTATTGTAGCAGATGAGACATAAGCTGGGTTGGTGAATTCTCTGAGCGACTTCTCTTGAACATATCAGTGACACTGAAATGGATTGGTAGCGTTAACCCCAAAAATGGATGGTATGGAGGACCAATGGTGATATGACCAGTGAATGGAATAACCCAACCCGACTCATTCATGGTGATGGAGTGGAAGTGTCATGTTCAAGAGCGACCTACTACCAATAAAGTTTCTTCCAGGTTTCTTCCCAATTTTTCCCCAGTCATTGCTGACTAGTACCTCTTTATTTTTGTCAAGCTTGAGGAGGAAAACGTATGCTTGTTCTATAATTTTCCCTTTGGGCAAACCTGTCGATGTGTTTTAATGAGCCTAGCGACAGTGAAACTCGCTCTTGTCAGCATGGACAAGTTTGCCGCTATTGCTTTAACGAGTTTAAAGACAAAGATAACTTGGTCCTTTTCAATTTTAGAGTGTCTGAAAATAGATTGAAAGGAAACTCCAGTAATCCTTTTTCGTAATATAATCCCTTAAGTCCAAAAAAGTATAAAATAATATGAAAGGGATGACTTTTCGATAGTTTTAACGAGCCGAAGAAGACAAGTGCTCGATCTTTTTGTGTGATGATCCCTCAGGTCCAAAAAGATTAAAATATAGAGGAGCGATGGCACTTCCAATCACTTTAACGAGCTGGAGAGGCCAATTGCTTGGCAATCTTCTCATATTTTACGAGTTAGATGAAAAGTGCTTAAAGGAGACGTGACTTTGAGGAACGAGTCATATTTTTGGGTAGTAGCTGGTTCCAGGTGAGGCTTGGAACTTTTCAATCACGGCAGTGTAAAGAAGATGGCTAATAGAATCACTCACCATAGCTGTTCCTCAAAAGGGGTAAACAATCAAATGGAGGTGATGGTAAGAACACGACCGAGGCTCAAAAGCTGATAATTATGCGATCACAATGGTTATTGACCCAAGGTGGGTTCAATTTTTAATGAGCTTAAACTCTGGTGGAACATATGCTCATTACTAGGTTTATTTTCTAATGAGCTTGAACTTCGCATAAAACTGCTCATGCCAGTTGTATAACAAGGATGTCTCATTGATAGGTTCATTTTTTAGGGTGCTTGCCCCATTCGAAACTTTACTCTGGAGCCTTTTGTATGCAAGCTAGGAATGACCAACTACTCTCTTAGGGGTTAAAGAACTACTGAGGTTAGATAGGAAAACTCTTCCTTTACCTTGTCGATGCCATTTGGCCCTTGCAAAGGTGAATGGTTGATCATACCATCATGTAACTTAAGCAGTTGAAGTTAGTAAAAAACTACGGGGTTAGAGTTACTCTAGTCGCTTTTCACTTGCATGCAAAAGGTTTGCATGCCCCCAAGTATAAAGAAGAAGTAGAGTTTCCAGGTTACCATATGAAAGTACTCGCATTTGCAAGATTGCTCCATCTGCGTCACAGACAAAACACTTCCTTAGCTCTGTCCCATTTTCCTAAATGGACAGGTGTGTCAGACTAGTCATATATCCTCCGTGGAAACCTACCCTATAGCCAAGGTTTTCCTACCGAAGCAGACCAGGGTGCATGCCCCCTGGGTTTCAGTCACAATCACTGAATCACTCACGCTTGAGACATTCCTTGTGCAAAAATACCAATTAGGGATGGCACTTGACTAGTAGCTATGTGTGAACCGAGGAACGAAAGTTGGTCTACGAGCTGGACCACTCTGCCTTCATGCGAAAAACATGTCACTCGAAAGAGTGAGGAAACAATAGCTCCCATGCTATAAATGTAGTCACGCCCCAAGGAGTAGATTGTAATCTAAAGGTCCTTGCACTACCATCACGTTTAGATGAATGGTTTTCCTTCTCAAAGTTAGAGGCAAATTTGGAAGGATCCCTAACGGTCGACTAGTTCCTTTGATGAACCCTGTCAGATTTTGAATCTTAAGCAAAAGCGATGGCGAACCAAGCGCTTTCCAAGAAGTTGAGGAATGGATACTCACATAAGCCCCTTCATCTATGATAGTACCAACCATGATCATTTTGTAAACTTGTACTATGATTCAGAATGGTACGTTAGATGGTAGGCGGGGTCTGCCTAGTAGATCCCAATTGAAGGAAATGACTAGGTTGCTTGGAGGATGGACCGAATAAACAACTGGGTAAATCTCTAATGAACTTCCTTCTTGCAGTAAAGGAACAGGTAGATTTCCCCCATGTTCATCAGAGTCTATGTTTACAAAAAGAATTTGAACTGTGTCATTCTCATTCTCCTTGGTGATGGTATCATCTGAAGATGGACCCTCTGAAGACAAGATTGGGTTGACTACCATCTTGACATGTTGACTTTGGTCTGGACTCAGAGGGTTTATCTTTAATGATAGGTGCTTCAACTGACAACAAAGGTGTGTCAGTCAGATTTTCAACTAGCGATGGACTCAACAAGAGTTTCTTGTATCCAGGAGGAAGTGCTACGATGATGCAGGACGGTTATCCAAGACTCTTTTAGATTCGTCTAAGAAGGGACAACGGTGGAGGGCATGATCACCTTCACACAGTCTACAAGGAAATTTAGATTTTCCTTTCTATCTATTGAATTCGTTTTCACTAGTTGATGGTGTACTCTCAACATGATCTTCAGAGGTTGATGACACCGGATTGTGCAAGCGAGAAGACCAGTCTCTTAAGATCCGTGGGATGCAAGGACAATCTCGATGATAGTGGTCTCCTTTGCAATAACACATGGAGATTTAGGTTTGGAAGGTGCAGTGTGTGGATTTTCGCCAGACAATGCATGGTTGCCCCCTTTCGCCATTGGCTTCTTCTTCTTCTTCTCCTTCCCTTTCTTCTTCTTCTCAGTTACTTGGTTTCTAGTTTCACTAGCTTCACCAAGCGAAGAGGAAGAAGGAGAGGGAGAAACAAATGAAGTAGAAGGTTGAGGGGTAACTCTAGTATCATCTAGTTGCTGATTTGATTGCTCAGGAATCACGGTGTTTTGAACGATAGAGGTTGAGAAAAGCCATATCGTCAGGCCAATTATCAGTCTTGGAAGGGACAATGTGGCCATATGAGGTTCACCAACATCTCCCCAAGAGGAGAAGGGACTAGGATTTCCCCCAAGGGGAAATCCTTGATTTATGGACTCCATTTTCTCAACCTAAGACCAATGAGGGAAAAATGACGTTATTCCGATTAAAATAAATTTTATGACGCTTTGACACAACTTTCTTTTTCAAATTTTAAGAGTCGAGAAAAAGTTAAAGATGACTCTAGTCGCCTTCAATTTTTAATGAGCCTGAAGTGACAAGTGCTCAAATCAACCTTTTCTTTTAAGAAGTCTGAAAAGGAACAAAAATGACTACTCTGGAAATCTGGATAGAGGGTTTACCAAACCAATTGCAAAACTATACGATACTTTTTACGGTACGACAGTCAATCTTACCGAATGTTGTGTTCAGTGCATTGTGATCGATAGGGCAGCAAACACGGCTTCCTAAGGATAAAGAATGTAGCCTATTGAGGTCTCCCAATATATACTTGATGGTACGTGGGAGCACAAGTCCATACTGGCACTTGTCATCTTAAAGAGGAGGAATTACCCAACCTACGATGAAAGTGATAGTTACCAGGCTTTACGATGCTAGAATACGTCTCTAGCCTAGACTTCTAAATGTTGTGCATTAGGTTCCAAAGCATTTTTACATTCATTGAATTTATTTTACAGTTGATATTTCTTAAGAATTTTTCCTTTAAGGTTCACTGCGTGATGTAGAGATACAATTCCTAAATATGCAATTTAAGATGATAAACAGTCGTTTATTCTTATTTTTGCAATGAAAATCCTAGCTACTAAGGAAAGAGAAATTCTTTCAACATAGAGCAGAGAGCACACACTAGATGCGTTGTCCTAAATCAATATTAACAAGCAGTCTAAATGCAAATGCACATGAATGTATTTGTTTTTGCTTTCTTAATGTGTGAATGAAAAAAAGAATGCTAAGTACAGATCTGAACTATTTTTCTTTCAAAGCGACAGTACTAACAATTTTCTTTTCGAAAGCGAAAGGAAGACTAAGACAACACTTTGCAATTTCGAATTCAAAAAACGAAAGGAAGACTACTTTGTGATTTCAAATTCAAAAAATGAAAGTAAGGCTAAGACGACACTTTGTGATTTCGAATTTGAAAAATGAAAGGGAGACTAAGAGTTACACTTTCAATTTCAATTTGAAATTGCTTTCGAAACTTCAAAGAATTGGTGATTCAAATCAAATACAATGACAAAAGTGTAATCGACTATTAGAAAGAGGAAGACTCTTTTCTTTGACTGAAAATGACACTTGCAACACTTTCAAATCAAAAGATGACAGTTCGATTAAGCTACTGTTTGCCAAAATAGAACTATAAATGGCGAAAAATACATAAAAACATTCACAATTCTTTATACAATGGAGGCAAATAATGCAAAGAAAGGGAGTTTCAACAATGATATACTGATCACAGATAGCAAAACTCCTGAATAAAGCTGAAGAGAATGAAAAAAAAAATCTGGAGGCAAAAACAGTCTTATCTAATAATCACACCTGTAACACAGGGAAATAGGAATGCATCTCACCTACAACACATGGGAGGTGCGATGCATCCAGATTGTCAAAAGGATATAGTGCGATGGTCCAGGGACAAGACTGAGCTTGGTTTTTGCTCACAGTTTGCAGCTAAGTTCAGGGGTTTAGGCTGAGCTAATGATAGGCAGTAAACACAAAGTATAGGTCCAAATCTAATGAGGTTACTTGAACTACCACTAGGGCACTTAGGATGTTTGCAAGTCAATTTTTCAGTTCATAAACAAACCCAAAGATTGACTGAAGCAACATTGATCTACTTTGCAATTGCATAGAAAATGTAGTTCGAAGGCTAGCTGGCTTCACTTCATGCTCCGTTTGTAGTTTATAAAGCAAACAAATAGAAACAAGAAAACAAGCTATTCGCTCCTCAGTGGAGTCACCATTTTGTTATTGGGAAAATTAGTGTCCATTCAGAGCTGCTAGTCCCACTAAGGCGGGTAGCTATACTAGAAACAAACAAACTAAAGTCACTTGTGCTTTCCCTTATGAGAGATGGATGAGAAATAAGCAGAGAGTATGAACCTTAATCTTTCGCTTGGCTCCTTGCTTGTTTCCTTTCCCCTTTGACAGAACTTCACTACTTCTTCCTTACTTCTCCTGCTTCAAAGAGCACCTGTAGAGTCAAAGCAGCATAATACCATCAAAGCATAGAGATCTATAACCATAAAAAATATAGGATTAGATGTATATTGACCATACAAATGCATATATCAATACAAGATTCATAGATATACAAGAATATGGAGGAAAGCTAAAATAGCTTTATTGACATAATTCGTAGAAGAGAGGATTACAACCCATTCGTCTGACCTAGCGCCATCCTCCCAGCATGAAAGCCCTCTTCACCTCATGAAAAGCTTAGATCGCCCAACAATATAGTGTTGCACAGAGAAACCAATATAACTTCCTTACAAAATACAAAATTCTAACCTTTGGATCTCTAAGATGAGGGATCCACATATATATGTTTGCAGGTGTGTGAATCAGCTTCTATGATTTTGATTAGTGTCATCCCTCTGATAGTTCTTGGTTCCACTTGGAGATTTCATGATCTCTTACTCATCCCTGGGAGAATTCAGAGAGGTAAGTGTCAAATGGGCAGTTTCTAGAAGATTCTCTGGGGTTCCACCTAGCCAACTGCCTCTACCATTTTTCTGCTCTCGCTCATTGCACCCTATAGAAGGGCTTTCCAGTATGCATTGCACCCTTAGGACTGAACAGTGTGTATGGTCCAGTTTTGACCAGTTCTGAGTAGTTTTTCATGGAGAACTTCTGGGAGATGATGTAATCAGCTGACCCTGCTTCTTTAGAGTATGAAACAACACTTTTAGGGACATAGAAGCCCTTTGTTTTATGGAAATATGTGATTGGGGTTGCAGTGCCCAAATATGTCTGTAAGAATGGGTTATCATATTTTCAGCTTGCTGGAGATTTTTTAAGAGTTGTGTTTCTTTTTCAAATAAAGAAAACTTTGTCCTGAAGTTAAAATATGTCTTCTTGAGTTAGTTGCTGAGAAATATGAAAATGGCATTGAACTTTTCCATTCTCAAATTCAATCATATAATTTCTAAGATCCTAAACAATTCTTGGAAAATCTTCCTTCTCCAAAGCAAGAGGAAACTGTACTACCTTTTGATTTGCAGTTTGAGGATGATTATGCTTTGAAGTAGAAACTTGAAGAAGAGTTTTAGGGTTTAATATTGAGGATACAGAGGAAAAATTAGTCATTAAAGGTGTAGAAGCAAATATCATACATTATGCTTTTGTTGGTAGTAGATTACATGGAGGTACCTTTCAGCTCAGGTTTTCAAACATGTTTTCTCTATAAGGACCAAATACATCAACAATTTCCATTATATATCACAACTTTGATTATGTGGATACATGATCAAATTATACTTCTGAGTTTACTGACATTCAGTCAAGAAGTCCATTTGTCTCTGCATCGACGTGACTAGCTTCCTTGGCATTTCTGTATTATTTAGGTCATCTTGATTTTCAAAATATAGGGTAGGTAGCAGGGTGCAAATTAGATCAGGACGCTGAGAATTTTTTCTAGTTTCAAATTCAATTTGATTCTCAACATTCAGTTCAATGTGTAGTTCAATGTTCAGTATGCAGATTGGTTTTGATTTCAGTTTGAGAATTAGCAGAACAAGTTGTAGATTTGGGAACAACCCAATGGAGAAGGCACTGATTTATAAACTCAGAGATCTGCGGTTCTTGGCACCTCCAAGGAGACTGCCATTCCCAAGCTAGATCTGGTGTTATGGTCCTATAGTTATAGGAAATATGATAATTTAGATATTATTTGTTTCTCTGATGATGAAGCTTTTGGTTTGCTGACTCGCCTCGCTTCGTCTCCATGTTTCATCATCATTTACTCAACTTCTTGCTTTATCACCCACTTTTCTTGTTAATTCATCTTAATATTACCCCAACATAAGGCGAATATCTACTTTATAATCATTAAGAATAGGTTTTTGTGACAAAAGGATTATATATTGTAGATATTTTGGTTTTAAAACTTTGGATTTTATTGAAATTTGTATAAAAAATAAGCCTGAAAGCTTAGTTCCTACTCCATCTCCATGCGACCTGCATTCACAATACCTAAGCTTAGCACACCCAACAACAAGAACATGTGGGTAGCCTTGGCCTTATTTTGTCGAAACACAATGTGATTATGGGCTTATATAAACCATCATGAAAATTGTTCCCTTGTGAATGTCTATTTGGGGAAACAATAGTCCAATGTTCTTTCACTAGGGACAACAATTTCCATTGTAATTCTTGGCTCCAAAAAAAATTCAAAATACATTGCTAGAACCTCAAAATGTTTAGGAATGTTTAGCATCTAAATATCCATAGAATGACTACCATGAAGATAAAAACCATTGGCCCAGTGAAAGAGGTGGATGACCATCAATATCCACTTGGAAAAATCAATTTTTCTCATTACATTGGGAAAAAGCTAACAGATCCTGGGTGACGGGGAAAAGCTGAAGAGAACCTAAGCTTAACAATCATTTGAGGATAGGAAACTAATTGATGTGCCCTCCTCTACGACTGTGCTAGGTATGACCATACGGTAAGCATGTACTATAATCTAGAAAGGCACATAAGACAGAGGGTGATATCCTTCGAGTCAAATCCAATCAATAGAAGTGACCAAACTACTTGGAGGGGGAGGAATGGTCTCGTGCATCTTAGGAATGGGTTGATTTACCTCCAGTTCATTCGAAACTAAAGACACTAGAAGAACCTGAGTTGTATGAGATTCATTGTCTACCTAAAAGGTATGGTTAGCTGAACGTGGTGTTGAACATAGCAATAAGAAATGCTAAAAATAGAATTGCTAAAAATAGCACTGCTATAAATAGTAGTTTATCCAGCGTTGATCTTATCAATAATGGATGGAAAATGGAAGTGCTAAAATAGCATTCTATAAATAGAATTTCGGGATACTTTACTATTTTATTCAGTCCCTAAACTGAAATAGTGAGGTAAAATTTGAATTTGATCTTAGCAATAGTTTGTAAAATAAATAATTAATTCATCTTGAGTTAATTAGTTAGGGAAAATCAAAATTTAAGTCTATGTGGGGACATGCAATATTTTCTCCATTAATTGAGGAATTTATCCATCAGTTAAATAGATAAGAGTGAGTTGTAATTAGTTGACTTAGTTAACTGAGTCGAGTCCAGTTAGATTAATTCAAACAATTTGTTGAATTACTGTAAGTTTAGTTAGTTAATTCTTGCATGCATGTAACTACTGCACTTCAAATAACTTAGTATTCTCTCATAAATAACTCATGCATGTCAGTTCAGACAGAGACCCAGTTGAGATCAGATGGAGGGGCAATGTACTATCAGTTTCTAGAATATTCCATTGTGAATATTCCTTGCATGCAGAAGGAATTCTTTCCTTGAGGATTGTGCAGTTACTTCTTCAGGTTTAGTGAGTGTGATGAGGCTAATTCACACATGTGACATCATTGGACCCAAAGAAACATTGCACAAGGAAATAGAAAGCTTGGAGGGCTTGAGGACATATACAGTGTCTATTCAGTTTGTGAGTTGTATTGTTTGATTGGAGAGCTAATTCGTTGTCTAACTTGAACAAGATTTCCACTTGTATGATAATACAGAGTTGGGGTTTTAGGTTGAGGCTTTCCCCAGGTTATATCTTCTATGTTATGTGTGATTGATTTCTCATTCTCAATTATATGTGTTCTCTTAATCTTGCTCAATTCGATTAAGCTTCCGCAAAGTGTTGTAAGAAAAAGGTATAGTGCCCAAGTTAACTGGCCACCTTTCCCTCATTCAATATCAACCCTCTTATTGCTTTCGTATGACTCCTAACTACACAAATGAAAATAGAGTGACTTAGTGACTTACTTGTGACCTGAGTGTATTTGTTATAAGGTGTTGTGGCTCTCTCTACTGCATGCCTTCATTCTTCTCCATGCATGCTATCTTTGCTAGCTAATGTGTGGTTGTGTACTTTTGGAGGTCTTTCTTTTGCTGGAGCTGAGCATCATGTGCCTTTCCAACCTGCAGATGTGCACTCTTTTGCTTTTGGTGCTGGACTTCTATGGGATAAGCAGCTACATGAATTCCTACAAGAGCTCCTATAGCTTCTCCTCCCCTTGAAACTTTAGCTTTTCCATGTGCTTGGATCTCGAGAATAATGCCAGAGGTGTCATGATTGATGGAAGTATAATAGGTAAGCTTTAGGTAAGGTTATTGGTGCCTTTTCCTTTTCTTATTTTTGTTTTTTTCAATATTGGAAAACTGTCTTTTCTGTTTTTTTTTCTTGGATAGGAAGAAAAAAATAATTATGTGGGGTGTCATCCAGTCTTGGAAATAATGGCAAGGAGGTTTGAATATGGTAGGAGGGCCTCTAGGTTCCTCATGAAGTTTTTTTGTCCCTCAAATTGCCTTTTGCAGACACTTTTGGCTCTCTTTAATTCCTACAGGAGCCTCTTGTAGAAAACACAGTTTTGGAAGAAAAAGGTATAATGGGGGGGAAGATATGCCAAAAATGATGGAGGAAGGTGTGGAGAAGATGAGATAGATGTCGATGTGAATGTCAGGGTCCCTTGGCACCTTCTTCTGCTCCCTGTAGTCCTCCTGCAAACTTGCAATGCAATGAAAATTCATTTTTTATTTTCTCTTTTTCTTTTTTTTTGAAAATAACTAGAGTGCCTCAAAGAGTTTTTCACCTTAATTTCTTGCCCTAGGCGCCTGCAAGGGAGGTTTTCACCCATGGATCTTTTTTTTTTTTTTCTTGACATCACTGGGTCGCCTCAAAAGAGGTTTTTAACCCACTGATGGGACTCAAGCGCCTAATGGAGGTTTTCACTTGAGTCCTTATTTTTTTGTTTTTATTTATTTATTTAATTTAATTTAATTTAATTTAATTTAATTAATTAATTTATTTATTTTTATTTTTTATTTTTTATTTTTTTTTTTTTTTTTTTGATTTTCTATTTTTTATTTATATATATATATTTTTTTCAATGATTGGGTGAAGTGGAAGCTAAGACATGCTCCTGTACCATCACTATTTTATTCAAATCTTCAATAAACTCTCGCTTGAAGAGGGGTTTCTTGTAGACTTTCAACCGATGTCCATTGACAAGCATGGGGATGGCTTCATCATTAATGGTTTTGACCAAAACTGAACCATTTTCATTGCATTTCTCCATAGTGTAGGGTCCCAACCATATTGTCCTTAGCTTGCCTTTGAAATCTTTGTATCTTGAGTCATAGAGTAGTGCCCAATCTCCCTATTGGAATTGCTTCTCCTTGATATTTTTGTCATGCCAGATCTTTCTCTAAAGCTGAACTACCTCTATATGGAGAAGGGCTTGAAATCTGTATTCATCTAATCCATTCAGCTTAAGTAATCTCACCTTCTGTGCATGGATAAGGTCTAGGTCCAACTGATCTTCCATCCTTAGGGTATTGAATTCAAACTCTATTGAAAGCAAAGCTTTCTTCACATAGACCAGTTCACAGGGTGCAAACCTAGTGGTGGTCTTCCATGTTGTGTTGTAGGCCGAAGTGGCCTCAAATAAACTGTCTGCCCAGTATTTTCTGATGCTACTCACTACCTCGGTTAGGATCCCTTACAATGCTCTGTTAGTGACCTCCACTTGCCCATTGGCTTGTGGATGGTAAGGAGTGGAAGTCCTGTGCTTGATCTTATGATGTGTGAGTAGGTATTCAATCAAGCTAGAAGTGAATTGACTGCCTTGGTCTATGACCAACTCTCTTGGATACCTAAACTTATGGAATATGTTTTGTCTAAAAAATTTAGCTACTTTTTCCTCTGTCGTTGCTTTGATTGCTTTTTCCCTACCCACTTTGTCAGGTATTCGGTGCACACAATGATGTATTGCTTTTGCTTTGAAGGGGGGTTGATAGGCCCCACAAAGTCCATGCCCCACTTCTCAAATGGCTCAAAGGTCACTTGAAGCTACATGGGCATTTCATCCTTTGTAGTGGGTTTCCCCATCCTCTTACACTGATCACACTGGATCGTGTATCTCCTCACATCCTAATGAAGAGTGGACGAATAGTAGCCTGCTTGCAATATCTTGAAGGCGGGTACTTTTCCTGCAAAATGACCTTCACAAGGCCCATCATGACAAGTTAGGAGGATGTCAAAGACTTCCTCCTCCGTGACACATCTTCTCAATATTTGATCTAGGCCCAACTTGAAGAGATTACCTCCCATCCAGGTGAAAGGGGCGCTTTTCCTTAGTATCCTGATTTTCTCTTTTGAGGACACGGGTGGTGGGAGCTGTGCTGAAACCAAGTAGTTTGGTATATCAACAAACCATGGAGAGAGTACTGATATAGAAGATAGGTGTTCATCTAGCATTTGTTCATCCACCATTTCTTTTTCACTTGTAGCAAAATTTACTCTAGACAAAAAGTCAGCAACAACATTGTCTTTACTAGGCTTACCAATAATGGTCAAATCAAACTACTACAGTAAAACCAACCATCTAATAATGCAAGCATTTACATCTGGTTTTTTCATTAAATATCTAATTGTAGCATGATCAGTGTGCACAAAGGTTTATAGTCTGTCATATAATGTCTGAATTTGTTTAAGGAATGAACAACAGGTAGAAGTTCCTTCTTGGTCACTGTGTAGTTTAACTCTGCCGTTGACAAGTTTTTACTTATAAAGTATATGGCATAAGGTGACTTTTCATCAACTTGTCTAAGGCTACTCCTATCACTTTGTTCAAAGCATCTATGTGAATGTGAAATGGTCCTAACCCAGTTTGGGCTTCTGAGAATTGGGGCACTCACTAGCTTGCTCTTCAAGGTATCTAAGGCTTCTTGACAGTTTTCCATCCATATGAACTCAACATCTTTGCCTGGAAGGTCAAACAAAGGAGAGAATATCTTGCTGAAGTCTTTAATGAATGTCTTGTAATATCCAGATAAGCCTAGGAAACTTCTAACATCTCTCACCTTTTGAGGAGGTGGGACCCTTTGGATGATGGCAATTTTGTTGGGGTCCACCTGCAGTCCTTGTTGAGATATTGCATGACCTAGCACGGTCCCTTCAGTCATAAAAAAATCACATTTTTCTGGACTCAGGGACAAGTTCAGCTCAATACACTTGTCTAGAACTTTTCCTAGGTTAGATAAAGCTTCATGAAAGTCAGAGCCATAAGGAGTAAAATCATCCATGTATATTTCTATTGCATCATGAACCAATTCAAAAAATATACTCAATACCACTCTTTGGAAAGTAACTATAGCATTGCAAAAACAAAAGGAATGATCTGGTATGAAAAGGTACCCCAAGGAAAAGTGAAAGTGGTCTTATCTTAGTATTCTGGGCTGATTTCAATTTGATTGTACCCACTAAACCCATCTAGGAATGAGAAAAAAAAATTCCCTGCAAGACCATCTAACACTTGATCTATGAACGGTAATGGAAAATGGCCCTTTTTAGTGGCTTTGCTCAATTCCTGATAGTTGACACAGATTCTCCACTTACCATTTTTCATTGGTATTAGCACAAAAGGAGAGACCCATTCACTGTCAGAAATGGGATAGATGAATCCCGCATCAAGCAATTTCTGCAGTTCTTCCTTAAGTGTTGGGTTCATCCTCCTTTGAGGTTACCTGACTAGCTTGCAATCTTCCTTGATGTATATATGATGACTACATACTAAAGGATGCACTCCCTTCATCTCCTTATAACTCCAAGTGAAGGCACCTAGATGTTTTCTCAGTAGGCTGCATATCTCCTTCTCCTGGGAAGTAGATAGGGATGGATTGATTTTCAATGTTATTTTCGTGCTGAAATCTATATTTTTGACATGGAGAGAAGTAGGGTCAGCCACACAGAGATTAGTTGACGGGTTGTTTTGGGTTTATCTTACTATGTCTTCTAATGGTGATAAACCGGGAGGTGGATTTCGAATCAAATTTTCAATCATATCATCCTCATATTACGATTTTCCTCCCATGGAAATTTTCAATGCATAAAGTGGTGTAGAATAATCTTCATCCTCATCCTTCTCCTCCAACCATAGAGGTAGATCATGTTCTAGCAAGGATTGAGTAGGAGGCTATTGGGTTAATTTCTTGAACATGTGCCCATTCTTTATGGTCATGTTCCCAGCTCAACAGCTAATGTAGGCATCGGTTGTAGCCAACCAGGGTCTTCCCAGGATGAGAGGATACCCAGTGAGATTTTCCTTTGGATGGAGAACTAATAAATCCACAGGGTACTCCTAAGAATCAACGGAGACCATCACATTTTCGACAATACCCTTAGGGGTCACAGTGGAGCGGTCTGCTTGTGTTATGAAACCAGCTCAAGAAAAGATAGAAAAGATAGATCAACGCCTTAGAATTCAGCCTCTTTGAGGGGGAAACCTCCTTTACATTACATAAATGAACAATTCTTGGATGATTCAAATGACAAAACCTCCTTTCTATATATAGGAGTCTAAGGAGTAACAATATAATCCAGCCGACCTAACAATAATAATATAAAGCCACAAAAATAACAATAGAGGGATTCTATGGGGCACAGTAATAACAATATGGGGGCAATAGGGGCACAACAATATTAATAAGGGGTATAACTACAATAGTAATGGGGTAATCAGTAGTATTATGGCGACCCAACTTTCCCCTCTCCTTCAAAAAAGTGTTGTCCTCAATGCTTGAGTAGTTTTGGATACTTCTGCATAAAATTCTCATCCTCCCATGTGGAATCTTCAGCGGATAAGTTCTTCCACTTGATAAGATACTATGAAATTGATCGATTTCATAGTTGTCGAGTTCTTGTTTCTGTGACTACTTCCGGTTCCAATATAATTTTTCCTTCCTCGTTAATTTCTGGAAATATTGTTTGAACCGGGAGCTTGTCGCCTATAACTTTCTTTAAACATGAAACATGAAAAACTGGATGCAATCGAGAAGTTGCAGGAAGCTCCAATTTGTATGCCATAGTACCAATCTTTTGCAACACCTTGTACGAACCATAATACTTTGGTGATAATTTATTATCCTTCTTAGCTTGCTTGAGGGACATTTTCTTATATCGTTGTAGCCGTAGGAATACCCAATCACCTACATCAAAACTTCTTTCACTGCAATGTTGATCCACCTGTTGTTTCATTCTATTATGTGCCAACACAAGGTTATCCTTTAAGAGTTGGAGGACTTGTTGTTGATGTTTAATGTTGTGTTCTACTGCTTGAACCTTAGAATTTTCTCTTAAATATGATGTGATGGATGGTGGTTGATACCCATAAAGTGCCATAAATGGGGTCATTTTTGTTGTTGTATGGAAGGAAGTTTTATACCACCATTCAGCCAGAGGCGACCATTTGACCCATTGTGTCCTTTTATCAGATACAAAGCAATGAAGATATCCTTCCAAACATTTGTTTACTATCTCAGTTTGCCCATCAGATTGAGGATGATAAGATGAGCTATGAGCTAACTGAGTACCAAGACAAGAAAATAATTATGTCCAAAAATTTCCAGTGAAAATGGGATCTCTGTCACTTACAATAATCTTTGGGTTTCCGTGTAGCTTTTGAATTGTTTCCATAAATGCAGTAGAAACTGTACTGGCTTTAAATGGATGTGATAATGCACAAAAGTGTGCATACTTGGTAAGTCTATCAACTACCACCATGATGACACTCTTTCCCTCGAACTTGGGTAAACCTGTGATAAAATCCATTGAAACCACCTCCCAACGTTGGCTTGGAATGGATAAAGGTTGTAATAGACCCGGGGTCTTAATTGTTTCAACTTTATTTTGTTGGCAAACCAAAAATTCTGCCAAAAACTTTTGAATATATGATTTAAGGCCATCCCAAAAAAGTTCCTTCTTAACCCTGTGGTAAGTTTTTAAAAATACTGAGTGCCCTCCTGACGGAGAAGTGTGCAATTCCATAAGAATCTTTGGTTTTAGCTGGGAATTCTTACAGAGGTATAAGCAATCTTTGTACCATAACAAATCATTTTGCCAGCTAAATGTATCAGACATACTGGAATCTTGTTGTAACTTTCGAATAAGTGCCCACACTTCTTCATCCTTCTTCCATTCCTCCCTTGCTTCATTTATCCAATCTGGTTGGATAATAGAAATGGCGCACAACAATGCTTCCACATCCTCATCCTTTCTTGAGAGTGCATCTACCACCACATTTTGCTTCCCTTTTTTGTAGATGATTTCAAAGTCATAACCCAACATCTTTGTGACCCACTTTTGTTTCTCTTCAGAGGATAATCTTTGTCCTAAAAAGTATTTAAGGCTATCATGATCTCTTTTTACCTTGAAGTGTCTTCCCATTAGGTAAGGTGGCCATTTCTTAAGTGCATGGAGTATTGCCAACATTTCCTTCTCATAAATAGCTTTGCTTAAAAACTTTCCCTTGATTGGACGACTTTCAAAAGCAATGGGTCTTTCATCTTGCATTAGAACAAAACCAATCCCATTTCTTGAAGCATCACATTCCACAATAAAGGTTTTTGTGAAGTCCGGTGTAGCTAAGACCGATGCTTGGCACATTGCCTCTTTAAGATGTTCAAAGGCCTTTGTTGCTTCCGGAGTCCATGAAAATGCATCTTTCTTCAATAATGTTGTTAGAGGTGCTGCTATTCTCCCATAATTCTTAACAAACTTGCGATAATACCCTGTCAACCAGAGAAATCCTCGCAAATGTTTTATGGATGTGGGGATTTTCCATTCCTTAATGGCTTTAATTTTGCTAGGGTCTACCTTAACTCCTTCATGAGATACAATATGACCCAGATATTCCACCTCCTGTACTCCAAAGAAACATTTGTATCTTTTTACATATAATTGTTTCTCCTCCAATAGTTGTAGCACCCTGTCAACATGTTCAACATGATCCTTCCAAGACTTGATGTAGATTAGTATATCATCCAAACATACTAACAAAAATTTTGTAAGGAATGGTTTGAAAATTGAATTCATCAAACCTTGAAATGTTGAAGGTGCATTGGTAAGGCCAAAAGGCATGACCAAAAATTCATAATGACCCTCATGAGTTCTAAATGTTGTTTTCGGAATGTATTCAATATTCATTTTGATTTCATCATATCGTGAACGAAGATCCAACTTGGTGAAGTAAATTGATCCATGCAATTCATCTAGTAATTCATCAATGACAGGAATGGGGAACTTATCTTTAATAGTGAGCTTGTTGAGCTCCCTATAATCCGGACACATGCGCCATGATCCATCCTTCTTGTGCACCAATACTACTGGAGCAGAGAAAGAACTTTGACTCGGTTGAATTATAGCAGCCTCTAGCATTTCTGCAACCATACGTTCAATTTCACTCTTTTGGACATAGGGATATCTGTACGGCCTGATGTTTGGAGGAACACTTCCTGGAATCAGATGAATAGCATGATCATGATCACGCATAGGTGGGAGACCTTTGGGAGTCTCAAATACCTTGGAATGATTGTCCAAGACTTTTTGGAGATCTGGAGAAATAGATGATTCCGATGTGGAAACATCTAGCGGACATAATTGTGCAATTACACCTCTTTTCTCCTTTTTAGAAGCTTTGTCATACCATTAGAGCTGATTATCTTTCCTGGTTTCCTTGCAATACCCCTTAATTCAACTTCCTTTCCTTCCGTAGAAAATTTGATGAAAAGTTCTTGAAAATTAAAAGCTATTTTACCCAAGGATTGTAGGCATTGGACTCCTAGTACAACATCAGCACCTCCCATTGGAATGGAAAGCATTGGGCTAGTCAATACATATTCTCTGATGGATAGCTTGATATTATGGCACTTTCCAGAGCAATTTATTGTTCCTCCATTTGCAATCATCACTTGACACTCTAGTGTTGGATATAGGAAGCAATTCAATTCTTTTGCTACCTTACAATGAATAAAGTTGTGGGTGCTTCCTGAATCAATCAACACTATTACCTTTTTCTTCTTGATTTGTCCTTCTATCTTGATGGTTTGAGGAGTGGTAATTCCCGCCAATGCATTACAAGATATGGTCGGATTTATTTGTTCTTCATCTAGGCTTTGTTTTTGGAGTATATCCTCTTCTTTTGACCTTTCTTGCTCCTTTTCTTCTTCCTCTTCACAATCTATGTAGAATAATTTCTTCTCAGCACACTTATGAGCTTTAGTGTATTTTCTATCACAACTCTAAAAAAGCCCTTTTGCTCTTTTTTCTTCCAATTTTTGTGGTGTCAACCTTATAGGTTTTGGAAGACTAGGGGCAACAACACTTCCGTCTTTATAGTTGTGAGTGGTATGCTTCTTGGTTGCCATAATTTTCTTTCCATTTTTCTTGGTAACTTGAATGCCTTCTCTAATGAATCAGGTTCCCAAAGGCGAACATCATGTTAGATATTATCCTTTAAATACCCTATGAACACATCAATCCTATGCTCCTCTGGAATATCTTTTACCCTTATGTTCAATTTTTGGAACTCCTCAATGTGCTCCATTATTGAACCCTTTTGTTTGAGACTTATCAATTGGCTAAAAAAAGTGTTGCTTTTTGTATCCTCATAATGTGCTATCAATTCTTTTGTAAAAATTGCCCAAGTGATAAATTGTTTACGAGAGCAAAGCCATTGATACCATACAAACTGATTTGGTTCCAAATATAAAGCTGCCATACGTACCTTTCGTGTGTTTTGCACATTATTGAGATCGAAGAATTGCTCCATCTATAATATCCATGTTGTGGGATCCTTGCCATCAAACTTCCTCATATCAATTTTTGGAATATGGTGGGTCTTATATCTAGCATTAGAGTCTATGGAATCATGATTAACATTTCTTTTGTTCTCATCATGAGTTTCCTTTACTACCCTTTCACCATTAGTGACCCTTTCTTGTAGCAACTTCTTCAATTCTTCCATGTCTGTCTTCAAATCTATCTTCAAATCATCGATCTTAGCTTCTATGACTTTCTTTAAACCATCCATCTTAACTTCTACATCTTCCTTTAAACCATCCATCTTAGATTCTGTTCCTTTTTGTGCAAGTGACACTTGTTGCATTTGGTCTCGTAATTTTGCTATATCATGTTGCATTTCTTCCTCTTCTTCATAAGTCATGCTAGAGCTTTCAGGTTGCTTACTAGGTGTTTTAATTTTCTTTCCTTGGGGAATCAATTACCGATAATAATGCTTTATTATGCCTTTTGAATTCCTTCAAACCAAGCTTACGCAAAAATTTAAAAAACAACTACACACCTTTTTTCACTTTGTAGAAGCCTGATATTGAATCTAATGTATCTTTGTAATTTCAAATCATTCAGTTCTAAAATTGTGACCTGTAGTAGCCTTATGGGATGTCTTTCCAATGCCACTAGTCTGACACAAATTGGATTCTCCAAGAAAGAGTTATACACAATCTCCCGCAGTGACCTGATTGTAGACTAGTTCAGTAGAGCGAAATTGTATGAAGTGCCTCGTGTCACTGTTTCGACCTTTGACTCTGAAAAATATATACAAGAAAACTACAGTCTGTCCTCTTTTTGTACCTTCTTGCGAAATTTCAATCTGATGCTCAGAAATAATGTTATGACGATTTTCCCCAGGTCACCTGTTTGGAATGGAATTCAGGAGTCTGCAAAAAGACCAACTTCCTCAGATCATATCTCCGCACATATAGTGCGAAAAGATCTTAAATTCGGACCCGAGGTTTAGCGCGATTTATTCTCAAATGGGTTTTTTTTTGCAACTTCTGAAACATCGTAGAAAAGAAGTTATAGCTAGAATTCCATGATGACCTGTTTGGAGCAGCGAAACCCAAGAATCCAAAGCTTGGATACCAAATGTTATGAAACGAGCTCAAGAAAAGATATAAAAGATAGATCAACGCCTTAGAATTCAGCCTCTTCGAGGGGGAAACCTCCTTTACATTACATAAATGAACAATTCTTGGATGATTCAAATGACAAAACCTCCTTTCTATATATAGGAGTCTAAGGAGTCACAATATAATCCAGCCGACCTAACAATAATAATATAAAGCCACAAAAATAACAATATAGGGATTCTATGGGGCACAATAATGACAATATGGGGGCTATAGGGGCACAACAATATTAATAAGTGGTATAACTACAATAGTAATGGGGTAATCACTAGTATTATGGGGACCCAACAGCTTGTTGTAGCACTGTCGTGTTCTTCCTCAAGGAGACCTAGAGGTTAAGTTTTGAGCATTGTGTCCTTTGTCATCACATTAATGGCAGCTCCTAGATCAATCAAGGTATATGGGACCATTTTTCCATTCATGTGGACATCAACTACTGAGCTTCCAGACTCCATATATTTTGGACATATTATCTGCCCAAACATCAGGTCGGACAGTTGTCCTATGACATTAATGGTTGGGGCATCTCTCTTGTGAGTTCTCGGATGCCTAAAGCACTTCTCTTTAATCAACCTACTGTAGATAGGTACAAATTCTATGGCTTGGAGAAGTGGTATTGATCTGAACTATATCCATGAAGAAAAGTCATCAGCAAACCATCACTGTATCAAGTCGGGATAGGCTTCAAAGAATTAAGAGCAGCGATCAAAAACACCACTAAACAGTGGCAGTTAGTAGCCAGTGTGGAATGGTGAGGAGCTCGGTCAAGGCACACTAATCAAGGCCCATGGAGACTGCACAGGAGGTGAAACTAGCCCCTGGGAGGCATGGATCGGGAAAAGGAGGTAGTTTTTGATGCGCGATTAGCGCTAGTTGTGCATCGCTAGGCAAAACCCCTCAATAAGTAGAGGCCCTGAGTGCTCAGTCGCATGGGAGTCAGGAAAACCGTGGGAGAAAAGGCTAAATGATAAGGCGGGATCTGTGCTCAAAAAATCGTCGGTATTTATCAGGGGCACCCTTGGGCGGTAAGTAGTTTTGGAAAAAACATAGCGATTCCACTCAGTGGGCGATGCATGGCAAGCAAAGGAGAGAAAAAACTACCACTCATCATGCACTAACAATCGAGCAAGTTAATAGTGTGAAATGTGTGAATGGTGTCGGATCTGGAGGCCCCAAATCTAACGGGTGAGATCGCGCCTGATGGGAAAGTCGAAATGAACAGGGGATTAAGCCACGATCTATAACAATTCAATGTCTGATTTGACTATCAAGGTGGAAGATGACTCATTCCATGACGTAACGGAAAAACAAAACCGACAAAGCAAGATGGCACAGTTGTAGGAGGACAAGTGGCCACTCACTGTGAGTCGATGATGATGCTGAGACAGAGAACTCCAAACGAAGCTGTAGCAGGCGATCCGAGGGGAAATAGAAGGGGAATCGAATAGCCATGGGATCGAATGATTTTAAATCCATGAACAGATGAAGCATAGAATACCTAACACCAAGAGGGAGACGATGAGGAAAAGGAAAAGATAGAGAAAACAAAGAAAGATAGTGGAGCAAAAGAAGTAGAAAGAAGACAGATAGTTGAGCTGACCAAAGGCAGTGTCAAGCACCAAAGAGCTTGAGTGATTCAAGACATCCCTGAGAGGATCTGTCAGGACTGAGCACCACACTGGGCTCTTTCCATCAAAGACCAGAGAGGTCGAAGAGCTGGTGAGGAAAAGAGTCTGTGTACTTTAGTGGCTTGGTGAATCCAAAAACCACCCTACCAAGAAGAATTCTATTTTAGGAGACTCATATTGGGCTCCTCTATTGTAATTCTCTGCTTTAAGACATAATAAAAGAAGGCCACCACTAAGATTTGGATGGAAGATGTAGCCCCGGAGGATAGGGTGAACTCCTTGTTAAATTCTTGTGTTCTTATATTTTCTTATTGTATTTCTCTATTGTTTTCCATTTCAAGTGTCTATGTATTCGCAATCTGACCGATCTGTTGCCTAAATAACATAGACACTCACTAGCACATGAGTCTGTAATACCTTCAATTAGTAATTCTTAACTAAGATCACTCATATGCTGATTTTCAGATCAAGTGGTATCAGAGCTCTAGGCTATAAAGGTTAGACAAGATTGTGTTGGTTTAGCTGTTGAATGCTCACTAGATCAAAATTCAAATTAGGAGAAGGAGAGTTTGTGGAAACTAATCCTAAAATTGGGAGAGTCTATCCTGGGAAGAGAATTTCAGAGGAAGGTTTTGTGGGGCCAGACCCTCAATTCCTAGAAAGTTTCCTAGCTATAAATTCCATGGTAGAAGAAATGTATAGGGACTTTAGAAAACATAAGGATGAATACTCATTATGCTCTAAAAAAGACAAAGAAGAAGATGGGTCTCACTTCCATGACCACTCCAAAGGAAAAGGGAAAGAGGAAAGCTTTCTCAAACCTCCTAATAGCCCTGTGCATAACAAGAAAGCATCTTTAATCAAGCTAGACGTTAAATTTGATTTTCCTATATATGATGGAGAGTTAAATGTAGAAAAGTTGGACAATTGGATTAGACAAATTGATGTTTATTGCAGAGTACATAACATCGACTAAGATGAGAGCAAGATTCAGCTGGCAAGCTTATGCCTAGGAGGAACTGCCTTGGTTTGGTGGGAAGGCAGAACCCAAGCTGATATGAAAAGACACGGTAAGAGTATCTCTGTCTAGAATGAATTTGTTTCTGCAATCAAAAAGCAGTTCTACCCATTGGCCTACATGCAACAAACCATGATGAGTTGGCAAGCTCTTCGGGAGTTGAAAGGGCAAAGTGTGCAAGGGTACACTCAAGAATTTAGAAAGAGAGCATTGATTCTAGGAATTTCATTAGACTCACTAGAAACTCTGTTGAAGTACATTGGTGGTCTACATAGCTACATGAGGCATAGCATCCTCATGTTTAATCCCACTAGTATAGATAAGGTATCTGTAGAAGCTACTCATCTAGAAGCTAGAGGAAAGAATGGAAATGCCGAAGTTGGGGACCATCCCAACCCACTGCAAGCAAGAGAAAGGAGAAAAGAAAGCAAAAGTGGACATGAAGGAAGGCTAAAACTGCACAAAAAAGAAAAGCTTCATGCACCCACTGTAAAAAGGATGGGCATGATGATGAACATTGTTGGATTCTGCATCCAAATCTTATGCCCAAGAAGTTTGAAGGCAAGAAGAAGAAGATTGTTGTAGCTATTCAGAAAGAATTGGCGTCAGCCTCGCGAGATGAAAAAACCATTACAGCCACAGGTATCAAAGGTAAGAATTCTGAAGCATATTCTAGTAATTTTTCTCAATCTGTTATTGATGAAGAGAATGAGAGAAAAAGACATGAGATTTTCCATATTCGAGCTGTTTGAAAATATCATAATATTGATACTTTGTTTGATAGTGGCTCACAAATAAATTTAACTTCTGAAGCAATTGTAAAGAAATTGGGATTAGGTACTACACCTCACAAGAAACCATACCCATTAAGATGGTTGAATGACAAAGCACAACTACAAGTTACTAGACAGTGCAAACTTAAGTTTTCTTTTAGGTCAGCATTTGTAGATGAGGTGGAGTTAGGCACAATTCCTTTGGATATATGTGGAATTGTTTTAGGAAGTCCTTACTTGTATGATAGAAAGGCTATTTTCTATAGAGCTGAAAACAAGTATCTACTTGTTAAATATGGAATCGAATACTTTGTAAGAGCTCACAAGCTCAAGAATAATTATACTCTCATAAACTCAGGGCTGATGAAAAGAATGAAAAATTCATGCAAACAATTATTACTAATGGTTGTAAAGGAAAATAAACCTAATAAAACCAATGTATTTGAGGGTTGTAATGCTAAAAAGCAAGCTAATATAGAAAAGGTTGTTTCAGAGTATGATATATTGTTTCAAGAACCTAAAGGTTTGCCACCCAAAAAGGAAATAGTACATGATATTATTTTGTAGCAAGATGTCCCATTGGCTAACATTGGAATGTACAGGTTGTCAGCGTTAGAGAATGATGAAATCAAGAAGTAGGTGTAGGAGTTGCTCAAGAAGGGGTTCATTAGACCTAGCACATCACCATGTGGGTCACCAATCGTTTTGGTGAGAAAGAAAGATGGCTCGTCGAGAATGTGAATTGATTATTGAGCACTGAATAAGATAATGATAAAAAATCGTTATCCCCTTCCTCGCATAGATGATCTTTTAGATCAATTGAAGGAAGTTGTTTATTTCACGAAGCTAGACTTGCACAGTGGATACCATCAGGTCAGAGTTGCAGAACAAGATGCATGGAAGACTGCTTTCAAAACAAAGCAGGGATTGTGTGAGTCGCTGGTTTATGCCTTTTGGCTTAACTAATGCTCTTGCTACTTTCATGAGATTAATGAATGATGTACTCAGACCTTTTCTTGATGATTTTTTTATTGTGTATCTGGATGAAATTTTGATTTTTAGTAAAATGTGGGAAGAACAATTAAAGCATGTTAAGCAAATACTAGATGTTTTAAAAAGAGAAAAACTTTATGTTAAACTCTCAAAATGTGAATTTGGCAAGACCTCTCTGAATTATTTTGGTCATATAGTAGGGGGTGGCGAATTGAAGATAGATCCCTCTAAAGTCGCAGTCATTGTAAATTGGCCTAACCCCAAGTCTGCTATAGAAGTGAGAAGCTTCTTAGGAGTAGCACAATATTGGAGGAAGTTCTTTTCTAACTTTTCCTCAATTGTGGCTCCCTTACATGCTTTAGTAGGATTGAACAAGGTGTTTCAGTGGGGAGGCAAACATCAGAAAGCCTTCGACACCTTGAAAGAAAATATTAGTACAATACCTATACTAGAACTGCCTGATCTGCAAAGACCATTTGAGATCCAAATGGATTCTAGTGACTATGGCATGGGAGCCGTGTTGACACAGCACGGTAAACCCATATGTTATCATTATGAGACTTTTAATCCTGCAGTAGTTAACTATCCTACATATGATAAAGAATTGTATGCATTAATTCGGAGTGTGAAAAAGTGGAAACATTACTTAATGGGAAAAGAGACAGTAATACATACTGATCATCAACCACTTCAATATCTACACTTCCAAACTAAGTTTCAACAATCAAGACATTACAGATGGATGGGTTTTCTACAATAGTTTCATTTAGTCATCAGATGTAAAAAGGGCATACATAACAAAGTTGCAGACATGTTATCTAGACCCATTATAAATGCATCTACTATACTTAAGCATAATTCTGTGCTACATTGAAGCTACATTGAACAATATGCTCAAGATATGGACTTTAAAGGTGCATATGCAACTTTGAGTCAAGGAAAAAGAATAGAAGAATTGGATTATCATGTAAAGGACTGACTCTTATACCATTGTGGGAAACTATGCATTCCACAAACTAAGAGAATAAAGATAATTAGGGAAGCACACACTTCTCTGATATCAGGTCACTTTGGGGTAAGTAAAACAGTTGCACAACTGCAAAGATTTTGTTATTGGCTGAAAATGAATGAGAGAGTTTCTAGATATGTAAGAGGGTGTCCTATGTGTGCTAAAAGCAAGCCCAACAATAGAAAACTAGGCTTGTACAATCCATTACTAGTACCTTCTCACCTTGCGAAAGTGTTTCCATGGATTTCATTGGGGGACTACCTAAATCTAGAAAAGGTCATGATTATCTATATGTTGTTGTGGATAGGTTGAGCAAAATGTGTATTTTTATACCTTGTAATAAACAGACTATAGCTAAACAAACTGCAAACTGTTCTTTGAACATGTATGGGTTCATTTCGGATTACCCACTTCTATTGTATCTGATCAAGATACCTGATTTGTGGGAAAGTTTTGGTCAAGTCTGTGGGAACTGATGGACACCAAACTAAAGGAAAGGACAACTTTTCATCCACAAACTGATGGCCAGATAGAAGTAGTTAACAGGACAGTGATCCAGTTACTCAGAGGATATTGTAGCAAACATCCTAAGCTTTGGGATGAACACTTGTGTTATGTGTATCATTCTTACAATAGAGAAAAACATTCTTCTACACAAAGATCTCGTTTTGAGACTTGTTTTGGTTTCACACCAAGCTCTCCTTTAGATTTTGTCTTTGGTAAAGATACCACAGTTGATGGACATAGCGATGTGGACAAGGTAACCAGGTTCATTGAAAAAATCCAGGAGATCCACCAGGCAGTACAGGAACAACTAGAGAAGATCCAAGCCAAATACAAGGCTGGGCATGACAAGCATCGGATGGAGCATAGTTTTCAAGTTGGTGACAGTGTCTGGCTATATATCAGTAAGGACAGGATGCAAGATGAAGGTAAAAAGCTAAAGCCTATCAGGTATGGACCTTTCAAAATACTTGAGAAGATTGGTGAGAATGCTTTTCGCCTTGATCTACCAGCTTACATGCACATCTACTCAGTCGTAAATGCAGATTGCTTGAGATTGTTTGGACCTTCAATGACCGAGGATCCTAAAGAGCAGAGTCAATTTCCTTCTATTGATGACCTGCTACCTGAATATCTTAATGAATTGTAGGAAGACACAATGTTGGTTAGGAGGGTGAGGACGACGTGCAGAGGAGATGTTGAGTACCTCTGAGTAGGGCTCAAAGGTTGAAAGCCGAGCAGTGCAAAGTGGATTGAGATTGGGCAAGTGAGAAAACTATACCCTCACTTAGTCAATGCTTGAAAACCAACTTTTGGAGGTCCAAAAGCTTTTCAGTGGGAAGGTTGTGATCCGAATTGGATCCATGAAGAAAAGTCATCAGCAATCCATGACTGTATCAGGTTGGGACAGGCTTCAAAGAATTAATAGCAATGATCCAAAACACCTCTAAACAGTGGCAGTTAGCAGCCAGTGTGGAATGACGAGGACCTCGGTCAAGGCACGGTGATCGAGGCCCATGGAGACTACGCAGGAGGTGAAAGTAGCCCTTGGGAAGCCCAAACCAGGAAAAGGAGGTAGTTTTGTTGTGCGATTAGTGCTAATCGTGCATCACTGGGAAAAACCCCTTGAGAAGGAGAGGCCCCGAGTGCTCGGTCACATGGCAACTGAGAAAACCGTGGGGAAAAGGCTAAAGGCTAAGGCGGGACCCATGCTCCAAAAGCTAGCGGTATTTATCGGGGGTACCCTTGCGCGGTAAGCCATTTTGGCAAAAATGGAGTGATTCCACTCAGTGGCCAACGTATGCCAAGCAAAGGAGAGAAAAAACCACCGCTCATCATGCGCTAACAGTCGAGAAAGTTAATCATGCGAAATGTGTGAATGGCGTCATAGGCCCCAGATCTAATGGTTGAGATCGCGCCCGATGGGAAAGCCGGAATCGATAGGGGATTAAGCCATGATCTATAAGAATTTGACATCTGATTTGACTGCCAAGGTGGCAGATAACTCATTCTATGATGTAACCGAAAAACTGAACCGATGAAGTAAGATGGTGCAGTTGTAGGAAGACAAGTGGCCACTCACTGTGAGCCGATGATGATGCCAAGACAGGGAACTCCAAACGAAGTTATATCAGGCGATCCGATGGGAAGTGGAAGGGGAATCAAAAAAGCATGGGATCGAATGGTTTTGAAGCCATGAATAGACAAAGCATAAAACACCGAACACCAAGAGGGAGATGGAGAGGAAATGGAAAAGACAGAGGAAACGAAGAAAGACAGTGGAGCAAAATAAGTAGAAAGAAGATAGGGGCGAAGCTGACCAAAGCTAGTGTTGAGCACCAGAGAGCTTGATGGATTCAAGCAATCCTTGAGAGGATCTGTCAGGACTGAGCATGGCACTGGGCTCCTTTCCATCAAAGACTAGAGAGGTCGAAGAGTTGGTGAGGAGAAGAGTCTGTGTACTCTAGTGGTTTGGGGAATCCAAGAACCACCCTGCTAAGCAAATTTCTGTTTAAAGAGACTCATATTGAGCTCCTCTATTGTAATTATCTACTTTAAGATACAATAAAAGAAGACCACCACTAAGAGCTGGACTGGAGATGTAGCCCTGGAGGATAGGGTGAACTCCTTGTTAAATTCTTGTGTTCTTATATTTTTTTACTGTATTTCTCTATTGTTTTCCATTTCAAGTGTCTATGTATTCGCAATATGATCGATTCGTTGCATAAATAACATAGACACACACCAACACATGAGTCTGTAATACCTTCAATTAATAATTCTTAACTGAGATCACTCATAGGGTGATTTTCAGATCAGGTATTTCACACATAAGTGTTTCAATTCTCCCAGTAGTTCAATCTCTTCTAGGGTAGGCTAGATTGTCATGGATAGTATCTTAGGAAAGGTGGATTTTCTTTTGGTTCACTTTCCTCTTTACCTTCCTCAACCTCGCTGGGTGGAGGATGGCTATCTGGGAGAACATTCCCAGATCGCAAGTTAATTTCTTGAATCTCCATAGCATAAGCTGGGCATGATGGTTCCCCACTCTATACATGCTGAGCCTATCTGTTGTTCGGGTTCATATTTGGCTGGGCAGGCATTTGGGGTTGCCTTGGTGGAGTAACAGCTAACAGTTCTGGTTGGATAGGTTGTGGACGCAGAATAGCGGGAGGAGAGTTGTATTGGGGCCTCCACTCCTGATGAGATGCATTCCATTGAGGTTGCTGCTGAGCATAGGGTTGGAATGAATGAGTGGCTGCTTGGGCATGATATGAACATGTGAAGGACCAAAGAGGAGGTGTGGACTAGGAAGGATGTGCAGGGGGACCCCAAGATGGTACTGATGTGACTTGGTTGGGGTTGTAGTATGCCTGAGATGTCCCTTGCATCCCCTGCTAGTATGGTCTAGGTCCAGTCAGCCTCCTTTGCTTTTTGTAATAGATCTGTTCAGAGAACCCTTCAACCCCTTAGAATATAGCCTTAAGACTAGTCAAGGAAGGGCACTTATCTGTAGAGTTATTTTCTTCACAGACTGAACAGACCTCTAGAGAGCTCAATGGTCGGTAATTCCTACAATGCCTCTTGGTTCATCTAGGACAAAAGATGGCTAAAGTCGTCTCTACTTCATCTTGTTTTCTTTTGATATGTAAGGTATCCACTTGCATGGCAAGAGTCTGCAACAACTCACTCTTGAAGTCTTCCAAGATGCTTCCAATTTCTCCTTTAATGGATGATTTGGAAGAAGATGTACTGGCGATGGGTTGACCCCCCGTAATGTTCTTTCTCGCTACTCTAGAATGGTTTCTAAAAATAGTCTTTATGTCCTCATAGGATAGTTGGTAAATGTCTCCCCCGGCCAATAGATGGAGGGTATCTAAAAGGTCTTCCTGGATTCCCCTGAGCAAGACCAACATCAGAGACTCAGGGTCAAGTGTACACCCGACCATTTTGTAATTAAGCTAGATCCTTTCTTCATATTCTTCCAGGGACTCATCACTTCCCATGGTCATTTGGAAGATTTCTTGTTTAGTATCCTTTTTCCTACAATAGTCTCGATACTTGTTGTTAAAGGCTTGCTACATTTGAGCCCAAGTTGTGATTTTGTTGCCAGGTAATCCCATGAACCAGAATAATGCAGCATCCTTGAGAGTAGAAGGGAACAGTTTCAACTTTTTGTCATCTTCTGCATAGTCATAAGTTCGATAGATGGCAACAAACTCGAACAAGAAGGTGTCAAGATCTTTTGTAGTCAAACCATGGAAATGAGGTAGGATTGAACGACTTATATTTTTGATTTTCGTTTCCCCATTGGTCTCCCGAATGGGAAATCTACCCTCTATTCTTTCTCCATTTCCCCTAGCATTTTTGTTTTCAGCCATTGGTTCCAGAGGGATGTTTTCTTCTTCTTATTCCCCTACAGGTTCTTCAAATAGGTCTAGTTGTTCACCTAAGGGTTCTTCTTGATCATAGCCCCGAAGAAGAGAGAAGGTTGGTTGTATAAAGCAGTGGGGGTGTTGGGAAAAATTTTTCCTCAGTTATCTCTATTCCTACGAGGCATAAAAGGAAATTTTTTGGTTGGTTTTTCTTGTTTCTTTTCGCCACACTAATAGTACCTACAGAAACTGAAATTGTGATTGAACAAAACAAATTGCAACTAGCTGAAATGAACTTGTTGAATGGAAATTTGCAGAATTGGAAAGGAAAGAAAGGAAATGCAGAACTGAAAGAAAAGAAATCACTAGTCTACTTTTTCTGAAATGAAATTTGTAGATTTGAAAAGGAAAGCAAGGAAATGTAGAACTTGAAAGAAATGAAATGATTGGTCTACTTGTGCCAAAATAAACTATTAGCAGAATGTTCTAATAGGAAATAGAAGAAAGCAATAGTCGCATAATACTCTGATGCTTCCCCAACAACGATACCAAAAAGTGGTGAGTGCCAATATAACAGCAAGAATTCCGCAACTCCTGGGTTGCCAACTTTAATTTTATCAACCCGGTAGTTCGTAACAAACTTCGAAGTGTCAGTGCTATATGCACAAGTACTTGTTCTTACTGCAGGTTATCACTTGGTCAGCTTTCACAAGATCACTAGGAGCTCATGCCAAATTCTATAGATCTTAGAAAAAGCTCTATGTGTGATGAAAGAAAGAAATATTACTCTATAGAAGCTATTCTAATTGCAGAAAGGAAAAAAATGGAATATGAAGCAAGACCTAGTAAACCCTAGTTAACAAGCTAATTCTAATTTTGCCAAAAACATTATGAAAACCATGAAAGAAATGCCATTACCTACTCAAGAAATTAAACAACATCTAACCATGCTATTTCTGGAAGTAAATAAGAAAAAAACATTTTTTTTTATTTTTATGTCTTTTTATGTGAATTTGACATGCATCAAATTTATTGTGTGTGAGTGTGGCAGCGAAAAGGTGGCATTGGAGGGTGGTTTTCGAGATTGGGAGGATAGAGGATGTTGTGGATGGGTCCTAGTAGGTCTTAGGTGGCCTTCTGAAGGCTTTTCCCACACTTCGCCTTCAAAATAAAGCCTATAGGAAAAACTATTAGAGGACATAGCAAAACTACAGGAGGAAAATAGGGAAACTACAGGAGGCCTACAGGAGGGGGCTAAGAGAAATTTATGCTATTTTGAGCGGGTGAGAGTGGGTGGAAAATGTGGATGAAGGTTGAGGTGAGGTGTTAGAGCACCTAAGGTCTACAATGAATCATTGGGAGAGAGAAGAAGTTCTATGAAAAATTAAGGAAACTAAGGAAGCATTGAGGTGAGGTTTGGGAGACCCGTAGGGCATGGATCATATGGGGAATGTGATTGATGATAAGCTGGCCTACTACTGGAAGAGATCTTTTGCATAGAAAGTCACAGTCAACCAAGAAGATCAACCAAGCAATGAAATGAGTGCATCTAGAAAAATAGAGTTTTGAATTAAAGTGTTCTAAACTATGATCTATGAAAGGACATGCTGAGAAATGCTATAAGAAAGGAAAGCATGAAAGAGGAATATTGAAAATCAGGAAATGAATAGGATAAAGGAGATCTGAAGCAAATCAAAACTGGACTATCAACCTACTAAAGAGATGCGAACACTAGAAGTCCTATGAATGAGGAAAATCTGTGTTTTTGGGGCAACAGGAGAGTCTTTTACCTAAAATCATGGTCCCAGAGGGAGGAAGAGAGATGAAGGCACTATTTCTATCCTTTTGAATCTTTTCTAATCACTACTTAACCTGTTGTAGAAAGCACAATGGAAGCAAACTACTGAATCATCAAAAGCAACATATTCTTAACCATAGAAGAAAAATACATCTAACAACAAATTAATCTACAAACTGAAGTAAAGCATACAAATACAAGCAAAGAGAAGCTTGGCCACCTGGATTGGGCCCTAACCCAAGAGCTTGAGCCCTCTGAGGTAGCTCAGTGCTAGTTCAAAAATGATTCCATCTTCATTATCAAAAAATAGCAAGATTACATGAAATTCTCACAAAAGAATAAGCTCGAAATTTGAGCAGAGTTTACATAAGCAAAAAATATTTACCCTAGTGAGGCCCTAGGCCTCTGTACTTATACATCTGAAGCTATGAACAATTTCCTTAAAATTAGGGAGGCTTGGCTCCCAAAACTCAAGATAACTATTAGTCATCCTCCCCTTGTTCGGGTGCCTTCTGATGCATGATTTAGCTGCTTGTACTCTGAGCTAAATGAAGGGGAGTTCGAAGTGAGGAGTAATAAATGAGGGGCATTCCATCCTATAAGTCCATTCCTCTATCTACTTCGAGTTATTGGTGCCATTTGACCACTAGATCCTTGACTTTGACCTTGAAATCCATCAATAATTTGCATTAAATGCATGTGAGACCACATGGCATCATAACTATCTCAACACACTCTATAAGCATAAATATAACCATAAAATCATACAATAAGTTAAGATAATAGTTGATTTGACTAGCTTAGGAGGTAAAATGAGCCCATATAATTACCCATTTATGAGGCTCATCACCACCGACGCTTGAGGTGAAGATGGGGGTTTTGATTAAAGTTAGAGGAAATTTTAGGAAGCCTCTTGGAGTTCATGTTGTAAAACTTCTTCTTATATATTAGATACTTAAACATAGCCCTTATTTCAATTGGGGAGAGGCCAGGTTCGATTAGGAGGATAGGATAGGGGGTATTTCCCTTTATCTTGAGAGTGTAGGTTACGAATTTCTTTTAAATAATATCAATATCTCTCAACTATTCTCTGCATATAGTACAACCCCAGATTTCACAACTATATAGGAAAATAGGGTTGACGAGGGTATCAAAGAGGAACCTTTTCCTACACCAAAGACAAAGATCAACAACTTTACAATTGTTTTCAATCTCATAATAAACTTTCCATCATCCAATAATATTTTTCTCAATGTTGTAATTCCAGTTGAGCTGATAAGGAATGTTAATACCCAATGATTTATTAGAAGAGACATTTTCCAAGGATTTTCTATAATAGACAGAATTTCCATGGGTAATCATTTTGGATTTAATTATCATGATTTTAGTCTTGTTAGTATTAACCGTCATACCCATCTTGGAGCAATAGTCATAAAGAGTTGTAAGTTCCTTGTCCAAGTCCTCATGACTTATAGCAAGAAGAACAATATCATCAGCATAGAAGAGAAGAGTAAGGATAATACTAGCAAGCTCATTCCCCTTCCACCTTGTGATTTCCAAACACTCCTCTAGCTTATCAATGTAAACACAAAAAAGGCTAGGGGAAAGGGGACACCCTTGCTTAACCCCTATATTTCATTTAATATCTTTCGACCGCCCTTCATTGGTATTAAGCTTGGAACAACCGTCTCATAGAGGTAAATCACAATAATCTTAAACTCAATAGGAATCATTTTCTCATTAATTAATTTCCAAAGCTTATCCCAAGGAATAGTGTCAAATACTTTTCTAAAATCTAAAAATAAACAAAAGAGACCAACTTTACTATTACTACATTCCTCAGAAATGACAAGATGATCGATAATCAATTGGTATCTCATAAAACCATATTTCCCTTTAGCTCTTTTACCATGGATTTCAAGCCTATGGCTAATCTTCTTATCTGAACTGAAACCATAAATCTTGGCTAAGATGTGGCTAATCATAATGGTCATGTAGTTAGAGGGAGCAACTTTATCCCCATTTTTAAAGATAGGCACAATAAGGCTTTGTGTCCAAGTTTTATGGAAGCCATGCTTTATAGAAGAATTGATAAGCTTGTGGAGATGAGGAATGAGGATAGCTCTTCCAAGCTTTAAGATCTCAACTTGGTATCCTTCAATACCTTTAACTTTCCCATTAGTGAGCTTATTAATACGAGACTCATTGTCCTCAATGGAAAATATATCATGCTTAATAGGAGTGCTAATGATGTTTTCCATGGTGTCTAAAGATTCATACAACTTCTTAAGGTAGATGTCCCATATTTCTAAGGGGATTGAATGATTATCTTTAGATTTATAAATAAGTAGATTCTACCAAAACTTTTTGGGTGCGACTTTAGCAAAGTGGAAAATATTCTCTTGTCTTTTATTAACATATGAACAATTCTTCTCTTTAGTGAGGGCCTTTTATATATTAATATTTCAGAGATTTGCAATTTCGTTAGGAGCATAACGAATACTTTTCTTGACACTTTTATAATCTTTGTCATGCCAAAGGTTGGAAGTTTTATTTATCTTGTTATATGAAACCTCAATGGATAACTTGTTAATGGAAGTGGAAAGAGTAGTAGTAAAATTGTGATAAATTTGATCAATATTGTTATTATAATTTGGGGAACTTAAATCTGTTATGAAACTAGCTCACGAAAAGATAGGAAATATAGATCAACGCCTTAGAATTCATCCTCTTCTAGGGGAAACCTCCTTTACATTACACAAATGAACAATTCTTGGATGATTCAAATGACAAAACCTCCTTTCTATATATAGGAGTCTAAGGGGCCACAATATACCCAAACCGACCTAACAATAATAATATAAAGGAGCAAAATAACAATAGTGGGATTTTATGGGGCACAATAATAACAATATGGGGACAATAGGGGCACAACAATAAAAATAAGAGATACAATGACAATAGTATTGGGGGAATCTCTAGTATTATAGGGACCCAACATGCACCTCTCATTCAAAAAGTGTTGTCTTCAACGCTTGAGTAGTTCTACATGCTTCTGTATAAAATTCTCATCCTCCCATGTGGAATCTTCAATGGGTAAGCTCTTCCACTTGATGAGATACTCTGAAATTGATTGATTTTGTAGCTGTTGAGTTCTTGTTTCTTTGATTGCTTCGGGTTCCAATATGATTTTTCTTTCCTCATCAAGTTTTGGCAATATTGTTTGACTTGGAAGCTTGTCACCTATAACCTTATTTAAACATGAAACATGGAAAACTGGGTGTACTCGAGAAGCTTCAGGAAGCTCCAACTTGTATGCCACAGTACCTATCTTTCGCAACAACTTGTACGGACCATAATACTTTGGTGATAATTTATTATCCTTCTTAGCTTGCTTAAGGGAAATTTTTTTATATGGTTGTAGCTATAGAAATGCCCAATAACCTACATCAAAATTTCTTTCCTTGCAATGCTGATCTGCCTGCTATTTCATTCCACTCTGCACCAAGGTGAGCTTATCCTTTAAGAATTGGAGAACTTGTTGCTAATGCTCGATGTGATCTTCGACTACTTGAACCTTATAATTTTCTCTTTAATATGATGTGATGGATGGTAGATGATATCCATAAAGTGCCATAAATGGGGTCATTTTTCTTGCAGTGAAGTGTTGTACCACCATTCAACCAAAGGAAACCATTTGACCAATTGTGTCTATTTATCAGATACAAAGCAACGAAGATATCCTTCCAAACATTTGTTTACTATCTCATTTTTCCCATCAGATTGAGGATGATAAGATGACCTATGAGCTAACTGAGTACCAAGACAAGAAAATAATTTTTTCCAAAAAATTCTAGTGAAAATGGGATCTCTGTCGCTTACAATAATCTTTGGGTTTCCATGTAGCTTTTCAATTGTTTCCATAAATGCAGTAGAAACTGTACTCACTTTAAATGGATGAGATAATGCACAAAAGTGTGCATACTTGGTAAGTCAATCAAATACCACTATGATAACACTCTTTCCTTTAAACTTGGGTAAACCTGTGATAAAATCCATTGAAACCTCCTCCCAATGTTGGATTGGAATGGATAAAGGTTGTAATAGTCCTCGGGTCTTAATTGTTTCAACTTTATTTTGTTGGCAAAGAAAACACTCCACCACAAACTTTTGAATATCCAATTTAAGGCCATCCAAAAAAAATCCTTCTTAACCATGTGGTAGGTTTTTAGAAATCCTGAGTTCCCTCCTAAGGGAGAGGTGTGCAATTCCCTAAGAATCTTTCATTTGAGTTGGGAATTGTTACATAGGTATAACTGATCCTTGTACCATAATGAATCATTTTTCCAGCTAAATGTATTAGATGTACTGGGATCTTGTTGTATCTTTTGAATGAGTGCCCACACTTCCTCATCATTCTTCCATTCATTTCTTGCTTTGTTTATCCAATCTCGTTCGTTAATAGAAATGGCGCAAAGAAATGCTTCCACATCCTCATCCTTTCTTGAGAGTTCATCTGCCACCACATTTTTATTCCCTTTTTAGTACATGATTTCAAAGTCATAACCCAACATCTTTGTGACCCATTCTTTCTACTCTTCTGAAGATAATCTTTGTTCTAAAAAGTATTTAAGACTATCATGATCTATTTTTACCTTGAAGTGTCTTCCCATTAGGCAGGGTTGCCATTTCTTAAGTGCATGCAGTATTGCCAACATTTCCTTCTCATAAATTTCTTTGTGTAAATACTTTATTTTGATTGGACGACTTTCGAAAGCAACGGGTCTTTCTTCTTGCATTAAAACAACACCAATTCCATTTCCTGAGGCATCACATTCCACAATAAAGGTTTTTGTGAAGTCTGGTGCATGTAAGACTTGTGCTTGGCACATTGCCTCTTTAACATGTTCAAAAGCCTTCGTTGCTTCTGGAGTCCATGAAAATTCATATTTCTTCAATAATGTTGTTAGAGGTGTTGTTATTCTCCCATAATTCTTAACAAACTTGCGATAATACCCTGTCAACCTGAGAAATCCACGTAGATGCTTTATGGATGTTGGGATTTTCCATTCCTTAATGGTTTTAATTTTTCTAGGGTCTACCTTAACACCTTCATGAGATACAATATGACCCATATATTCCACCTCTTGTACTCCAAAGAAACATTTGGATATTTTTTCATATAATTGCTTCTCCTCCAATAGTTTGAGCACCATGTCAACATGTTGGACATGATATTTCCAAGACTTGTTGTAGATTAGTATATCATCAAAAAGTACTAACACAAATTTTATAAGGAAGGGTTTGAAAATGGAATTCATCAAACCTTGAAATGTAGAAGGTGAATTACTAAGGCCAAAAGGCATGACCAAAAATTCTTAATGACCCTTATGAGTTCTAAATGATGTTTTTGGAATGTCTTCAGTCTTCATTCTGATCTGATGATATCCTAAACGAAGATCCAACTTGGTGAAGTAAATTGATCCATGCAATTCATCCAATAATTAATCAATGACATGAATGGGAAATTTATCTTTAATAGTGAGCTTGTTGAGCTCCCTATAATATGGAAACATGTGCCATGATCCATCCTTCTTGTGAACCAATACTACTGGAGCAGATAAAGAATTTTGACTAGGTTGAATTATACCAGCCTCTAGCATTTCTTTAACCATACGTTCAATTTCACTCTTTTGGACATAGGGATATCTGTAAGGCCTGATGTTTGGAGGAACGCTTCGTGGAGTCAAATTAATAGCGTGATCATGATCATGAATAGGTGGCAGGCCTTTGGGAGTCTCAAATACCTTAGAATGATTTTCCAAGACTTTTTGGAGATCTGGAGAAATGGATGATTTCGATGTGGGAACATCTAGTGAACATAATTGTGTAATTATTTCTCATTGTTCTTTCTTTAGAAGCTTTGTCATTCCGTTAGAGCTGATTATATTTCCTGATTTCCCTGCGATATCCCTTAATTCAAATTCCTTTCCTTCTGAAGAGAATTTCATGAAAATTTCTTGGAAATTAAAAGCTATTGTACCCAAGTATTGCAACAATTAGACTCCAAGTACAACATCGGCACCACCAATTGGAAGGGAAAGCATTGGGCTATTCCATACATATTCTCCCATGGATAGCTTGATATTGTGGAACTTTCCTAAGCAATTTATCGTTCCTCCACATGCAACCATCACTTGACACTCTGGTGCTGGATACAGGAACCAATTCAATTCCTTCGCTATCTTACATTGAATAAAATTATGGGTACTTCCCAAATCAATCAACGTGATTACATTTTTCTTCTTGATATTCCCTTAACACATATTTCATTAAATTTGGAATTAAGTGATGAATCTAGAATTTCAAAATAACCAAAAACCTCAATTCTATTGATATCATTGTAATAAAAAAAATTCAAATTTAATGAATTATGTGTTCCTTCTATCTTGATAGTTTGAGGAGTGGTAATTCTAGCCAATGCATTACAATATATTTTTGGATTCATTTCTTATTTTTCTAGGGTTTGTTCATATTGTATATCCTCTTCTTTTGACATTTATTATTCCTTTTCTTCCTCCTCTTTACAATCTATGTAAAATAATTTCTTCTCGGGACACTTATGACCTTTAGTGTAATTGTTGTCACAACTGTAACAAAGCCCTTTTGTTCTTTTTTCTTCGAATTGTTGTGGTTTCAACCATATAGGTTGTGGATGGCTAGGGGCATCAACACTTCCATCTTTATAATTGTGAGTGGTAGGCTTCCTTGTTGCCATAATTTTGTTTTCCATTTTTCTTGCCAACCTGAATACCTTCTCCAATGAATATGGTTCCCAAAGGTAAACTTCATGTTGAATGTTATATTTTAAAGTCCCTATGAATATATCAATCCTATGCTCCTCTGGAATATCCTTTACCCTTATATTCAATTTTTGGAAGTCCTCAATGTGCTCCATCATTGAACCCTTTTATTTGAGATTTATGAATTGGCTAAAAAAAGTGTTTCTTTTTGTATCCTCATAATGTGCTATCATTTCATCTATAAAAATAGCCCAAGTGACAATTTATTTACGAGAGCAAAGCCATCGATACCATACAAACTGATTTGGTTCCAAATATAAAGTTGCAATGTGTACCTTTTGTGTGTTTTTCACATTATGGAGATCGAAAAATTGCTCCATTTGTAGTATCCATGTTCCATGACCATTGCCATCAAACTTACTCATATCAATCTTTGGAAAATGGCGGTTCCTCAATCCAATGTTAGAGTCTATGAAATCATGATTAACATTTATTTTTTTCTCATCATGAGTTTCCTTTACTACCCTTATGCCATTAGTAATAATTTCTTGTAGAAAATTTGTCAAATATGTCTTCAAATCTTCCATGTCTTTCTTTAAATCATCCATCTTAACTTCCATGCCATCCATCTTAGCTTCCATGCTGTTCATCTTAACTTCCACATCATTCATCTTAGCTTCTACGCCTTTCTTTAAACCATCCATCTTAGCTTCCACACCTTTCTTTAAACCATCCATCTTAGCTTCTACGTCTTTCTTTAAACCATCCACCTTAACTTCTACATCTTTCTTTAAACCATCCATTGTAGCTTGTCTTACTTTTTGTGCGAGTGAAATTTGTTATGTTTGGTCTCGTAATTTTCATATATCATGTTGCATTTCTTCCTCTTCTTAATGAGTCATGCTAGAGCTTTCAAGTTGCTTACTAGGTGTTTCCATTTTCTTTCTTTGGGCATCAATTACCGATAATAATTCTTCACTATGCACTTTGAATTCCTTCAAACTAATCTTTCAAACCAAGCTTATGGAAAATTTTAAAAAAACTACAGAACTTTTTTTTTACTTTGTAGGAGCTCGATATTGAATCTGATGTATCTCTGTAATTTTGGATCTCCAAGGTCTGAAATTTATTCTTGTGATACCCCTTTGAGTAGTCTTTCTAACCCTGCAAGTCTGAACAAGATTGGATTCT
Source organism: Pinus tabuliformis (assembly GCA_031772625.1). Classification (NCBI taxonomy): domain Eukaryota; kingdom Viridiplantae; phylum Streptophyta; class Pinopsida; order Pinales; family Pinaceae; genus Pinus; species Pinus tabuliformis. The sequence continues at coordinate 1,206,945,711 of CM062805.1, read as the reverse complement.
CCAATTAAGGGAGATCCAGGTGGATATTGGTGGCCACCTACCAAGTCCACCTGGACCCCCACCATTGTTCTTCTCAGCATTTTCAGTTTCCTTAATTGTAGCACAATTTACTATTTTTCTCTGTTTTTCTTTGCATGTCCCCAACAAGGTCGGGATATAAGGAGTTAGGGCTTGAACTGGTTGAACCTTTGCAAGACCAGCTTCGCAAATCCCAACGGACTCCCATGGCGGATGAGAAGAAAGACGAGGGGGCAGGAGATCCCATCAAAATCTTGCTCGAAGAAGCCCTCGAGCGACAACGGAACGCGATGATGGACAGCTTTGCCCAGATCCTTCAGCGGCTACCCAGAAGCAACACATCGGCTTCCAGCAGCTACTCTGGAAACGCCACACCCTTTAAGGTACAAGTTAATTTTGAAATCCCCATATTCGAGGGTCAGATAGACGCAGATGTCGTAGATAAATGGTTAAATCTGCTAGAGGGTTATTTTTCTATTCATGAATTTTCGAGTCAGGAAAATATTGTTTTTGCTCTTCTCAAAGCAGCCACCCACGTCAAGGACTGGTGGGAAACCTACTGCGAGCAGAAGGATGAAAGTAGTGGCTCACTATTTTCAGCCGCACCCACCTGGGATTCGTTCCAGGATGTCATCAAGGAGCAGTACTACCCTGTTGGAAGCTATGAGGATGAATACATAAAGTGGACCACGCTGCGGCAGGGAAGGGACCAAGACGTGCTAGAGTTCACCAATCTTTTCCATACCCTTCGCACAAAGTTGGGCATCAAGGATTCAGAGAAACATTTGATACTCAAATACCGTGGCTGCCTGCACAAGTACATCCAGGAAGAAATACAATTCCTAAACATCTCCTCACTCGGCGCAGCATACCGATATGCCGTCAAGGTCGAGCAGAAGTTTAAACAAAAGAAGCGAGACTTTGGATCTGCGAATACAAAGCAGGGGAAAGGTGCCCCTAAACCACAGAACAAAGGACAAAGCCAAGGCGGGACAGCCCAAGACAACCAGCCGAAGCTGCAAGCAAAGAACAGCGCCGCGAAGCCAAGAAAGGACACTGGAAAATGGTGCGAGTTCCATAAGAGCTCCACTCACAACACAAGTGAGTGTTGAGCCAAGCACTCACTGGTGGCTGAGCTAAAGGTTTCAGAATCAGATGCATGTTCCGACTCTGAGTCAGAACCCGATAAGGGGAATGAAAAAGGGAAGTAGATCATTGATGCGGATCCCAGCGCCACTGTTGCTACCGCAAAGATCCAGAAAAATGAACCCGAAGGTTCAGAGGAGGAGGAGCGTCTCTTCCACTCCCAGATATGGGTAAAGGGCTCCTCGATACAGTTCATTGTTGATAGCGGGAGTCAAAAGAACCCCATTTCGGCAGAGGTCGTGAAGCGGTTGGGCTTACTAACCACAGCACATCCACAACCGTACACCATTGGGTGGCTTCACCAAGGACGAGATCTTCGCGTGAGCCAGCAGTGTCGCCTTCCATACAACATCAAGCCCTTCACGGATGAGGTATTGTGTGACATTGCTCCCCTTGAAGTTTGTGATGTATTACCAGGACAACCATACTTGTGGAAGCGACATGCTGTGTATGAATCAAGGCCCCGTGCTGTTATTATTACATTGGGAAATAAGTTGTACAGGATACCAGAGGTAGCACCACCTACCACCATCTCTTTGATTACTGCAAAACAATGCAGTAAGATCATTTCCAAAACCAGGAAATTTGTCTTCCTGATGATACGCCCTCAAGGAAAGAAGAAGACAATGGCCGCGGCCTCCAGACGGGGTCCCTCTGCACGACAACTACAGATGGACAAGGTTGTGGAGGAGTACGAGGACATCTTCACCTCCCTGGAAGGGGTTCCTCTGCACTGTCAAGTCAAGCACTCCATCGATCTGACCCCAGGTGCGTCGCTACCCAATGGACCAATTTATCGGTGCTCCGTTCTGGAGAACGATGAAATCAAGAGGCAGATTCAGGAGCTCCTGCAAAAAGGTCACATCCGTCCGAGTTCATTGCCCTGTGGGAGCCCGATTGTGTTGGTACAGAAGAAGGATGGGACGTGGAGACTCTGTATTGACTATCGGGCGCTGAACAAGATCACTGTCCGTAATAGGTACCCAATCCCGCGGATTGATGACCTCCTAGACCAACTAAAGGGGGCGAAATATTTCAGCAAGATCGATCTGAAGTCAGGATATCACCAGGTACCAATCGAACCGTCTGATGTGTGGAAGACTGCCTTCAAATCCAAGGAGGGCCTCTTCGAATGGTTGGTTATGCCTTTCGGATTGACGAATACTCCTGCAACCTTCATGAGGCTAATGGATGACATCTTGCGGCCATTCACCAACTCCTTTGTAGTAGTATACTTGGATGACATTCTGATCTTCAGCCAGAGTTGGGAAGAGCACCTCCACCACATCCGACAGGTTCTCCAAACACTGCGGCAACACAAGCTATGTGCCAATTTGGAGAAATGCACTTTTGGCATGACCCAGGTTCAGTATCTGGGATACATCATTGATGAACAGGGGGTGCATGTCGATCTAGCCAAGATCCAAGTCATTCAGGATTGGCCCTCTCCAACCACTCTAACAGAGCTCCGCAGCTTTCTAGGTCTTGCCAACTTCTACCGCAGGTTTGTGTTGGGGTTTTCTCATATTTCTTAGCCCTTGAGTCAAGTCACCAAGGGAGGGGCAAAAGCAAAATTCTTTTGGTCTGAATCTCAACAGAAGGCATTCATGGAGTTGAAGGATCGCCTCTGCACGGCACCAGTGCTCGCGTTACCAGATTTACAACAACCATTTGAGGTCGAGACAGATGCCTCTGACTATGCTATTGGGGCAGTCCTTACTCAACATGGACATCCAATGGCATATCACAGTGAAACACTTTCAGACATAGTCCGGAAGTACCCCACTTATGATAAAGAGATGTATTCCATTGTACAGGCCTGCCAACAATGGAAGCATTACGTTTTGGGGAAGGAAACGGTCATCCACACAGACCATCGGCCCCTGCAGTTCGTACAGACCCAAGGGAAATTGCAGAATGATCGCCATCAGAAGTGGTCTACATACCTGCAACAGTTCCACTTGAATATCAAGTATAAGAAGGGCAGCACCAATAATGTTGCAGATTGCCTTAGTCGACCACCGACCATGGCGTTAACCACTGTGCTCAACTCTTGTGGGCACGAGACTTCTGATTGGCCACTTCTCTACAAAAGCGACCCAAAATTCGGCCACACATACCAGACACTCTTGGAGGGTCAACATGTTCTAGATTTTCACCTCTAGGATGCCCTATTATGCCACCTCAGTCACCTTTGTGTTCCTTCAAGCGAGCGTGCCAAGATGATTTGGGAAGCCCACTACAGTCGGGCTGCGGGGCATTTCGGGGTCAAGAAAACAGTGGCAGTTCTGCAAAATTATTTCTATTGGCCGAATCTTCGACAGGATGTTGGGAAGTACATCAGATCTTGTACTGCCTGTGCCATTGCCAAACCGACCATTAAGAAGCACGGCCTCTATACCCCGTTGCCTACCCCTAGTCGACCTTGGGAATCCATCTCCATGGATTACATGTCAGGCCTTCCTTCCACTAAGCATGGAAATGACTGTGTTTTTGTGGTCGTCGACAGGTTCTCGAAGATGGCCATTATGGTGGCCTGCAAGAAGAATATCACAGTAGAAGCCACTGCTAAACTCTTCTTTGAACGAGTGTGGGTGCACTTTGGGATCCCACAGTCTACCATCTCAGATCGGGACAGTCGGTTTCTCAGCACATTTTGGTCCAATCTCTGGTCAATGCTGGACACCAAACTCACGAAGTCCACAGCCTTCCATCCTCAAACTGATGGCCAGACAGAGGTTGTCAACAGGATGATTGTGCACATTCTGTGCATGTATAACTCAAAGCATCCACGCACATGGGACGAGAGCCTCCCCTATGTTCAGAATAGCTACAACCGAGCTCTTCACAGCTCCACTGGCCATAGCCCTTTTCAGGTGGGTTTGGGGTTCCAGCCACTATGCCCCATTGATGTGGCCATGCCACTTGCAGCTACTCACATAAATTCAGCTCATGTCCAGTCCGAAACAGATAAGGCCACCAGCTTCATTGAGCGCATCCAACACATTCGCCAGCAGGTCCATGACATTCTTGAGAAATCAAATGCCAAGTACAAGCAGCGACATGATCAACATCGGGTGCCACACAAGTTTCAGGTGGGCGACAAAGTCTGGTTGCATTTGCAAAAGGAACGCCTTACTCGAGCCTATCGGAAATTGAGAGCACTTTGATATGGTCCTTACACCATTACTAAGGCTATGGGAGACAATGCATTTGAGCTCAGCATTCCCCCATTCCTTGGCCTGCACGCAGTGTTCAATGTGGACCGCCTTCGGCCATACTTTCCACCATTGCTAGACACATCCGACATTGCAGAACAGCTCAAACCCACAGAATTAAATCCAGATTGCATGGAACAAGATGCAACTGATCGGATCATGGACACACAAATCAAGAACACTCGCCAACAGAATATCCAACTGTATCGAGTTGTCAAAGTAGGCCAACTCCTTCAGCAGGGCAAGTGGCTCACTAGGGAACAAGTTCAGCAGAAGTTTCCTCATCTCATGGAGGAGCTCAACGCAATGGGGACCATTGCTTCCTAAGGGGGGAGGAATGATCCAGGTGGATATTGGTGGCCACCTGCCAAGTCCACCTGAACCCCCACCATTGTTCTTCTCAGCATTTTTAGTTTCCTTAATTGCTGCACAATTTACTATTTTTAGCAGTTTTTCGGGTCCTGAACTTCCGGAGCCGTTTTGAGGCCCTAAACGATTTTTTTTTGGGAATATGGGGCAACATGGGTCCATGGAACTATGTTGCCTCCCAAAGTGGTAGTACTCGGATAGATCTTTCTAACGATCTATCGTACGCGTCAAACGAAGATCGTATGCCAAAGTTACAACCCCGGGAAATTGATGTACCAATTTACCCAAACGGGGCCCACCATTTGGTGTTTCATCTTCTAGGGTTAGGTTTTGGAATGTGAAGGGTTTTTCATTGTTTCTGAACAATAAATAGGCCTTCGAGCCTCATTGTAACTCAGTTCGGAACAGTTCAGAGGCATGTAGCCATCACATCTCTTCTCATAGATAAGCTACCATCGCCCTAGCTGGTTGATTTCCATTTCTAGTTGTAAGCATATTTCAGTATTTTCCATTAATGAAATGAAGTATTATTTCCGCTGCATCTTTGTGTATATGGTTATCTCTGTAATTTGTTGTGTTCCTGTTTAAATCCGGATCAAAGGGTTATCTGAAATCTCCCACGATGCCATGGGAATAGACTCGTTTAGTAGAGAAAACTTGTACGACGTGCCGTGGGTCACTGTTTCAACCTTAGGTTGTCAAAATGATACCCTAACAACTAATGTCCATCCGATTTCTGCAACTTGTTACGAAAATTCAATCTGATGCTGAGAGCTAACGTTATGACAATTTTCCCAAGGTGGCTTGTTTGGAATGTAATTCGGCGGTCTGCAAAAACCCCAATTTCCTCAGATTATATCTCCCAAAATATATAGAGACAGGATTTGAAATTTGGATACAAGGTTCAGACGAATTTAGTCTCAAATGGTTTTTCTTTAGCTTCTAAAACTTTGTAGCGAAACTGCTATAGAAAAATCCCATGATGACTTGTTTTAGCTAAAATTCTGGAGCTTGTAAAAACCCTAACTTCCTCAGATCATATCTCGAAAATATAGCGCAAAAAGACATGAAATTCAAATGCAAGGTTCCAGCTGATTTTTCTCAAATGGGTTTATTTTGTAGCTTCCAAAACTTCGTATCATAATTTTTATAGCAAAAATGCCATGATGGCCTGTTTGGGGCAATGAAACCCTAGAATCCACAACTCTGATACCAAATGTTATGAAACCATCTCACAAAAAGATAGAAAAGATAGATCAATGCCTTAGAATTCAGCCTCTTCGAGGAGGCAACCTCATTTACATTACACAAATGAAAAATTCTTGAATGATTCAAATGACAAAACCTCCTTTCTGTATATATGAGTCTAAGGGGTCACAATATAACCAACCCGACCTAACAATAATAATATAAAGGCACAAAAATAACAATAGTGGGATTTTATGTGGCACAATAATAACAATATGGGGACAATAGGGGCACAACAATAATAATAAGGGATACGACGAAAATAGTAATGGGGGAATCACTAGTATTATAGGGACCTAAAAAAATCCCTTTTCAATTCCATTAATAAAGGGTCAATATTAATCATATTGAAACGAGTGCGTTTTTTACTTTCACTAGAATATTTCATGTGCATGGTATGCATAACAAGATTGAGGTTTAAAGAGAATGACCTGTGATCAGATACAGGCTCAAAATATTTAAAAAGCTCAAATCTGGTAATATGGTTGAGGAAATGGGTGTTCAAAATCACATAGTCCACAACACTACTACCCAACTGATGTAAACAATTCATGTAGCCAGAGAAAGGCCACTTGCTAGTACCATTATAGATAATAAGGTCTCGGGAACTACAAAGTTTTAGCACCTTAGTGACAAATAAGTTCTCGCTTCTGTCTTCAGAGGTTCTCTTTAATCTATTAGCTAAGTCATCACCTTATTCAAGACACAAGGGGCGAGGGTTAGAGTGGTTACTTAACACAATACCTTGGTTGGTAGAAGTTCTAGCATTGAAGTCTGAAAGAAAAAGGATATTACCTTCATTTCTCACGTTGTGAACGTCTTTTTCTAAGGTACTAAAAGGAAAATTCTTATCTAAGTTATCTTTCTTATAGGAGGTACAATTGATAGGAGCGAAATAGAATATAGCAAGAAAAAACTAATTGGAGGAAGAATGAGAGACATCGATTGAAATGTATTCATTAAAGGGGTCGATAATATAAAGTTGGATGTGAGAAGAAACATTGTTCTTTTTATAATAGGTTATACTACCAAGACCCCTTCGAGATGATTTCTTGTTCCAAGTATACCAAAGAATAAATCCATCAAGGCAAGGAACCTTATATTCTTCATATTCCCATGTTTCAACGAGAAAAATAAGGTCAATATCACTTGGGATCCAAATTAACATAGGACTCTATGCCATGAGAAACCCCGACAGTTCTAGAAGATGATCCTTAGTGATCCTAATCCCTATTTATCACTCGTATTTTGAACTCTATCTCGAATAATAGATTTCCAATTCCTAATGATAAACCATTCCCCTTTTTTCCTTGCCTCCTTAGCCTTTTGGACTTGTTTCCTCATTCTAGCTTTGTCTTTTGGAATCAGATCCTCATTTATAAAGATTTTGGTTCCTTGTAGGGTCAAGGATTTCTTGAGTATATATAATTTGTGGTTATTTCAACTTACCTTAATACAGATTAGTCTATGTTTATTCTCAAGTAACTTTCCTACCTAGATTGCTTTCGTGATATAGGTTGTTTGAATTTGAGATTTTGTTTTTAATCATTCGTTTACTATTTCTAATGTTTCCTCATTATTTTGTTCTTCTATACCAACAACTATAAAGTATAAAGATATTTTATGGTGCTCATGGTCAAGTTCAATCAATATGTTAAATTCCTATTTTATGGGTTTAATATCTAATTTACCCTTTGAGTTATTTAGGGCTAAGCTATTATTGAGTTGTTATTTTAGAATTTTAATCTCGCTTTTTAGGGATTTCTTTTCTTCAATCTATGATTGTTTACTATGTTCTATTTCTTGAATCTTAACATTCATTCCTTGGAGTTCATTTTCAAGCGAGATTATTCTATTTTCTAGCGATTTGTGATTTTTTTCAAGGAGTGTCAATAATTGTATTTTAAGTTGGGTTTCTCTTTCTTCTCTTCACTTGTCTAAAGATTCTATGTACTCATAAAGACTATCTAGAGTAATTTTACTTGGTCTATCTTTGCTAGAGGGGGCCTTAGATATGTGAGGGGAAGTACTCGTAATGTAAATAAGAAAGAGTTAACAAAAGTGGGTGAGTAGGAACGTATGCACATGTGAGATTCCAAGTAATTGAGGTCACCCATAAAGATCGACTCCTTTAGATAGAAACAAATGATAATTTGTTTCAAACTGAAGAGTTCCACTATCTTCTTAGATGACGTCTAGTCACACCTGACATTTTGCTCAAATAGCTAAACAACCAACTTTTTTTTGTCACCTCACCATATGACCCAAGCAGAGCGCCTTAGAGAGAATATCGAGTATTTCACAGAGAGGATCACTGAAATTTGTATTTAGATGAGAATTATGTATTTAGATGTGAATTATGTATTTAGATGTGAAGTGAGATCAAATCCATGATATATTCAGTATTGGCGAAGATCCACTACACTGCAGAGAAAATATCCACTGCATCTCAAAGAGTATCACCGAAGTCCATGTTAGGCCCCTATACTACTAGTGTAACCTCTTATTGTTATTATTGCAACCACGTTATTTAATTTTTGTGCCCATGTAGTCCCCATATTGTTATTATTATGCCCCATAGAAGCCCACTATTATTATTGTCGTTCCCTTACATTATTATTGTGTGAGCTTTCATTATATTATGACCCCCTAGTTTGTATTTAGATGCGAATTATGTATTTAGATGTGAAGTGAGATCAAATCCATGATATATTCAGTATTGGCGAAGATCCACTACACCGCAGAGAAAATATCCACTGCATCTCAAAGAGTATCACCGAAGTCCATGTTAGGTCCCTATACTACTAGTGTAACCTCTTATTGTTATTATTGCAACCCCCTTATTTAATTTTTGTGCCCATGTAGTCCCCATATTGTTATTATTGTGCCCCATAGAAGCCCACTATTATTATTGTCGTTCCCTTACATTATTATTATTATGTGAGCTTTCATTATATTATGACCCCCTAGACTCCTATATATAGAAAGGGGGTCTTGTGATTTGTATCATCCAAGAATTGTTCATTTGTGTAATGTAAAGGAGGTTTCCCACTCGAAGAGGTTGAATTCTAAGGCGTTTATCTCTCTTTTCTATATTTTTGTGAGTTGGTTTCATAACAGTCCACCACACTGTACAGAGAATCACCAAAGTCAATATTTAAATGTCGCCTAGCGGAGACCACTGAAGCATATTACCTAAATCTGTATTTAAATGTTGCAGAGACCACTGGAATGTATCACAAAATATCGCGAGAGGGACCATTGAACATTTCACCAAGGTTTCATAATAAGCACGAGAGAGAGAGATATCACCGAGGTTTCATCGAAGTCTTTATTGAGGTTTCACCGAAGTATGTATTTAGGTGTTATAGAGACCACCGAAACATATCACAAAAGATCAACGCAAGACCAACAAACATATCACCAAGGTTTCATAAGTAGACCAAAAAATATAGTAAAAAATGGCGATGTAAAAAAATGGTTTTTGAAAAAGTTATAATTTCCCCAAGAGTTGCTCTATAATGCAATATCTATAACCTAATATTTTTGTAATATTTTATTTTATAAAATTCTTAAATTAAATCTAAAAGAAAAAAGGTATGGGGAGATGTAGTGGTGCAAAATAATGATTTCATAACTATATTTAAATTTAACTAATAAGCACATAAAAAAATAATACATACAATGAACTTACAATATAACAATATTTTTAACCATGGATATTCACCTGCATCTTACCATGGATGTTATTAACTTGTAAAATGGCTTTGTTATAATACCATGACCCACCATAGCTTATCAATACCACATGCACAAAAACCATAACCTATTTTCAAATCAAATATTTTATAAATATTTTATTCTATTGAGATGCATTGTGAGTCCTAACCTATTTTAATGTCCTATCCTAACCTCTCATGTAAATTTTTTGACTCCTAATTATATAAAATTAAAAAGATAATATTAACTAAAATAGAATATAGGTAAAAAAGAAGTAAATAGGTTTTCCTATCAATACGATTTGCCCAAACACCTATAATTCATTTCAGTCCCTATGTAACATTTTAAAAACATGAAGAGGTCTAAATACTGCAAATACTTGATTTTAATTTGATTTGGTCACACATATAACAAACTTACACCAATACCATGTGCGGAAAGAATATATATATATATATATATATATATATATATATATATATATATATATATATATATGCTACTAGTCTAGATCCATCTTAAATTCGAGTCCACGAAGAGAGATATTTTTAATTTTATTTTATAATATTTTTTAAGCTAAATTTGAACATAGAAAATGTATGAACAAAATTTTGTAATGTCCCATAAACATTTTGACTTGGAAGTTTAAATACCACATATATTTTATTTTAATTTGATTTGGTCACACATGTAACAAATGTACACCAATACCATGTGCCTAAAGAATATATATATATATATTCTACTAGTTTAGATCCATCCTATATATATATATATATATTCTACTAGTTTGGATCCATCCTAAATTGTAATCTACGGAGAGGTATTTTTAATTTTATTTTATAACAGTTTTTAAATTAAATTTGAAAAAAAAATGTATGAATGAAATGTTTTAATGTGTCATAAATATTTTGACTTGATAAAATTACATAAACAAAAAAATATATATAATTAAAAAATATATTTATAATTATAATTATAATTAATTATGATTACTAATAATAGTATCTTTGATCCATCTTAATTGTGGACCTACCAAGTGCAAAGAAAGATCAAACTAAAATTGCTCTACGCTGGCATAAACTAATATCCATAATTTAGTAACGAAGTGTTATAGAAATGGTCCTTATTGTTACCCAATCCTAATAATAAGGTGGACCAAATAATTTTACCACTTAACCATATCTTAACCAAGACTTCGTAGGTTGAAGGATTGTTCTCGCATCGTTATTTCTGATATTCTGCGACGGCCCCGGGCAATTTCGAACAAGTTACAGAAGAAATCACCATCAGTTTCGAGAAATATGGCCGCAGGTTCATCTTCTTCCGACCATCTCTCGAGTTCTACCGGTGAAAAGCTTGTTTTCGATTTGTCAGGCGATGAAAAGTCGAAATACATGAAACTCACGGGAGCAGGAGTTGAGAGTATTCCTGAGTCGAAACAATCTTGTTTAATGGAGGGGCGTAGTTCCCCAGTGGAGAAAGGAAAGGCGAGCATGAGTGGAGTCGGTGATTCTGATAAAATACCCGATGAAAGTGTTGTGCTTCAAAAGTCGAATATAGAACCAGAGATCTCTTATGTCTCGAACTGTTTTAGTAATTTCGAAAAGGAGAAGGGCAAGGCAATAGCTGGTGGATCAGGCAATTTAGGTCAAATAATTGGTCGTGGAAAAAATGTGGGTAATATAGAAGACATCAGGAATCTCATTTCCAAAATCAAAGAAGAACTCTCTAGTGGATCAGGCGATTTAGGTCAAATAATTGGTCGTGGAAAAAATGTGGGTAATATAGAAGACATCAGGAATCTCATTGCCAAAATCAAAGAAGAACTCTCTAATATGCCAGTCACCCATGATTACCAAAGTAGAAAAAGGGATCATCGAACAAGGATGCTGGATTCCATAGAATATGTCAGAAACTTGTTTAATAATTTCGAAAAGAAGAAGGGCAAGGTGATAGCTGGTGGATCAGGCAATTTAGGTCAAATAATTGGTCTCGGAAAAAATGTGGGTAATATAGAAGACATCAGGAATCTCACTGCCAAAATCAAAGAATATAACAAAGTAAAATTGTCTCGCATCAGGGAATTGTATAATAAGTTGCAGGAAGAGAAGTTGATGTCAATACCTTCACGAGCAGGTGATTCAGATAAAATAACTAGTGCAGAAGTTGTCACTGAAATGTCAGGCATCGAAAATGTGACTGCGGATAATAAATTGCAAGAAGAGAAGTTCATTTCAATAACTTCAGGATCATGTGATTCAGATAAAATAACTAATGTAGAAGTTGTCGCTGAAATGTCAGCCATCGAAAATGTGACTGCTGATAATAAGTTGCAAGAAGAGAAGTTCATGTCAATACCTTCAGGATCATGTGATTCAGATAAAATAACTACTGTAGAAGTTGTCACTCAAATGTCAGGAATCGAAAATGTGACTACTGAAATGCATGCAGAAATTTCTCCTCAATCTCTGGAGATGTCTGAATTGCTAGATTTCAACGAGTTGCTAAGTGATACTGGACCTCACAAAAGGCAAAGAGGAGGGTTAGACTTATTTCAGTTCCTTCCACCACTTCCTGCCCTAGCGGATCCACTTCAAACTATGACTGTAGGATCTGATTATGAGCGTACAGTCATGGCACTCCGTGCAAACATGTCTGTACCTCCACCGCAAGTGTCTGGACTGCGTGATCAGCTTTCAAAAATGAATTTACAAGCTCCAGATGGGCGTGAAAAACAATCAGAGGACAACTGAGCAAGTACTTTTCTCAAGTAAGTAAATCAATTCGTTGTGGATTGTAAATCATAATAAATATTAAGCATTATGTCACTAATTTAACAGCCTTTTCATATAATTATGTCTTTATTAGTACCAAAGTTCGATTGTTTCACTTGTATAGTTTTGAAAGAAAATTGTTGCTATGGAATAATAGGTTTGGCGTCATATTTATGTCAAATCCCATTTCATTTTTGCAGGGCATATTCTGTTTTGTTTCGCGTTATATTCATGTTATATATCAAATTTAAGGATTGGAAATTTAAGGATTGCGAAAGGTGAATTTTTGCTAAGAGAAAAATTATTTCATATTTTAGAACTGGAGGTCAATCGGGAAACTGAGGAATTGTTCGTAATGGAAGCATAATCCAGCTGACATAATTGTAGATGCATGGAAATGGGAAAGGATATTACTTTTATATTGGATTAGAGTTATTTATCTTCTATTAGAAACTTTTGAAAAATTGGATATTTAAATTTGTGAGTATGGATGTGAATTTTTTGTAAGTATATTTCCAGTTGGCAGATTTAAATAATATATGTTTTGAAAATTATATTTAATATTTTGACAAAATGTTTTGTTTTTTAATGATGTTTTAATTTTTCTTAAATATTTTGTTTTTGATAATAGTGTTATTGTTTATAATATTGATGATGATATTGTTTATGATATGTATGAGGATGTTGTGGTTATGATAGTGATTTTATTCAATATATTGATGTTAGATTATATTAAACTAATTAAAAGGGGAAAATATGTCTATTAGCTCTCTATCAACAAATATTTTCTCAAACCAATCAATGTAGAGCTAATCATAGCTCCCTTTATCTATCTAGGAAAGTGAACTTCTTTATCAAATCCAACATGACTAGTAGAATATCTACTGACTTGGTACCTTTTATTTCTTATCCTGTAGACATTTCCCCCACTTATTCTTGTAATCATTTACTAGTGTTGTCCACTAGTGCTCTTGAATTGAGTTTAAACCAAACCATTGCAGATACATCATATTATCACAACTGTTACCTTTCCTTGAGGGTCTTCACAATTCCCTTTGAGTTTATCATTGTTATCGTTTCTTACATTCTTCAGTACACCATATTATATCTTGATTAATACCATGCTCATTTATCATGACATGTGGAAGAGTTCTACCTTATCAAATTCTAGCCAAGATATACCAATCTCATGCTTCCAAGCATGTTTTGCTACAAACCCTTCCTACAATATTTCTTAAAAAATCAATCTACTTTCTAATGATCAACTCTTTTCTAAAGCTATGCATGCCTATTCCTTTCATATAGTCATCTAGTTGACTTCCTTTTAAATGTGTTTATTCTTTCCTTGAAGTTGAGACTCCTTTCTTAAGGTGAGAAATGCTTTAATTATATATTTTTGCAACAACTTGACTATCCTCATACTTGCAAGCTAATTTCATAATCTTCTAGTAGAATATGCCTTTTTCATGTTATTATGAATCTAAATAACCTTCTCATAATGATGGTTTGGTTAATATCAAGTATCATTGTGATTCTCCCTGTTAGTATATTTTTTCTATAACAATATGATGTCAAAATGTAAGTGTATAAACAATTGAGTGCTAGAGGTTCCAAATCCTTCTCTCTTTCCCTTGCTAAGATGAAACTGATTGTGCAAACTCTAATCCTTCCAAAGCTATATGCATCTTTCCATGATGCCATATGCCTCTTTCTTGGATTTATTGATTAATATAGATTGTTATGGTCTTCATTCTTCAACATCTTTTTAGGTTCTCCATTTTATTCATCTATACGAGATCCACTCCTTTCATTCCTCTTATCTTTCTTCTTATTTTGAGGATCCTTGGGAAAATATCTTTTAAAATTTCCATATACATTGCAACCAAAGAATTATATTTTAAGCATAGCTTATCTTCAACATGGTTGATTGTTGTTGTTATTAATATTTTCTTAATGAGGTTCAAAACTTCCAAACTATCCCTTCTTCTTTTATCTAGAAACAAAATATTGAGACTTTTCATTAGGTTTGGTTTCATCTTTGGCTTTTAATCTTCTCTTTTCTACAAAACAAAAAGACCACAACTCATCAAAATTTCGGGTGTTCTGTCTTGTATGAGCACCAAATATATTCTCTTCTTCCATTCATGAAAGTTCATTGACCCATCGTGCTTATTTCCTTCTTTACAAAATGAAGTCATTTGTTTTGAATATTGATACATAGAGAATATTGTAGTACTTACTTGTCAAAAGAGTGATTTGTTTGATGATGTTTTCTTTAGGTATCGAGATGCTCCAAGATTTTATAAGAGACTTCAAATATGTCCTATAATGATGACTTCTAGGATGACTAGTACAATAATATATTTAAGTTGCTTCAAACATGAATAATGATGTTTCAAGAATGTAGATGATGATTACTATATATATGTCTTCGAAATCAATGATTATCAAAGGGTTTCCAAGGGAGAGATTGGTCTTCCTCAAAATGATGATGAGCTATCAATACCCTTCAATGATAGAGATAGATAAATAATTGATGTAGTAGTATTTATTTGATCCTTCTTCCTTATGCCCTTCCTTGTACCTTTAGTAAATTATGTCCTCCATAGTAGTTTTGTTTATTTTCATACACTTATGCCAATAAGAGTGGTCTTCATGTTTTCTTCTCTTCACCTTAGCTTTAAATCCATGTTGAGAAATCAATAAGGAAACATTTGTGATCTGTCTTCAACCTCTGAAATAAATAAGTGCCTATGCACAGTTCTTTGAAAATTTTAAAAGTTAAAAAAGGAATAAGTTGAAAGAAGAGAAAGTCTTCCTGCACTGCGAGGTTATACAAGTAACTCTGTCAAGGTTCGAGGTACTCACTAGGCTCATGGTAGCACAGAGATGCTTGTGTTCCTTCATGACTCAATCTAGGTATTGTCTAGGCCTGCTCGCAGCGAAGCAACATCAGACATGAAACTTAAATTTTGACAATTATATTACTTGTGCATCAATACACCCCTCATCTCTAATTGAAACAACTAAGTTGACTTGGCATTGGAATGTGTGCTGACCAATGAAGAAAATGGTAGGGACTACATCTTTCACACAAGTTAGTGTGCAAGCCATCACGATCAAAGAGTCAAACAATACTTCTGCAAGAGTTAGACTCACTTTTCATGAAACAAGGTAGAAATAGAGAATTAGAGTTCTACCCTTGTCACTAATCTTGTAGTGCTTACAACCACCCTCCCAAATTTTGGCTCTCATGCAAATTTCAAATCCTACCGTGGATCATACGATCAAACATCTGTGGTCACTTGTTGGTAAGGTGATGATCTCAAGCTTCGCCTCCTTGATCTTAAGAAGTTGTCCATGTTCTCATCTTTATGCATCATGTGTCATCTTTGGGCATAGGGATTGTCGTTTGTCATTCAAAGGGGATGTTGTTTTTCTTCAAGGGAAATCATGCATGCATGAGTTGTTATCATCACATAGACATGTTCCACACTCACTTCATGCACTCTTTTCACCAAGGTGGTCACATCAAGAAGAGTATGTTTTATACATTTTGGATGGTCTGCATTTTATCGCTAAGTGTTTGTGTGTGATCATAGTCAAGTCCTATCATTATTTACACTTCTGTCACTAATCTCACACTCAGCCATTTCCGGAGCAACCTAGCCTCATCTAGCTTCCACAAATTGTTGACTTTTAATCTACATCGATCAAGCTTCCTCCCTTTACTACTGGAACTTCATAGTGTGCAGAGACCCCAACCTCCCTTGCCATCCAAAACTACGTAGTGTTTCCTCCAGTTTCCTTCCCCCTAAGCAACCCACTGTCATTAGAAACTAACCTCTGAGGCTCAGTTGCACTCTGAAATTGTGTAAATGTGTCCTCCCAAGACTTCATCGTAGTAGCGGTCACTACATGCTAAAACTACACTAATCTACTTCTCAGTGACTACATGAGCATGTGACATGCTCATATCACTCCCAAGGAGTTATGGAGAAGGACCAAGAATCTAAGTTATGGCAAAAGATTAGTACTGGATGTAAACTCCGCTAGATGCATGACCATCCCAAGGGTAAGTATGGTAAGTAAATAACACCTTGGGAAGTACACCCCATAGTTGAGTTTCTATGTCATCTTGTCATTGTCATATCATCCAGTCTTCAGTAACATGCATGTGTGCAAACACAAATAAGTCATTTCATATATTTCCTCGACATGTCTTACTTACTTTTCACTTGTTTGACCAGCTGTGGTCGTGAGCAAGTTGATCACTATGTCATGCTTGCAACCTTGTTTTGGTGATTTTGAAGGTTTGTCTTTGTGTGTATGAGTCGTGCTCATTATGTAAACATCTATCACACTCAGACACAATGCTGTAAGCAATGTCGTGCAAGTGTCATCACAACAGTTGTGTTGTGTGTCTATAACTAAGTTGGGACTATTCCCTTTTGATATGAAAGTAACTCTCACCCTCTCCCTCTATAGTTAAATAAATTTGACACAAGCGACACTAAGCACTAACTAGGGACATGAACCTCGGTGTTTGAAGACTATGTATACCACTCTCATGTGTTGACAAGAAACTGATAAGGCATATCCTTAAGAAAATGGCAACCGATCTATCATATCAGATGCGAGTAACGCACCAAATGGTGTGAGGTGTAGTTTGGACTTCAAACCGGGCAGATCCCCTAAATGTTGGAGTGTCGAGCATGGTTAATAGGTTAATATTGCTATGAAGGGCTCTATTATATGAACGCTAAACATATATCAAGTTTTCATCCTATGTGCATGGATGGTTTGTATTGTATATATGAAACATAAGCATAATTATCATATTGACCACTTCTACATTTAAATCTATTTGGGTATCAAAAGTATTCAATTGGTAGTTTGACTAAAAGGTATTGGAAAACCCACTATTCTTATACGAGATAATGGTTCAAGATACCCAAATATGTTCAAATGATTGTTTAGTAGTAGATTTGCGGACAACACTATTCTTCCATAATGTCAAAGTGGGAATATTAGGAAGCCCATTGACAACCACAAAATATGATCCTTGATGGGGGTAGGTAGTTGAGTGTAAAACCCTTATTTCTTGATGATTTTTTTAGCAATGGCATAGATAGATCATTAGAAAAACTCTTTAAGTATTGTTATCGACTTCTTTACACCAAATTTCCCTACCACCTTATGAAATTGTGCCTCCCAAATTAGCTTGGTGTGCTCACTTGAAGGAACAAAAAGATGGTCCAAGTGGCACAAGAGCACATTTTGAGGTAAGAAGTCCAAAACTTGTTTACCTATGGTCAACCTCTAATGTTTGACAACAATCTCAAATGCATTATGGTATAATTGTGTCCACCCAAAAGTATTGTTTTGACAAGATTTAAGAACTATCGCAAGCACCACAACCATGGGCTGACTAAGGAAACATGTAACATGATTTGTGCTACCCTTCTTGTATTTAATGTTCAAGTGGAATTGTTACAACCATATAGACCATTTATGATGGAAATCATTCTATAAAATTCATTTTATTTGCATGAATTCCAAAGGACTATAGAAAGATAAGATAGTTCTTAGGGCTAAGATACAATGAAATAAAATACAAGAGGAGGATATATGGTTGGACTGCATGAGCCTAGCAGTAGAAAGACATCAAACTGATAGTGTAGCCTATATTATTAAACCACTGCGACAACCCCTTTGAGTATAATCCACTCATATAAAAATGTGTAACATTACTATAACTAAAATATAAATGAGATGAGATATGGGTTACAAATTTAAAAAATTAGTAGAAATTGAGGAGGATTTGTTCATAATGGAAACATAATCTAGTTGAGATAGTTGTTATAGGAATGAAAAATGGGAAAGTATATTGATTTTATATTAGGTTAGAGTCATTTATTTTTTACAATATTTTTTTTGAAGATATATATTTCAATTTTTGTGATTATGGATGTGAAATTTTTGTAATTATGCCTCTAGTTTTATTTTAATTTCTAGGATTTAATTATCTAAATATTTTGTTAAATATATTATTTTCGATATTAATGTTATTTTTCATGATATTTCTTAGCACCTTGTAATTTGAATGTTGTAGGAAAAATCACAAGAATGTAACATCAAACCAACTTCTGGATGGAAATCTAGCCCTTTGAGAGGGCTCTCTCTGTAAAATTTACCTTTGTTGCTTGAAAATATTAGTCTATTTATGGTTGTAGTTGGGTTTTGGAAGACTGACTCTATTCAATTTAATTAGCATCTATTGGAAAATGGAGTGAAAAGGTAAATGGGATGGTTGCATCAATTTTTCAATCACCCAGAACTAAAGAGAAGTCAAGAATTTTTTAGTGTGGCCTTCCCTAGAAAACATATAGCTTGCAAAAGCAAACTCAAAAGTAAATCCTATTCATCACATTTTTGTTTTGCAATTTGGAATTTTGATGGTTACAGTGAAGAGATGATAATGAAACACTTTAACATAAGAAAAATGTCACCATTATTTAAGCCACAAGAATCCTATGAATGGTTTGCTTAATATTGATGCTACAGTGCTTTAAAAAAACTTATAATTCTCCAACAGATCACTAATATTTCTCAACTCAAACAATCCACCTTTAGTACTTCAAAAGCAGAAGTATTTATACAAAATTTACAAACCTTTTCAAATAAATGTTGTCTCTAATAAACATGACATTTTTATACTCGAGATTAATAGTTCTAGTGGAATGTGTTGTGCAAATGTGGTTGCTGTGGGAGTGGGAGCAAGTACGATGTGGACACAAATTTGTAGATGTGCTAGCGGATGAACTAGCAATGCAAATGTATGTATCTTTTTCTTAGTAATTCACTCAATTGATCACTGATCCCCTTACTTGATAATCTGAGACTTCCCTCATTGATGGGTGATGTTGTGACTACCCTACTCTTTAATGATCCATTAGTGTCACAAAATAATTTGGAAAATATATAATAATATATTTATTTAAATAATATTTCCAAATTATCTTAAATGAAATTTACAATTAAATTTCTACAAAACCATGTGTTGTTTCCAATCCATGGTTTTGTTTTCTCTTTCTAGAAATTCACAAAACCATGTGTAGTTTTATTTTTATTACTCCTATAAATTCATTTTACTTTTATGTAAATTCCTTTTTCCCTTGTAGAATACCTAGATGGTTTTGCAAAACCATGGGTTTATTTGCATGGTTGGAAGAGTATTCTCACTTTACTCTTTTACTTTCAGCTACGACATGATTTTACACATGTAAATTGATTTCACCATGCCTATAAAATTATTTCACCTTAATCTTATATCGTGAAATGCATTTACATGAATGTTATCTTTGCTCTCCTATACATTGATTTCATGTGAAAATTTCCCTTTTATTTTCTCTCATAAATTCATGGCATCAATGAATTTTGTTTCATGTGTCACTATAAAATCATTTTACCTTTGAATCGAATTCCACAACCTTAGTTTCATATTTCTTGTAGTTATATAATTTTACCTCAAGTATGGCTTCACTAGTAGCTCGCTGTATTTCACTTATTAATCCACTCTATATTCCAACATTTATAAGATTCAACACCAAAATAGTTAATGGTTTATCGCACTCCTTTAAAGTGGTAGGTGGCCTAAAATTGCTTTAAAGTGGTAGGTGGTGTAAAATTGCTTTAAAGTGGTAGGTGGTATTATTTTACTACACTATATAACTTGGGGCTTCCAAGTAACGAAAAGGTGGGCCGATAATCTCGCGTACTTTTGGGATGTTAAGTGTTGGATGGGCTAAACGTGCACCATTCATTTATTTTTAAGAATCTCGAGGAAAATAAAAATGAAAAGGGTTTAATTCTTAGTGCGGGGTGGGCAATTAGTGATATGGAATTTTAACCAATCATTTATTTTTACTAATCTCAAGGAAAATAAAAATGAAAGGGGTTTAATTCGTAGATTGGTTGACTTTGCTAGGGAAGAGGTAGTATAGGCTTGTGGGAAGAAATTAATATAAAGTCAAAAACATTATATTAACAGGTTTAATTATTAGTGCTGGGTGGGAAATTAACCATTCATTTATTTTTACTAATCTCAAGGAAAATAAAAATGAAAAGGGTTTCATTCGTAGTAGTGTGGGGTGGGCAATTGGTTGATTTTGCTGGGGAAGAGGTAGTATAGACTTGTGGGAAGAAATTAATATAAAATCCAAAACATTATATTAACATGGTTTTCTGAAGTAAGCAGTAAAAAGAGGGATTATATATATATATATATATATATATATATACTTTATGGGATTTATCCGACATTCACAAGGGAACATTTTTCATGATGGTTTATATAAGCCCAAAGTCAAAATATGCTTTGACAAAATAAGCTGAAGGCTACCCACTTGTGCTTGTTTTTAGGTGTGCTAGGCTTAAGTATTGTGAATGCGGGTCACATGGAGATGGAGGAGGAGCTATGATTTCGGGTTTATTTTTCATGAAAATTTCAAAAAAGTCCAAAGGCTTTAAAATTTGAAGGTCTGCAATATATACCTTTTACTCACACAAACCTATTCTTAATGATTTGAAATAAGGTATTAGACTTACACTTGCGTAATATTCATATGAATTAACAAGGAAAGTGGGTGATAAAGTAGGAAGCTTAGTAAAGGATGATGAAATATGGAGACAAGTGGGGCGAGTGAGCAAGCCAAATGCTTCACCATTATAGCAACAAATAATAAATAAATCATGAGATTTTCTATAATTATAGGACCATAACATTAGGTCTAGTTTGGCGATGGAAGTTTCATTGGAGGTGCCGAGAACCAGAGATCCCTGAGTTTATACATTAGTAGCTTCTCCATTAGGAAGTTCACAAATCAACTTGTTCTGCCAATTCTCAAACTGAAATCAAAACCACTGAAAATTTCAAGAAAGTCCAAGGCTTTAAAATCTGAAGGTTTGCAATATATACCTTTTACTCACACAAACTTATTCTTAATGATTTGAAATAAGGTATTAGACTTATGGTGGGGTAGTATTCATATGAATTAACAAGGAAAGTGGGTGATAAAGTAGGAAGCTTAGTAAAGGATGATGAAACATGGAGACAAGTGGGGCGAGTCAGCAAGCCAAATGCTTCACCATTATAGCAACAAATAATAAATAAATCATGAGATTTTCTATAATTATAGGACCATAACATTGGGTCTAGTTTGGGGATGGAAGTTTCATTGGAGGTGCCAAGAACCAGAGATCCCTGAGTTTATAGATCAGTAGCTTCTCCATTAGGTTGTTCACAAATCAACTTGTTCTACCAATTCTCAAACTAAAATCAAAACCACTCTGAACTACACGCTCAACTGAAAGTTGAGAAGCAAACTAAATTTTGAACTACAAAAAAGGCTTAGAGTTTTGAGATTATTTGCACCCTACTACATACCCTATATTATTGAAAGCAAACTAAATTTTGAACTACAAAAAAGGCATAGAGTTTTGAGATTATTTGCACCCTACTACCTACCCTATATTATTGAAAATCAGGCTGACTTGAATATTAATAAAGAAATTCCACTCCTCAGTAAACGCATAACTATGATTTGTTCATGTGTCCACATAATTAAAGTTGTGATATATAATGGCAATTGCTGATGTGTTTTGTCCTTATAGAGAAAGCAAGTTTGAAAACTTGAGCTCAAAATAACCTCCATGTAATCTACTATAGGATCAAAAAAAGCATAAGGAATGATATTTCTTATAGGCCTTCAATGACTAATTGATCAGTTGTATCCTCAATATTAAACCTTGAAACTACTTCTTCAGTCTTCTACTTGAAAGCATAATCATCCTCAATCTACAAATCAAAAGGTAGTACAATTTCCTCTTGCTTTAGAGAAGGAAGATTTTGCAAGAATTCTTTAGGATCTCGGAACCTATATTATTGAATTTGAGAATGCAAATGTTTAATGCCATTTTCATATTTCTAAGCAACTAACTTAAGAACAATAATTTAACTTCAGGAGAAAATTTTCTTGATTTGAAAAAGAAACACAACTCTTAAAAAATCTTCATCAAGCTCGCATTCTCATAACCCGTCCCTGAATTCATTTAAAATTTCATGAAATGAATGGTTTGGCACAAACCCTGTCATCCTGTATCACCATCAACAATCATATATGAAATTTGATGCACTTTTGTGCGGAAGATAAAAAGTTATATCCCCAGTATAGTAGCCAATATGTTAGCACCAGTAATTTGAATGTTTTAGAAAAAACCACAAGAATGTAACATCAAACCAACTTCAGGATGGGAATCTACCCCTTCCAATCCTAGAGAGGGCTCTCTCTGTAAAATTTATCTTTGTTTCTTGAAAATTATAGACTAATTATGACTGTACCTAGGTTTTGGAAGAGTGATTGTTTTAAATTTAATTGGCATCTATTGGACAATGTAGTGAAAAGGTAAACTAGATGGTTGTATCAATTTTTCATAGGGTAAACTCAGTGCAAGTTAGGAATATCTATTGGATATTTTAGAATAATAAGTGGATGATGACCGAACAATGAAAACATTTAGTAGAACTAAAGAGGAATTAAGTATTCTTTAGTGTGACATTTAGTCAATTAGGAAGAACTAAAGAGCATTGAAGGATTCTTTATTTTGGCCTTCAGTAGAAAGCATAATACAGATTGCAAAAGCAACCAGAATAAGATACTCAAAGTAAATCCTATTAATCACATTTTTGTTTTGAAATTTGTAATTTAGATGATTACAATGAAGAGATTATAGTGAAACACTTTAACATAAGGAAAACATCACCCGCATTTAAACCACAACAAGCCTATGAATGGCCTACTTAGTATTGATGCTCCAGTGCTTTAAAAAAATATACAATGCTACAAGAGATCACTAATATTTATGATCTCAAACAATCTACCTCTAATACTTCAAAAGCAGAAGTATTTATACAAAATTTATAAATTGTTTACAGTAAATGTTGTCTCTAACACACAAGACATTTCTAGACTATAGAAGAACTAAAAATATCTAACTGCTATAGATTAATAGTTCTAGTGTATTGTGATGTGCAAATGTTGTTTTTGAGGAAGTGGGAGGGATGTGGACCCAAATTTGTGGGTGTGCTGGCAGATTAACTAGCACATGTAGATGTTTGTAGATGTATTTGTCTTTTTTTAGCAATTCACTCAACTGCTTGATGATCCTCTGACTTTATAATCTAAGACTTCCCTCATTGATGGCTAATTCTGTGACTTCCCTGCTATTTTATCATCCATTAGTGTCACAAAATCTTTTGGAAAATATATAATAATATATATATTTCAACAATATTTCTATAATATTTTAAATGAAATTTAGAATTAGATTTATACAAAACCATGTGTTGTTTCCAATGAGTGGTTTTGTTTTCTCTTTCCATCAATTCACAAAACCAAAACCATGTGTACTTTTGTTTCTATTACTCCTTCCTTTGAAATTTGTTTATCTGTATGTAAATTCCTTTTAACCTTGTAGAATACTTGGATGGTTTTCCAAAACCATGGGTTGATTTGTATCATTGGAAGATTATTCTCACTTGGCTCTTTTACTTTCACGTGCAACATGATTTTACACATGTAAATTGATTTCACTTCAATCTTCTATCACGAAACACTTTAACATAAGAAAAACATCACCAGTTATGGTCTCTTTAGTATTGGTGCTCCAATTCTTTAAAAAAAACTTAGAATTCTCCAACACATCACTAATATTTCTGATCTCAAACAATCTGCCTATAATACTTTAAAAGCATAAGTATTTAAACAAAATTTACAAATTGTTTACAATAAATTATGTCTCTAACAGACAAGACAATTTTATACTATAGATGAACTAAAAAAGCTCTAACTACTACAAATTAATAGTTCTTGTGGAATGTGTTGTGCAAATGTTGTTGTTGTGGAAGTGGGAGTAGGTAGGATGTGCACCCAAATTTGCTGTTGTGCTGGGAGATGAACTAGTAGATGGAGATGTATCTCTCTTTCTCTTATTAATTCACTCAATTGCTTACTGATCCTCTCACTTGATAATCTAAGACTTCCCTCATTGAAGGTTGATCTTGTGACTGCCATGCTATTTTATCATCCATTAGTGTTAGAAAATGTTTTGGAAGATATGTAATAATATATATTTGAATAATATTTCCAAAATATTTCAATGAAACTTATAATTAAATTTCTACAAAACCATGTGTTGTTTCCAATCTGTGGTTTTGTTTTCTCTTTCCATGAATTCACAAAACCAAAACCATGTGTAGTTTTGTCTCTATTACTCCTTCCTCTGTAAATACATTTTATCTCTATGTAAATTCATTTTACCCTTGTAGTATACCTGGATGGTTTTCCAAGACCATGGGTTGATTTGTATGCTTGGAAGAGTATTCTAGCTTTACTCTTTCACTTTCACCTGCAACATGATTTTACACATGTAAATTGATTTCACCATGCCTATAAATTATTTCACCTTAATCTTATATCATGAAATGCACTTACATGAATGCTATCTTTGCTCTCCTGTACATTAATTTCATGTGAAATTTTCCCTTTTATTTTCTCCAATAAATTCACGGAATTTGTGAATTTTATTTCATGTGTTACAGGAAAACCATTTTGCCTTTGAATCTAATTCTACAACCTAGTCTCATATTCCCTGTAGCTATATAATTTTACCTCAAGTATGGTTTCACCCATAGCTCTAAAATATTATCGCATTCTCATATCTCTGTATTTCACTTGAAATTAATCGAATCTATATCCCCATAACATTTATAAGATTTAAAATCAAAACAGTTAATGGTTTATCGCACTGCTTTAAATTTGTAGGTGGTATTGTTTTAGAGGACACGATATAATGGTAGGTGGTATTATTTTAGAGGACACTATAAAATGTGGGGCTACCATGTAGCAAAAAGGAGGGCAGGAAAAATAGCTAAACTCGCATGGTTTGGGGATGTTAAGTGTTGGATGAGCTTAGCGTGTGATATGGAATTTTAATCATTCATTCATTTTTATGAATCTCCAGGGAAATAAAAATGAAGGGGGTTGAATTCTTAGTGCGGGGTACTCCACTCGTTGAATTTGCAACGGAACATTAATATAAAGTCCAAAACTTTATATTAATAGGGTTTTGTCAAGTAAGGTATATATATATATATATATATATATGAGATTTATTCCACATTCACAAGGGAACATTTTTCATGATGGTTTATATAAGCCCATAGTCGTCACGCTATGTTTCGACAAAATAAGCCCAAGGCTACCCACTTGTGTTTGGTGTTAGGTGTGCTAGGATTAGGTATTGCAATTGAAGATCACATGGAGATGGAGTAGTAGTTAAGTTTTCTGGCTTATTTTTTATGCAAATTTCAATAAAATCCAAGGCTTTAAAATGAGAAACTCTGCAATTATAACCTTTTTGTCACAAAGTTGACACCTAATCATCATGATTGGGTGAATAAATAATGTAAATAAATAATAGAAAATATGAAGAGTCACCGGGAGATGAAATGAACAATATCTCCCTCATGTATATAATAAAGACCAACCTGAATGAATATCGTGAATTATTTTGAGGAGTTATCTCCTGCTCTGACATCGTATCAGAGTCAGAGCCATTTTTGGCTTCCCTCTGCTTTGTCACTCTCTATTCTTCCTGTGCAAACTGACATCTCTCTCTATTATTCTGTTGATTTTTCCTAGTAGTTGTAATGCTACCTCCCATCCAATAATATAGTTGACTCATAATTTTGAAACAGTTTCATTTTTTGCTTGTTGATGAAATCAAGACTCCTGCTACAGCCGCTACTACCTCTGCCTTAGATGATCTTTGTAAACATTGTGAATTTGTCATTGAAAAAAATGCTCACCTCCACTTCCATCACTGTGTATCCCCACAATGCTGAGAAGGAAAAGCTTCATCTTGTCCCACATATTACGTAAAGGGAGAGCGCCAAAAGCTGTTGGACAGAAAACCCCTCCTACACATTTTAGAAATCAGAGTGCTCTAGTAGGAAGAAGGATTGTTCCTTACCTAAAGACTCTGTAGCCTTTGCATCGAGCATGACGATTTCATCATATGTGTTACAAGAATGGCGCGGTAAGCCTTCTTTTGATACAAGAATTTTAAAAGGAGTTGAGATATTCTTTAGTGAAGAACGTCCTCCTGAAATTCTAAGCTAGCGATCATCATGCTTTCCACCGAAAGGTTTTGTGCTAAGGGGTCTTCATTTCATCGCGTATCAACTGAGCAGCGATTGTATTAGCTCCCACCGTGGTTTGTCTATTTATGGTTTAAACCCATTAACTTGAATAAAGCACGATTTGGATTGTGTGGCCTTCCATCGCACACTGGGTTGCATGTGATAGGCCACACATTTAATCTTTCGAGTTGTCTTCACTTGGTTTTGCCTTCCATGCATATCTGGTAAATCGATGGTTTGGGTTTGCTCTAGAAATCTCATGGTAGAGCTTCGATAGGCTTTTCAATAGGGTATAGAAACCTTAAATCACATTTCATTTGGTCAATTTGTCATTTAGTTATTGTGGCCAAAGCATTGCTCTGCTCTGGCATGTGTTCTAGGGGATACAATACCACATTACCCCTATCTCCATATATCAAAATCAATTTTTTTAGGAGCAGAAGTTTTTTTTTCTCCACAAAAGAACATTGTCTTTTGTCAGCAGAAGTATTTTTATAGCACTTGGATTTTACAATGCAGTCAATCATATCTATTGTGGGAGTAGTTCTCACTGGCAAGGAGAACTGTCTTGAGTGGTCCTAGAAGATAAAACACACCCTCATTTTCAATGAGTTGTGGAAAGGAGTGTGCGTTGGAGATGGAGGCAAAGAGCCAGAGTAGCCTACCTTAGCCAAGGAGTTCGCCATTTGAAAAAATAAGAACAACAAAGCCTATGCATTAATTGCAGCATCTCTAAGTGAAGAGGTCAGTTGCCATATTTTTCCATTTCAAATGCTTTTGAAGCATTACAAAAGCTGAAATAACTGTATGACTCACACTCTACACTTGAAGTTGTTCAACTCATGATTAAACTCTTCACTCTATAATTACAAAATAATGATCCTCTTGCTCTTGCATCCGAAGTAAAATCTATAATGCATGATATCAAAGCCACTAAGGTTGAATTGGATATTCCTCTTATTTCTTTTCTCAAGGAACTTTATCCTACTTACTCCAATTATCTTGAGTCATTGCAAGCAAATGGAAATCTCAAAGATATTACCTTTAATTCTCTTGTGAAAAATTTGTTGGAAGAGAGAAAGCTTTTGGAAAGAAGGCAGCCACTGAATCTTCTGAAAAAGTTGTCTACCTTGCTCATAAAGAAAAGAATCTTGCCCAAGATTCTTCTAGAGGAATAGGTGGTCGAAGAGGATGAGGAAGATATTTCAGAGGCAGGAGGGCAAACACTCTGAAGGAGAAAATTCAGATTTTCACAGCATACGTTGCAAAAGAGATGGATCACATGATGCCTCCACATGCAAGCTACCTTGGGACAAAATTGAGAAGCAAAAAAACCAACCCAAAGGTAAAACTAATCACACAGACAAAGGTAAAGCACTTGAATCCGCTCCTTATGTAGTGGCACAATGTGATATTGGAGTAAATGAAGACTTATTTAATGCTTCACTTGCTTCTTGGAAAAATGATTGGTTTCTTGATTCAAGAGGAACTTGCCACATGACTCATAGAAAAGTTTTTTTGAAGAATTTATTGACAATGTTGATGGAGCAGTATACTTTGTAGACCAATCAAAACTCAAACCATCAAGGCTTGGCAAAATCAGGCTTAAATTGCCTGGTCTTCCAGACTTTCTTCTACATCATGTTCTAGATCTCCCACAGCTGAAGAGAAACTTGTTGTCCTTGGTCCACATCTGCTAGAAAGGTCACTCCACTCATATGTATGATGGAAATCTTGAGGTGAGAAAAGCATCTGACCACTCACTTGTCATGGGGGGGATAAAAGAAGAAAGGTTTCTCAAGCTATAGGGTACCTCTGCTCATGCACAAAATTTCTCATACAATTCTCATTATGAAGAAGGTACACTTCCATCAAGTTTATTATGGCATGCTAGATTTGGACATTTGAGGTATGACGGCCTCCACTTGTTGAAGAAAAATGGTGTTACTGGTTTGCCTACAGTTCCTAGCGAAACTTAAGCATTGTGATGTTTGTATTCTAGGAAAGCATAGCAAACAACCTTTTCATGATTCACATTCAAGAGCACTTAGAAAACTTGAACTCCATTCAGATTTATGTGGTCCAATTCCTGTTCCTTCTGCAAACGGAAATAAATATATGATGACATTTATTGATGACTACACCAGAATGTCTTAGGTTTATTAATTGAAGAACATATCTAATGCTTTTCAAACATTCAAGAACTTTCATACATGGATTGAAAATGATGCACAATCTCATATTGGCTCTATTCGCACTAATAATGGAATAGAATATACTTCAAATGAATTTGAAAACTATCTTCGCCAACATGGGATCAAACATCAAACGATTGTGCCTTATAATCCCCAACAGAATGGTGTAGCTGAAAGAATGAATAGGACAATCTTAAATATGGTGTGCTCCATGATGATTTTTTGGGCTAATGTAGTTCTATGTGTTGTATATATAAAGAATAGATGTCCATCTAATGCTATCAGAAACAATACTCCCTATGAAAGGTGGTATGGGCACATTCCTTTGGTAAAGCATCTCAGGGTCTTTGGTTCCACCTGTTATGCCTTGATACCAAAGGTACATAGAAACAAACTCGGTGCAAGAAGTCACACGTGTATCTTCCTGGGGCATTCAAACACCTCCAAAGAATACCGTCTCTATGATGAATTCAATAAAAAGTTTGTTGTATCTAGAGATGTAATATTTCTTGAAACATCCAAAACTGATAATGTTGTTGAGTGGAAACTTGATCGCTTGGATAGATTCTCAAATGAAAAATCATTTCAAGAATTTGATAATCAAATTCCACATCTTTAAGGGGGGATTCCTATACTAGATCAACCTGTGGAATTTTGTTCTGAAGCACTCTCTCCCCCACATGAAACTCCAACAATGGATGATACTTTAAGTGATGTGATTGATAGAATTGGGAGACTCAATCTTGATTCAATCCAAACTCAATCAACAGAGCAGCTTGGGCCATCTGAGAAAGGTCCCCCAAAGTGGCTGACAAGGAAACTTGAAAGTGTTCATCCTAATGAGGTTCGAAAGATAGGAACTAGAAACTCAAACCGGCAAAATGGAGGTGATGTAGATGACTCTAATTCACCTGTTGATATGGATGTTTCTTATGATTGTGAATTCAATTTATCTATAGATTTTGAACCAACTTCCTTCAAAGAACCTGCTTCTCATGATGAATGGAAAAAAGTGATGCAAAAGGATTATGATGACCTCATAAAAAATGGCACTTGGGAGGTGGTTGATCCTCTATTAGGAACCAAACCAATTGGTTGCAAGTGGGTCTACAAGAACAAGTATAAAGCTGATGGCTCACTTGACAAGAACAATGTTGGGCTTGTGGAAAAAGGTTTTGCACAGAAGGAAGGGGTCGATTATGAGGAGACTTTTGACCCCACAACAAAATGGGCAACCATCCAGACACTCTTTGCCCTAGCATCTCATAACGGTTGGAAAGTTTATCAAATGGATGTAAAAACTACTTTCTTGAATGGAGATCTAAAAGAAAATGTTTTTATTTGCTAACCTGAAGGATTTTTCGTGGAAGGACATGAACATAAAGTATGCAAACTTGTGAAATCCTTATATGGCCTGAAAACAAGCACCACGAGACTGGTATGAAAAACTAACTGAGCATCTTCTGAAACTTAATTTCAAACATTATGATCTTGATGATGCAACTTTGTTTGTCACGAAGGTTAGCAAAATAGTTGTATATCTTATGGTATATGTATATTATCTTTTGATGACAGGGAACAATGAAAGCTACATTGCATCCATAAAGAAGGGATTGAGGAAAGGTTTTGAAATGACTGATTTGGGCTATGTTCATTACTATCTTGGTATTGAAGTAACTCAACATCCGAAGTCCATATTCCTTTCTCAAAAGAAGTAAATTAGAGATTTTTTGAATAGGTTTGGCATGACAGAATGAAATCCTCTTAGTACTCCAATGGAACAAAACATAAATCTCACACCCATTGAAGGAAAAGAATTTGAGGATGCATCAAAGTATAGACAGGTTGTAGGAAGTCTCAACTATCTAATTGCTACCAGACCAGACATTTCATTTGTTGTTGCAATCCTCTCCAGGTTTATGAAAAAACCTTGTGAGGGAGATTGGTCTACTGCAAAAAGAGTTCTAAGGTACTTGAAGGGAACTAAAGACTTTGGAATCCAGTATACATAGGTGGAAGACTTCATCTCGATTGCATACTCTGATTCAGACTTCGATAGAGACAAAGAAAATGGGGTATCTAGTTCAGTTTATGCTATGAGTCTTGGATCAGAAGATATCTCTTGGAGATCATGCAAACAATCAGTTCCAGCAGATTCAACAATAGAGGTAGAATATGTGGTAGCAGCTGGGGCAACAAAAGAAATTGTGTGGCTCAAGAAAATTCTTGAAGATTTGCAGGTAAAACAAGTACAATTGACCCCACTCATGATTGACAATACCTACACAATAAAGTTGGCCAAGAAACCAAAGTTCCATGATCAAACGAAGCACATAAATACTAAATATCATCTGATTCAACATCATGTTGAGGCCAAAACAATCCATCTCCGCCATTGTTCCACTAATGGGAAAATTGCAAACATCTTCACCAAAGTGCTTGGAAGAGAAAAGCTTGTAAGATTCAGAATGATGCTTTGACTCACCAACATCCCTTCAGATTGAGGGGGTGGAATGCTGACGCCTAATCATCAGGATTAGGTGAATAACTGTGTAAATAAATAATAGAAAATATGAGGAGTCACTGGGAGATCAAATTAATTGTCTCTCCCTCATGTATATAATAAAGACTAACCTAAATGAATATCATGAATTGTTTTCCAGAGTTACCTCCTGGTCTGACACACACAAACCTATTCTTAATGATTTGAAAGTAGGTATTCAACTGATGTTGTGGTAATATTCAGATGATTTAACAAAGAAAGTGGGTGATAAAGCAGGAAGATGAGTAAAGGATGATGAAACATGGAGAGGAAGTGGGGTGAGTCAGCAAGCCAAAATCTTCATCATGAGAGCAAAAAATAATATCTAAATCATTAGATTTACTATAATTAGAGGACCCTAACATTGGCTCCAGCTTGGGGATGGAAGTCTCCCTAGAGGTGCCAGGAATTGTAGATCTCTAAGTTTATAAACTAGAGCCTTCTCCATTAGGTTGTTCCCAAATCTTCAACTTGTTCTGCCAATTCTCAAAGTGCAATCAAAACCAATTTTCATTCTAAACATTGAACTACACATTGAGCTAAAAGTTGAGAAGCAAACTAAATTTGAAACTAAAAAAAAGGCTCAGAGTCCTGAGCTTATTTGTACCCTGCTACCTACCCTATATTGTTGAAAATTAGGCTAACTTAAATAATACAGAACTGCCAATGAAGCCAGCTAAGCAGCTGCAAAACCAAATGGACTACTTCATTGATTATCAATAAACATACAAGTATAATTTGATCATGTGTCCACATAATCAAAGCTGTGATATATAATGGAAACTTATTGATTTTAGACTTCTGCGATCTGAGTTTTGTGTGGTTGTATCTTCCGGATTCATCGCATCTGTTTTTAAGTGCATCGACGTTTCGAACCAGCCTCTGTGGTTCATCATCAGGATGAGAATAATTGAAGAAGTCAGTGACGGGTGAAGGTGAATAAATAGGTAAAGGTAAAGAGAGAGCAGAGCCGACAGCATCTAGGTAAGAGGAGAGGTTCCTTGTGTAATTGTTTTCTGTATATTTGTTATTTTTAATTCAATTGGGACAAGATTAGTATATTTTTATTTTTATTGATTGGTTTAATGTATTGAGAAATGCATATATTGCTTTATGTATATTTGATTTAATGATTTGTTATTATGTATGATTGATTTTAATATATATTATATATTGATTTTAATATATATTAAATATTGATTTTTAATATATATTATGTCTTGTTTTAATATGTGTTATGTTTATTTCTTTTATACTTTTATATGTTCTTTTTGTTTTGATATTAAAGAGCTAGGATGTGTATTTAATGATTTAGTATATTATGATATATGCGTGTATTATGTTTTGATGTGTATTATGTTTTTGATTCATATAATGATTATATGTATGTGTTATGTTTTGGATTATATGATGATTTGATATATATTTTATGTTTTGTATTATTTATGATATAAATTTATTAATATAGTATGTATTAATATATTTTTAATTGTTTTGAATAAATTTATTGATTTGATATGTATTAATAAATTTGTTGATTTAATATATGTCATGTTTTTAATTATGTATTCCAAATTTATTGATGTAGTGTATATTATTTTATTTTATTGATTTAATATGTATATATTGATATGTTATGCTTTGATTTATATATTAATTCAATATATGTCAAGTTTTGATTTATATGTTTTTTGTATTATTTGTGTTATAAATTTGTTAATTTAATATGACTTAATATATTTATTGATTAAATGAATTTATTGATTCAATATGTACTAACCAATTTATTGATTTAATATAATATGTTTCAAGAAAAGTATTAATAAATTTATTGTTTTGATGTGTATTATGTTTTATTTATTTAGTATATATTGATGTGTATATAGGTTCATTTTATTATGACATATATATGTGAATTATTATTTTATGTGTTTATTTGAGATGTAGATTTGTTGGTTTAATAGGTATAAATTTATTTTAATTTAATTAAATAAGTTTATATATTTAATATGTATTAATAATTTTATTGATTTTGTATGAATTTATTTTATTTTAAATATATGTTTTGCATTATTGGAGATATTTGATATAAAATGTTTTCCTATATATATGTATAGAAACTACTGATGTATTTGGTCCTTATAGAGAAAACATGTTTGAAAATTTGAGCTGAAAAGAACCTCCATGTAATATGATATAGGATCAAGAAAATGATAGTGTGATATTTGCTTCTAAGCCTTCAGTGACTAGTTGATCAGCTGTACTAGGATCTTGCTAAAAATTTTCAATGAGTGCCCACACTACCTAGCCATTCTTCCATTCATCCCTTACTTCATTTATCCAATCTGGTTGGATAATAGAAATGGCACAAAGAAATGCTTCCACATCCTCATCCTTTCTTTAGAGTGCATCTGCAACAACATTTTCCTTCCATTTTTTGTAGATGATTTCAAAGACAAAACCGAACATCTTTGTCACCCATTTTTACTGCTCTTCTGAAGATAATATTTTTATAAAAAGTATTTAAGACTATCATGATCCATTTTTACCTTGAACTGTCCTCCCCTTGGTAAGGTTTCCATTTCTTAAGTGCATGTAGTATTG
Source organism: Pinus tabuliformis (assembly GCA_031772625.1). Lineage (NCBI taxonomy): Eukaryota > Viridiplantae > Streptophyta > Pinopsida > Pinales > Pinaceae > Pinus > Pinus tabuliformis. The sequence goes on along the minus strand of CM062805.1, from coordinate 1,206,911,611 downwards.
CAAACGTTTCCTTCTCATAAATAGCTATGTAAATACTTTCCCTTGATTGGATGAATTTCAAAAGAAATGGGTCTTCCTTCTTGCATTAAAACAACACTAGTTCCATTTCCTGAGGCTTCACATTCCACAATAAATATTTTTGTGAAGTTTGGCGTAGCTAATACCGGTGCTTGGCACATTTCCTCTTTAATATGTTCAAAGGCCTCCATTTCTTCTAGAGTCCAATAAAATGCATCTTTCTTCACTAATGTGTTTAGAGGTGTTGCTGCTCTCCCATAATTCATAACAAACTTGAGATAATACCCAATTAACTTGAGAAATCCTCGCAGATGCTTTATGGATGTGGGAATTTTTCATTCCTTAATGGATTTAATTTTTCTAGGGTCTACCTTTTTTGCTAGGGTCTACCTTAACACATTCATGAGATACAATATGACCTAGATATTCCACGCCCTATACTCCAAAGAAATATTTCAATGTTTTTTCATATAATTTTTTCTCCAATAATCTGAGCACCATGTCAACATGTTGAAGATGATCCTTCCAAGACATGTTGTAGATTATTATATCATCAAAAATTACTAAAAAAGAAGGTGCGCTTGTAAGGCCGAAATGCATGACCAAATATTCATAATGACCCTCATGAGCTCTAAATAATGTTTTTGGAATGTCTTCAGTCTTCATTTTGATTTGATTATATCCTAAATGAATACCCAACTTGGTGAAGTAAATTTCTCCATGCAAATCATCCAATAATTCATCAATGACATGAATGAGAAATTTATCTTTAGTAATGAGCTTCTTAAGTTCCCTATAATCCAAACACATGTGCCATGATCCATGTTTCTTGTGAACCAATACTACTGGAGCACATAAAGAACTTTGACTAGGTTGAATTATAGTAGCCTCTATCATTTATACAACCATACGTTCAATTTCACTCTTTTGGGCATAGAGATATTTGTAAGGCGTGATGTTTGGAGGAACACTTCCTGGAATCAAATGAATAACATGATCATGATCACGAATAGGTGGGAGGCCTTTGGGGGTCTCAAATACCTTGGAATGATTGTCCAATAATTTTTGGAGATTTATAAAAATAGATGATTTTGATGTGGGAACTTCTAGTGAACATAATTGTGCAATTATGCCCTATTTTTCTTTATTTACAACGTATTTCATGCCATTGGAGCTGATTATCTTTCCTGATTCCCCTTTGATACCCTTTAAATCAACTTCTTTTCTTTCCCAACTTGGGAAAACTAGTGCATAATATAGAGGTTTTCATATTATTAAGCAAGAAGAATTGGAGTACAACAAGTTACCTCTCACAATGACAAACGCTACAGATAAATAACGATAGAAAGAAATACATAAGAGGATTTACCTAATCCCCAAGCCCTGATTATCTAATGAGCAATATATCATCCTTCCAACAAATAATGTGCAGTCCCTATGCAATCATTGCGTAGGCCTACGTCCTACCTCTAGAGGACTACATCACTCCAACTATCTTCTTGTCTCTCAAGTTTCCTCTATGCCACATACTCTTTGGCTCAAAACCTTCCTTCTGTTCCAAATCTCTGCTTCTTCCCCTCTCACTGCAAAAAATCATTTGTTTGATTCTCTTAGCAAATCACGCCCCAGAAAATCGAACTAATTGATCAACATGCTCACTTGGTGTATCTCCAATTGATCCCAAAGCCTTCTCTTATAATTTTCTTGTTGGTGAATCAATTACCGAGATTAATTATCTAATCACTGACTAAGATTAAATTAGACTTGATACTTGTCAATTAGAATATTCTCACCCATATTTCCATTAATACCCATTAATATTTGTATTTTCCTATGTTTAGATGTAGGAACCCCATTAAAAATATCGATTATTTTAACAAAATACAATCTTGGTGGAATTTCACCAAACGATTTTTGGGTCTTGGAGATCTCATTTGTTTTGTCCACTCCACAAACTTTTGAGGCTAGAGCACATCCGATGCCACCCAAAATAAACATTTGTAACCATCACTTGGAAATCTAGTGCTGGATATATGGGTACTACCCAAATCATTCAACACTATTACCTTCTATATTGAGAGTTTGAGGAGTGGTAATTCATGCCAATGCATTACAATAGATGGTTGGATTCATTTATTCATTCTCTAGGGTCTGTTCCTAGTGTATATCCTCCTATTTTGATGTTTCTTGTTCCTTTTCTTCCTCCTCTTCACAATATATGTAAAATAATTTCTTCTCATCACACTTGTGACCTTTATCGTATTTTCTATCACAAATATAACAAAGCCCTCTTTCTCTTTTTTCTTCCAATTTTTGTGGTGTCAACCTGGTAGGTTGTTGAAGCCTATGGGCAACAACACTTCCATCTTTCTAGTTGGGAGTGGTAGGTTTCCTTGTTGCCATAATTTTTATTTCAATCTCTCTTGCCAACCAAAGTACCTTCTCAATAAATCAAGTTCCCAGAGGGGAACCTCATGTTGGATATTATCCTTTAAATTCCTTATGAACACATCAGTCCTATGCTCATATGGATTATCTTTTACCCTTACATTCAATATTTGGAAGTCCTCAATGTGCTCCACCATTGAACCCTTTTGTTGAGATTTATTAATTGGCTAAAGAAGGTGTTGCTCTTTGTATCCTCATAATGTGCCATAATTTCCTCTATAAAAACTAACAACGTGACAATTTTTTTATGAGAGCTAAGCCATCGATACGATACAAATTAATTGGGTTCTAAATATAAAGTTGCAATGTGTACCTTTTGTGTGTTTTGCACATTATGGATATCAAAATATTTCTCCATCTGTGGTATACAAGTTACATTAGCCTTGCCATCAAACTTACTCATATCGACCAATGGAAAGTGGTGGGTCTTAAATCCAATGTTAGACTCTATGAAATCATGACTAACACTTATTTTGTTCTCATCATGATTTTCCTTTACTACACTTTCACAACTAGTAAGGATTTCTTGTAGAAACTTTCTCAAATCTATCTTCAAATATTCCACGTTTACATTAAGTTTTTCTTCTATACCATCCATATTAGCTTTCATTTCATTCTTTAAACCATCCATCTTAGCTTCAGTTACCTTTTATGACAGTGAAATTTGTTTCACTTGGCCTCTTAATTTTGATATATCATGTTGCATTTCTTCCCCTTATTCATGTATCATAGTAGATATTTTCGGTTGCTTACTAGGTGTTGCCATTTTATTTCTTAGGGGAATAAACTAATGATAATATTATTCACTATTCCATTTCAATCACTTCAAACTAAATTTTCAAACAAAATGTATGCAATTTTTTAAAAGACTAGACACATTTTTTTTGCTTTGTAGGAGCTCGATATTGAATCTATTCTATATATATCTATCTATCTATCTATCTATATATATATATATATATATATATATATATATATATATATATATATATATATATATATATATATATATATATATATAATTGGGGATCTCTAAGGTCTGAAATTTCATCCCGTGGTAGCCCTGTCAGTTCTCTTTCCAACCTGATAAGTCTAATCAGGCTCGGATTTTCCAAGAAATATTTATTCCCAAACTCCCACAATGACCTGATTATAGACTAGTTCACCAGAGAAAAACTGTATGAACAGACACGTGTCACTATTTCGATCTTTCACCCTAAAAAGTTACACAACAAACTACATTCCATCCTCTTTGATGGGCCTCTAAATTAGCCATAAATTAAGGCTTGTGCCGCTAAATTAAAACATAAATTAAGGCCTATTACCATCCTTCAACACATTCAACCTCTCTTTCTACATTAGATAATGCATTTTTAACTTTAATATATTCGTTAAGAAAGTTTATGAATAATTGCATATTTGTGCCTAATATTATTTACTTTTGTGGAATATTATGAGAATATTAGGCAGATTATGAAGATTTAGAGGAGGAGATAATTTAGGGACTTGTTCCCTACTATAGGAGGATGAATAATAAATAATAAATCAACAATATATTATGGAATTATGGCACAGATTGTGGAACTCCAATGATTGAGAAGATCCAGGAATGTGTTCAACTAATCAAGGGACCAGATCCACTAATCGAGGAATTTTGGTGGGGAAAGCTTCCTCCATTCATGGGGAATGATTCCTAATCATTTTTTATAAGTACCAAGTCGAATTTTCCTTTAGGGAATGATTGAGAAAATCTAGGAATGTGTTATGTGCCATTTAATCTAGATTCCTAGTATTGCGGATCAGATCCACTAATCAAGAAATTTTGGTGTGGAAAGCTTCCTCAATTCATGGGGAATGATTCTTAATCGCTTTTTTTAAGTACCAAGTCAAATTTTCCTCTAGGGATAGATTTTCATTCGTGTTTTTGTTGAGAGAACTCGTATTTTTGCAGCTCCATTGTATTTTCTTGCAGAGATGTAATTCTATTGATGAAAATAATGAAGATTGGTGTCATGTTAAACTTCTAAATATTGTTCTCCTTCGTAGGTCTCTGTGTTTCATTGGGCTTGGCCATCCCAGGAACCTCAGAGACCTTTTGCATCATTTTCTTTCCTTCTTTTCACTTCTTTTCACTTCTTTCCTTCTTATTCACTTCTTATTCACATGCATTTCTTATTCACATACATTGAGTCAAATGGTTGATCTAAGTTCTATTGTAGGATCACAAGCATTATTTCATCCTTGGGAAATATTTGTAAGTTTATAGTACTAATTGAGCTTCTTGGATTAGTCTTCTTATTCCCAAATCTAGATTGTTGGACCTCCTTTTTAACAAAGAAAAATAAATATATGCCATTTTTCAGAGCATGCTAACAATCTTCAATCACGTTGGTTCCACTTGAATTATATCACAAAAACTTTCTTCTTCATAACAAAGATTACCCCACTGCATTTTCACTTGATTTTGTTAAGCATTTTTTAGACTTACTATCTCACTAGTTTTCAAATTTCTACCTTTTGCATGGGTCAACAGAGGTACTTTTGAGTGATTCCACTTGGAATTGGGTCATAGGAAATCATAGTTAATAACAAAAATTGTCCCATCGAATTTGGATTTGATTTTTCTTGGTCGTTAAACCCTCACTAATTTCATCATTTCACAGGGAAACTTCTCTAAGATTTTTGAGCAAATCCATCCAACTCCCAACTTTGGCTTTGAGTTCTAAAGTGGTCCTAGGCACTCCCTTGCCTCATTCCATCCACCAACCACCTTCCCTAAGCTTTCCATCATCTTCAACATCCATCTTTCTACTCTGGGTTGTATCCTGTAGGTTTTTAGGGGATCTTGTAGGTTTTTAGTGCCCTGGTTTGAGGACGAATTGATGAAAAACCTCCAGGAAGCCACACAAGGTCACCTAAGTATCCAAACCACATTTCACATCACCAAAAGAGATTAGCTTTCACACTCTCACATTAGAAAAATACAAGAAAATAGATTTATTTTATTCATTCTCATGCACAACAGTACAAGGTTTGATGTTTTGAAACAACATGCTTAGGACAGTAGTATTGCATACATGTTAGCTTAGAATTCTTTTGAAGCAAAGCCTCTTAGCGGTTAGTTAGAAAATGGTGTGCTTTATCATTTGATTTCAATCTCTTTCCTTCTACTTTCTTTCTTACAATAGGTTAAGGTTCCATTTTGAACATTTCATTTTTGCAATAAGTTTAGGATTTCAATAGAGTACATGCAGTCCATTACATCATAATAGAAAAGGAAGGACACATTGTATGCCACAAATATAATGCTGATACCTTTTAAGTTTGTACAAACACCGGGTTAATAATTAAAGTCAGTAGCCTTGGGAGTTGCAACATTCTTGTTGCAATACCGAGGCTCATCACTTTTTAGCATTGTTTCCAAGGAGGTGTCAAAGTATGCATTGTTTTCTTCTCTAGTAGGTAAATCAGCATCAAGATTGGTAAGTCAAGCTAAACTTGGAAATTTGTTTGATTATTTTAAAACAGAAATTCTTAGCAATCTAATAAACAAGTAGAAATGTTAAGAATGCAAGATTAAGAAGAAGAAAATGTTGATATTTGTGTTGCAGAATCACATGATGTTAAACATTGTCCATCATTACCAAGGTTGAAGGAAGTTTACCAAGAGGGAAATAGAGAAAGTCAATCACCAATGCATCTATGTTATATAGCGCCAAGAGGACCATGGCAACCTATTCAACATAGTATGATGCAAGAGCCTAATTCAATATTTCAAGGTTTTGCATATCCACCTCAAAGTAATTGGAACACACCCTTTCCTTGGCAGCATTTGCCATCTCAACCCCCAAACCAATCATGGAAACAAGCTTGGCATGGAACTTATGTGAACCATCCATAATATCCTCAGTATTTTCCTCAATATCCTCCATACCCAACTCCATGTTATCCCTACCATTCATCTCCACCACAACCACAACCACAACCCAATCCACATCCATCTCAAATAACCACTCCCACTCAACTACCTGTACCACGATTTCCAAACGCACACATTGAAGTAGCTCAACCCACTTACAATGCTGAGGTACAACACTTCCAAACATCTCCTCTTGAGATCAATGGTATTCACCATAGCTCAGGAAGAACATTCCAAAAAGGAGATTATCTTGATATTATTGAAGGACCACATCTAGAAGAAGAAGATTCAAATGAGAATACTAAAGGATCATGGGTTGCATTTGATGAAGAGCATACCAAAAAATTAGAGATCAAGAAAGCTCCCTCATGGTTTCCATCAAATCATCCATGTGTTCAAGAAAATAATTAGCAAAAAGAGGAAGATTTGAAGGTCATGGAAGAAGAAGACATCCGAGATGATCCAAATCAGCAAGTGGACCAGGGGCATCAGAACTATATTGAAATATGGCTCCAGACAGTCGCTAAGTTGCAGCAACACTCTCTTCTTCAATTGTGCTTGATATCATGAAAGTAAAATCATTTGGTCTCTGAAATCTAGGTACATGTCAAAGCATATATTTCAAGCATGCACATCATTTTGTTTGTCATATTGATGTGCACATGGCTCCATTGGAATTATTCTTATATTTGACAGTGATTTTGCTTTTCAATTAGGGTAGGGTAGAAAAAAACTGAAAAATGGAAGAAAAAAGTAAAAATCTCAGGTGAAAACCTCCTTCGAGGCTCCTCATATTGGCTCATTGATTGAAAACCTCAATGAGGTGATCAATGGGTTGGAAAAAAAGGAAAGAGAGAAAAGAGAAAAGATCCTAGGTGAAAACCAACTTTGGGGCACCTAGGGAGACCTACTAGTTGAAAACCTCATTGAGGTGGCTAGTAGGCCTAGAAAAAAAGGAAGGAAAAAAACAAAAAAATCTTGCTCCATGCATCTCTTTGATGAACTCGTGTACTCTCCAACATCTGCAAGCAACAAGAACAAGTTGGTACTGTAAGCAAAATTTGTCAAGCCTAGTCAAAAGAATCAAATTTTGACTTTCTCCTCCTTCACTAAAATGCACAAACAAGGAAAAGGCCATGCCAATCCATAACCCTCGTCCATTTTCACCATCCACCCATAATTCTCAAGCTTCTACCATTCAATTTGCTTGTTGTTATAAAAAACTACAAGACGCTCTGTTTTACTACAGGATACAAAAATACATAGAGCAGAATTTTCTTTTTTTCCATAACTTGAAAACCATGCATCCATTTTCCAAGTTATTTTAGTGAGGGGATGCACATGGATGATGGTGACATGCTCAAGAAATTTCAGCAAATTTCAGTGCATGGTTTTCGAGAAATGAACATCCATCACCTACAACCATTTTTACATTTTCTCTATATCTGTGCATCCATTGAAAAATATGTTTCATGGGGAGATGAACATGAATGATAGTAACATGTCCAAGCAATTTCAGAAAATTGTAGTGCATGGTTCCAAGAAATTTGCCTCCCTCAATTTCAACCATTTTTAGTTTTTCTCAAGATCTATGCATCAATTGACCACAATTGTTTTATGTGGAGGTGCATAAAGATGATGGAAAATTTCTCATAAAGTTTAAGGTCAATCCATTCTACCATTTGGGAGATATGGAAAAAACAAAAGGATGTCCTTTAAACCTATAGGATTCCCTGAAAACCTACAGTATTGGCCGTGATCAATTTTAAAAGGGGAAAACATAGGTTGCCTTCATCAAGCAGTGATAAGGATGGGGAACCCATCAACATAGTGAGGATTCATCAACACTCTCCTATACTAGAAATATTCAAAGGCACAATTGGATGGGTTTCTTTAAAAAAATTGAGGGCATATGATGATGAAGTAGCCAGAGATTTGTAGTCATCTTCAGCATGGAGGTACAAAAGTCAAAGAATCTCCTCTAGATCTTAGTAGTGACATCAGGATCATTGGCATCACCATCCAATACCATCACATCAACATCAACTCAGTAGAAGCGTGTAGGTATCTCCAACGACTATTAGGTAGGTACAGTTATGCAATATTTTTGACCTGTTCTCTTGGGCATATTATAGTTAGAAATTTGTTGTCAATGCATGATAGATGAGGTTTTATAAGCTAAGGATGGGTCACCAGTCTCAGCCGCCTTGAACTATTTAATTTCAGTTCACTCCTTCACTCATGCAATATTGAAAAGTCAAATTATGAAGTGCGATGATTTCAAGGAATAAGGACAACAGTTGAAAGAAGAAATTTTTGCAAAGGCCAGGTCACCAGAGCAATCCAAGCCCTCCATCCACTTCATATGCAATATCTATTCATCATTCATACATCCCATTTCATTCTTGAAAAGACAAACATATCATCCTCTCCATTTTCACAAGCCTACACTACTCCCTTTGAGCCCTAGCATCATTATCCAATCCCTCTTCATCATTTCACTCTCATATAGTTAGAAGACCCTGAAGGACGAGGATTGACTACTACATGAAAGAAAAATGTTGCTACAACATGTAAGAAATGAACAAATTATGCTAAACCCCAAGATGACAAAGATTAAGAGAGACCCTATGAAAACAGAAAACTCCAAGGCCATTAGGCAATCATCTAGGCCACAAGAGACAAGATGAAGGCCACAAAATGAAATGGGGCATTCATTATGAAAACAGAACTCAAACTGCAGTGATAGAAAGAGGGTTTCCAAGAGGTCTCTAATCAAGGATAATTTTAGGGGCGAATGGGGTTTTAAATTTTTAGTGGGCGAATATTTTGTATCATAGTACATTTTTACAAATCACCTCAAATAGCCCACCTTATTTTAAGGGAGAGGGTAAAAAAGGTAAATTTAGCCCTTGAAATTAGGACTTACAACCTTCCATTCGCCCTTTTTCAAGAATAGGTTTTATTTAAGTGAATCCATTCGCCCATTTTCAAGAATAGGTTTTATTTAAGTGAATCCTATGGGCCAAATACCATATTTGTAAAAGAGGTATGGTAAATTAATAAAAATATAAATAAATGAGAGGTATGGTAAATAAATAAAACATTTTTTATATTTACTCCATAAGTCACCTTATATACATGTAAGGGTGTAAACAAATAAAAATATAAGTAAAGTGGAGGTATGGTAAATAAATAAAACGTCTTTTTATACTTAGTCAAAAGGTATGGTAAATAAATAAAAATATAAATAAACTAGACATATCCTAAATAAATAAAACATATTTTTATATTTAGTCCATAACCCTCATTTTATTTATGAAGGCTCAAGAAAGAGGTTTTATTTAAGTGAATCCTATGGGCCAAATACCATATTTGTAAAAGAGGTATGGTAAATTAATAAAAATATAAATAAACTAGAGGTATGGTAAACAAATAAAACATTTTTTTATATTTACTCCATAAGTCACCTTATATTTACGAACACTCAAAAAATGGGTTATATTTAGGTGAAACCTATGGCCAAAATACTATGGGACAAATACCATGGACTAGATTGTTATTAATACCATGAAAAAAACCATTATTAACCCTAATATTAGAATTAATAAAAATAAAAAGGGCACATGGTATTGACCCATGGTATTCACCAAAATGGCACATGGTATTGACCCATGGTATTCACCTAGAATGTAGCCTATTTAAATGGGGGAATTAAACCAGCATGTAGCCTATGCTAAGATTCACTAGGACTTTACAAAGTTTTATTATTTAGTGAAAGACTCGCCAAGATCTTACAAGATTTTATAATTGAGTAAAATATTCGCCATGCCTGGTGAGAGATTCGCGAGAAAATTATATATACATATTATATTATTGATAAAATCGCCTTCCATTTTTCCTATATACCATGGAGATTCGCCCATTTATTATATTTATAAATTTGGGGGGTTCTTAAAATTTTCCCTATCTCTAATACCTTTATGGCTTTTGTCTAAGGCCTAAAATATGTTATAAAAATGGGAGAAGGGTAGGGAAGTCAAGTAAAGGTCTGTCCTAACCTCAAACTATCATTTACACTCAAAAAGAGTATACTATAGTTTTAACAGGGTTTCTTGTAGGTTTCCATTAGTTTTGACAGGAATTACTATTGGATATCTTAGTTCTCATCTAAATTCATTTTGAAGGTGTTAGAGGTGTCTGAATGGTGGAACAAGGTAGTAGAAGATTTATAAGGGTGTAGAAGACCTTGCCAAACTAAAAAATATTTGAAAACCAATATTGAATAAGGGGAAGAAGGCAAGCTAATGGTCTCAAGAAACAACGATTTTTTCTTTGCACAAATATGTTTTTGGGATTTTGATTGCAGAACTTGTAGCGAATAATCTTAATGAAAAATAGGCATGCCACTAGGGACATATATGAGGCATGGTGATGTCACTAAGTTGCTCAGAGGATGAGAAACACTTTCAGCAAGGGGGTATTATGGGCCTCTAAATTATAAATTAAGGCCCATGCCTCTAAATTAAAACATAAATTGAGGCCTATGACCATCCTTCAGGACATTAAACCTCTCTTTCTACATTAGATAATGTATTTTTAACTTTAATATATTCATTAGGAAGCTTTATGAATAACTGCATATTTGTGCCTAATATTATTTAATTTTGTGGAATATTATGAGAATATTGGGCATATTATGAATATTTGGAGCAGGAGATAATTTAGGGACATGTGCCCTACTATAGGAGGACCAATAATAAATAATAAATCAACAAGATAATATGGAATGATGGCACAGATTCCTCCATTCATGGGGAATGATTCCAAATCATTTTTTATAAGTACCAAGTTGAATTTTCCTCTAGGGAATGATTGAGAAAATGTAGGAATGTGTTCCCTACCATTTAATGAAGATTGCTAATATTGGGGACCATATCCACTAACAAAAGGATTTTAATGGGGAAAGCTTCCTCCATTCATAGGGAAGGATTCTTAATCATTTTCTATAAGTGCTAAGTCGACTTTTCCTCTAGGAGTAGATTTTCATTAGTGTTCTTGTGGAAAAAACTCATATTTTTTCATCTCCATTGTATTTTATTACAGGGATGTAATTCTATTGATGAAAATAATGAATATTGGCGTCATTCGCATATTCTAGATCTTGTTCTCCTCCATAGATATCTTAGTTTCCTTGGGCTTGGCCATTCGAGGAACCTCAGAGCCCTTTTATATCGTTTTCTTTCCTTCTTTTCACTTCTTATGCAGATGCATCTCTAGTTTTTATTTCTTTCTATTTCTGCATTTAGTATTAATGATTTCTTGTTGTAGGATTGAGATAAATTGTTGCTAGAAGTTCTTTTGCAAGATGAAAAAAATTATTTCATCCTTGGGAAAGCTTTGTAATTTCATAGTAATCATTGACCTGCTTGGATTAGCCTTATTATCCCTAAATCTAGATTGTTGGACCTCCTTTTTAGAAAAGAATAGTAAATTTCTGCTATTTTTTAGAGCATGCTAAAAAGATTCAATCAAGTTGTTTCCACTTGAATTAGATCACAAAAACATTTTGGTTCATATGAAAAAATACCCCATTGCATTTTCACTTGATTTGGTTAGGCATTTTTAGATTTACTAGCTCCCTAGTTTTAAAATTTCTTTATTTTCTAATATTAACGTTTTTAATTTTTTTTTGCATGGGTTAACAGAGGTAATTTTGAGTGAATACACTTGGAATGGGGACCTAAGACATCATAGTTAATAAAAAAAAATGTTCCATCCAATTTGGAGTTGATTTGCTTAGTCATTAAGCCCCCACCAATTTCATCATTTCACAAGGAAACTTCTCCAAGCTTCTTGAGCAAATCCATCCATCTCCCAACTTTGGTTTTGAGTTCTAAAGTAGTTTCAAGTAGCGAAACCCTCGAACCCAAAGCTCTGAAACTAAATGTTACGCAACCAACTCAAAAAATAGAAGAAGAGATAGCTCAACGAATTCAAAATAAGCCTCTTCTAGTGGGAAACCTCCTCTACATTATGCAAATGAAGGATTCTTGGATGATACAAATGAAAAAACCTCCCTTGTATATATAGGACTCTAAGGGGCCAGAATATAGTCAGAGCTGACATAACAATAATAATGTAAGGGCACAAAAATAACAATATGCGGACAACATTGGCACAAAAATAACAGTAAGGGGCTATAATGAAGATGATAATGGGGGAATACACTAGTTTTATATGGACCTAACAGTTTCAATATGTCCTACTTTCCCATAGTTAAAGCATTTAAAGGTATTCTAACTTTGTATTTTCCATATACCTTTGCGATTCTTCTCACAAAATATTCTTCGTCTTCATTTGATTCCATATCGGAGGTATCACTTCATTCATGCTCTTGATTCATTTTCTTATTTTGAGATTTGAAGGATACTTCTTGTTTAAATGGCTTCTCTTTATCAATTATGATTTCCTATGTTATGACAATCCCATACAATTCATCCATTTTATGTTTGTCAAGATCCTTCATTTCTTCAATAGTTGAATCTCTAGCTTAAAATATTAAGTGGAGTGATATTAACACTTTTTCAATTTATCTTACAACCTTATATGAGTTTGGAGCTTTACCTTATTAACCTTATAATCACCTTTAAATATAGTTTCATGTTTTTCCCATGTTCCCTTTGCGGATTCATAATGCATCACATTGAGAAAATTTGGTTATTATAGACCATGAAAGCTAGTATTCATGGCTTCTACATTATGTTCATTGGCCTTCATTCTATATTTATTTATTAGTGGAGTTCTTGGATCCTTATAACTATTCAAAATCAATTGCGAATGGTCAAAGTGAATAACCATTAGATAATTTTTCATCCTCATTATCCATAAAATAATTTTTGTTCCATCAGATAATGGGACCTTGTTTGTGTAGAAACTATTAACTAGCAATGTGTAGTTCTATCCTCTGCCTTCTAGTTGTTATAATATTTTAAAGAAACCTTCTCTCATGCTTATTTTCGAGAATGCACTTATATTGAGGGTTCATTAACCCAATATCAGATGATCTTTACTTATTTAAGCATTCATGAACCATAATAAAACAAATAAATATGATGGCCTTCAACATACCAAAAATGAAATTATGGAAAAAATCTTGAGATCATGCCCTCGAAATATGTTTTAGGACCAATCACAAATGTTGACTTCCACATTGTATATATCTAAACTATTGAAAAATAAAATGAAAATTTAGCCAAAATTTCCCCTCAATCTCTCCTTAGTACACTTAAAATTTAACCATTTGAAGCATCCAATAAAATATTATATTGAACATTTTGATGACTCATTCACTCCACAATTACATATTTACCTTCACATATTTTCATACACATTTACTTCCTTAAATTCCCAAGGATACAATTTTTTCATAAAACGTTTGTTTGGGGAAAAATAGTCCAATGTTCTTTTTGTCCAACCATTACAACTTCTCACTACAGACAACAATTTCCATTGTAATTCTTCGCTAAAAAAAATTTCAAAATACAGTGCTAGAACCTCAAAATATCTATGAATTTTTACCATCTAAATATCCATAGAAAGACTACCATGAAGATAAAAGCCATTGACATAGTGAAAGAGGTGGGTGACAATCAATATCCACTTGGAAAAAATCAAATTTTCTCATTACATTGGGAAAAATCTAACAAATCCTAGGTGACGAGGACAAGCTGAGGAGAACCTAAGCTTAGCAATCATTTGAGGATAGGAAACTAGTTGATGTGCCTTCTTCTATGACTGTGCTAGGTATGACCATATAGTAGGCATGTACTATAATCTAGAAAGGCACATAAGATAGAAGGTGATATCTTTCCAGTGGAATCCAATCAAAATAAGTGACCAAACTACTTGAAGGGGGTGTCGTAGGAATAAGAGAGATCCCCTCTTTCTCTATGGGAGTGGGATAAATGGTCTCGTGCATATGAGGAATGGGCTGATTTACCTCAAGTTCATTCGCAACTAAAGACACCAAAAGAGCCTGAGTGGTATGAGGTTCACTCTCTACCTGAAAGGTATGGTCAGTTGAAGGCGGTGCTGAAAATAGCAACAAGAAATGACAAAAATAGAATTGATAGAAATAACATTGTTATAAATAGTAGTTCAGCCAGTGTTGATCTTAGCAACAATGGATGGAAAAATGGAAGTGCTAAAAATAGCATTCTATATATAACATTTCAGGATACCTTCCTATTTTAGTTAGTCCATAAACTAAAATAGTGAAGTAAAATTCGAATTTCATCTTAGCAGTAGTTTGTAAACTAACTAGTCAATTCATCTTGAGTTAATTAGTGTAGGAAAATCAAACATGAAGTCTATGTAGGGACATGAAATAGTTTCTCCATTAACTAAGGAATTTATCCATCAGTTAAAGAGATAAGAGTGAGTTGTAATTAGTTGACTTAGCTAACTAAGTCAACTCTAGTTAGATTAATTCAAACAGTTTGTTGAATTAAGTAAGTTCAGTTAGTTAATACTTGCATGCATGTAACTACTACACTTCAGATACTTAGTATTCTCTCATAAATAACCCATGCATGTCAGCTTAGATAGAGACCCAGTTGAGATCAAATGGAGGGGAAATGTACTATGAATTGCTAGAATATTCCATTGTGAATATTCCTTGCATGCAGAAGGAATTATTTCCTTGAGGATTGCACAATTACTTATTTAGATTTAGTGAGTGTGATGAGACCAATTCACACATGTGGCATCATTGGACCCCAAGAAAAATTGTGTAAGGAAATAGGAGACTTGGGGGGCTTGAGGAGGACATAAATAGTGTCTATTCAGTCTGTGAGTTGTATTGTTTGATTGCAGAGAGAGCAAGATAGCTTGGGAGCTAATTCTTTTTGTAACTTGAACAATATTCCCACTTTTATGATAATAAAGAGTTGGGGTTTTACGCTGAGGCTTTCCCTAGGTTATATCTTCTGTGTTATGTGTGATTGACTTCCGATGCTCAGTTATATGTGTTCTCTTGATATTGCTCATTTAGATTAAGCTTCCGCAAAGTGTTGTAGAAGTAGATCTTATATTGTGTTTTAGTATATTGCATAATTTCTTGATCTACGGTGGGAATTTCCACATGGTATTAGAGGAAAGGTGATCAAAGAAAATAACATTCTACAAGAAGAAGAAGTTTGAAGTTTAGTTCTTGAATATAGAAATAAAGTTCTTATCACATCTCTATTTCAGCTATGGAATTCAGTGGTTTAAGACTCAAGTATGCCCTTGATGGCAACTTGAATTATATAGCCCAGAAGGATTGTATGGAGGCAACGTTATAGGATAACAGTCTAGAGAAATTCATTGATAAATAAATCCCCAAGCCAATGGATGTTACTCAACTGGCGGAATGGAATAAAGGTGTGGCTAGAGCAAGGAGAATCCTCCTAGAGGGAGTTCAAGATCACATTGTCTCAAGCCTCCTTGGGAAGGAGACTCCATTTTTGATGTGGAAAACATTCAAAGATTTATATCAGAACAACAACGATTAGAGGAAGTTGGCGTTGAAGGAAAAGCTTCGTAAGATCAAGTGCGAAAAGGGTAACATGATCTCTACATATCTGAACAAGCTCACCACTTGCAAGGCTGAGCTTGGAAGTGTAGGGATCACTACCGTTGATGATGACATGGTGAGTCTTGCACTCCTCGGTCTTCCTAAGAGCTGGGATAGCTACCAAGACTTGATTAATGGAGGAGAAAAACTGCCAGATTGGGAACAACTTTGGTCAAATCTGATGCAGGAGGAAATCAGAAGAAGCACCAAAGATGGATCCCTCACCCAAACTCTCCCCCCCACTTTTTTAGGGAACAAGTCGAATCCAACCAAAAGAAGTGACGAAATCACTTTAAAGTATAAGAATAATTCCAATGGAGCCATGTGCACATCAATATGATAGACAAAATGATGTGTAGGCTTGAAATATATGCTTTAACATGTACCTATATTTCAGAGACCAAATGATTTGACTTTGATGATATCAAGCACAATTGAAGAAGAGAGTCTTCCTGCAACTTAGCGACTTTCTGGAACCATATTTCAATATAGTTATGATGACCCTGGTCCACTTATAAAATATGATTAGGAATCATTCCCCGTGAATGGAGGAAGCTTTCCCCACCAAAATGCCTTGATTAGTAGATCTGGTCCCTTGACTAGTGGAACTGTTATGAAACCAGCTCAAGAAGAGATAGAAAAGATAGATCAACACCTTAGAATTCAGCCTCTTCGAGGGGGAAACCTCCTTTACATTACATAAATGAAGAATTCTTGGATGATACAAATGAAAATACCTCCTTTCTATATATAGGAGTCTAAGGGGTCATTACATATTCAGAGCCGACATAACAATAATAATGTGAGGGCACAATAATAACAATAATGGGCTTCTATGGGGCACAATAGTAACAATATGGGCACTACATGGGTACATCAATATAATAAGTGGGTTATACTAATAACAATAAGGGGTTACGCTAGTAGTATAGGGGCCTAACATGCCCCTCTCCTTCAAAAAGCGTTGTCCTCAACACTTGAGTAGTTCTTGATGTTTCTGTATAAAATTCTTCTCCTCCCATGTGGAATCTTCACTGGGTAAGTTCTTACACTTGATGAGATACTCTGAAATTGATTGATTTCGTAGCTGTAGGGTTCTTGTTTCTATGACTGCTCCAGGTGCCAATATGATTTTTCCTTCCTCTTCAATTTCTGGCAATATTGTTTGAATTGGGCTCTTTTGCAACTTTTGAATAAGTGTCCATACTTCTTCATCCTTCTTCCATTCATCCCTTGCTTCGTTTATCCAATCTAGTTGGATAATATAAATAGCACAAAACAATTCTTCCACATCGTCATCCTTGAAGAGCCTTCCCATTCGGTAAGGTCGCCATTTTTTAAGTGCCTGTTGTTTCATTTGATTTTTTACCGAAATGGTGTTATCCTTTAAAAGTTGGAGAACTTGTTGTTGATGCTCGATGTGATCTTTCCTTGCTTGAACCCTTTTCTTCTTGATATGTCCTTCTATCTTGATAGTTTGAGGAGTGGTAATTCTTTCCAATGCTTTACAAGATATGGTCTTATTCATTTCTTCTTTCTCTGGGGTGGGGACCTGGCATATATCTTCTTATTTTGTTGTTTCTTGATCCTTTTCTTCCTCCTCTTCATATTCTATGTAAAATAATTTATTCTTAGCACACTTATGACCTTTAGTGCATTTGGTATCACAATTGTAACAAATCCCTTTTTCTCTTTTTTCTTCCAATTGTTGTGGTGTAACCCTTGTAGGTCGTGGAAGGCTAGGAGAAACAACACTTACATATTTATAGTTGTGAGGGGTACACTTCTGAGTTTCCATAATTTTGCTTTCCACGATGTCACAAAGCCCTTTTATGCTTTCCAATTGTTGTGGTGTTGCTCTAAAGAAGGTGTTGCTCTTTGTATCCTCATAATGTGCTATCATTTCCTCCATGAAAATTGACCACGTAACAAGTTGTTTACGAGAACAAAGCCCTTTGTACCATAAAAATTGATCTGGTTCTAAATATGAAGATGCAATACATACCTTTTGTAACAGTTGTACACCATGCATATCAAAATATTGCTCCATCTGAAGTATCCAATTTACTGGATCCTTGCCATCAAACTTCCTCATCTTGCGCTTTCTTGATTTTAGGAGCTCTACTTTTAAACGACTATAACTCTGTACTTTTCGATCTTTAAGTTCTGAAATTGTGATCTGTAGTAGCCCTCTGTGTCCTCTTTCCAATGCCACCAGTTTGATCCAAATTGGATTCTCCAAGAAAGAGTTCTGCACAATCTCCCAAGATGACCTGATTATAGACTAGTTCAGTAGAGCGAACTTGTATGATGTGCCATGAGTCACTGTTTCAACCTTTGGATCTAAAAAGTGCATACAATAAACTGCAGTCTGTCCTCTTTCTATACCTTCTTATGAAATTTCAATCTGATCCCCAGAGAGAAAGTTATGACGATTTTCCCCAGGTCACCTGTTTTGAATGTAATTCAGGAGTCTGGAAAAAGACCAACTTCCTTAGATCATATCTCTGCAAATATCACGCGAAAAGCTCTGAAATTTAGACCCAAGGTTCAGAGTGATTTCATCTCAAATGGTTCTTTTTGCGACTTCTGAAATGTCACAGAAAGAAATTTATAGCGGAAATTCCACGATGACCTATTTGGAGCAGCGAAACCCTAGAATCCAAAGCTCTGATACCAAATGTTATGAAACCAGCTCAAGAAAAGATAGAAAATATAGATCAAAACCTTAGAATTCAACCTCTTCGAGGGGGAAACCTTCTTTACATTACACAAATGAACAATTCTTGGATGATACAAATGAAAATACCTCCTTTCTATATATATGAGTCTAATGGGTCATAACATAATCAGAGCCGACATAACAATAATAATGTGAGGGCACAATAATAACAATAATGGGCTTCTATGGGGCACAATAGAAACAATATGGGCACTACATGGGTACATCAATATAATAAGTGGGTTATACTAATAACAATAAGGGGTTACACTAGTAGTATAGGGGCCTAACAGGAACACATTCCTAGATTTTCTCAATCATTGGAGTTCCACAATCTGTGCAATAATTCCATAATATCTTGTTGATTTATTATTTATTATTAACTTCCTATAGTAAGGAACAAGTCCCTAAATTATCTCCTCCTCCAAATCTTCATAATCTTCCTAATATTCTCATAATATTCCACAAAAGGAAATAATATTAGGCATAAATATAGAATTATTCATAAACCTTCTTAATGAATATATTAAAGTTAAAAGAAAGGTTTAATGTGTTGAAAGAAACATGGAATATTTGAACATAGATTTGCGAAAGTTTCTACAATAAATCCTTACTAATCGCGAAAGTCTAGAAAAGGAAAATCATGATGAGAACAAAATAGGTGTTAATCATAATTTGATAGACTCTAATGCTGGATTTAAGACGCACTACTTTGCACTAGGTTATATGACTAAGTTTGATGGCAATGATCCTGTAACTTGGATACCACAGATGGAGAAATATTTTGATATACATAATGTGCAAAACACACAAAAGGTATGCATTGAAACTTTATATTTGGAACCCAATTAATTTGTATCGTAATGATGGCTTCGCTCTCATAAAAAAAAATTGACATTGTCAATTTTTATGGAGGAAATTATGGCACATTATGAGGATACAAATAGCAACACCATCTTTAGCCAATTGGTAAATCTTAACAAAAGGGTTCAATGGTGGAGCACATTGAGGACATAAAAAAATTGAATATAAGCGTAAAATATATTCAATACGAGCATAAGACTGATGTGTTCATATGAAATTTAAAGGATAATATACAACATGAGGTTACCCTCTGCGAACTCAATTCATTGAGAAGGTACTCAAGTTGGCAAGAAAAATTGAAAGAAAAATTATGGCAACAAGGAAACCTACCACTCACAAGTATAAAGATGGAAGTGTTGTTGTCCCTAGCCTTGCACAACCTACAAGGTTGACACCACAAAAATTGGAAGAAAAAAGAGAAACAGGGCTTTGTTATAGTTGTGATAGAAAATACACTAAAGCTCACAAGTGTGATGAGAAGAATTTTTTTTACATATATTGCGAAGAGGAGGAAGAAAAGGAACAAGAAACATCAAAAGAAGAGGATATACACCAGGAACAAACCCTAGGGAATGAATAAATGAATCTGACAATTTATTGTAATGCATTGGTAGGAATTACCACTCCTCAAACTCTCTATATAAAAGGACATATGAAGAAGAAATAGGTAATAGTGTTGATTGATTCAGGCAGTACCCATAATTTTATTCATTGTAAGATAACCAAAGAATTGAATATCTTCCTATATCCTGCACTAGAGTGTCAAGTGATGGTTGCAAATGTTTATTTTGGGTGGAATCGGATGTGCCCTGCCCTCAAAATTTTAATGAGTATTAATGAAAATATGGTGAAAAGCTTCTAAGAGACAAATATCAAGTCTAATTTAATCTTAGTCGATGATTAGATACTTAATATCAGTCATTGATTCATCAACAAGAAAATTATAAGAGGAGGTTTGGGGACCAATTGGAGATACACCAAGTGAGCATATTGATCAATCAGTTTCATTTTCTGGGACACAATTTGATGAGAGAAACGAAATAGTGATCTATTGCAGTGAGAGGAGAAGAAGCAGAGATTTGGATGAGAAGGAAAGTTTTGAGGCAAAGAGTATGTGGAAGAGAGGAAACTTGAGAGGCAACAAGATAGTACAAAGGTCTACGCAGACCAGGAGGGGCTCACGTAGAGCTTACGCAGTCCTGGAGGGGCTGACAGAGAGCCTACGTAGTCCTAGAGAGGCTCACATAGCGATAGTGTAGAGTGTCATTTATAGTTTGATATTTTGTTAGAGAAGTGAAGTTGTGAGCTGGGATGGTTGAATGATAGTGTTCATCCAGTAGATCGATCCAGTGGTTGGAGTGATGTAGTCCTTTGTTGGGAGTGATATATTACTCATCAGATTAATTGGGGCTTGGGGATGAGGTAAACCCTCGTATGTATTTCCTTCTTTCATTATTTATCTATTAGCTTTTTCATTGTGAGAGGTAACTTGTTGTACTCAGATCCATCTTGCTTAATAATATAAAACCCCTTATCTTTTGCACCAATTTTCCCATGTTTGGAAGGAAAAGAAGTTGAATTAAGGTGTATCGAAGAGGAATAAAGAAAGATATTCAGCTCTAATGGCATGAAAAACATTCTTAATAAAGAAAAACAAGGCATAATTGCACAATTATGTTCGCTAGAGGTTCCCACATCGAAATCATCTATTTTTGTACATCTCCAAAAAGTTTTGAACAATCATTCCAAAGTATTTCAGACCACCAAAGGCCTTCGACCTATTTTTGATCATGATCATGTTATTTGTTTGATTCCAGGAATTGTTCCTCTAAACATCACGCCCTACAAATATCCCTATGCCCAAAAGAGTGAAATTGAATGTACAATTTCATAAATGTTAGAGGCTACTATAATTCAACCTAGTCAAAGTTCTTTCTCTGCTCCAGTAGTATTGGTTCACAAGAAAGATGGATCATGGCAAATGTGTCTGGATTTTAGGTAGCTTAAGAAGCTCACTATTAAAGACAAATTTCTCATTCATGTCATTGATGAATTATTGGATAAATTACATGGAGAAAATTACTTCACCAAGTTGGATATTCATTTAGGATATCATCAAATCAGAATGAATATTAAAGACATTGCAAAAACATTATTTAGAAATCATGAGGGTCATTATGAATTTTTGGTCATGCATTTTGGCCTTACTAGTGCACCTTATACATTTCAAGCCTTGATGAATTCCATTTTCAAACCTTTCGTTAGAGAATTTCTTTTAATATTTTTGATGATATAATAATCTACAACAAGTCTTGGTAGGATCATGTTCAACATGTTGAAATGGTGCTCAAATTATTGGAGGAGAAAAAATTATATGAAAATACCTCCAAATATTTCTTTGGAGTATAGGACATCGAATATCTAGGTCATATTGTATCCCATGAAGGTGTTAATGTAGACCCTAGCAAAAATAAATCCATTAAGGTATGGAAAATTCCCACATCCAGAAAGCATATGCAAGGATTTCTCAGGTTGATTGGGTATTATCTCAAGTTTGTTATGAATTATGGGAGAATAGCAACGCCTCTAAACACATTAGTGAAGAAAGATGCATTTTATTGGACTCCAGAAGAAACAAAGGCATTTCAACATATTAAAGAGGAAATGTGGCAAGCACGGTATTAGCTATGCTAGGCTTCACAAAAAGCTTTATTGTGGAATGTGAAGCCTCAAGAAATGGAATTGGTGTTGTTTTAATGCAAGAAGGAATACCCATTTCTTTTGAAATTCGTCCAATCAAGGGAAAGTATTTACACAAATCTATTTATGAGAAGGAAATGTTACCAATACTACATGTACTTAAGCAATGGAAACCTTAGCAGATGGGAAGACACTTCAAGGTAAAAATGTATCATGCTAGTCTTAAATACCTTTTATAACAAATATTATCTTCAGAAGAGTAGAAAAATGGGTCCCAGAGATGTTCAGTTATGTCCTTGAAATCATCCAAAAAAAAGGAAGCAAAATGTTGTTACAAATGCACTCTAAAGAAAGGATGATGATGTGGAAGAATTTCTTTGTGCCATTTTATTTATCCAACCAAATTGGATAAATGAAGTAAGGGATGAATGGAAGAATGGCTAAGTAGTGTGGGCACTCATTGAAAATTTGTAGCAAGATCCTAGTATAGTTGATCAACTAGTCATTGAAGGCTTAGAAGCAAATATCATACATTATTCTTTTGTTGATCCTATAGCAGATTACATGGAGGTTCTTTTCATCACAAGTTTTCAAACATCTTTTCTCTATAAGGACAAAATACATCAATAGTTTCCGTTATGTATCACAGCCTTGATTATGTGGAAACATGATCAAATTATACTTCTAAGTTTATTGATAATCAGTCAAGCAATCCATTTGGTTTTGTAGCTTCTTAACTGGCTTCATTGGCATTTATGTATTATTTAAGTCAACCCGATTTTCCCATCATCCACTTATTATTCTGATATATCCAGTTAATATTTATTAGGCCCCTATACTACTAGTGTAACCCCTTATTGTTATTAGTACAACCCCCTTATTATATTATTGTACCCATGTAGTCCCCATATTTTTACTATTGTCCCCCATAGAAGCCCATTATTGTTCTTATTGTGCACTTACATTATTATTGTTAGGTCGACTCTGATTATATTATGATCCATTAGACTCCTATATATAGAAAGGAGGTCTTGTCATTTGAATCATCCAAGAATTGTTAATTTATGTAATGTAAAGGAGGTTCCCCCCTCGAAGCGGATGAATTATAAGGTATTGATCTATCTTTTCTATATTTTTGTGAGTTGGTTTCATAACATTTGGTATCAGAGCTTTGGATTCTAGGGTTTTGCTGCTCAAAATAGGTCATCATGGAATTTTAAATATAACTCTTTTTCTGCGACATTTCAGAAGTGAAAAAAAATCCATTTGAGACAAAATCGCATTGAACCTCAGATCCGAACTTCAAAGCTTTTCACACTATATTTGCAAAGACATGATCAGAGGAATTTGGTCTTTTTGCATACTCCTGAATTAAATTCCAAACAGGTGACCTTGGGAAAATCATCATAACTTTTGTTTCGAGCATCAGATTGCAATTTGATAAGAAGTTACAAAAAGAAGACGGACTGTAGTTTCTTGTGTATATTTCTAAGACTCGAAGGTCAAAATAGTGACACGTGGCACTTCATACAATTTCTCTCTTCTGAAAAGGTATATAATCAGGTTATCTTTGGAGGTGTTCATTAATCTTTCTTGGATAATCTAAATTCGATCAGACTGGTGGCATTGGAAAGAGGACACAGAGGACTACTGCATATCACAATTTTAGAACTAGAAGAACCGAAATTACAGAGTTATAATCATTTGAAGATCGAGCTCCTAAAATCAAGAAAAGGCGATATGAGGAAGTTTGATGGCAAGGATCTGGTAAATTAGATACTTCAAATGGAGCAATATTTTGATCTACATGGTGTACCACTATTACAAAAGGTATGTATTATCTTCATATTTAGAACCGGATCAATTTTTATGGCATAAAGGTCTTTGTTCTTGTAAACAACTTGTTACTTGGTCAATTCTCATGGAGGAAATGATAGCACATTATGAGGATACAAAGAGCAACACCTTCTTTAGAGCAACACCACCAAAATTGGAAAGAGTAAAAGGGGTTTGTGAAATAGTGGAAAGGAAAATTATGGAAACAAGGAAGTCTACCCCTCACAACTATAAAGATGGAAGTGTTGTTTCTCCTAGCCTTCCACAACCTACAAGGGTTACACCACAACAATTGGCATAAAAAAGAAAAAGGGGTTTGTTACAATTGTGATAGCAAATGCACTAAAGGTCATAAGTGTGCTAAGAAGAAATTATTTTACATAGAGTATAAAGAGGAGGAATAAAAGTATCAAGAAACATCAAAAGAAGAGGATATACGCTAGGACCCAACCCCAAAGAAAGAAGAAATGAATTAGACCATTTCTTATAAATAATTGGAAAGAATTACCACTACTCAAACTCTCAAAATAAAAGGAAATATCAAGAAGAAAAGGTTCAAGCAGTGAAAGATCACATCAAGCATCAACAACAAGTTCTCCAACTTTTAAAGGATAATGAAACTTTGACGCAAGATCGAATGAAACAACAGGTAGATCAACATCGTAGTGAAAAAAATTTTGACGTAGGTGATTAGGTATTTTTACTGCTACATCTCAAGAAATCTATTTATGAGAAGGAAATGTTGGCAATACTACATGCACTTAAAAAATGGTGACCTTACCAAATGGGAATACACTTCAAGGTAAAAATGGATCATGATATTCTTAAATACTTTTTAGAACAACTATTATCTTTAGAAGAACAGAAAAAATGTGTCACAAATATATTGGGTTATTCCTTTGACATCATCTATAGAAAATGGAAGCAAAATTTTGTTGCAAATGCACTCTAAAGAAAGGATGAGGATGTACAAGCATTGTTTTGTGCTATTTCTATTATCCAAATAGATTGGATAAATGAAGCAAGGGATGAATGGAAGAAGGAAAAATAAGTATGGCCACTTATTCAAAAGTTGGAAAAGATCCCAATTCAAAAAATATTGCCAGAAATTGAAGAGGAAGGAAAAATCATATTGGAAGCTGGAGCAGTCATAGAAACAAGAACCCAACAGCTATGAAATAAATCGATTTCAGAGTATCTCATCAAGTGGAAGAACTTACTCAGTGAGGGTGCACATGGGAGGACAAGAACTTTATACAAAAGCATTAAGAACTACTGAAGTGTTGAGCACAACAATTTTGGAAGGAGAGGGGCATGTTAGGCCCTATACTACTAGTGTAACCCCTTATTGTTCTTACTACAACCCCCTTATTATATTGATGTACCCATGTAGTGCACATATTGTTACTATTATGCCCCATAGAAGCGCACTATTTTTATTATTATGCCTTTACATTATTATTATTATGTCAGCTCTGATTATATTATGACCCCTTAGACTCCTATATATAGAAAGGAGGTCTTTTCATTTGTATCCTGCAAGAATTGTTCATTTGTGTAATGTAAAGGAGGTTTCCCCTTCGAAGAGGCTGAATTATAAGGCGTTGATTTATCTTTTCTATCTTTTTGTGGGCTAGTTTCATAACAATATTCCTAACTTGTCCTAACTTTACTCTTCTAAAAATTGATGCAACCATCCAGTTTACTTTTTGACTCCATTTCCCAAAATATGCTAATAAAATTGAATACAATCAGTCTTCCAAAACCCATGTACAACCATAACTAGTATAATATTTTCAAGCAGCAAAGATAAATTTTACAGAAAGAGCCCTCTCTAGGATTGGAAGGGCTAGATTCCCATCCTGAAGTTGCTTTGATGTTATATTCTTGTGATTTGTCCGAAAACCTTCAAATTATAGCGTGTTAACATAATAATGACCATAGTTGGAATAGAATGTTTTATCTTCCTCAGAAAAGTGCATCAAATCTCATATTTGGTTGTTGATGGTGAAGAGCGATTAGACAACAGAAGGTTGTACCTTTCGCCCAATGACTCCATTGTTCAAGATCCAGAGCTTCAAAGTTAAAAGCATTTTGATAACCAAAGAATCCATATCCCAAAGCATTAATGGTTGTACAGAATGACAAGGTTTGTGGCAAACCTTTCGTTTAATGAAATTTTAAATGAATTATGGATGGGTTATCAGAATTTTAGCTCGATGAAGATTTTTTAACACGTGTGTTTATTTTTCAAATAAAGAGAATTTTCTCCTAACATTAAGATATGTGTTCTTGAGTTAGTTGCTGATTAATATGAAAATGGCATTAAATTTTTTCACTCTCAAATTCAATCATATAATTTCCGAGATCCTAAAGAGTTCTTGGAAAATCTGCCCTCTCCAAAGCAAGAGGAAATTGTACTACCTTTTGATTTATAGATTGAGGATGATTATGCTTTCAAGTAGAAAGCTGAAGAAGTAGTTTCAAGGTTTAATATTGAGGATACAACTAGTCAATTACTCAATGAAGGTGTAGAAGAAAATATCATACATTATGCTTTTGTTGACTCTATAGCAGATTACATGGAGGTACTTTTGAACTCAAGTTTTCAAACATGTTCTCTCTATAAGGACCAAATAAATCAGTAGTTTCTTTAGATATCACAACTTTGATTATGTGGACACATGATCAAATTATACTTCTGAGTTTACTCACAATCAGTCAAGCAGCCCATTTGTATCTCTAGCTACTTCACTAGATTCATTGGCATTTCTGTATTATTTAAGTCATCCTGATTTTAAACGATATAGAATAGGTAGTAGGGTGAAAATAAGCTCACGACTCTGAGCATTTTTCTAGTTTCAAATTCAATTTTCTTCTCAATGTTCAATGTTCAATATTTAGTATGCAGAGTAGTTTTGATTTCAGTTTGAGAATTCATAGAATAAGTTGCAGATTTGGGAAAAAACTAATGGAGAAGGCACTGATCTATAAACTCAGAGATTTGTGGTTCTTAGCACCTCCAAGGAGACTACCATCCCAAAGCTAGCTCCCATGTTAGGGTCCTATAATTATAGGAAATCTAATGATTTAGTTATTATTTGTTGCTCTCATTCTGAAGCATTTTGCTTGCTGACTGGCCCCACTTCATCTCCATGTTTCATCATGCTTTACTCAACATCCCGCTTTATCACCCACTTTCGTTGTTAACTCATCTTAATATTACCCCATCATAAGCTGAATACCTGCTTTCAAATCATTAAGAATAGTTTTCGATGACAAAAATGTTATACATTGTAGAGCTTCTCATTTTAAAGCCTTGGATTTTATTGAAATGTTCATAAAAAATAAGCCCAAAAGCTTAGTTCGTGCTCCATCTCCATGCGACATGCATTCACAATACCTAAGCCTAGCACACCTAACACCAAGAACAAGTGGGTAGCCCTGGGCTTATGTCGTCATAACACAATGTGACTATGGGCTTATATAAACCATCATTGAAAATGTTAAATCCGATAAAATAATATATATATATATATATATATCTATATCTATATATATATATATATATATATATATATATATATATATATATATATAATCCCTCTTTTTACCCCTTACTTCACAAAACCCTATGAATATAAAGTTTTGAACTTTATATTAATTTCTCCCCACAACCCTATACTACTTCGTCCCCCTGCAAAGTCAACCAATGGCCCACCCGACACTAAGAATTAAACCCCCTTCAATTTTATTTGCCTCGAGATTCATAAAAATGAATGAACAATTAAAATTCCATATCACAACCTCAACTCATTCAGCACTTAACATCCCAAAACAACGCGAGATTAGCTATTTTCGAAGCTTGCCTTTTTTCTATGTGGCAGCCCCATGTTATATAGGTTCCTCTAAAATAATATGACCTACCACTTTAAGGTGGTGTGATAAACCATTAACAATTTTGGTTTCGAATATAGAGTGGATTAATTTCAATTGAAATACAGAGAGTGGATTGATTTCAATTGAAATACAGAGACATGAGAATGCATAATATTTCAGAGCTACAGGTCAAACCATACTTGAGGTAGAATTATATAGCTACAGGCAATATGAGACTAAGGTTGTGGAATGAAATTCAAAGGTAAAAAATGGTTTGATAGCGACACATGAAATAAAATTCTCAAATGCCATGAATTTATTAAAGAAAATAAAAAGGAAAATTTCACATGAAATTAATGTACAAGAGACCAAATATAACACTCATGTAGATGCATTTCACGATAGAATATTAAAGTGTTATCATTTATAGGCATGGTGAAATCAATTTACATGTGTAAAATCATGTTACAGGTAAAAGTAAAAGAGTCTAGTGAGAATACTCTTCCAATCATACAAATCAACCCATGGTTTTGCAAAACCGTCTAGGTATTACAATGGTAAAAGGAATTTACATACAGATAAAATGAATTTATAGAGGAGTAATAGAAGCAAAAGTACACATGGTTTTGGTGCCGCTAATTCCTGGAAGGACAAAACAAAACCACAGATTGGAAAAAGCACATGCTTTTGTAGAAATTTAATTATAAATTTCATTTAAAATATTTTATAAATATTATTCAAATATAGATATATATTTTCCAAAATATTTTGTGACACTAATGGATGATAAAATAGTAGGTCAGTCACAGGATCAACCATCAATGAGGGAAGTCTCATATTATCAAGTCAGAGGATCAGCAGGTAGTTGAGTGAATTACTAAGAAAAAGAGAAATACATCGTGCTAGTTAATCTTCCAGCACGGCCTTAAATTTGGGTGAGAAATACATCGTGCTAGTTAATCTTCCAGCACAACCTCAAATTTGGGTCCACATCCTACCTTCTACCGCTTCCACGCCACCAACATTTACATAGCACATTCCACCAGAACTATTAATCTATAGTAGTTAGAGCTTTTTAGTTCCTCTATAGTCTAAAAATGTCTTATCTGCTAGAGGAAACATTTATTGTAAACAATTTGTAAATCTTGTATAAATACTTCTGTTTTTGAAGTATTAGAGGTGGATTGTTTGAGATAAAAAATATTAGTGATCTCTTGGAGCATTGTAAGTTATTTTGTAGCATTTGGTCTCGTAATTTTGATATATCATGTTCCATTTCTTCCTCTTCTTCATGAGTCATGCTAAAGCTTTTAGGTTCCTTACTAGGTGTCTCTAATTTTTGACTTTGGGGCATCAATTACTGATAATAATGCTTCACTATGCCCTTTGAACTCCTTCAAACTATTTTTTCAAACCAAGCTTATGAAAAAATTAAAAAACTACAAACATTTTTTTTACTTTGTAGGAGCTCGATATTGAATTTGATGTATCACTGTAATTTTGGATCTCCAAGGTCTTAAATTTCTTCATGGGATATCACTTTGAGTAGTCTTTCCAACCCTGCAATTCTGATCAATATTGGATTCTCCAATGAAGGGTTATCCCAAATATCACATGATGACCTAAGAATAGACTCGTTCAGTAGAGAGAAATTGTATGATGTGTTGTGGGTCACTATTTCAACCTTAGCTTCTGAATATGATATCCAAGCAATTACAGTCTGTCCGCGTTCTGCAACTTCTTACGAAAATCCAATCTGATTCTCAAAGCAAATGTTATGACAATTTTCCCAAGGTGACCTGTTTGGTATGTAATTCGAGGGTCTACAAAAACCCTAACTTCCTTAGATTATATCTCCAAAAATATATCGAGACAGGATCTGAAATTTGGATCCAAGGTTTAGACAAATTTCGTCTCAAATGGGTTTTTGTTTTAGCTTCTAAAACATCGTAGCGAACCACTATAGTGAAAATCCCACGATGACTTGTTTTAGCTTAAATTATGGAGCTTGCAAAAACTCTAACTTCCTGAGATCATATCTATGAAAATATAGCACGAAAAGATCTAAAATTTAGACGCAAGTTTCTGGCTGATTTTCCTCAAATGGATTTATTTTGTAGCTTCCGAAACTTTGTATCGAAAATTTTATAGAGAAAATAGCACGATGGCCTGTTTGGGGCATCAAAACGCTAGAATCCACAACTCTAATACCAAATGTTACGAAACCATCTCACAAAATGATAGAAAAGATAGATCAGGGCCTTAGAATTCAGCCTCTTCGTGGGGAAACCTCCTTTACATTACACAAATGAACAATTCTTGGATGATTAAAATGAAAAAAGCTCATTTCTATATATAGGAGTCTAAGGTGTCACAATATAACCAAGCCGAACTAACAATAATAATATCAAGGCACAAAAATAACAATAGTGGGATTTTATGGCTCACAAAAATAACAATAGTGGGATTTTATTGGGAAAAATAATAACAATATGGGGACAGTAGGGGTACAACAATAACAATAAGGGATACAACAACAATAGTAATGGGGGAATCACTAGTATTATAGAGACCTAACAAAATCCCTTTTAAATTCCATTAATAAAAGGTCAATATTAATCATATTGAAATGAGTGTGTTTTTGACTCACTATAATCCTTCATGTGGATGATATCCATAAAAAAGAGTTAAAGAGAATGACCTGTGCTGAGAGCGAGGCTCAGGGTTAGAGTGGTTACTTAACATAATACCTTGGTTAGTAGAATTTCTAGCATTCAAGTTCGAAGGAAAAAGGATATTACCTTCATTGCTCAGGTTGTGAATGTCTTTTTCTAAGGTAGTGAAAGGAAAATCCTTATCTAAGTTATCTTTCTTATAGGAGGTAGAGTTGATAAGAGCAAAATAGAAGATAGAAAGAAAAAACTTATTGGAGGAAGAATCAGAGACCTCGATTGAAGTGTATTGATTAAAGGGGTCGATAATATGAAGTTGGATGTGAGAAGAAACAATGTTATTTTTACAATAGGTTATACCACCAAGACACCTTCAAGATGATTTCTTGTTCCAAGTAGACCAAAGAATGAATCCATCAAGGTGAGGAACCTTAGATTCTTCATATTCTGAAGTTTCAATGAGAAAAATAAGGTCAATATCACTTGGGATCCAAATTAACATAGGACCTTTATGCCATGGGAAACCCCGACAGTTCCACAAGATGATCCTTAGTGATCGTAATCCTTATTTATCACTCGTATTTTGAACTCTATCTCGAATAATAGATTTCCCATTCCTAATGATAACCCATGCCCCATTTTTTCTTTCCTCCTTAGCCTTTTGGAATTCCTTCCTCATTTTAGATTTGTCTTTTGGAATCAGATCCTCATTTATAAATATTTTGGTTCCCTGTAGGCTGAGGGACTTCTTGAGTATATATAATTTGTGGTTATTGCAACTTACCTTAATATAGATTAGTCTATGTTTATTCTCAAGTAACTCTCCTACGTATATTGCTTCCATGATATAGGTTGTTTGAATTTGATATTTTTTTTAGTCATTTGTTTACTACTTCTAATGTGTTCTCATTATTTTGTTCTTCTATACCAACAACTATAAGGTGTAAAGATATTTTATGGTGCTCATGATGGGTTCAACCAATTTGTTAATTTCCTGTTTTATGGGTTTAATATCTAATTTACACTTTGTGTTATTCAGGGGTAAGTTATTATTTAGTTGTTCTTTTAGAATTTTAATCTTGGCTTTTAGGGAGTTCTTTTCTTCAATCATCGATTGTTTACTATGTTCTATTTGTTGAATGCTATCATTCATTCCTTGCAGTTCATTTTCAGGCGAGATTATTCCATTTTCTAGCGATTTATAATTTTTTTCAAGTAGTATCATTAATCATATTTTAAATTAGGTTTCTCTTTCTTCTTTTCACCTGTCTAAAGATTCAATGTACTCATAAATATTGTCTAGAGTAATTTTACTTGGTCTACCTTTGCTAGATGGGGGCTTAGATATGTAAGGGGAAGTACTTGTAATGTAAACAACAAAAACTTAACAAAAGTGGGTGAGAAGGAACGTATGCACCTGTGAGAGTCCAAATAATTGAGGTCACCCATAAAGATTGATTCCTTTAGCTAGAAACAAATGATAATTTGTTTCAAACTGAAGAGCTCCATTATCTTCTTAGATGACATCTAGTCACACCTCATATTTTGGTCAAACAGCTAAAAAACCAATTTTTTTTTTCTCACCTTGGCATATGACCCAAGGAGAGCACCTTAAAGGAAAGATCCACTTTATTGCAGAGATGATCACCAAAGTTTGTATTTAGATGTGAATTATGTATTTAGATGCAAAATGAGATCAAATCCATGATATATTCAGTATTGGCAAAGATCCACTGCACCACAGAGAAAATATCCAGTGCATCACAAAGAGTATCACCAAAGTACACGTTAGGTCCCTATATTGCTATTGTAACCTCTTATTGTTATTAGTCCAACCCCCTTATTTAATTTTTGTGCCCATGTAGTCCCCGTATTGTTATTATTGTGCCACATAGAAGCCCACTATTATTATTATTGTTCCCTTACATTATTATTGTTATGTCGGCTTTGATTATATTATGACCTCTTAGACTCCTATATGTAGAAAGGGGGTCTTGTCATTTGTATCATTCAAGAATTATTCATTTGTGTAATGTAAAGGAGGTTGTCTACTCGAAGAGGCTGAATTCTAAGGTGTTTATCTCTCTTTTCTAGATTTTTGTGAGCTGGTTTCATAACAGTGCACGACACTGTACAGAGAATCACCAAAGTCAGTATTTAAATGTCGCCTCACGGAGACCACTGAAACATATCATCGAAATCTGTATTTATATGTTGCAGAGATCACTAAAACTTATCACAAAATATCGCCATTGAACATATCACCGAGCTTTCATAATAAGCACCACAGAGAGATATCACCGAGGTTTCACTGAAGTCTTTATTGAGGTTTCACCGAAGTGTGTATTTAGGTGTTGTAGAGATGACTGAAACATATCACAAAAGATCAGTGAAAGACCGCCAAACATATCACCAAGGTTTCATAAGTAGACCAAAAAATATAGTAAAAAATGGCAATGTAAAAAAATGGTTTTTAAAAAAGTTATAACTTCCCATAGAGTTGCTCTATAATGCAATATCTATAACCTAATATTTTTTTATTATTTTATTTTATAAAATTCTTAAATTAAATCTAAAAGAAAAAAGGTATGGGGAGATATAGTGGTGCAAAATAATGATGTCATAACTATATTTAAATTTAACTAATAAACACATAAAAACATAATACATACAATGAACTTACAATATAACAATAGTTTTAAACATGGATATTCACCTCCACCTTACCATGGATGTTATTAACTTGTAAATAGGCTTTGTTATAATACCATGACCCATCATGGCTTATCAATACCACATGTACAAAAACCATAACTTATTTCCAAATCAAATATTTTATAAATATTTTATTGTGTTGAGATGCATTGTTGAGTCCTAACCTATTTTAATGTCCTATCCTAACCTATCATGTAAATCTTTTGACTCCATCTAATTATAAAAAAATAAAAAAGATAGTATTAACTGAAATAGAATATAGGTAAAAAAGAATAAGTAAATATGTTAATAACATATACCAACACCATTGATTATCAATACCATGTGCCCAAATGCCTATAATTCATTTGAGTCCCTATGTAACATTTTAAAAATATGAAGAGGTCTAAATACTACAAATACTTGATTTTAATTTGGTTTGGTCACACATATAACAAATAAACGTATACCAATACCATGTGCCAGAGAATATATATAACATTTTTTAAATTAAATATGAAAGCAAAAAAATTATGAATGAACTTTTATAATGTCCCATAAGCATTTTGGCTTGGAAGTTTAAATACCACATATATTTTATTTTAATTTGATTTGGTCACACAAGTAACAAATGAACACCAATACCATGTGCAGAAAGAATATATATATATATATATATTCTACTAGTCTAGATCCATCTTAAATTCCAATATACCCAGAGGTATTTTTTATTTTATTTTATAACATTTTTTAATTTAAGTTTGAAAGAAAAAGAAGTAGGAATGAAATATTTCAATGTCCCCTAAACATTTTTACTTGGTAAAATTATATAAAAGAAAAAAATATACGTATAATTAAAAAGTATATTTATAATTATAAGTAATTATGATTAATAATAAAAACATCTTTGATCCATCTTAATTCTGGATCTACCAAGGGCAGAGAAAGATCAAACTATTCATCTGGGCTGGTATAAACTAATATCCATAATGTAGAAGTTGACACTCAAATGTCAGGAATCGAAAATGTGAAATTTCTTCTCGTTCTCTAGACACTGTACCTCCACCGCAAGTGTCTAAACTGGGTGATCGGCTTTCAAACATGCATTTAGAAGCTGCAGAAGATGGGCGTGAAGAACAATGAGAATAAATATTAAACATTATGTCACTAATTTAACAGCCTTTTTATATAATTATGTCTTTATTAGTATCAAAGTTCGATTGTTTCACTTGTATAATTTTGAAAAGAAATTGTTGCCATGGAATAATAGGTTTGGCGTTATATTTATGTCATATCCAATTTCATTTTTGCAGGGGCATATTCTGTTTTGTTTTGCGTTAGATTCCTGCTAGATCAAATTTAAGGATTGGAAACCTAGAGAGAAACCTGCGAAAGGTGAATCTTTTCTAAGTGAAAAATTACTTTATATTTTAGAAGTGGAGGAGGTCACTGGAGACACTGACATAATCTAGCTGACATAATTGTTAGATGAATGAAAATGGGAAAGGAAATTACTTTTATATTCGATTAGAGTTATTTATTTTTTATTAGAAAGTTTTGAAAAGTTATATATTTAAATTTGTAAGTATGGAAGTGAATTTTTTGTGATTATATTTGGTTTTATTTTAATATGCAAGATTTAAATATGCCAATGTTTTGAAAATTATATTTAATATTTTGAGAAAATGTTTGTTTTTTTAATGATGTTTTAATTATTCTTAATTATATTGTTTTTTATAATAGTGTTATTGTTTATGATATTGATGATGATATTGTTTAGGATATCTATAGGATGTTGTGGTTATGATAGTGATTTTATTCAATATATTGATGTTAGATTATATTAAACTAAATAAAAAGGGAAAAACTGTCTATTAGCTCTTTACCAACAAATATTTTGTCAAAGCAATCAATGTAGAGCTAATCATAGCTCCCTCTATCTATCTAGGAAAGTGAGCTTCTTGATCAAATCCAACATGACTAGTGTAATATTTAGTGACTTGATACCTTTTATTTCTTATGGTGTAGGCATTTCTCCCACATTCTTCTAATCATTTACTATTGTTGTCCACTCTATGTGCTCTTGAACTAAGTTTAAACCGAACAACTGTAGATACATCACATTATTAGAATTTTAATCTTTCCTTGAGGGTCTTCATAATTCCCTTTGAGTTTATCATTGTTATATTTTCTTATGTACTTTAGTAGACCATATTACATCTTGATTAATACAATGCTCATTTATCATGCCATGTGGAAGAGTTCTATCTTATCAAATTATAGGCAAGATATACCAAGCTCATGCTTCCAAGCTTGTTTCTTCCACCAATCCTTTCTATAATATTTTTTAAAAAATCAATCTACTTTCTAATGAACAACTCTTTTCTGAAGATATGCATGCCTATTCCTTTCATATAGTCATCTAGTTGACTTCCTTTTAAATGCGTTTATTCTTTCCTTGAAGTTGAGACTCCTTGCTTTAATTATATGTTCTTGCTACAACTTGACTATCCTCATACTTGCAAGCTTATTTCATAATCTTCTAGTAGAATATGTTCTTTTCATGTTACTATGAATCTAAATTACCTTCTCATAATGATGGTTTGGTTAGTATCAAGGATCATTGTGATTCTTCTTGTTAGAATATTTTTTCTATAACAATATGCGTCAAAATGAGAGTGTACATACAATTAAGTGCTAGATGGCTCAAATCCTTCTATCTCTTCCTTGCTTAGATGAAACTCATTGTGCAAACTCTAATCCTTCCTAAGGTATATGCCTCTTTCCATGATGCCATAATTGGTAAAAATTGAGTCTCCTCTACACATGTAACTACATATCCTACTCTAATTTCCATCTTCTAATAAGTGAGAAAACAAGTTGCTAGTAAACCTACTAGTGCTAGATTTCTTGAGTATTATAGATCGTTAGGTTCTTCATTCTTTTGACATCTTTTTAGGTCTTCCTATAGATATGTCTTTGAAAAACAATGATGATCAAAGAGATTCCGAGAGATTGATCTTCTTCAAAAGGACGATGAGCTATCAATACCCTCCAATGATAGAGATATACAAATAGTTGATGTAGTAGTCTTTATTTGATGCTTCTTCCTTATGCCCTTCTTTATACCTTTAGTAAAATATGTCCTCCAAAGTATTTGAAATTACTTTCATACACTTATGCCAATAAGAGTGGTATTCATGTTGTATTCTATTCACCTTAGCTCTAAATCCATGTTGATAAATCAATAAGGACACATTCGGGATCCCTCTTCTTCCTCTGAAATAAATAAGTGCCTACGCACAGTTCTTTGAAAATTTTAAAAAATGAAAAACGAATAAGGTGAAAGAAGATAAAGTCTTCCTGCATAGAGAGTTTATACACGTAACTCCATTGAGGTACTGACGAGGCTCGCTGGCATCCAGGCGATGCTTGTGTTCTTGTGTGACTCGATCGAGGTATTGTTCAGGCCTGCTAGCAGTGAAGAAACAAGAGATAAATATATTACTTGTGCATCAATATACCCCTCATTTCCAATTGAAACAACTAAGTTGACTTGGCATTGGAAAGTGTGCTAACGAATGAAGAAAATTGTAGGGACTACATCTTTCACACAAGCTATTGTGCAATCCATCACGATCAAAGAATCAACCAATACTTCCGGAACAGTTAGACTCGATTTTCATGAAACAAGGTAGATATAGAAAGTTAGATTTCTACTAGTGTGTCACCAATCTTGCAGAGGTTACAACCACCCTCCAAAAGTTTGGCTCTCATTAAAATTTCAAATCCTATCTTGGATCATGCAATCGACCATCCTTGGTCACTTGTTGGTAAGGTGATGATGTCAAGCTTCCTCTCCTTGACCTTAAGAAGTTTTCCATGTTCTCATCCTCATGCATCATGTGTCACCTTTGGGAATAGGGATTGTAGTTTTTCATCCAAAGGGCATGTTCTTTTGCTTCAAGGGAAAGCATGCATTCATGAGTTGTTATCATCACATCGACATGTTTCACACTCACTTCACGCACTCTTATCACGAAGGTTGTTGCATCAAGAAGAGTATGCTTTATATATTATGGATGGTCTATATTATATCGCTAAGTGTTCGTGTGTGATCATAGTCGAGTCCTATCACTATTTACATTTTGTCACTCATCTCACACTTAGCCATTTCCCGAGCAACATGGCCTCATCTAGCTTCTAGGAACTGTTGACTTTTCTTTTGCATCCATCTGAGAATTTTATTGCATGTGTCATTGTAAAACCATTTTACCTTTGAATCTCATTCCACAACCTTAGTCTCATATTCCCTATAGCTATATAATTTTACGTCAAGTATGGTTTGACCCGTAGCTCTGAAATATTATTGCATTCTCATATCTCTGTATTTCACTTGAAATTAATCCACTCTATATTTCCGTAACATTTATAAGATTCAAAACCAAAACTGTTAATGGTTTATCGCACCACTTTAAAGTGGTAGGTCATATTATTTTAGAGGATATGATATAACGTGAGGCTGCCACGTAGAAAAAAGACAGGTTCGGAAAATAGTCAATCCTGCGTGCTTTTGTGATGTTAAGTGTTGAATGAGTTGAGCATGCGATATGGAATTTTGATTGTTCATTCATTTTTATGAACCTCGAGGCAAATAAAATTGAAGGGGGTTTAATTCTTAGTGTGGGGTGGGCCATTGGTTGACCTTGAAGGGGGAAGATGTAGTATAGGCTTGTGGGGAGAAATTAATATAAAGTACAAAATCTTTTGTTAATTGGGTTTGGTGAAGTAAGGGGTAGAAAGAGGGATTACATATATATATATATATATATATATATATATTATTTTATGGGATTTATCCCACATTCACAAGGGAACATTTTTCATGATGGTTTATATAAGCACATAGTCACATTTTTTTTCAACAAAATAAGCCCAAGGCTACCCACTTGTTCTTGGTGTTAAGTGTGTTAGGCTTAGGTATTGTGAATGCAAGTCGCATGAAGATGGAGCAGGAACTAAGATTTCTGGCTTATTTTTAATAAAAATTTCAGTAAAATCCAAGGCTTCAAATGCAGAAGCTCTACAATATATAATGTTTTTGTCACACAAACCTATTCTTAATGATTTGAAAGTAGGTATTCAACTTATGCTAGGGTAATATTAAGATGGATTAACAATGAAAGTGGGTGATAGAGTGAGAAGTTGACT
Source organism: Pinus tabuliformis (assembly GCA_031772625.1). Taxonomy (NCBI): domain Eukaryota; kingdom Viridiplantae; phylum Streptophyta; class Pinopsida; order Pinales; family Pinaceae; genus Pinus; species Pinus tabuliformis. Next base: position 1,206,873,029 of record CM062805.1, on the reverse strand, counting down.
AAAGGATTATGAAACATGGAGACGAAGTGGGGCGAGTCAGCAAGGCAAAAGATTCATCATGAGAGCAAGAAATAATATCTTAATCATCAGATTTCCTATAATTATAGGACCCTAACATCAGATCCAACTTGGGGATGGCACTCTCCTTGGAGGTGCCAAGAACCACAGATGTCTAAGTTTATAGATCAGTGCCTTCTCCATTGGGATGTTCCCAAATCCACAACTTATTTTTCCAATTCTCAAACAAAAATCAAAAGCACTCTGCATATTGAAGATTGAACTACACACTGAACTGAAAGTTGAGAAGAAACCTAAATTTGAAACTAGAAACAATTATGAGAGTCTTAAGCTTATTTTCACCCTACTACCTATCCTATATTCTTGAAAATGAGGATGACTTAAATAATACCAAAATGCTAATGAAGCCAGTCAATCAGCTGCAGATATAAATGGACTATTTGACTAATTGTCAGTAAACTCAGAAGGATAATTTGATCATGTGTCCACATAATCAAAGATGTGATATATAATGGCAACTTCTAATGTATTTGGTCCTTATAGAGAAAACATGTTTGAAAATTTGAGCTAAAAAGTGCCTCTATGTAATCTGCTATAGGATCAACAAAAGCATAATGTATGATATTTGCTTCTACACCTTCAATGACTAATTGATCAGTTGCATCCTCAATATTAAACCCTCAAACTACTTATTCACGTTTCTACTTGAAAGAATAATCAACCTCAATCTACAAATCAAAAGGTAGTACAATTTCTTCTTTCTTTGGAGAAGCAAGATTTTCCAAGAATTCTTTAGGATCTCAAAAATTATATGATTGAATTTGAGAATGAAAAAGTTTAATGTCATTTTCATATTTCTCAGCAACTAACTCAAGAACACATATTTTAACTTCAGGAGAAAATTTTCTTTATTTGAAAAAGAAACACAACTCTTAAAAAATCTTCATCAAGCTGAAATTCTGATAACCCATCCCTGAATTCATTTAAAATTTCATTAAATGAAAGGTTTGCCACAAACCCTGTCATCTTGTACCACCATTAATGCTTTGGAATATGGATTCTTTGGTTATGGAATCGCTTTGAACTTTGAAGCTTTGGATCTTGAACAATGGAGTCATGAGGTGAAAGGTACAACCTTCTCGTGTCTAATCGTTGTTCACCAGAAACAATTATATATGAGCTTTGATTCACTTTTAATAGGAAGATAAAGCATTCTATCCCAAGTATGGTGGCTATTATGTTAACACCCTGTAATTTGAAGGTTGTCAGACAAATCACAAGAATATAACATCAAAGAAACTTCGGGATGGGAATATAGCCCTTCCAATCCTAGAGAGGGCTCTCTCTGTGGCATTTACCTTTGTTGCTTGAAAATATTAGACTAGTTATGGTTGTACATGGGTTTTGGAAGACTGATTGTATTCAATTTAATTAGCATCGATTGGACAATGGAGTCAAAAGATAAATTGGATGGTTGCATTAATTTTTAGAAGGGTAAACTTAGGCCAAGTTAGGAATATTAACTGGATCTTTCAAAATAATAAGTGGATGATGGAAAAACAATGAAAACGTTTAGTATAACTAAAGGGAAATTAAGAATTCTTTAGTGTGGCATTCAGTAAATCAAGTAGAACTAAAGACAAGTCAATAATTCTCTAGTGTGGCCTTCAGTAGAAAACATACAAATTGCAAAAGAAACTAGAATAATGTACTCAAAAGTAAATCCTATTCATCACATTTCTGTTTTTCAATTTGGAATTTAGATGATTACAGTGAAACACTCTAACATAAGAAAAAAATAACCAATATTTAACCAAAAGAATCCTATGAATGGTCTCCTTAGTATTGGTGCTCCCATGCTTTAAAAAAACTTAGAATTCTCCAACAGATAACTAATATTTCTGATCTCAAAGAATCCACCTCTAATACTTCAAAAGCATAAGTATTTAAACAAAATTTACAAATTCTTTACAATAAATGTTGTCTCTACTAGACGAGACAATTTTATATTGTAGATGAATTAAAAGGCTCTAACTACTACAAATTAATAGTTCTGGTGAAATTTGTTGTGCAAATGTTATTGCTGTGGAAGTGGGAGCAGGTAGGATGTGCACTCAAATTTGTGGCTGTGCTGGGAGATGAACTAGTAGATGTAGATGTATCTCTATTGCTCTTATTAATTCACTCAAATGCTTGTTGATCCTCTCACTATAATCCAAGACATCCCTCATTGATGGTTGCTCCTGTCATTGCCCTGATGTTTTATCATCCTTTAGTGTCACAAAATATTTCAGAAAATATGTAATAATATATACATTTGAATAATATTTCCAAAAGATTTTAAATGAAATTTATAATTAAATTTTTACAAAACCATGTGTTGTTTCCAATCTGTGGTTTTGTTTTCTCTTTCCATGAATTCAAAAAACCAAAACCATGTGTAGTTTTGTTTTTATTACTCCTTCCTCTGTAAATACATTTTATTCATATGTAAATTCCTTTTACCCTTGTAGTATACATGGTTTTGCAAAACCATGGGTTGATTTGTATGCTTGGAAGAGTATTCTCACTTTACTCTTTTACTTTCACGTGCAACATGATTTTACACATGTAAATTGATTTCTTCATGCTTGTAAATTGGTTTTACCTTAATCTTATATAGTCAAATTAATTTACATGAATGCTATCTTTGCTCTCCTATACAATAAATCATGTGAAATTTTCCCTTTTATGTTCTCCAATAAATTCATGGAATCCATGAATTTTATCTCATGTGTCATTGTAGAACCATTTTACCTTTGAATCTAATTCCACAACCTTTGTCTCGTATTCCCTGTAGCTATATAATTTTACCTCAAATATGGTTTCACCTGTAGCTCTAAAATATTACCGCATTCTCCTATCTTTGTGTTTCACTTGAAATTAATCCACTCTATATTCTCGCAATAAAATTTGAAACCAAAATAGTTGATGGTTTATTGCACCATTTTAAATTGGTAGGTGGTATTATTTTAGAGGAAACGATATAACGTGGGGCTACCACGTAGCAAAAAGGCAAGGGAAAAACAGATAATATTGCATGCCTTGGGATGTTAAGTGTTGATTGAGTTGAGCGTGCGATATGGAATTTTAACTATTCATTTATTTTTATGAATATCAAGAGAAATAAAAATGAAGGGGGTTTAATTCTTATTGTAGGGTGGGCCACTCCCTGACTTTGCAGGGGAAAAGGTAGTATAAACTTCCAGGGAGATATTGATATAAAGTCCAAAACTTTATATTAATAGGGTTTTGTGAAGTAAGGGGTAAAAATATGGATTATATATATATGCTATATGGGATTTAGTCCACATGATGGTTTATATAAGCCCACAGTCACATTTTGTTTTGACTAAATAAACCCAAGGCTACCCACTTCTTTTTGGTGTTAGGTGTGCTAGGCTTAGGTATTGCGAATGAAGGTCGCATGGAGATGGAGTAGGATCTAGGCTTTCGAGCTTATTTTTTATGCAAATTTGAGTAAAATCTGAGGCTTTAAAACCAAAAACTGTGCACTATATAACCTTTTTGTCACACAAACCTATTCTTAATGATTTGACAATAGGTATTTGGCTTATCCTAGGTAATATTCAGATGAATTAACAAGGGAATTGGGTGATAAAGTAGGAAGATGAGTAAAGGATGATGAAACATGTAGAGGAAGTGGGGCGAGTCAGTAAGCCAAAATCTTCATCATGAGAGCAACAAATAATATATGAATAATTATATTTACTATAATTATAGGACGCTAACATCAGCTCTAGCTTGGGGATGGAAATCTCCCTGGAGGTGCTAGGAACTACTGATCTCTAAGTTTATAGACTAGTGCCTTCTCCATTAGGTTGTTCCCAAATCTCCAACTTGTTCTGCCAATTCTCAAACTGCAATCAAAACCACTATGCATATTGAACATTGAACTAGACACTGAACTCAAAGTTGAGAAGCAAACTCTATTTGAAACTAGAAAAAGGGCTCAGAGTCCTGACCTTATTTGTACCCTTCTACCTACCCTATATTGTTGAAAATCAGGCTGACTTAAATAATACGGAAATGCCAATGAATCCAGTTAAGTAGTTGTAAAACGAAATGGACTACATGACTGATTGTCAATAAACATAGAAGTATAATTCGATCATATGTCCACATAATCAAAGCTATGATATATAATGGAAACTACTGATGTATTGCTTCCTTATAGAGAAAACATGTTTGAAAACTTGAGCTGAAAAGAACCTCCATGTAATTTGTTGTAGGATCAACAAAAGCATAATGTATGATATTTGCTTCTAAGCCCTCAAAGACTAGTTGATGAGTTGTACTAGGATCTTGCTACAAGTTTTCAATGAGTGCCCACACTACTTAGCCATTCTTCCATTCATCCCTTACTTCATTTATCCAATCTAGCTGGATAATAGAAATGGCACAACGAAATGCTTCCACATCCTCATCCTTTCTTTAGAGTGCACCTGCAACAACATTTTTCTTCCATTTCTTGTAGATGATTTCAAAGACATAACCAAACATCTTTGTGACCCATTTTTGCTGCTCTTCTGAAGCTAATATTCGTTATAAAAAGTATTTAAGATTATCATGATCCATTTTTACCTTGAAGTGTCTTCCCATCTGGTAAGGTTGCCACTGCTTAAGTGCATGTATTATTGCTAACATTTCCTTCTCATAAATAGATTTTTGTAAATAGTTTCCCTTGATTGGACGAATTTAAAAAGAAATGGGTCTTCGTTCTTGGATTAAAATGACAGCAATTCCATTTCCTGAGGCTTCACATTCCACAATAGTGCTTTTTTTTAAGTCTGTAGTAGCTAATATCTTTGCTTGGCACATTTCCTCTTAAATATGTTCAAAGGCCTTTGTTTCTTTCGGAGTCCAATAAAATGCATCTTTCTTCACTAATGGGTTTAGAGATGCTAGTATTCTCCCATAATTCCTAAAACACTTGAGATAATACCCAGTCAACCTCAGAAATCCTCTCAGATGCTTTATGGATGTGGGAATTTTCCATTTCTTAATGGATTTAATTCTGCTAGGGTCTACCTTAACACCTTCATGAGATACAATATGACCTAGATATTCCACGTCCTATACTCCAAAGAAATATTTGGATGTTTTTTCATATATTTTTTTCTCCTCCAATAATTTGAGCACCATGTCAACATGTTGAACATAATCCTTCCAAGACTTGTTGTAGATTATTATATCATGAGAAAATGCTAAAACAAATTTTCTAAGGAAGGGTTTGAAAATGGAATTCATCAAGCCTTGAAATGTAGAAGGTGTGCTGGTAAGGCCAAAATTCGTGACCAAAAATTCATAATGAACCTCATGAGTTCTAAATAATTTTTTTGGAATGTCTTCATTCTTCCTTCTAATTTGATGATATCCTAGATGAATATCCAACTTGGTGAAGTAAATTTCTCCATGTAATTCATCCAATAATTCATCAATGACATGAATGAAAAATTTATCTTTAATAGTGAGCTTCTCAAGTTCCCTATAGTCGAGACACATGTTCCATGATCCATCTTTCTTGTGAACCAATACTAGCAGAGAAAGAACTTTGACTAGACTGAATTATAGTAGCCTCTAACATTTATGCAACCGTACATTCAATTTCACTCTTTTGGGCATAAAGATATTTGTAAGGCATGATGTTTGGATGAAAACTTCCTAGAATCAAATGAATAACATGATCATGATCACAAATAGGTGGGAGGCTGTTCGGGGTCCCAAATACCTTGGAATGATTGTCCAATACTTCTTGCAGATCTATAAAAATAGATAATTTTGATGCGGAAACCTCTAGTGAACATAATTGTACAATTATGCCCTATTTTTCTTTATTTAGAATGTTTTTCATACCATTAGAGTTGATTATCTTTCATGATTCCACTTGGATACCCCTTAATTCAAATTCTTTTCTTTCCCAACTTGGGAAAACTAGTGCAGAGGATAGATGGTTTTATATTATTAAGTAAGAAGAATCTGAGTACAACAAGTTGCCTCTCACAATGACAAACTTGATAGATAAATAAATAAAAAAATAAATACATACGATGGTTTACCTAATCCTCAAGCTCCGATTAATCTGATGAGCAATCTATCGCACTCCCAAAAGATAATATGCAGTCCCTATGCAATCATTGCATAGGCCTACGTCCTGCCTCTAGAGGACTACATCACTCCAACTATTGGATCGATCTACTTGATGAAGACTGTCATTCAACTGTCCCGTCTCACAACTTCGCTTCTCCAGAAAAATATCAAAATATAGATGACACTCTGCACTACCGCTGTGTGAGCCACCCCAAGACTGTGTAAGCTCTGTGTGAGCCCCTCCAAGACTGGGTAAGCTCTACGCGAGCCCTTACTTGGCTGCGTAGACCTTTGCACTATCTTCTTGCCTCTCAAGTTTCCTCTCTGTCACGTACTCTTTGGATCAAAACTTTCCTTCTGATCCAAATCTCTTCTTCTTCCCCTCTCACTGCAACAGATCACTGGTTGGATTCACTGAGAATATCATGCCCCAAAGAATCAAACTAATTGATCAATATGCTCACTTGGTGTATCTCCAATTAATCCCCAAGCGTCCTCTTAAAATTTTCTTTTTGATGAATCAATGACCGAGTTTAAATATCTAATCATTAACTAAGTTTAAATTAGACTTGATCCTCATCTATTAGAAGCTTCTCACCCATATTTTCATTAATACCCATTAATATTTGTATTTTCCTATGTTTAGACTTAGGAACCATATTAAAAATATTAATTATTTTAATAAAATACAATCTTGGTGGAATTTCACCAAATTATTTCCAGGTGTTGGAGATCTCATGTGTTCTATCCCCTTCACAAAATTTTGAGGCTAGAGCACATCCAATGCCACCCTGTTATAGACATTTTTGTGCCCTACAACTCCAAGCATGAAATGTCCATAAACCAAGGGCTCCTAATTCCATAAAAGTGTTGTTCAAACCCCTTAGGGAACAAGGTCAACAGATTACAGCTTCTCCCAGAAGTTCTCCACCAGAAACTGCTCAAAATTGGTCAAAACATGATCATTTCAGCTGCTCCACTGGCTAAGTGCGTTGCATTGTACCTGAATACACTATGAGGGTGCGTTTCATTTCAAAACTCCCTTCTGTAGGGTGGGATGGGCGAGAAATGACAAATGGCACTGTCATTTCGCGAGGTGGAGAGGCAAACGAAGCTTCCATAATCTTCTCTTGTGACACTTGCCTCACTGAATTCGACCAAGGATGAGTAAGAGGCCCTCAATCTCCAAGTGGAAGCAAAAACTGACAGAGAGAAGACACTAATCAAATCACAAGCTAACTCATCCTCCTTACAGATATCTTTATATGGATCGCTCATCCCAGAGATCCAGAGGCTGGAATTTTGCATATTGTAAGGAATTGTTGTTGGTTTCTAGAGACAAACATCAGATTGTTGGGTGATTTATGCTTTGTTTCAGGTGAAGAGGGGCTTCTTTGCTGGGAGGTTGATGCTGGGTCGGAACCACTGGTTGTAACTCCTCCTAGATCTTTTCTTGTTTATCAATAAAAACTATTTGAGTTCTCCTCCATGCTTTTGTATCATTGATGCTCATTACATTTGTATGGTTAACTTAAATCTAATCCTAAGTTGTTTATGAATATATATCCATGTCTTTGTATAGTGCTCTTCTTATGTGATCTTACAGGTACTTTGTGAAGTTGGGCATGCAAGGGAGCAGGTAGCTAGAGACTATCAAAGAAGAGAGGGATTGGATCAAAGGATTAGCACAAGACACAGGTTGGTTCTTTTTATTCCTCTCTATCTATAATTCATAAAGGAAATACAAAAGTAGTTTTTCTCTGTTTGTTTCTAAGGTAGCTGTCACACCTTAGTGGGATAAAGCAGTTCTAAATAGACACCTTTCCCTGTAACAAAATGGCGACTCCACTGGGGAATGTCTAATTAGTTTGTTTGTTTATCATTCATTGTTTTTTGTTTCATAAACTTATAAGTAGCTTTCGAACTGCATTTGCCATAAAAAATGCAAAGTAGATAACTGTTGCTTCAATCCATTCACTGGATCTGTTTATGATTTAAACAGCTGATTCAAAAACTATCTGATTGCCCCTGTGATAGCTCTTAGATCCTCCTTATATCTACCCATGATGGTTGCATTACTAATTGCTTTTTACTCGGCCAAAAACCAAGGACTGAACTGCAAACTGTGACCCGAAACCCGGACAGAGTGTCGTTTCTGGCCCAGCACAGGTACTGTTCAGAGATCCTGAATTTCAGCGCACTTCCCGAAGGGGAAACCTGCGCTGCATTTTAGATTCTCTGTCTTACAGGTGCGCTGATCAGATTAGCTTTGTGCAGCTGTGGGTCCTGTGCTTCATCCTTTCCAGTTCTATCCTTGAATTTTGCAGCCTGTGATCAGTATATGTCTATTTGAAACCTCTTTTCCTTGATGTCATTCCGCCTCCTTTGTACAAAAGAACTGTAGATGTTTTTGTGTGTTTGTTGAGTCGTTTACAGTTTTCCTTTGCAAAAGTAGCATACTCGTACTATCATCCATTGATTTGAGTCTGTCGCAAGTGTCGATTTCGATCATAGGAGAAAGTTTGATTGTTGTTGATGGTCGATTATCCTGTTACTATTGCTTTTGGTCTGAATTTGTAATTTTCTAGTGTCAAAAACAAGTATTCATTTCAAAATCGTAAGGTGTCGTAATCATATCTATTTTTTGATTTCGAAAAGAAGCTTGTTTATATTTGTCGCTTGAAAAGAAATTCAGATTTGTACATCAACTTTCTTCTTAGCATCAATACTAAGAAAGTTGAAAACAAATGCATGCATGTGCATTTGCATATAGATAGTCTATTTGGCTTGATTTAGGAAATTGCATTTACAGTGTGCTCTTTGTTCTTTGTGAAAAGATTATGTCTTTCTTTTCCCCTAGTAGCTAGGATTTTCATTGCAAAAAAGAGATAAAAGTTTGTTTATCATCTTTAGATTGCATTTTAGGAATTACATCTACATCTCGTGGTGAACCCGAATGGAAAACTTCATAAACAAGATCAACTTAAAATAAATTCAATGAATCTAACAACGCTTTGGAACTTAACGCACAACATTTAGAGGTCTAGGCTAGAGACGTATTTCGGCGTCGTAAAGCCTGGTAACTATTGTCCTCACAGATGGTTGGGTGATTCCTCCACTTTGAGACGATAAGTGCCAGTATGGAATTGTGCTCCCACGTACCGTCAAGTATATTTTGGGAGACCCCTATAGGCTTAAATCCTTTATCCATAGGAAGCCGTGTCTGCCGCCCTATCGATCGCAATGCACTGAACACAGCATTCAAGAAGATTGACTTTCGTACCGTAAAATGTATTCTGCAGTTTTGCGATTAGTTTGGTACTCCCTTTACCTAGATCTCCAGAGCATTCCCCTTCGTTCCTTTTCAGACTCCTTAACGGAAAAGGTCCATCTCAGCACTTGTCACTTCAAGCTCATTAAAAAATCGAAGGCGACTAGAGTCATCTTTTGTTTTTTCTTGACTCTTAAAAATTGAAAAAACAAGTTGTGTCAAAGCATCTAAAATTTATTTTAAATGGAATAATCATCAACCTTCCCTCGTTGGTCTTCAAAGTTAGTCTCTCTTCATCACAAGTTCTTGTAGAATCGTTAGGAAATCTTTTGGATAGACTAGATATGTCTGAACAACCGTCAACATCTAGGACTGTGTCATCCAACACAGCAGCAGCAAAACCTCCTGCTGCTACCCCAACAATGTTCACCGGTATACCATGTATCCCGACAAGTTATCAACAACAAGCCAGAGTCTAATCAGGGACTGTTTCGACGATATGGTCTGTTCCTATTTCTTCATCCAGATTATCATCTGGTATTTCTTATTTTGAAACTCAAAAAATTGATCTAATGTGTCTTCAAAGGCCAATTTACCCTTTAAGTATTGGATTGCCACCATATGGACGGCAGTATGCCTTTCCATTGTTCCCTCTCAGAGAACAACCATATGGGAGTTTGCAACAAAGTTCAGGTCAAACTTGAATTACATCCAGCGGTTGGGTACCAATACTGCCTCAGCAACTAACAGTTGTATATTCAATGCAATCAGTCCACCCTGTGTTGAATATTCCCACTATACCTGTTGTGGTGACTGCGTCGCAAGTACAAGCGCCACCTGTTGTATGTCAACCCCAAGTTTCTGAGGTTGCAATACAACAGCCTCTTGTCTCGATAGCTCAATCACGACCTCAAGTTAGTGCCTCCTGATCTCGAGCGACTCAGGCTCAAACAAGTACTTTGACTCCTCATCTTGGTCAATCATCCAGTATTGGGCAACAGAAAATGGTCCAACAACCATGGTTGGTTCAATCTCAACAACCGCAATTCCAGCAATCATATCAAGGACTTGAGCAACAAGTCTTTGTAAGTAATGGGAAACTGCATTTCCAAAGCAGTTATCAACAACCATACTATAATGGTTATGCCCATCAACCTTGTCAAAGTTTCCAGCATCAAATACATTATGCTGGTATGCAAAGACCCACTGCTCAGGCGATTCCATCTTATCCTGAGTATGCTTTGCCTAACCTGAATCAACATTTGCCCTTTGTAGCAACTCTAGAATTACCAAATCTAAACCGGCTAACGAATGATCCAATTGCTTATGCCCCTTGGTGACCAGCGATTCCGCATAAACTTCCATCAGATATTCCTAAATTTAATGGAAATCCGGGTGAAGACCCGTTGATCATGTGATGACATTTCATCTATGATGTTCATCAAACACCCTAAACGATGATTCGATTAGGCTTCGCCTTTTTCAGAGGACGTTAACTGGTCTAGCAGCAAAATGGTATATCGAATTGCCTAGAGCTTCATTCGACAACTTCAGTGCCTTGGCCACAACCTTTTTAACCCATTTTCAGTTGTCGATAAGGTACGAAACAGGAACAAAACTTCTTACCAATTTTAAACAAACAACGACCACTCACATATCCGATCATATACATGAGTGGCGATGTCATCGTAGAATGGTGAAAACGTATGTTCCGATCAACTCTTAGCTGAATCGTTTATCAAGTCATTACTGCCTTCCATCACGGAAGATGTGGCAAAAGGGGGAGTCGTCACCGAATAGCAGGATATCGCTCGTGCGCAAAATTTGGACTTGATTTACACTCAGTCTGGCACACTCTACGATAAAATACCTGACGCTCCTAGATCGGAATTCTTAGTTCCTCCTCCTCCTAAATCAAACAATGATTCTCATGCCGGCAATGGCGTGATTGGCGCAACAGACACGAAATCGACAAAGGCTACATGTAAAAAGGCCTGTAAGATTTCTAGTCAAAATGCAAATGAGGAACTTCTTGCCTCGGAAGTAAATGTCGTGTCGACTGACAAGGGAAAACAACTGAAGCAACCAGGGGGCAAGAAGAAAAAGAAAGGGAGAAAAAAGAAGCAGGATGAGTCATCTCCTGAAAAACCTTCTACAAACCCTTCTGGGCAAAACAATGTAAACTTTGAAACATGAACTGATACTGTTACCCGTTTTGTAGAGGTGGCAAAAAAATGACCCGATTTTCAAAAGTGGTGATGCAGAATACACATGTTTTTTTTAGAACATGGTTTTTGGAACTTTAATTTTTTCATGTGCATTAAGTTTTAGAATGGTAGTGAATGGTAGTGATTTTCATCCTGATTTTAAAAAGTGAGTATTCTGCATCACACCCTTTTTTTAAAAGACCTATTTTTTGACTTTAAATTTTCTAGTGTGTGAAATGTAAAAAATTATTTTCTAAATTTGATAGTTTTTGAAGTGGTCATTTTATTCATATTTTCTTGTTCTCTATCTTAATTTTTTTTTTTTAGTGGGGTTTTTATTGTTTTGCGTTTTTAAATTAGAAAGTCGATAGTTTGAATTTTAGATAATCTACATATTTATACATCCTTAATTAATTTTTCAATCCACATGAAATAATTGTTTCTAAAAAACAACATTTTTTAACAATGGACATAAAAATAACCATTTTTAACATAAATATAACAAAAAAACTAAATGTTTTGATAATTTTTTGCTAGAATTAACATGTCAAAATCACAATTTTTATACAAAAATATTAACTAAAAATGGTCAAATAATAGTTTTTTTTATGAATTTCATGTCAAAAAAATAATAATAACAACTTTTTTTTTCAAAAAATAATAATTAACTTAAAAATCAATGCGAAAATCACAGTTGTGCTCTCCCCCGCCCACCCCTCCACCGCCACCGCCCCCGCCCACCCCTCCACCGCCACCGCCCCCTCCCCGCCCACCCCGCCCACCCATCCCCCGCCACCGCCACCGCCACTGCCCCCCCCGCCCACCCTGCCCACACCCTCCCCGCCCCCGCTCCACCGCCACCCCGCCCACCCCTCCCCCTCCCAGGTCCCCCGCCCACCCCACCCACCCCTCCACCCACACCGCCCACTGCCACCGCCCCCCGCCCACCCATCCCCCCCACCGCCCCCTCCCCGGCCCCCCGCCCACCCCTCCCCGCCCACCCATCCCCCCCACCGCCCCCTCCCCGGCCCCCCCGCCCACCCCTCCCCGCCCACCCATCCCCCACCACCGCCCCCTCCCGGCCCCCCTGCCCACCCCTCCACCGCCACCGCCCCCTCCTCGGCCACCCCTCCCCCTCCCCCTCCCCCGCCCCCTCCGCGGCAGCGGCACCCCCGGGCCACCTCGCCCCGCCTGACTGGCGGCGGGTCGATTCCGGGAATTGACCCGCCGCCGGTCGGGCGGGGCAGGGCGGCCGGGGGGTGGCGCTGCGCGGATCTAGAACACATCTACCCAAATCTTCAAGTAATTTCGAATCAAACAATGAATACTTTATTCTCCCACCTTCACATGCAATTGTTTTATTTCTAGACGCACGTTAGGAGGGACAATGTTGAAAATGGATCCACCTTTTTTAAGAGTTGATCTAGTCTATATACTCGTCGCACTTCATTTTATCCCATTCTCTTCTCTTAAACTTCTCTTTTCATTCCTTTTTTTCTAGTTTGTTTCCTCCTATTTGAATTCTCTCCTGCATCCCCCTAGCAACTTCCCCTGAATCCTTCTTCTTATTCCAAGAATGGAGGTGAGACACCTCTTTAGTCTTCCTAGTCAGAATTTGCCTTCAAAATTTCTTAGGAGCTAGCTTAGAGAGGTGTAAGAGATTCCCTTGTCTTTGACAAATGTATTGCCTCTTTTTCCTTTTAGTTAGAGCTTTATATATTTTTATCTTGTCCATTTTAAGAGATTCATCAACAGCTTCCTTAATTGCTCTGCTCGCACTTTTACACTCTTTGTCATACCATGGATTGGTTTTGCTATTTCTTTTATTATTTGATATAGGAAAAATAATTTGCAAAATTTGATAACTAATTCTCTAAATCCCTTTCCAAGACTAACACTTGAAAAATCAATTAGGTAACAAACATGGTATTAGATAGAACTATTTGTTTCTTTATTTCACCAAACTAGATTGAAAAAATAATTTTATAAATTAAAAATCAATAATACAATCTTAGAAGCAGTTTAAACCTATTATTATAATCATGATGTAAAATTGAATAGCTAAATTCTTAGCACATCGAATATTCTCTTTTATTCTGCTATCAATGATATCATATTTTCCAACGTTTGATACATTGTGCAAGGCCTATCTATATAAAAGGATCATGAAATACAAAAAATGGAGAACCTTTTCCCACGAGCATGTGTGTGCTTGACACAATAATACTTGCAACAACCATGGTTTGGAATCACATTATTATAAACTATGTCTTAGATTGAAATGCATAACTTTGTGGCGAAGGAATTTTCGAGCGAATAGATGGTATACATGACAATGGAAACCATGTTTGTGTAGTAAAAGTTATTCTTAATTGGTAACTAGAATATGAGAAAAACAAGTGCAAATGACAAATAAAGTTATGATATTAATGCTATCACTATACATGTATATTAATCAATATATTATTTAAAACATGAATTTAAAAGATTGAAATAACATTTTGAGGTGAATTCAAAGCAGTTTTTTAGTAATCGATAGCAAGATAATATCACTTAAGTAGCATAGAGATGTAGTCTCTAATCCTTCTCCATGTGTGGGCCATTGTATATCTAAGTGACTCTCTCTATTGAAGAAGTAAGTCGACATGTTTCCCATTACCAGCAACACTCTAATCCTTCTCCATATGCGGGCCATTGTATATCTAAGTGACTCTCTCTATTGAAGAAGTAATTCGACATGCAACACTTTAAAGATACCCAGTAACGGATCCTCCATGACAGCTTGGGCGCTTACATTACTTGCTATGGGTATGTATTTATTTATATATAACTAGTATAAATTTATTTTAACTTAGTTTTATCAGTTTTTTGAAGTATTATAAGGATTTCTACATTTTTTTTTCAACTGAAATTTTGTGTTCGGAAAGGCTCATAGATATACATAGTTTTACTCTGGATTACCCTGGATTAGACCACAATACTTACTTGTGAGACCAAACTTAATTTCTACTTACTAGCTACAAAATAACATACTATATATATGAAGGATTAATAGAATTATGATAACTGATTTATCTGCAAATTGAGAATGAGCTAATGATTTTTCACTCACAAAAACTGTAGATTGGGATGCAAGGAGATCCATATCGGCGGCCGAAACACAAAGTTGGTATGTAGTACTATTATTTTATTTGATTCATATACTCCCATATTCGTCACCAATGTCCTGTTCTCTGCTTGAGTTTTCATACTGTCATGGCGTTTTGTATCAGTAACGTTTGGTGAGTTTGCGTTTGTGTGCAGATAACATTGGAATCGTTTCTTATTATTGTGTCCGGAACAAAGCTGTTCTACATCTTACTCATCCACGCTGGATTTTTCGGCGGAAATTATTGTTCTTATGAGGACACTTATGTTGCCACCACTACAACTACAGCGGAACCTCAGAAGGGACGCAAGCCTGCGGCCTCTTCAGTTTAGTGTTAGATTGTCCATGCAATTTTTTTGTAAAAATACCCTGTAAGTTATGGAATCAAGGGATAAACGAAATTATAATGAGAGCGCTGTCACAGAGTACCGGAGTCTGAAAATTTTGGTGAAATGGAAAGAACAAAGGAGGTGGGATCTGGTAGGATGAGAGCTCACAAGCTCCGAAGCGGGTACGGGTCGATTCCCGGAATCGACCCGCCGCCGGTCGGGCGGCGCGGGGGTGGCGCTGCGGTGCGCAGCGCCACCCCCGCGCCGCCCAACCGCCGGCGGGTCGATTCCGGGAATCGACCCGTATTGTGAGCTCTAGTTCAGCTGTGATAGCTTATAAGATTTTAGCTCCTTGGGGCACGCTTTTGTGACTTGCCAACCCCATAAGAGGTTGCATAGCCGCACCCAAGGGAGGTCGCATCTTTTATCTGCTTCTTGAGGTAGTGACTCATCGACTTGTGTAGGTCCACCCGTCACACTTGAGTGTAGGTCCCATTTTCGATGGTTTTCCTAAGGTGCTACCCAGCATCTAGTTGGAAGTGCGACTTACCGGAGGTCATACAATAGTAACTGGGGTAGGTCGCTCTTTTTGGGTGATCCTGGAGTGCGATTTTGTGACTTAAAAGAGCGATGGAGAGGCGCAGTTGCAAATAGGTCCAGAGCCAAAGTGACACATGGAGGTCGCATAATCTCACTAAATTTTTTATCGCACTTCCTAGATGCTTTCCGAAGAGATTGAGACACGATCCAACAACCTCACACTTGCCATTATGTATTGCATAAATAACCATCTTCGTTGGTTTAGGATCTCCTGACATGACAATTGGCCATATTCTATAGCTCCCGGGACTGACAAAGGCCAATGACCAAACTAGAGATGGAAATGCGTGAACAGAGATCATTCCCATGAAAATTTCAAGGTATCCTGACGGTGCACCTACCAGTTACTGGGCTAGTCATCGAGTCACGTCCTAAAGTAGGTCACAATCTGTGGAGAATTGCATGAGACTCACAAAAGTCACATAGTCACGATTAATGAAAGCTACATTCTAGAGGCCCTTTTAAAGATTTATAGTGTGATTGCTTTGTGTGTAAATGGCTGAGCCTTTTATCACCTTTGGCATTGACACAATGTTGACATAGTGCCCTGTGTTCGCACTGTCTCTTCCTTTCGTGCTACATCAACATTCAACCTGGTGTATGATGCCTTTGATGATTTCCACGCTGATTTTTTCTACGTTCAGATGACACCCCTGTATAATTGCGTCTTACTATGCCTTAATTATTTGTCGTGGTCTCTACCATTTCATTTCAAATCCATAACATGTCTTCTTATTCCAATTTAATCCCATCAACAAACTCGAACCATATTCGGCATCACACCTATATGCAGCCATAGCATTTTTTTATCATGATCAGCGTCTCTGGTATGGGATATTGATAATACACATTGAGATATCGCATTCCCATAATAATTGGTTTAGATACAAATTTCCATAGTGTTGACTTGGAAACTACTCGATTATATATATAGATATATATAAGAGAAATGCAAACATTTGCTTGTCATCCCATTACACCTCTTGATTCCATTTTTTCAAAAGTATTTTGCCTTATGTTATATCTCTCTATCGCATGTGTGAGCAATAGAGCTACTGAGTGCACCCTTTACTTATTCGAAATCATCTTGTTGGTAATTGGTTCAGAAAAATGTTTTTTTTGGTAATTTTTCATGGGTGCTTTTGAGGCAACCTATCTTATGGGTGTTTTTCTCATATTCTAGTTACCAATTAAGAATAACTTTTACTACACAAACATGGTTTCCATTGTCATGTATACCATCTATTCGCTCGAAAATTCCTTCGCCACAAAGTTATGCATTTGAATCTAAGACATAGTTTATAATAATGTGATTCCAAACCATGGTTGTTGCAAGTATTATTGTGTCAAGCACACACATGCTCGTGGGAAAAGGTTCTCCATTTTTTGTATTTCATGATCCTTTTATATAGATAGGCCTTGCACAATGTATCAAACGTTGGAAAATATGATATCATTGATAGCAGAATAAAAGAGAATATTAGATGTGCTAAGAATCTAGCTATTCAATTTCACATCATGATTATAATAATAGGTTTAAACTGCTTCTAAGATTGTATTATTGATTTTTAATTTATAAAATTATTTTTTCAATTTGGTTTGGTGAAATAAAGAAACAAATAGTTCTATCTAATAGCATGTTTGTTACCTAATTGATTTTTCAAGTGTTAGTCTTGGAAAGGGATTTAGAGAATTAGTTATCAAATTCTGCGAATTATTTTTCCTATATCAAATAATAAAAGAAATAGCAAAACCAATCCATGGTATGACAAAGAGTGTAAAAGTGCGAGGAGAGCAATTAAGGACGCTGTTGATGAATGTCTTAAAATGGACAAGATAAAAATATATAAAGCCTAACTAAAAGGAAAAAGAGGCAATACATTCGTCAAAGACAAGGGAATCTCTTACACCTCTCTAAGCTAGCTCCTAAGAAATTTTGGAGGCAAATTCTGACTAGGAAGACTAAAAAGGTGTCTCACCTCCATTCTTGGTATAAGAAGAAGGATTCAGGGGAAGTTGCTAGGGGGATGCATGAGAGAATTCAAATAGGAGGATTCTCATAGATATGATTGCGCTTAGTTAAAAAACAACCGTGCATATTCATTGAACCCTTATGCTTTGGAACAATACAAATATTAGGATTGGATAAGTTCTTTAGTGATGCATACGCCCTTTGGTTGGAAGTCCTCACATGTATAGTGTATTTCAAGACCATATTACACTTCATGGACTCTTAAAGACTATTGTAATATATTGTATTTTATTATATGATACTGTGAAGGATGCCTCTTAGGTCAGCAATGGTCCAAGTAGCATGTTTTTGAAAAATTAATTGTATATATTAAATTTGTTATTTATTATGTGAATGTTTGAGCAACGATATCTATATTTGGTCGAGCTCTATTATTTTGTCTGTACTCCAATTATATATAGTTAGCATTATAGTTTTGATGAAAATTTTAAGGTGACGTTAGGTTGCCTTCGCATCCCGGACTACAGGTTTCGAGGGTGGACGTCAGCTTGTATGTGCGATACAACAGACAGAGAGACAGTACGCGACAGAGAGACTCGGCAAAGTGAAAAGACGCAGACATTCTCCATTGACGGGCAGCTTGGGTTTTACCAATTCCACGCATCAAATGACGATCCACATTACCAATTCCACGCGGTGGCACCCGCGGGCCGCCCCGCCCCACCGGACCGGCGGCGGGTCGATTCCAGTATCAACACTTTCGTTCTGAAGCTATATTTTGCAGGAAAATTTCGTAGTCACTGCCATTTTTAAAACAGCCGCAAAATTGACACCTAAAAAAATAAATCATTATTCCAGTATCAACACTTTTGTTCTGAAGCTATATTTTGCAGGAAAATTTCGTAGAAAATTTCGTAGTCACTGCCCTTTTTAAAACAGCCGCAAAATTGACACCTAAAAAAAAAAAACATCGTTCCAGTATACACACTTTTCGTTTTGAGCACTGTTTTTGTGGTTTTTTGGGGGTTTTTGGGCCAGAGTTCCCGTTTTGAGTTTATAGTTCCCGTTTCAAAGTTTACATTGTTGCAAAGGAAACCCCCTGGGGGGTGTCATCTATGCGATGAGGATCATCGGACGAGAGACTGTCCACATAAAGCTAAAGTTAAGAAACTCTTTAAGAGTTCAAAAACCTCAGCAATATTGATTGATCCATTTCCAAACCCGGGAACCAAACTGGTTGCTAATCAAAACGCTTCCCGATCCCAAGTGCTTATGTTGTCCATCTCAAAACAACAAAGTGATGCTTTGACAAGGAATAAAGGTTACGGGAATCCACAGCTGTCGAATAACAAGGCTAATGAACAACCTAGTAGTTCGACAACGACTTTGACCAAAGTTGTGCCACCAATCATTCCTGAACCAATGATAAAGTCGCCAAAGGGAGTAGTACACAAATCGACATTTAATCCTCGTGCAAAAGTAGCACAAAATTATAATATAGTAGAAGACCTGACCCAATCGTCGTTCGCTATGTCGACAATTGAGGTACCATAAAATCGCCTCTCCCAAAAGCAGGATTTATTATCAATAGGTGGGATTGAACCAAAGGATTCCAATCTTGTATCCTTTTATCACAAAGGATTTGACCCTCAGTTACCAACTCAACTAGCTTTCCCCATTCAAGTGAAATCCCTCAACAAGATTGTTCATCGAACAATTATTGATGAGGGAGCATCTACATGTATTATGTCGATGAGTTGCTGGAAAAACTTAGGCCCACCACCCTTGTCGCAATCATCAAAAATGTTAAAAGCATTTGATGGATGATCATACACTCCATACGGGATTTTAAGTAACTTGCAAGTTGAACTAGGGGGAAAAACAGTAGAAATTGATGTTGAAGTAATTGACAGAAACCTCGATTACAACATTCTATTGGGAAGGCCCTGGATATATGCCATGGCTGCAGTTGTGTCGACCTACTTCAGGAAGATTTCATTTCCCTTTCAATGAGAAATTAAAATCGTCGACCAACAAACATTTCTCCCCAATAGTTCACAAGTTATGGGAAGCATTCCAATGATCCATGGAAGGAATCATTCGCTTCAAAATATCGGAGTAGGTCTCCTAAAAGACCCTGCCTTAATGGGTAATTTTCCCTACCGCCTCCGAGTAATCTGACGGAAGTGGCCACAGTGGGAACCTGCAATATGAAATCTTTTATATCTAATGGATTCAGAAGATTCCTAAACATTTTGTTAGCATGGATCATCGCCTTAATAGAAATATTGAAGCAATCAATTTTCTTGGACTGGGGGACAAACCCAAATCAGCGCTCATCGAGTGTTTGGATAGATAGGTCTAAGGAATATGGCACCTCTTCAAATCCTTCGTCGCATGTACATTCAACATACGAAGGAATCATTCATTCAATGATAGGAGAGGCACCGTGGGAAGATTACCACCATCGCTCCTGTCTTCCAAATTACCATGAAGATTATTCTAGCAACCTTAATCATCCTTCAGTTTTTTATTCTCTATCAAAAATTGTAAACATGGTGGATTTCGAGGATGGTTCTTATCTCGTGTCGACCTCGTTAAAAAATGAAACAAGGAGTCTTGAGGATAGTTCTTCTACTGTGTCAACCTCATTAAAAAATGAAATGAATCCCTTTCCAAATCGAGTCTTTGATTACGATCTCGTAAAATCAAAGTCGATTCTTTCGAAGATCTCGAAGGTAAACCTTCATTCCAACCACCGAGTTGAATGCAATGATGCTTAGGGGGCATGCACCTCGATTTGCATTATTATGTTGGGGGCATGCAGACTTACCACGAGCAGTGTTACTGCAGGGCTTAAGCTCGTTAAAAAATAAACCTGCCACGAGTAGTGTTACTGCAGGGTTCAAGCTCATTAAAAAATAAACCCACGTTTAAGCTCATTAAAAAATGAACTATTTCCCCGGTAAATAACCATCATGAATGTAGTACTTCAGCCGTTAAAGCCTTGGTCGTGTTTGCACCGTCACCTCCACTTTTCATTGGCCGATCATTCACCTCCATTTGATTGTTTGCCCATTTTGAGGAACAGCCGCGAAGAGTGATTTCACTAGCCATCCTTATGACACTGCCGTGATTGGAAAATTCCAAACCTTACCTGGAATCAGCTGCTACTCGTTTTATCACTCGTTCCTCAAAAGACGAGTCTCCTTTAAGCTCTTTTCAACTGATTCGTAAAATATGAAAAGATTGCCGAGCCATTGGCCTCTCCATCTCGTTAAAGGGACAGTAAGTTCTATCCCTCCTCTAGATTTTAATCTTTTTGGACCTGAGGGATTATTACACAAAAATATCGAGCGCTTGTTTTGTTCGGCTTGTTAAAACTATCGAAAATTCATCCCTTCTGTATTGTTTTATACTTTTGCGGACTTAAGGGATTAGATGATGAAAAAGGAATTTTGGAGTTACCTTTACGTTCCTTTTCAGACTCTCTAAAATTGAAAAGGACTGAGTTATCTTTGTCGTTAAACTCGTTAAAAATATTAATAGCGACAAAATTGTCTTTAGACGAGAACGAGTCTCACTATCGCTAGGCTCGTTAAAACATAGCGATGGGTTTGCCCGAAGGGAAAATTATAGAACAAGCATATGTTATCCTCTTCAATCTTGACAAAACTAAAGAGGTACTGGTCAGCAATGACTGGGGAAAAATTGGGAAGAAAACTCAAAGAAACTTTGTTGGTAGCAAGTTTCTCTTGAACATGACACTTCCACTCCGTGTCTGAGTCGGGTTGGGTTGTTTCATTCACCAGTCACATCACCATGGTCATGCCATACCATCCAAATTTGGGGTTAATTCTACCATCACATCATTGTCGTCGATATGTTCAAGAGAAGTCATCCAGAGAAGTCACCTGTGTCTCACCCACTACCATACATTATACTCCATTCTTTCATGACCACCACCCTGAAAATTATATCATCAGATCGTTTTCACCTCCATCAAAATCATTTGCTCTGTTCCGTGTCATTGATGTGGGATTCATTAAGGCCCTCCTGTGACGGATCACTTCTTGTCGACATCAGCTCATTATCCAAGAAGTTGATCTAGGAACACCCCATTCAGTACTTTGAAGCTTGCATGCCTCAATGGCAAGTTTCTCACTTCCGGCGACATGTTTACATCAATGGCCTTCGACCGAAAGATTTTGCATGGTGTTCGACGCCAAGTCCTTTATTCACACCATGTGAATTGTACTGCAATACCTTTAGGATCATTATCATTATCGGTGATTCCTCTAGCGCTTGTTAACAGTTTACATCATTGACTGGTAATCAAGCGATGTCTTTCCGTGTTCGACTTCAAAACATTTCTCACATGGATCGACTTGTACTTCGAGTGAAGATTGGACGAGATTGAAGACCCAGGATCTAGTTTCATCCATTCGGGATGCGATATATATTCAGGGAAATAAAGACATTAAATGTACAACATTGCAGCACAGATAATCATCCTACCAAAAGGATGATGGCTCTATCAGAATCATCAGTCTACACTCAGACGATTGTCTGTCCTACGTACATGAAAATGAATTTATAAAGCTGAGCATGGGAATGCCTACCTTAGCTAGATCATGAAAACAATACGAAGATAATGTATTGTATTGTATCTTATTACAGGTCTCCTCCCAGCATTGAAAGAACTTCGGATCCTCATAATAAAGCATTTCACCCGACACCAAAAGGTTAACGGCCTCATACTTTAGGGGGCAACTGTTATAGACATTTTTGTGCCCTACAACTCCAAGCATGAAATGTCCATAAACCAAGGGCTCCTAAGTCCCTAAAAGTTTCGTTCTAACCCCTAAAGGAACAAGGTCAACAGATTACAGCTTCTCCCAGAATTTCTCCACCAGAAACTGCTCAGAATTGGTCAAAACAGGATCATTTCAGCTACTCCACTGGCTAAGTGCGTTGCATTGCACCTAAATACACTGTGAGGGCGCGTTTCATTTCAAAACTCCCTTATGTAGGGTGCGATGGGCAAGAAATGACAAATGGCAGTGTCATTCCGCGAGGTGGAGAGGCAAAGGAAGCTTCTAGAATCTTCTCCTGTGACACTTGCCTCACTGAATTCGACCAAGGATGAGTAAGAGGCCCTTAGTCTCCAAGTGGAAGCAAGAACTAATAGCAAGAAGACACTAATCAAATCACAAGTTGACTCATCCTCCTTACCGATATCTATATATGGATCCCTCATCCCAGAGAACCAGAGGCTGGAATTTTGCATATTCTAAGGAATTGCTGTTGGTTTCTAGAGACAAACATCAGATTGTTGCGTGATTTATGCTTTGTTTGAGGTGAAGAGGGGCTTCTTTGCTGGGAGGTTGATGGTGGGTCAGAACCACTGGTTGTAACTCCTCCTGGATCTTTTCTTGTTTATCAATAAAAAGTATTTGAGTTCTCCTCCATGCTCTTGTATCATTGATGCTCGTTAAATTTGTATGGTTAACTTAAATTTGATCCTAAGTTGTTTATGAATATAGATCCATGTCTTTGTATAGCGCTATTCCTCTGTGATCTTATAGGTACTTTGTGAAGCTGGGCATGCAAGGGAGCAGGTAGCTGGAGACTATCAAAGAAGAGAGGGATTGGATCAAAGGATTAGCGCAAGACACATGCTGGTTCTTTCTATTCCTCTCTATCTAGAATTCATAAAGGAAATACAAAAGTAGTTTTCCTCTGTTTGTTTCTAAGGTAGCTGTCACACCTTAGTGGGATAGAGCAGTTCTAAATAGACACCTTTCCCTGTAACACACCCAAAATAAACATTTGCAACCATCACTTGACACTGTAGTGCTAGATATAGGAAGAAATTCAATTCCTTGGTTATCTTACAACGAATAAAATTATGTGTACTAATCGAATCAATCAACACTATTACCTTTCTCTTCTTGATCTGTCCTTCTATATTGAGAGTTTGATGAGTGGTAGTTCCCACCAATGCATTACAATAAATGGTCAGATTCATTTATTCGTTCTCTAGGGTTTGTTCCTAGTGTATATCCTCTTCTTTTGATGTTTCTTGTTCCTTTTCTTCCTCCTATTTCGCAATATATGTAAAATAATTTCTTCTCATCACAGTTATGAACTTTACTATATTTTCTATCACAACTATAACAAAGCCCTCTTTCTGTTTTTTCTTCCAATTGTTGTGGTGTCAACCTTATAGGTTGTGCAAGGCTAGGGGCAGCAACACTTCCATATTTATAGTTGTGAGTGGTAAGTTTCCTTGTTACCATAATTTTTCTTTCAAATTTTCTTGCCAACCTGAGTACCTTCTCAATGAATCGAGTTCCCAAAGGGGAACCTCATGTTGGATATTATCCTTTAAATTCCTTATGAAGACATCAGTCCTATGCTCATATGGAATATCATTCACCCTTATATTCAATTTTTGGAAGTCCTCAATGTGCTTCACCATTGAACCCTTTTGTTGGGGTTTATCAATTAGCTAAAGAAGGTGTTTCTCTTTGTATCCTCATAATGTGACATAATTTCCTCGATAAAAATTGACAACGTGACAATTTTTTTGTGAGAGCGAAGCCATAAATACGATAAAAATTAATTGGGTTCCAAATATAAAGCTTCAATGTGTACCTTTTGTCTGCTTTGCACTTTATGGATATCAAAGTATTTATCCATCTGTGGTATCCAAATTACAGGATACTTTCCATAAAACTTACTCATATGGACTAGTGGAAATTAGTGGGTCTTAAATCCAATGTTAGAGTCTATGAAATCATGATTAACACTTATTTTGTTCTCATCATGATTTTCCTTTACTACACTTTCGCGATTAGTAAGGATTTCTTGTAGAAACTTTCTCAAATCTATCTTGAAATATTCCATGTTTCCCTTAATTTTTTCTTCTATACCATCCATCTTACCTTTCATTCCATTCTTTAAACCATCTATCTTAGCTTCAGTTACTTTTTGAGACAGTGAAATTTGTTTCACTTGGTCTTGTAATTTTCATATATCATGTTGCATTTCTTACTCTTCTTCATCTGTCATAGTAGATATTTTTAGTTGCTTACCAGGTGTTTCCATTTTGTTCCTTGGGAAATCAACTAATGATAATATTATTCACTATTCCATTTTAATCACTTCAAACTAAATTTTCAAACAAAACTTATGCAAATTTTTTAAAAGACTACACACATTTTTTTGCTTTATAGGAGCTTAATATTGAATCTATTATATATATGTAATTTCTAATCGTATGGTAGCCCTTTGAGTTCTCTTTCCAACCCCATAAGTCAGATCAAGCTTGGTTTTTCCAAGAAATATTTATTCCCAACCTCCCACAATGACCTAATTATAGACTAGTTCAGTAGATAAAAATTGTACGAAGTGACACATATCATTGTTTCGATCTTTGGCCCTGAAAACAATACACAACAAACTATAGTCCATCCTCTTTGATGGTCTCTAAATTAGACATAAACTAAGGTTTGTGCCTCTAAACTAAAACATAAATTATGGCCTATTACCATCCTTCAACACATTAAGCCTCTCTTTCTACATTAGGTATGTATTTTTAACTTTAATATATTCATTAAGAAGGTTTATGAATAATTGCATATTTGTGACTAATATTATTTACTTTTGTGGATTATTATGAGAATATTAGGCAGATTATGAAGATTTGTAGGAGGAGTTAATTTAGGGACTTGTTCCCTACTGCAGGAGGATCAATAATAAATAATAAATCAAAAAGATATTATGAAATTATGGCACATATTGTGGAACTCCAATGATTGATAAAATCTAGGAATGTGTTCCACTAATCAAGGGACCAGATCCAATAATCAAGGAATTTAGGTGGGGAAAGCTTCATCCATTCATGGGGAATGATTCCTAATCATTTTTTATAAGTACCAAGTCGAATTTTCCTCTAGGGAATGTTTGAGAAAATCTAGTAATGTGTTCCATGCCATTTAATCTAGATTCCTAGTATTAGGGATCAGATCCACTAATCAAGAGATTTTGGTGGGTAAAGCTTCCTCCATTCATGGGAAATGATTCTTAATAATTTTGTATAAGTACCAAGTCTAATTTTCCTCTATGGATAGATTTTTATTCGTGTTCTTGTGGAGAGAACTCGTATTCTTGTAGCTCCATTGTATTTTCTTGCAGGGATGTAATTCTACTGATGAAAATAATGAAGTTTGGTGTGATGTTAGAGTTAGAAATATTGTTATCCTCAATAGGTCTCTGAGTTCCCTTGGGCTTGGCCATCCCACAAACCTCATAGCCATTTTGGATGATTTTCTTTCCTTCTTTTCACTTCTTTTTTTTTGCTTGAGCAAGAGTAGTTCCTTCTATTTCATTATATCGAGAAAAAATTTACAGAAAATACAAAACCATAAACTCCAGGAGGCGACAGGGTCACCAAGGGCATGATGCCAAAGTACAACCTCACCCCGAAACCATAGACAGGTATCTCATTCACAAAAAACTTTATGATGACACAAATCAAACAAAAGCCTAAACTAAGGCTTACAAACACCCCTGTCACTCAAGCGAAAATCCCAACAAGACTTATGGCCCCACCGAAAAAGGCACCAATAGATCTGACGATAGAGACATCCCCAAGAGAACGGACGACATCCCTAAATATCAAAGCACCTAACATGTGTGAAACTTAACTGGCAATGGAGGGTGGATTCAAAACCCCACAATGGCCACGTGGCAGAAATCTAATGGAATCGCTCCCAAAAAAACTAAACCACTTAACATCCCAAATCTACACAATCACCCATAAACCGCTTTATCCTGGTTTTCCGATTGGGAAGAGGAATGAAGGGGAAATGACCTCGCCGGGAAGCAAGAGTCACCATAGCCCGGACACTCCCATGAGAAAACTGGCAATGGAGAGCACCATAGCCTGTGGGAAGAACATGATTATGAATCTGAAGAGGAAGGGCTTGGCCACTTTTGACCAGGAGAAAACCAGATAACTAAGAAGTTTTCCATCTTCCCCTAGCCCCCCCATGAACTGTGACCGAACTTTATTAGACATCATCATACAGTTTCTTTCCTTCGGGCCCAATGTTTGAAAAGTTCTCTATCTTCTGTCGCTTGTTCCTCACAAAGGGCTTTTACTCTTCCCAAAGACATTTCCTTCCAATTTTTCTCATATCTTTTTACAGTATCAAACGCTCCTTGATGTGCAAGAGTATCCGCTAGTTTGCTGGCCTCTCATTTGACATGTCTGAAACTATCAGTCCTTACACTGTGTAGATGTTTTTGTATTCCTTGATACACTTGAATTATCTCCAATGTTTCGAGACCTTATTTGGCGCTGCTCCACAACTGATTCTTTTGATAGTTTTTATAGAGATTTTTGAGTCTGCCTCTATGATGACATTTGAGCTATGATTTTGATTTAGTAGTTCCAGGCATTGTTCCAAGGCCATTAATTCAGCTATGTTATTTGTGGATTTACCTAATTGGTAGTGGAAAATGAAGCTTATAATTCCATCTTCATCTCTCAACACCCCTCCATAACTAGCTATTCCAGGGTTGCCTTTCGAAGCCCCTTTTATATTGCATTTCAAGTAGCCTTTCAACAGAGGCTACCAGAAATCCTTTTCCTTTACCAAATTTCCTTCTTTTCTTTTGAGTCCATTGATAATGGTTTTTTGTATTCCTAGTTGTCTGAGGGTTATCATCTCACTTACCGTGCGCGGGTTTTTGGGAAGATTGCGAACTGTTGTACCCACTATCTTTCTACTTTGCTACAAGATTAGATCCAACAGTTGAAGAGGATTGGATTTTTCATCCTTGAAAATTATTTTATTCCTTTCTTTCCAAACATTCCAGATGATGAAGCTAGGCGTGAAGGCCCAGGCCAAATTGAGAAACTCATTTTCTGAAAAGTTCTTTCTCCACTTGATCAGGGTGTTTGTGTTTCTTTCTTTATCTCGATCTGTCTATTGAAAAATGGTTGCAAAAGAATCCCACAACCTAGTGGTAAAGGTGATACTATTAAGAATATGCTCCATTGTTTCCTCTTGGGCTTCACATATCTGACATCTAGAGGGCCCAATAATACCTTTTTTTCTGATGCTGTCCCAGGTTAAGATTTTCTTATGTTGGAGTAGCCACATGAATAGCTTGATCTTCATCCACCCTTGTTGGCTCCAGAATTGTTGCCTAGAATTCCTCATAGTGCTGGAATCTAGATTCAGGAGAATCTTCTTAGCTTCCTTAAGATTAAAGGAGCCTTCTTGATTGAGGCCCCATCTTAACTGATCTTGCCCCTTTGTAACCAATATTTTCCTTTGTTTTAGTATGCTTGTAATTTCCTCGGCTTTTATTTTCAGGGGAGTGTCCTCACTACAGTCTGTGCTCCTCCAATTTCTCCATTTCTCGGAGCTGTGTGTAGGATTCCAGAAATCTTTAACTCTGATTAGTCCCTGGGAATTTGTTTCCTGCTTTAGGTCTTTATATTCTTCTTTTAGCAGCATTGGTACTTGTTTCCATTTGTCCTCCCAAAAGAGGGTAAGATCCCCTGCTCTTATTTCCCATAAATTGTTTTCTTGTACTAGGCATCTGTTTTCCCAGGCTTTATTCCAGATGTAAGAGCCCTTTATGTTTCCTGACATTCTAATAATATCATTAGTTTGTCAAGAACTTGCATATTTTTCTTTCTAGGTTTTAGCCCATTGAGCTTCTGGTTCTTTAACCCATCTCCACCAGAGTTTTGGCTCCTAGTACATTACTTAAGATTTCCTGATCATCTAAACCTAGTCCCCCATGACCTTTAGGTTTGCAGATTTTATCCCAAGAAACAAGTGCCAATTTTTTCCTTGTCTCATCCTTGCCCCAGAGGAAGTCTCTCTGGATATTCCTGAATTGTTGTCGGACCCGTTTGGGTGCTAGGAGAGCTGATAAAAGGAACATTGGGATTGACTGAAGGAAAACCTTCATTATAATTAGTCTACCAGCCAGGTTCAGTGATCTGATGCTCCACTTTTCAACTTTGTCCTGCATCTTATTGAGTACTAGTTCCCAAATGCTCTTATGCAGGGGTTTATCTATAAGGGGAATTCCCAAATAATTTGAAGGGAGGGAATCCCTTTGGAAGCCTAAAATTCTTGAGATATTTCTCTGAATTGCAATGTTAGTATTCAAGAAATAAAATTGATCTGGAGAGATTTAATTCCATACATGTGGCCAAGGAAAAAGTGTTCAGGATTTGTTTGTACTCTGAAGCTTCTTTGATAGTTGGGATTCCATGTAACATTGTGTCATCCACAAATTGTTGATGAGTCATTATCTGCCCATTTTCGGTTAATTGGAGTCACTTAATTTTTCCCAAGATTTTAGCGTGTTTGATGGCTCTTCCCAATCCTTCCATCATGAGAATAAAAATAAAGGGACAGAGTGGGTCGCCCTACCTGAGACGTCTAGAAGGAGTGAAGATAGTAGAGGGATATCCATTCACTAGAATAGAAAAGCTGGAAGAAGTTATTAGAGCCATGACCCATCTGATCTAGTTATGATCAAACCCAAATGTAGTAAGGATCCTCTGGATATAGCTCTAGTTGACTTTGTCATAAGCTTTGGCAATATCCAGTTGCGTGATCATACCAGCCTGTTTTTACTGGTTAGTGTGTGGACTGTGTCGTGTGCTAGAATGATATTATTAAGAATTTTTCTGCCTTCCACATAACCAAATTGTTCACCTGAGATTAAAGAATTAAGAAGAGGTTTAAGCCTGCTAGCTAGTATCTTGGATCTAATCTTGTAAACCACATTACATAAGGAAATGGGTCTAAACTTCTCAGTAGTCAAGGCTGACTCCTATTTTGGGATCAGAGAGACGAAGGAAGTGTTGAGGGCTTTCAGAATAGTCCTATTACTTCTGGATTCCTCCACCACATTCAGGATGTCTTGTTTGACAATGTTCCAGAAGGCCTTAAAAAAATCCACATTGAAACCATCTGGGCCTGGAGCTTCACCATTTTACATGTCCTTGATAGCCTCACTAACTTCCTCTTCAGTGATTGGTTTTTTCAAGTTGAAATTGTCCTCTCTAGTCACCAGCTTAGGGATGTTATTTGCAATTTCTCTAATGCATTGCTCCCTGTCTGGATTATTCTCCTTAGTGATACTTCTGGAATTTTGAACCAACACTTCTTCGATGTTCTTATGAGAGGTTTTTAGCTACCCATTGTCATTCAAAATAGCAGAGATTTTGTTGTGAGCCCTATTGGCTATGGTGGATTGATGAAAACATTTTTTATTGCAATCCCCTTCTTTAAGCCATTGAATTCTAGACTTTTGTCTCCAAAATATTTCTTCTTGCTTACATAAATTCTCCCATTCTTGATGGTGTTTATCAACTAGCTGAATTTTGTCTTTATCAAAACCCATTGTGATCAATGCTTGATTGAGTTCCTGTAGTTTGGCTTCCACTACCTTTTTTCCACAAAAATGTTGCCAAAAACTTCCTTGTTCCATTCTTTGAGTCTGAATTTAATATGGTGAATTCTTTTGTGTAGGATGAACATATTCATGCCTTGGATTTGTAGATATTCTACCCACCATTGTTCAATGTTGTTAATGAAATTTGGGTGGGAGAGCCAGATATTATCAAACCTGAAGGGTCTGTTCTTGGGAGAATCAAACCCCTCGAGTTCCAATTGAATCGGCCAGTGATCAGAACCTCCAAAGGGGAGAACCTTACCTGTTATTTCTCTATTTGCTAGCATAAGCTCCTCAGAGATAAAAAATCTGTCTAACCTAGAGGCGACCTGAACCTCACCTCCTCTTTTATTGTTCCAAGTAAAGAGGCCATTATGCATTGCCAAGTCCACCAGATTCATGTCATCTGTAAAGGTTTGGAACATATCTCAGCCTGTATTTAGTAGTTTGGTGCCTCCTTTTTTTTTCCGAAAGTGATTTTATCATATTAAAATCTCCTCCCAAGACCTAAGGTATTCCTACATGTCTTCTCTTGAGCTATGCTAAGGAGTCTAATACTCTTAGTTTTTCATCTATTCTTTGTGGCCTGTAGACATTTGTGGTAAGGAAAGTGTCCACAAATCCCACAGGTTGAATAATTACCGATGGATAATTTCTTGATGCCTCCACATCCAAAATACTAAATCTTTGGGGGTTCCATAGCGTGAGGATACCTCTCACTGTGTTTTCTACTTCCACTTCAAGAAACTCAAAACTATTCATCCATTTGCTATGGATATGCTTTAACTTTTGAATGGAACATTTTGTTTCCTGAATAAAGATGATATTTGGTGATGCTTGTTTCATTCTGTGACTTAACATTCTTTGTTTTCTTTTACTTCCTAGATCTCTAATATTCCAAGATATAAGCTTCATAACTAAATATTTGTGAAAGAGTAACTGGTTAGGTCTTTCATCTTACCCGAATCTATCATTAGCTTTCCACACTCCATCGAGAGCTCATTTTTCTTTTTTCTACCCCTCTTTTTTCCTAGATTTCTAGTTACTAATCCGAGAGTTGATTTCATAGTTTTCACCCCTCTATGTTCTTGTTCGTGGATAAATTTACTTTTATCCAATCCTCTTTCCTTGGTTTTCCATAAAAATAACTATTGTATTCTAGAGCATTATTTTGGAGGGATTGATTCTATTCCTTCCTTAGATCGCTGCCTCAAGAATTCTTCTAGATCCAAGTTTTCCTTGTCTAAGATTTCCTGTAATTCATGATCTTCCTGGTCTACTTCACTTTGGGTCATTTCGTGGTCCATCTCCATTTCTATATCACTCATAACAGTCTCCAATTGGTGTACAATATCTTTAGATTGTTTTCTATTTTCTTCCGCTTCTTTTTCGTTAGGATCTTTCTCCAGGGCTTGTTCATCTTTTGTGTTATCCTCATTCTCATCTAGCACTTGAAACTTGTTCTGTCTGACCTTCTGCCTTTCATTCTACTGTTGCTTCATTCCCCTCTTCCCCCCTTTACTTCTGCATGCAGCTTTCTGAAATCTCTTTGTATCCTTCGAAGTGTTGAGGTGTTCTTTGTTGTCTACTTTACCAAGAGGACAGTCTCTAAGCAGATGTCCATGTTCATGGCATCTATGACATGTAAATGGGATATACTTGTAGTCGACAACTTGCACCCACTCCTCATCATGAACTTCCAAAATAACTTCATCTGGAAGAGCTTCTGAAAGATCCATCTCCACACATATTCTTGCAAAGGAAGTATATTTCCTTCTTCTTATGGCTTCAGAAACTTTGACAAAACGTCCTAGTTATTGCCAATAGCTGCTAGTGATTCCATTTTCCAATAATCAAGAGGTAGGGAATATAGCCTTACGCATACTGGAACTGAGGTGAAGGTATCCCACTCTGGGATGTAGCTAATCATCCAAGGACTCATATAGAGCCCAGCCGTTGCATAAAAGTAGGGTCCTCCTTCGAATATTTTGTCTTTGTCTTCGATGTTTGAGAACACCACTGTGAAGAATCCCTTTGACCCAAGATGTAGGTCAATGCTTCCTTTGGGATTCCAGTGATACTTGATCAACATTTGCAAAGCTGTTTCAGTGGGTAATAGTCCCATGAATTTACAAATAATGGCATAGTTCCCCATGTTTTCTTTGTGCGCTTGCAGAGTAGGGTCATTTAGTATTACTCTTGGCATGATTGCAGCTTTACGCTTGCAAGGTCCCTTTTGCCTGTATTCTCCTAAACCAAGATATTTATCTTTTTCCTCCTTATCCTTTATGCTGCTATTTGTATTGGACTTAGTTCCCTCTATCCCCTTAGCACTATCTCTGTTTTTTTCCCCAACCACGAATTTGTTGTTACCTTCCGTTGTTTTTCCTTTGTTGGAGACCATGTCCTTGTAGGAGGGAGCCAACCTCCCTCCTTTGCTGCCGTCCATCAGAAATCATCCCTGCTATCCTCTACACCATCGCCGTTTTCTCTTGCCTATTTTCCACATCCATGGTTCTTCTAACTTGTTAAATATACAATAAAAAAATCCTTCTTTTCACTTCTTATTCACACACATCTCTAGTTTTTATTTCTTTTTATTTTTTCATTTAGTATTTTTATTTATTGTTGTAGGATTGAGTTAAATGTTTGATCTAACTTCTTGTGGAAGATCACAAGCATTATTTAATCCTTGGAAAATAATTGTATGTTTATAGTACTCATTGAGTTACTTGGATTAGTCTTCTTATTCTGAAATCTAGATTGTTGGACCTCCTTTTTAGGAAAGAACAATAAATTTATGGTATTTTTTAGAGCATGCTAACAATATTCAACCGATTTGGTTCCACTTGCATTATATCACAAAAACATTCTACTTCATAACAAAAACTACCCCAGTGCATTTGCACTTGATTTTGTTACACATTTTTTAGTTTTACTAGCTCACTAGTTTTTGAATTTCTAGATTTTCAAATAGTAATATGTTTCTACCTTTTCTCATGTGTCAATAGAGGTACTTTTGAGTGATTCCACTTGGAATGGGTTCCCAAGAAATCTTAGTTAATAACAAAAATTTTCCCATCGAATTTGGACTTCATTTTCTTGGCCATTAAACCCTCACTAATTTCATCATTTCACAAGGAAACTTCTCCAAGCTTTTTGAGCAAATCCATCCAACTCCCAACTTTGGTTTTGAGCTCTAAAGTGGTCCTAGGCACTCCCTTGCCTCATTATATCCACCAACCACCTTCCCTAAGCTTTCCATCACATTCAACATCCATCGTTTTACTCTTGGCTGTATCCTATAGGTTTTCAGGGGATCTTGTAAGTTTTTAGTACATCCTGTAGGTTTTCTTGTCGTGCTCTATTTTGAGGCTGAATTGAGGTAAAACCTCCAAGAAGCCACACAAGGTCACCTAATGATACAAACCACCTTTCAAATCACCAAAAGAGATTAGCTTTCACACTCTCAGATGAAAAAACATAAAAAAAAATAGATTTATCTTGTTCATTCTCATGCATAACAGTAGAAGGTTTGATGTTTTGAATTTGCATGCTTAGGACAATAGGATTGCATACATGTTAACTTAGCATTATTTCGAGGTAAAGCCTCTTAGCATTTAGTTAGAAAATGGTGTTTTTTATCATTTGATTTCAATATCTTTCCTTTTACTTTCTTTCTTGCAATAGGTTAAGGTTCCATTTCAAACATTTCATTTTCTGTAATTAGTTTAGGATTTTAATAGACTACATGCACTCCATTACATCATGACAACAAAGGAAGGACACATTGTATGCCACAAATATAGTGCAGATACCTCTTAAGTTTTTACAAACAC
The DNA here is from genome assembly GCA_031772625.1 of Pinus tabuliformis. Lineage (NCBI taxonomy): Eukaryota > Viridiplantae > Streptophyta > Pinopsida > Pinales > Pinaceae > Pinus > Pinus tabuliformis. Next base: position 1,206,838,994 of record CM062805.1, on the reverse strand, counting down.
CGAGTTAATAATTAAAGTTGGTAACCTTGGGAGTTGCAACATTCTTGTTGCAATACTGAGGCTCATCACCTTTTAGCCTTGTTGCCAAGGAGGTGTCAAAGTATGCTTTGTTTACTTCCTTGGTAGGTAAATCAGCATCAAGATTGATATGTCAAGCTAAACTTGGAAATTTGTTTGATGATTTTAAAACAAAAATTCTTAGCAATCTAATAAAACAAGTATCAATGTTAAGAATGCAAGATTAAGGAAAAGAAAATGTTGATATTTTTGTTGCAGAATTACATGATGTTAAACATTATCCATCATTAGAAAGGTTTAAGGAAGTTTACCAAGAAGACAATGCAGAAAGTGAATCACCAATGCAACTATGTTATGTAGCTCCAAGAGGACCATGGCAACATATTCAACCTAGTATGATGCAAGAGCCTAATTCAATATTTCAAGGTTATGCAAATCCACCTCAAAGTAATTGGAACACACCCTTTTCTTAGCAACATTCATCATCTCAACCCCTGAACCAATCTTGGAAACAAGGTTGGCAAGTAACTTATGCAAGCCATCCACAATATCCTCAGTATTTTCCTCAATATACTCCATATCCAACTCCATGTTATCTCTACCATTCATCTCCACCACAACCACAACCCCATCCACATCCATCTGAAATATCCACTTCCACTCAACTGCCTGTACCACGATTTCCAAACCCACACATTGAAGTAGCTCATCCCACCTACAATGCTGAGGTACAACACTTCCAAAAATTTTCTCTTGAGATCAATGGTATTCACCATAGCTCAAGATGAGCATTCCAAAAAGGAGATTATCTAGATATTAATGAAGGACCACATCCAGAAGGAAATGATTCAAATTAGAATACTAAAGGATCATGGGCTGCATTTGTTGAAGAGCATACAACAAAATCAGAGATCGAGAAAGTTCCCTCATGGTTACCATCAAATCATCCATGTGTTCAAGAAAACAATCAGAAATAATAGGAATATTTGAAGATCATGGAAGAAGAAGATATCCAAGATGATCCAAATCAGCAAGTGGATTAGGGGCATCACAACTATATTGAAATATGGTTCCTGACAGTCAATAAGTTGTAGCAACACTCTCTTCTACAATTGTGCTTGATATCATCAAAGTAAAATCATTTGGTGTCTTAAAAATAGGTACATGTCAAAGCATATATTTAAATCCTACACATCATTATGTCTGTCATATTGATGTGCACATGGCTCTATTGGAATTATTCTTATACCTGAAAATGATTTTCTTTTTCAATTAGGGCAGGGTAGAAAAAAATTGAAAAATAAAAGAAAAAAAATAAAAATCTTAGGTGAAAACCTCATTGGAGGCTCCCCAGATTGGTACATTGATTGAAAACCTCAATGAGGCAGTCAATGGGTTGGAAAAAAAGGAAAAAGAGAAGAAAGAAATTACCCTAGGTGAAAACCTCCTTTGCGGCACCTAGGGAGACCTACTAGTTGAAACCCTCATTGAGGTGGCTAGTAGGCCTAGAAAAAAGAATGAAAAAAAAGCTCGCTCCATGAATCTCTTTGATGAATGCATGTACTCTCCAAAATCTACAAGCAACAACAACAAGATGGTACTGAAAGGAAAATTTGTCAAGCCTAGTCAAAAGAATTAAATTTTGACTTTATCCTCCTTTGCTAAAATTCTCCAACAATTCAAAGGCCATGCCAATCCATAACCCTCATCTATTTTGACCATCCGCCCATAATTCTCAAGCTGCTACCATTCAGTGTGCTTGTTGTTCTAAAAAACTACAGGATGCTCTATTTTACAACGAGATACAAAAATACATAGAGCAGAAATCTATTTTTTCCATAACTTGAAAACCATGCATCCATTTTCCATGTTGTTTTAGGGGCAGATGCATATGGATGATGGTGACATGCCCAATAAATTTCAATAAATTCTAGTGCACAATTTTCGAGAAATCAGCCTCCATCACCTACAACCATTTTTCCATTTTCTCTATATACGTGCGTCCATTGAAAAAGATGTTTCATGGGGAGATGAATATGGGTGACAGTAACATGCCCATGCAATGTCAAAAAATTCAAGTGCATGATTTCCAAGAAATCAGTCTCCATCACTTTCAACGATTTTTAGGTTTCCTTGAGATCTATGCATCCATTGACCACAATTTTTCACTGGGGAGGTGCATAAAGATGATGGAAAAATTCTCATAAATTTTAAGGTCAGTCCATTCCATTGTCTGGGAGATATGGACAAAAACAAAAGGACATCCTTTAAACCTACAGGATTCCCTAAAAACCTACAGGATTGGTAATGATCAATTTTGAAAGGGGAAAATAGAGGTTGCCTTAATCAAGTAGTGATAAGGAGGGGGAACCCAAAAACACAGTGAAGATTCATCAACACTCCTCTATACTAGCAATATTAAAAGGCGCAACTATATGGGATTCTTTAAAATATTTGAGGGGATATGATGATGAAGTAGCTAGATATTTGCAATCATCATCAGCATGGAGATCCAAAAGTCAAAGAATATCCTCTAGAGCTTAGCAATGACATGAGGATCATCGACATCACCATCCAATACCTGCACATCAACATCAACTTAGCAGCAACATGTAGGTCTCTCCAACAACTATCAGGTAGGTACAAGTATGCAATATTATTAACCTCTTCTCTTGGGAATATTATAGTTATAAATTTGTTGTCAGTGCATGAAAGATGAGGTTTTATAAGCTAAGGATGGGTCAGCAGTATGAACCACCTTCAATTGTTTAATTGTAGTTCACTCCTTCACTCATGCAATATTGAGAAGTCAAATTACGAACGGTGATGATTTCAAGGAATGTAGACAACAGTTAAAAGAAGAAATTTTTGCAAAGGCCAACTCACCAGAGCAATCCAAGCCCTCCATGCACTTCATATCCACTATCAATTCATCATTCATACATACCATTTCATTCTGGAAAAGAAAAGATATCATCCTCTCCATTTTCACAAACCTACACTACTCACTTTGAGCCCTAGCATCATTATCCAATCCCTCTTCCTCATTTCACTCTCATACAGGTAGAAGACCCTGAAGGAGGAGGAGTGACTACTACAGGAAAGTAGAATGTTGCTACAATAAGGAAGAAATGAACAAATTAAGCTAAACCCAAAGATGAAAAAGCTTAAGAGAGACCTAATCAAAATAGAAAACTCCAAGGCCATTAGGCAATCATCTAGGCCACAAGAGACAAGATGAAGGCAACAAAATTAAAAGGGGCATTCACCTTCAATATAGAACTCAAACTACAGTGATAAAAAGAGTGTTTCCAAGAGGTCTCTAATCCCTTTCTAGTTTTTGTCCAAGGCCTAAAATATGTTATAAAAATGGGAGAAATGTAGGGAATTCAAGTAAGGATTTGCCCTAACCTCATACTATCATTTACACTCATAAAGGGTATCCTATAGTTTTAATAGGTTTTCTTGTAGGTTTCATGTAGTTTTGACCAGAATTAGTACAAGATATCTTAGCTCGCATCTAAATGCAATTTGAAGGTGTTAGACGTGTCCAAATGGTGTAACAAGGTAGTAGAAGATTTATAAGAGTGTAGAAGACCTTGCCAAACTAGAAAATATTCAAGAACCAATCTTGAATAAGGGGAAGAAGGATAGCTAATTGTCTCAAGAAACAATGATTTTTTCTTTGGAAAAATATGTTTTTGGGCTTGTCATTGTAGAACTTGCAGCCAATATTCTTAATGCACAAGAGACAAGCCACTAGAGACATAGATGAGGCACAATGAGGTCACTAAGTTTCTCAGAGGAGGAGAAACACTTTCAGCAGGGGGGTATGATGGGCCTCTAAATTATGCATCAATTAAGGCCCATGCCTCTAAATTAAAACATAAATTAAGGCCTATGAGCATCCTTCAGGACATTAAACCTCTCTTTCTACATTAGATAATGTATTTTTAACTTTAATATATTCATTAGGAAGGTTTATAAATAATTTCATATTTCTGCCTAATATTATTTATTTTTGTGGAATATTATGAGAGTATTGGTCAGATTATGAATATTAGGAGGAGGACTTGATTTTGGGACTTATTCCCTACTACGGGAGGATCAATAATAAATAATAAATCAACAAGATATTATGGAATGATGGCACAAATTCCTCCATTCATGGGGAATGATTCCTAATCAATTTTTATAAGTACCAGTCAAATTTTCCTCTACGGAATGATTGAGAAAATGTAGGAATGTGTTCCCTACCATTTAATGCAGACTGCTAATATTGGGGATCAGGTCTGCTAATCAAAGTATTTTGGTGGGGAAAGATTAATCCATTCATGGGGAATGATTCTTAATCATTTTCTATAAGTACCAAGTCGAAGTTGCCTCTAGGAATGGATTTTGATTAGTGTTCTTGTGGACAGAACTCGTATTTTTGCATCTCCATTGTATTTTATTGTAGAGATGTAATTCTATTGTTGAAAATAATAAATATTGGTGTCATTCTCATCTTCTAAATCTTGTTCTCCTCCACAGATATCTCAGTTTCCTTGGGCTTCTCCATTCGAAAAATCTCAAAGCCCTTTTTTATAATTTTCTTTCCCTCTTTTCACTTCTTATCGACATGCATCTCTAGTTTTTATTTCTTTCTCTTTCTGCATTTAGTATTAACAATTTCTTGTTGTAGGATTGAGTTCAATGGTTGATGTAAGTTCTCTTGCAGGATAAAAAAAATCATTTCATCCTTTGGAAAGCTTTGGAAGTTCATAGTAATCATTGACCTGCCTGCATTATCCTTCTTATCCCCAAATCTAGATTGTTGGACCTCCTTTTTAGCAAAGAACAATAAATTTTTGTTATCGTTTAGAGCATGCTAACAAGATTAAATCGAGTTGGTTCCACTTGAATTAGATCAAAAAAACATTTCAGTTCATATAAAAAATTACCCCGTTGCATTTTCACTTGATTTGGTTGGGAATTTTTTAGATTTACTAGCTCACTAGTTTTCAAATTTCTAGATGTCGAATAGTAATGTTTTTCCTTTTTTTATTTTGCACGAGTTAAAAAAGGTATTTTTGAGTGATTACACTTGGAATGGGGACCTAAGATACCATATTTTATAAAAGAAATTGTCACATCCAATTTAGATTTGATTTTCTTGGTCATTAAGCACTCACTAATCTCATGCATATTAGGAATGGTCTCATGCATCTCAAGAATGGGCTGATTTACCTCCAGTTCATTCGAAACTAAAGACACCAGAAGAACCTGAGTGGTATGAGGTTCACTCTCGACCTGAAAGGTATGGTTAGTTGAAGGTGCTGTTGAAAATAGCAACAAGAAATGCTAAAAATATAATTGCTAAAAATAACATTCCTATAAATAGCAGTTCAGCCAGTGTTGATGTTAGCAACAATGGATGGAAAAAAAGGAAGTGCTAAGAATGCCATTCTATAAATAGAATTCCGGGATACCTTCCTATTTTATTTAGTCCCTAAACAAAAATAGTGAATTAAAATTTGAATTTGATCTTTGCAGCAGTTTGTAAAATAATTAATTAATTTATCTTGAGTTAATTAGTTAAGGAAAATCAAACTTGAAGTCTATGTGGGGACATGCAACAGTTTCTCCATTAATTGAGGAATTTATCCATCAGTTAAAGAGATGAAATTGAGTTGTAATTTGAGTTGTAATTAGTTGACTTAGTTAACTAAGTCAAATCCAGTTAGATTAATTCAAATAACTTGTTGAATTAATGTAAGTTCAGTTAGTTAATGCTTGCATGCATGTAACTACTACACTTAAGATAACTGAGTATTCTCTCATAAATAACTCATGCATGTTAGTTTAGACAGACACCCAGTTGAGATCAGATGTAGGGAAAATGTACGGTTAGTTGCTAGAATATTCCATTTTGAATATTCCTTGCATGTAGAAGGAATTCTTTCCTTCAGGATTGCACAGTTGCTTCCTGTTTTGGCCACCAACAACCCCCCTCCTTATTTAGTGTTAGAAATAACACTAGGTAAGTGGGACCCTTAGCAAAAAATTCAAAAAATTCAATTAAAACTCATGTATTATACTCCTTAAGAAAACATCACATCACGCGAAGACGATAGGACATTTCCTTGTAAGTAGAATGATAAACTGCGAGAGTGCGACATGAAATCCATTGCATCGCATGCATTAAGAAACGCTCATAAATGAAAACCTTAAGAAATCGCCGATGGCTGATATGCGACATCGCATATCACAACATCGCATAAACATCAGATAACCATTTAACGATTGTAACAAATCTGCGATCCTGCGATAACGCGATACTGCAATTGGCGATCTTGCGATCGCACGAAAAACCAATCTACGATTCTGCAATAAACGTGATCGGGCAACCCTGCGATAACACATCTTGATGAAAATATGATAACGCGATGATGCGATGCTGCGATGCAAATCGCAGAAATCATCCATCGCAGATTTTCCCCAGCTCAACATTCAAGAAAAGCTATCCATAAACTAAAAATTGGATACACACTTTAAAGAAAATTAATGAATGTACGCCAAGTGTTAATGAAAGGCAGTTTTGTGTTTTTTGAAGAGTTAGTTCATGTTAGGTGGAATGTTTGTGTACATCCATAAAGCTCAGAGCTTTCTTGTCAATTTTTATTATCATTACTCTCTCCTTATGTGTAAACTACAGGAATGAAAAACATGAAAAATATGAAGCAATGTGCAGGGAGCGATTAAGGAAAAGGGTAAAGCTCCAATGCTCAGAAGCAGAGAAGAAATGCCCTCATGAACGGATGCCGTATGCAACATAGCCGCAAATTCCAGAGCACTGTTGAGCTATCCATTACAGATCTATCAGTCAGAGCCATGGTTCAATGAGTAGTTGAAAAATGCTGATATCAACAGGCTATTTAATACTCAAGGTTAGAAGCTCACGAAAACAATATGTTTGCAAAATTTTAAAGCTCATACCCAGTGAACGTAAAGGTGCTAAAGGGAAAAAAACGCACCAGAAAGGCCTGGATCAAAGAACGGAGGCAGTTTTCGATGTGCGATTAGCGCTTAGCGCTAATCGCGCATCGCCGAGAAAATTGCTCAAAAAGAAAAGTCCCTAACTGCTTAGTCACTTGTAAGCCGAGAAAATTGAAGCAAAGGCAGAGGCAATTTGAGGGTTAACCAAGTGGAATTTGGGTTATTACTGAGCATACATAGTAAATCAACATAGCTAGAGATGATTCTCAAGTATATCTACTATTTTGCTAGAAAACATGGTGCCGGCGCTTGCCATTTCTGTTTGCTTATCTCAACCAAAGCGGAAGACAGTCAACCGACTCTACCGAGGCAAATATTGAGTGCTCGCAACATTAAGGAGAAAATGCAGAAATAGTTAGATATTAGATTTAATTTTTAGAAATAATTTTTCTTAGAAAAAGGGCGTCATTTAAACCGTATCCTGAATCTATGTAATTAAGTTATTTAGTTAGTAGTATTTAAACCCTTCCCATGCATTTAGAGAAGGGTCCAGAAATTTATCAAAAACTTGACCTTAGAACATGCACTTTTGCACCCTCAGAGGAGGTTTTGGTGAATGAATGGATCAAGATTTATTGATGTTTGCATTTGATATCTACTACTGATGTTGCACTTCTATACTCTTAGTAGATGTTAGAGCAAGGAGAGATAAATCATTATTGCTTGAAGCTTATGAGTAGGACCAGTCATAAATGGTACGTTTATCTCTTGACCATCTCTGCTTATATGTTAAAGTGATATATAGTTTTTAGTTGTTTATATGTTATTGCATGAATGCTTGAGTTACTATTTGGAACTTTTGTAGAGTGGTAGCTATTTATTTATCTTTAATGTATGAATAGCTTATTATGCGATATGCTGTTCACAATTGTTTTGCCTAACTTTTTATGCGAAATAGTTCATCTTAATTGATTTCCTTTCTTATAATTGATGAATGATCTTTATTACCAGTTATTATTTGAAATCTCTTTAGATCGCATAATAGAAGAATTACATCCTGGGTTAGTATAGAATTAGATTAGAGTTTGAATTAACATAGCTTAGATAGTTACTGTTAGATTAGCAACATCCAATTCTACACACACACACCCATATATTGGGAAACTGGTCCCATTATCCCCAGTCAGACCTGCTATACCAAACAGATAAGGAGTTGCCAACCAAGGTCTGGACCGGGCGTGTATACCCCTTGTTGTCGAGCCGATTTTCAGGGCTTCAACAAATTTGGCACTAGAAGGAGGGCATGAACTATGAATGGAAAGTAAATCAAAATCTGAATACCATTCTGAGAGTAAATCACCCTCATCATCTCCCCCGACTTCCCAATTACATTTAAATCCAGAATCAGAAGTTGCTCGAGTATTAACCGATGCTACACACCCTGATATTTCAGACCAATCTACCATTGAACCTCCTAAAGTTGAATCCCTGATTCAAAAAGTTCAATGATTTTCCATCTCCCCTAAGAGGTTTGATAAATCTCAAAGAAACGTGACTTTGCAGTACAACCTTGCTCATCCCCTGACCAGGCTAAAGAGTGAAAAGTTTTGCGTCCAGCCAACCGAATTACCTCTTCCCATCAGGAAAAGAGAAAGGAAATCACCACAAGAGTCTAACAGTGAGACTCTTTCGTCTGCATCATCAATTCCAACTACTTCACCGCGAAGTCAACCATCCACACCTCCACTCAAGATCATCGTCCATCCCTCCACTGGAACCCCCAGAACCCCTCTTCAATCATCTACGATCATAGTATCCTCATCCTCCCAGCCACAAGGATCATCTTCTGCACTTTCCTCTGTTAGCAGTTCAACGATGGCCTAGTCTCCATGGAATAATCCTAGGGCAGCCTTAATGCCTGCACCCTTGAGTCAAATACCGGCCCATCCTGAGAAATGGCTCCCCAAATTCAATCCCGAGGTAGGCATGTTAGCAGAAGAGCACATAAACAACTTCATGCTTTCCATTAATCTCAATGGAGTTACTAATGAATATGTTGTTGTTCGGCTTTTTCCCTATACACTGCAAGGGACCACTGGGTCATGGTACTTTTCATTACCCTCCGGATCCATCACAAGTTGGGAAATCTTCCAGACCAATTCCTAACCGAGTTTGGTGATGACAGATCAACGACAACGTTAATCAATGACCTATCCAATCTTAAAGCCGAAGCGAGAGAGCCTATTAAGGATTTCAATTTACGGTTCAACACAATTTTCAAGGAAATTCCTACTACTTCTCAGCCCAGCGAAGAAGTACGATGTGAATGGTATATTACCGCTCTGCCATCAAACATAGCAATCTTCGTGGACAGGGCAAATAAAACAACCTTAGTTTAAAACATGAGAGAAGCGATAGCAGTAGAAAAACGAATAATAGCCCTGGAAAATAGATCCATGATAGAGGAACATAAGTCCAAAAAGGTCACCTTCAAGGAAGACTCCAAGAAGAAGCAAGCAGAAGATCCTTTTGATTTGGAAGGACTGCAGAAAGTTCTAAAGACCATGTCCAATGAGATGGTCGACATAAAAAATCAAGTAGCAGAAACTTCTTTGAAAAAGCAAGTAGCAAGTAGTAGATTTTCCTCGGCTCAACATTCAAGAAAAGTTGTCCATAAACCAAAAATTGGATACACGCTTTAAAGAAAATTAATGAATGTACACCAAGTGTTAATGAAAGATAGTTTTGTGTTTTTCAAAGAGTTAGTTCATGTCAGGTGGCATGTTTGTGTACATCCGAAGAGCTCAGAGCTTTCTTATCAATTTTTATTATCATTACTCTCTCCTTATGTCTAAAGAGCAGGAATGAAAACTAGGAACAATATGAAGCAATGTGCAGGGAGAAATTAAGGAAAAGGGTAAAGCTCCAATGCTTGGAAGCAGAGAAGAAATTCCCTCATGAACGGATACTGCATGCAACAGAGCTGCAAATTCCAGAGCGCTGTTGAGCTATCCATTATAGATCTATCAGTCAGAGCCATGGTTCAATGGGTAGTTAAACAATGCTGATATCAATAGGCGATTTAACGCTCAAGGTTAGAAGCTCACGAAAGCAGTATGTTTGCAAAATTTTAAGGCTTATACCCGGTGAAGGAAAAGGCGCTAAAGGTGAAAAAACGCACCAGAAAGGCCCGAATCAAAGAGCAGAGGCAATTTTCGAGGTGCTAATCGCACATCACTGAGAAAATTGCTCAAAAGCAAAGTAACTAACTGCTTAGTCACTCATAAGCCCAGAAAATGAAAGCAAAGGCAGAGGCAATTTGAGGGTTAATCAAGTGGAATTTGGGTTATTAGTAAGCATACATAGTAAATCCACATAGCCAGAGATAATTCTCAAGTATATCTGCTATTTTGAGGGAAAAAATGCTGCCAGCACTTGCCATTTCTGTTTTCTTAGCTCAACCAAAAGCGGAAGACAGTCAGCCAACTCTACCCAGGCAAATATTGAATGCTCGCAACATTAAGGAGCAAATGCAGAAATAGTTAGATATTAGATTTAATTTTTAGAAATAATTTTGCTTAGAAAAAGGGTGGTAATTTAAACTGTATCCTGAATCTGTGTAATTAAGTTATTTAGTTGGTAGTATTTAAACCCTTCTCATGCATTTAGAGAAGGGTCCAGAAATTTATCAAAAACTTGTCCTCAGAACATGCACTTTTGCACCCTTAGAGGAGGTTTTGGTGAATGAATGGATCAAGATTTATTGATGTTTGCATTTGATATCTGCTACTGATGTTGCACTTCTGTACCCTTAGTAGATGTTCGAGCAAGGAGAGATAAATCATTATTGCTTGAAGCTTATGAGTAGCACCACTCATAAATGGTAATTTTATCTCTTGACCATCTCTGCTTCTATGTTAAAGTGATATACAATTTTTAATTGTTTATATGTTATTGCATGAATGCTTGAGCTACCATTTGACGCTTTTGTACGGTGGTAGCTATTTATTTGTCTTTAATGTATGAATAGCTTATTATGCGATATGCTGTTCACAACTGTTTTGCCTAACTTTTTATCTGAAATAGTTCATCTTAATTTAATTCCTTTCTTATAATCTCTGAATGATCTTTATTACCAGTTATTATTTGAAATCTCTTTAGATCACATAATAGAAGAATTACATCCCGGGTTAGTATAGAATTAGATTAGAGTTTGAATTAGCATAGCTTAGATAGTTACTGTTCGATCAGCAACATCCAATTCTACACACACAGACCCATAGATTGGGAAACTAGTCCCATTATCCCCAGTCGAACCCGCTATACCAAATGGATAAGGAGTTGCTAACCAAGGTACGGAACGGGCGGGTATCCCCCTTGTTGTCGACCCGATTTTCGGGGCTTCAACACTTTCTCAGGTTTAGTGTGTTTGATGAGGCTAATTCACACATGTGACATCACTCGAATGCAAGAAAAATTGTGAGGAAATAGGACGCTTTCAAGGCTTGAGGAGGACATATACAGTGTTTATTCAGTCTGTGTGTTGTATTGTTTTATTGCAGAGAGAGCAAGATAGCTTGAGAGTTGATTCTTTTTGTAACTTGAACAAGATTTCCTCTCTTATGATTGTTATAGACATTTTTGTGCCTTACAGCATTGAGCATGAAATGTCCATAATCTAAGGGATCCAAAGTCCCTAAACATGTTGTTACTACCCCTAGAGGAACAAGGCTAATAAACCATAGCAATTCACAGAAGTTCTCCACCAGAAACTGCTCAAAAACAAGTCAATTCAGGATCAATTCAGTGGCTCCACTAGTTGTCTGCGCTGAATGTCAAATCCAACGCTGGCTACCTGCGCTGAATATCAAATCCAACACTGGCTACCTGCGCTGAGCGAGAGATGACATGTGGCAAGTTCATTGGACAAGGTGTCAAAGCCCAGGAAGCTTCCAAAATCTTCCTCAATGACACTTGCCTCAGGGAATTCGACTATGATGAGTAAGAGGTTCCAAATCTCTAAGTGGAAGCAAGAACCTCCAAGTGGAATCAAGAACTGACAAGGGAGAGGACACAAGTCAGATCTCAAGCTGACTCATCCTCTCTCCAAACATCTATATATGGATCTCTCCTCCATGAGATCTAGAGGCAGGAATTTTGTTATTGCAAAGAATTGCTGTTGGTTTGAGATTGGAATCATTGGGTGCTTAATGCTTTGAAGGGAGGTAAAGATAGGAATTCCATTTTGCTGGGAAGGAGATGCTGGATTGGAGCCCTCTGGGTTTTATCTCTTCCTGAACCTTGTTATTCATCAATAAAGCTATCTTGGTTTCTCCTATATACTGATGTATTTTTGATGTATCATTGCATTAGTATGTTTAGTTTACTTCTAATCCTGAACTAGTTATGATTATGAATCTATGTCTTTGTGTAGTGTTCTTCTCTTGTGATCTTGCAGAGACCTGTTGAAGCTGGGCGAGCGAGAAGACAAGTAGCTGGGAACTCCCAAAGAGAAGAGAAACCAGATCGAGGGACAAACGAAAGACACCGGTTAGTCCATCTATCTCTCTTCATTCTTAATTCATAAAGGAAGAATACTAGAATAGTTGTCTCTGTTTGTTGCTAAGGCACTGTCACACCTTAGGTGGATAGGATCATCCTGCATAGGCATTTTTCCCCACAAAAAATTGGTGACTCCGCTGGGGATATCTGTTTAGTCATTTTATTTGTGTTTCTATCATTGTTTGTTTCATAGACTCAACAGCAACAATCGAACTGCATTTTCTCTTCTCTGATGCGAAGTAGACAGTTGCTGCCTTGATCCAATCACTGGATTTGTCTATGATCTGAACAATGGACTCACAAATGATTTGATGATCCTTTGTGATAGATCTTAGTACCCCCTCAAAGCATCCCTTTGATTGTACCTTTCTTGTTGCTTTTATTTGGCCTGAAACCGTTGATTAATCAGCAATCTGTGACCCAGAACCCAGTGAGAAACTCTCGTTTCTCCTTCAGCGCGACCCCTATGAAGGGATTCTGCATTTCAACGCAGGTCCCGTGAAGGCCACCTGCACTGAATTTCAAAACCTCTGTGTTGAGGTTGCGCTGGTCCAGTTTGGCCTTGTGCAGCTGGGGTTCTCTGCTCTGTTTTGCCCTATTTTGATCTCTGATTTTTGCAGCCTGTAACCAGCTTAGGTACCAGTTTGATAACTCCTTTTCTCTGCTTAAATTCTGCCTCCTTTTGTACAAAAAGACTGCGAGTGTTTTTATGTGTTTGTGGCGTCATTTACAGTTTTCCTTTGCATGAGTGAAATAATCATCCTGTAGCCCTTGATTCAGATCTGTTGATTGTGATCTTAGGAGAGAGTTCATTGGCTGTTTACAGTTGATTATACATTTTCTTTTTCTTATTGGTTTGAATTTGTCTCTTTTAAGTGTCAAAACAAGTGTTCATTTCGAAAGTCGTAAAGTGTTGTATTCTCTTCTACCCTTTCTGATTTCAAAAAGTAAACTTGTTTGTACTTTTCATTTAAAAGCAAATTCAAAGTTGTACAAAAAACTTTCTTTGTAGGCATCAATACTAAGAAAGAGGAAAACAAACACCTGCATTGTGCATTTGCATTTTGATAGTTTGCATGCCTGATTTAGGAAAAGTGCATTAGAGTGTGCTGATTGCTCTTTGAGAAAATATGGTGTCTTTCTTTTCCCTTAGTAGCTAGGATTTTCAAAGTTGAAAAGATATAAAGCTTGCTTATCATCTTTAGAATACATTTAGGAATTGTATCATACATCTCGTGGTGATCCAGAAAGGAAAACTTCTAAAAATATCAAATTAAAATAAACTGAATGAACTTAACAACGCTTTGCAACATAACGCACAACATAGAGGTCTAGGCTAGAGACATGTTCCGGTGTCGTAAAACCTGGTGACTGTCGATCTCGTTTAAGGTGGGTGATTCCTCCTGAGGGACGATAGCGCCAGTACGGATTGTGCTCCCACGTACCGTCGCATATATATTTGGAGACCCCTATAGGAATAAAACCTTTATCCATAGGAAGTCGTGTCGGCCGCCCTACTGATCGCAATGCACTGAACACAGCATTCAGGAAGATTGACCGTCCGTACCTTAAAAAGTATTCTGTGGTTTTGCAAAAAGTTTGGCACACCCTCCGCCTAGAACTCCAGAGCAGTTTCTTTTGGCCTTTTTCAGACTCTATAACAGAAAAAGTCCATCCGAGCATTTGTCACTTCGGGCTCGTTAAAACATCGAAGGAGACTAGACTCATCTTTAGCTTTTTCTCGACTCTTTAAAAGTGAAAAAGGAAGTTGTGTCTAAAGCGTCGTTAAAAAAATTATTTTAAACGAAACAATCACCCTTTATTCCTATGTTGATCTTTAGGTTGAAAAGATGGAGCCCACCAACCAAGGAATTCCCCTTGGTGGAAATCCTAGTCCCTTCTCCTCTTGGGGAGATGTTGGTGCGCCCCACATGGCCACTTTGTCACTTCCAGGATTGAGAATTGGCCTGCCGGTCTGGCTCTTTTCAACCAATGTCGTTCAGAACACCACTATTCCTGAACAGTCAAGTTAAGAGTTAGACCAAACCAGGGTTGCCCACCAGCCTTCGACTTCATATAATTCTTCCTCTCCTCCTTCCTCTTCGCTTGACGGAACTGGTAAAACAAAAAACCGAGTTCCTAAAGAGAAGAAGGAAAAGAAGAAGAAAGAGAAGAAGAAGGAGCCAAAAGCGACTGGGGGAAAACAAGTGTCATCTGACAAAAATCCACACATAGCACTGACCAGGCCTAAATCGCCATGTGTCATATGCAAGGGAGACCACTTCCATAGAGATTGTCCTCGCATCCCTCGGATACTAAGGGACTGGTCTCCCCGTTTGCACAATTCGGTGGCGTCAACCTCTGATAGCCATGTTGATAGCACGCCGTCAACTACTGGAAGTGAAGCCACAAGACAGAGAGGGAAAGCTAGATTTCCCTGCAAACTGTGTGAAGGTGACCATGCCATCAACCGTTGTCCCTTCTTAAATGAGGCGAAAAGAGTTTTGGAAGATCGCCTGATTTTACGAGCGCAACTTCCTCCTGGATATCAAAAACTCCTGCCAAGTCCTTCACTAGTTGAGAACCCGGCTGGCCCGCTCAGGTGGTCAGCCGAAGCGCCTATCATTGGAGATGAACTGTCTAAATCCAGACCTGATGAAAGTCAAAAGGTTGAGGCGGCAGTTGACCCGGTTTTGCCTTCAGAGGCTCTATCTTCGAATGATACCATCATAGAGGAGAATAAAGACGATACCGTCCAAATTCTCTTCATCAACACTGACTCCGATGAACAAGGGGGCAATGCCCCCATTCCTTTATCACAGGAAGGAAGTTCGTCAGAGCAATATCCGGCCGTCTATTCGGTCCCACCACCAAGCAACCTAGTTGTCTCGTTCGACTGGAACCAACTAGGCAGACCCCGGTTGCCAGCAAGCATACCATTCAGAATTATCGTCCAAATATACAGAATGGTAATGGCTGGCACAATTATTGATGAGGGGGCATCTGTGAGTATCCTTTCCTCTATTGCTTGGAAAGCGCTTGGTTCGCTAGCGCTTTTTCCTGAAATGAGAAATCTATCAGGATTTGATAAAGGAACCATTCGACCTTTAGGGATCCTCCCCAATGTGCCCATAACATTGAAAGGGAAGACCGTTCAAATGAACGTAATGGTCATTCAAGGACCCTTGGATTATAACCTACTCCTTGGATGAGACTATATATATATTGCATGGGAGCCCTCGTCTCCTCACTCTTTAGAGTAATGTGCTTTCCGCACGAAGGAAGAGTGGTCAAGCTCGTGGACCAACTTTCATTTCCTGGATCACGCATCACAAATAGTCATGTACCATCCCTAAATGGTCTATTCATGCAAGAAGTGTCTCAACCCACGGTCCGTCCTCCTGATGAGCGCGAGTAATCCGGGAGGATATGACTGGAACCCAGGGGGCATGCGTCCTGATCTGCTTCGGCAGAAAAACTTTGGGTATAGGGTAGGTTTCCACGGGAGAATATGACTAGTCCGTACCCCGTCCGTCTAGGAAGAGGGGTTGTTCTAGAATAAGATTCTTTTGTCAAAGTTATGTGAGTTGGTGGGCATCATCGCTCACCTTTGTCTACTTCGGTAGACATCACCGAGGAAGTGTTTTGTTTGAAAGATTAACGAGACAATCTTTGGGTAACCTGAAAGAGGTAAGCCTCTCTCGTTAAAACAATTGTTTTGACGGAAAAGAAGTAGAGGTAACCTTGACACTCTGTTTTATACCTGGGGGCATGCAAACCTTTTGGAGTGCAAGCAAGGGGCGGCTATTTATTTTTTAAAATTTTTAGGTCCTCCCTTTAAACCTGTAGGCCTAACCCTTTAAACTCGTAGGATTAGTCGTTTCCGAACTTGCATAACGGAAGGATGCGGGGCATAGCTTTGTGAGATGAAGCTCGATAAAAAATAGAATCTCAATGAGACACTCTTATCATATGGCTGGATAACCGAGCAGTTTTAGCACATAGTTCATGCTCATTAAAAAATAAACGCAAGATCCGAGCAGTTTTAACGCGGACTTCATGCTCGTTAAAAAATATACATAAGCAATGAGCAAGTGTTTCCACCAGCGTTTAAGCTCATTCTAAAATAAAAAATGAACCACTACCCGGTAAATAACCACTGGGAATGTAACCTTATCAGCCATTAAATCCTTGGTCGTGTTTGCACCGTCACCTCCACTTTTCATTTGGCCGATTGTTCACCTCCATATGATTGTTTACCCATTTTGAGGAACAACTGCGAAGAGTGATTTCACCTAGCCATCCTTGTGACACTGCCGTGATTGGGAAATTCCAACCTGTACCTGGAATCAGCTGCTAACCCTGTTTATCACTCGTTCCTCAAAAGACAAGTCTTCTTTAAGCTCTTTTCAACTGACTCGTAAAATATGAAAAGATTGCCGAGTCCTTGGCCTTCCAGCTCGTTAAAGGGACAGGAAGTGTTATCCCTCCTCTAGATTTTAATCTTTTTGGACCTGAGGGATTATTGCACAAAAAGATCGAGCGCTTGTTTTGTTCGGCTCGTTAAAACTATCAAAAACTCATCCCTTTTGTATTGTTTTATACTTTTTTGGACTTAAGGGATTAGATGACGAAAAAGGACTTTTGGAGTTAACTTTATGTACCTTTTCAGACTCTCTAAAAATGAAAAGGACCGAGTTATCTTTGTCGTTAGACTCGTTAAAATCACTAAATAGCGACAAACTTGTCTTTAGACGAGAACGAGTTTCACTATCGCTAGGCTCGTTAAAACATAGCGATGGGCTTGCCCGAAGGGCAGGTTATAGAACAAGCATATGTTATCCTCCTCAACCTTGACAAAAATAAAGAGGTACTGGTCAGCAATGACTGGGGAAAAATTGGGAGAAACTCAAGAAAACTTTGATGGTAGCAAGTCGCTCTTGAACATGACACTTTTCCTCCGTATCACAATCGGGTTGGGTTGTTTCATTCACCGGTCACATCACCATTGTATCGCCATACCATCCATATTTTGGGTAATGCTACCGATCCATCGCGTCAGTGTCGCCATATGTTCAAGAGAAGTCGTTCAGAAAAAGTCAACCGTGTCCCATCCACTGCCATGGATTATCCTTTATCCGTTCATGACCGCCACCCTAAATCATATGTCACAGATCGTTTTCACCTCCATCAAAATCATTAGCTCCGTTCCGTGTCATTGATGTGGGATTCATTAAGGCCCTCCTTTGACGGATCGCTTCTTGTCGACATCAGCTCATTATCCAAGAAGTTGATCTAGGAACAACCCCTTCAGTACTTTGAAGCTTGCATGCCTCAATGGCAAGTTTCTCACTTCCGACGACAGGTATACATCAATGACCTTCGACCGAAAGATTTTGCATGGTGTTCGACGCCAAGTCCTTTATTCACACCACGTGAATTGTACTGCAGTACCTTGAGGGTCATTATCATTATCAGTGATTCCTCTCGCGCTTGTTAACGATTTACCTCATTGACCGGTAATCAAGCGATGTCTTTCCATGTTCGACTTCAGTACATTTCTCACATGGATCGACTTGTACTTAGAGTGAAGATCGAATGAGTTTGAAGACCCCGGATCTAGTTTCATCCATCTGAGCTACGATATATATTCAGGAAAGATAAAGACATTTGACATGTACATCATTGCAGCAGATGATCATCCTACCCAAAGGATGATGATTTCATCAAAATTATCAGTCTACCATAAGACGATTGTCTGTTCTATGTATAGAAAAATGAATTTATAAAGCTGAGCATGGGAATACCCGCCTCAGCTAGATCATGAAAGTAGTATGAAAAATAATGTATTGTATTGTATCTTATTACAGGTCTCCTCCCAGCATTGGATGAACTTCGGATCCTCCTGGATAAAGCATTTCACCCGATAAACGGCCTCATACTTTAGGGGGCAACTGTTATAGACATTTTTGTGCCTTACAACATTGAGCATGAAATGTCCATAATCTAAGGGATCCAAAGTCCCTAAACATGTTGTTCCTACCCCTAGAGGAACAAGGCTAATAAACCACAACAATTCACAGAAGTTCTCCACCAGAAACTGCTAAAAAACAAGTCAATTCAGGATCAATTCAATGGCTCCACTAGTTGTTTGCGCTGAATTTCAGAGCCAACACTGGCTACCTGCACTGAATGTCAAAGCCAACACTGGCTACCTGCGCTGAGCGAGAGTTGACATGTGGCAAGTTCATTCCACAAGGTGTCAAAGCTCGGGAAGCTTCCAAAATCTTCCTCAATGACACTTGCCTCAGGGAATTCGACTATGATGAGTAAGAGGTTCAAATCTCCAAGTGGAAGCAAGAACCTCCAAGTGGAATCATGAACTGACAAAGGGAGAGGACACTAGTCAGATCTCAAGCTGACTCATCCTCTCTCCAAACATCTATATATGGAGATCTCCTCCATGAGATCTAGAGGTGGGAATTTTGTTATTGCAAAGAATTGCTGTTGGTATGAGATTAGAATCATTGGGTGCTTAATGCTTTGAAGGGAGGTGAAGATAGGAATTCCATTTTGCTGGGAAGGAGATGCTGGATTGGAGCCCTCTCGGTTGTATCTCTTCCTGAACCTTGTTATTCATCAATAAAGCTATCTTGGTTTCTCCTATATACTGATGTATCTTTGATGTATGATTGCATTAGTACGTTTAGTTTACTTCTATTCCTGAACTAGTTATGATTATGAATCTATGTCTTTGTGTAGTGTTCTTCTCTTGTGATCTTGCAGAGACCTGTTGAAGCTGGGCGAGCGAGAAGACAAGTAGCTGGGAACTCCCAAAGAGAAGAGAAAACGGATCAAGGGACAAACGGAAGACACCGGTTAGTCCATCTATCTCTCTTCATTCTTAATTCATAAAGGAAGAATACTAGAATAGCTGTCTCTATTTGTTGCTAAGGCACTGTCACACCTTAGGTGGATAGGATCATCCTGCATAGGCATTTTTCCCCACAACAATGATAATACAGAGTTGGGTTTTAGGCTGCGACTTTCCCCGGGTTATATCTTCTTTGTTATGTGTGATTGATTTCTCATTCTTAGTTATATGTGTTCCCTTGATCCTCCTGAATTCGATTAAGCTTCTGCATAGTGGTATAAAAGTAGATCTTGTATTGTGTTTTAGCATATTGCATAATTTGTTGATATATAGTGGAAATTTCTACATGGTATGAGAGAAAAGGTGATCAAGGCGAATAATAGCGTACAAGAAGGAGATGTTCGAAGTTTGGTTCCTCAATATAGAAATCAAGTTCTTATCACAACTATATTTCACCTATGGTGTTCAATGGTTTAAGACTCGAGTATGCCCTTGATGGCAGCTCAAATTATATAGCCTAGAAGGATCGCATAGAGGTAGTGTTACAGGATAATGGTCTAAAGGACTTCATTGATCAGGACATCCCCAAGCCGACCAATGCTACTCAACTAGTGGAATGGAAGAAATGTGTGGCTAGAGAAGGGAGAATCCTCCTGGAGGGAGTTCGAGATCACATTGTGTCGAGCCTCCATGGGAAGGAGACTCTATTTTCGATGTGGAAAACATTAAAATATTTATATTAGAACAACAACGATTAGAGGAAGCTGGCATTGAAGGACAAGCTTCATAAGATCAAGTGTGAAAAGGTAGACACCATCTCTACATATCTGAGCAAGCTCACCACCTGCACGGATGAGCTTGGAAGTGTAGGGATCACTACTGCTGATGATGATACGGTGAGTCTTGCAATCCTCGGTCTTCCTAAGAGCTGGCATAGCTACCAAGACTCAATTAATGGAAGACAAAAACTGCTAGATTAGGAACGACTTTGGTCAGATCTGATGCAAGAGGAAATTAGAAGAAGCACCAGAGGTGGATCCCCATTGAAGCAATATGATGAGGGAAATATAGCCTTAGCAAGTAAGGTGAGGAAAGGGAAAGGGAAAGCATCCCATCCCAAATCTGGTTCTTCCCATTATAGGAAGAAGATTGAAAAATCGGAAGTGCAATGCTTTCATTGTCATGAAGTGGGCCATTATGCTACAAATTGTCCATAGAAGAAAGAAATCCAGGAAGGGTTCCTTGAAGGGATCTGATGGTGAGGCACTGGCCTCACAGTTTGAGATGGATTTCTCACTTATCACATGCATGGTTTCATCCTTGGTGGGATTTTTGTGGTACTTGGATAGTGGAGCTTCATTCCAATTGTCATGTTACAAGAATCATTTCAGTACCTTGGAGTAGAAGGATCTCTAGATGTGGATCGAGATGGGCGATGATGGAAAGTACCATGTTTCTGGTGAAGGTACGGATGTGCTTCAGAGGGAGCATGGAACTCCCATCACCTTGATTGGTCTAAAGTATGTACCAGGTCTGAAGAAGGATCTTGTGTATGTCGCTATGCTAGAAGATAAAGGCTATGATGTAGTCTTTAGTAAAGGAAAGGTATTCTTGACGCATATCGGTACTAGACAGACAATGTGAATAAGGATTCAAGTCAAGAATCTCTAGAAGCTGGAGGTAGATGACTGTGCTGCCTTGAGTTCCAAAGTTGAGATGGTGCAGAGCTAAGATATTAGCAAGCTATGGCATAGAAGACTGGGCCAGTTGCACCATGGATCCCTAAGGATCATGCAAAAGATTTCTACATGTTTACCAAGGGAAAACATGAGTAAATGACTACATGCAAAGGTTGTACCTTGGGTAAGTATGCGAAATATTCCTCTTCGGATCAAGATAGTAGATTTGGAGCAATCCTGGAGTGAGTTCACTCAGATGTTTATGGGTCATTCTCTATAGCCTCCACCGCTAAACAAAGGTACTATGTTATTTTTATTGATGATTTTGCTCATAGATGTTGGATCTACTTTATGAAAAAGAAGTATCGGACCTTCTTGAGG
Organism: Pinus tabuliformis; assembly: GCA_031772625.1. Classification (NCBI taxonomy): domain Eukaryota; kingdom Viridiplantae; phylum Streptophyta; class Pinopsida; order Pinales; family Pinaceae; genus Pinus; species Pinus tabuliformis. The sequence goes on along the minus strand of CM062805.1, from coordinate 1,206,817,502 downwards.
TTTTGTGAGTTTAAAGCCTTGGAAGAGAAAGAATATAGAAAGAAAATAAAAACCTTGCATAGCGAAAATGGTGGAGAGTATGTATCCCAATAGTTTAAAGAATTCTGCCCTGCAGAAGGTATTAAATGGGAATTGATCGCACCCCATAACCCACAGTAGAATGGGGTGGTCGAAAGGATGAACAAATCGATTATGGGAGTAGCTCTAGTAATGTTCCATAACCAAAGCCTACCACTGCATTTGCGTGTTGACACATGTAATACAACAATATACTTGTAGAATAGAAGCCGACACTGTATACTAGGGATGGAGACACCTATGGAGGCCTATTCCAGGATGTGACCTGATGTATGTCACTTATAAATCTTTGGATCATCAGTTTACTGTCAAGATTCCAGGAAGAAGCTAGACCCAATAGCTGAGTTGGGAATACTTGTGGGGTACACAAATACACCCCTAACTATCGGGTGTACCTAGCTTCTGCTCAAAGGACTGTGGTACGAAAGGATCTAAAGTTCAATGAGCACAAAGCGATGCGATTATCACTTGAGAGGGATCTCGAGTCGCATGCAGATGAGGAACTTTCAGTTCCTAAGGATGAGGAGCCTTGGATTGAAGCATAGCAGCCACATGTAGAGGATCCAGGAGTGGAGACATCCACTCATGCTGATACTTCCAGAGATGCATAGAAATTCTTAAGGGAAGCTGATTGGTTGATGCTGGATGTGCAGGAGAATATGGGACATCCATCTTCTCAGTGCGGGAGGTCACCTGAGCGGTACACTGGGTACATGGCCCTCGTCGGTAAGTGTGTAGATACCAAGCGTTCTTCACTCGAGGAGCTAGTGCAGCAAATAGTCTGGGCTGATGCAATGGTAGAGGAGTATGACTCTATCTTTCGAAATAGTGTGTGGGATGTTGTCCCAAGGCCTCAGGGAAAGTCAATGGTGGGTTCAAGATGGTTTTACAAGGTAAAACAGGCAGCTGAAGGCAGTGTTGAGAAACATAAGCCAAGGTTTGTTTTCCAAGGTTTCTCACAGGTCGAGGGGATCGACTAAGTTGAGACTTTTGCACCTGTAGCAAGGTACTCATCGTTTAGATCAATGTTGGCACTATTAGCTCAGATGAGGTGGAAGATCCACCAAATGGATGTGAAGATGTCATTCCTAAACGGGAATATTGAGGAGGAGGTGTACATTGAGCAGCCAGAAGGTTTCTAAACCTTCGATCGTGAGTCACATGTGTGCAGACTCAAGAGGGCTTTGTATGGGCTAAAGCAAGCACCCCATGCTTGGTACACCAGGATCGACAGCTATTTCACCGGTTTCAACTTCAGCAAGAGTTAAGCAGATGCGAACCTTTACCACACCATGGTAGAAGGTAAACCATTAATTATTGTTCTCTATGTTAATGATTTGATCTTGACAGGTGATGATGAGCTGATATAGTCTTGCAATGAGGACCTTGCAAGAGAGTTCGAGATGAAGGACATGGGCCTTATGCACTACTTTCTAGGCATGGAGGTGTAGCAAAAAGGTGGGGAAGTATTTGTGTCTCAAGGAAAGTATGCTAATGAGATACTTAGGTGCTTTCACATGGAGAAGTGCAAGCCCATGGAGACTCCTCTAGCTAGGAACTGGTGGAAGGAGGATGGTACCTCAGGGGAGGTAGTAGCTACTACTGTTTATCGACAGTTGGTGGGTTAACTTATGTATCTGGTGAATGCACTACTCGACTTATGATTTGTGATGAACCAGTTGAGTCAAGCTATGATTCATACTACCAAGCTATTTTGGAAGGCAACGAAGCGTATGCTGAGATACCTTAGAGGCACATCTCAATTTGGATTGTGGTATAGACGGATAGAGGGAGTGAAGCTTCAGGGCTTCAAAAATGTAGATTGGGCAGGGAGTCCATCAGATCGGAGGAGCACTTTTGGAAGAATCTTCAACCTTGCTTCAGCTACAGTTTCCTTGTACAACAAGAAACATAGATGAATTGGACTTAGCTTAGCAGAGGCTGAATACATGGCTGCTAGTCAGGCTGCATGTGAGGCCATTTGGATGTGGAAGATTCTAGAGGGATTTTTTGGTCAGATGATGGATCCTACAGTGATTTGCTGTGATAACCAGAGTTGTATCAAACTCTGTGAGAATCCAATTTTTCATGACAGGTCCAAGCACATAGATATTTGGTATCATCATCTTCGAGACTGTGTGGTCAAGAGGATCATGTTGTTGTTGTATGTTTCGACCGAGGAAGAGGATGTAGATATTTTGACTAAGGCATTTTCAAGATGCAAGTTCAAGTTCCATATAGACAGGATTGCGGCTACTGATAATCCCTTTCTTCTTGAGAGGGAGTGTTGAAAATAGCAAGAAGAAATGCTAAAATATAATTTCTAAAAATAACACTACTATAAATAGCAGTTCAACCAATCTTGATCTTAACAAAAATGGATGGAAAATGGAAGTGCTAAAAATAGCATTCTATAAGTAGCATTTCATGATACCTTCCTATTTTAGTCAGTCCCTAAACTAAAATAGTGAAGTAAAATTTGAATTTGATCTTAGCAGCAATTTGTCAAATTAATTCATCTTGAGTTAATTACTTAAGGAAAATCAAACTTCACGTCTATACAGGGACATGCAATAGTTTCTCCATTAATTGAGGAATATATCCATTAATTAAAGAGATAAGAGTGAGTTTTAATTTGAGTTGTAATTAGTTGACTTAGTTAACTGAGTCAAGTCCAGTTAGATTAATTCAAACAGTTTGTTGAATTAATGTAAGTTCAGTTAGTTAATGCTTGCATGTATGTAACTACTGCATTTCAGATAACTGAGTATTCTCTCATAAATAACTTATGCATGTCAGTTCAGACAGAGACCTAGTTGAGATCAGATGGAGGGGCAGTGTACTATCAGTTGCTAGAATATTCCATTGTGAATATTCCTTGCTCGTAGAAAGAATTATTTCCTTGAGGATTGCATAGTTACTTCTTTAGGTTTAGTGAGTGTGATGAGGCCAATTCAAACATGTGACATCATTGGAAGCCAAGAAAATTTTCGCAAGGAAATAGGAGGCTAGGAGGGCTTGAGGATGACATATACAGTGTCTATTCAGTCTGTGAACTGTATTGTTTGATTGCAGAGAGAGTAGGATAGCTTGAGAGTTGATTCTTTTTGTAACATGAACAATATTTCTACTTGAATGATAATACAGAGTTGGGGTTTTAGGCTAAGGCTTTCCCCAGGTTATATCTTCTTTGTTATGTGTGATTGATTTCTCATCCTCAGTTATATGTGTTCTCTTAATCTTTCTCGGTTCGATTAAGCTTCCACAAAGTGTTGTAGAAGTAGATCTTGTATTGAGTTTTAGTATATTTCATAATATGTTGATCTATAGTGGGAATTTCTACAGGTGGACCTAGGTCTTCCATTTTCTCAACCAATGATTAGTCAAGAACAGACTCATGAGACTCACTTTTAAAGAGAGTGGGGTTGACCAAATATGAATTTTGATCAATCACTAGATCAACTAGTGAAGGAGCAGGGGAAAGCTTTCGAAACCTGGATGAAAGACAAGGTTGAGAAGCTGTAAGGTTTTACAATTCTTTGGAAGCTTGATCTAAAAGAGGACAAAGGTGAATGGGATGATTACCTTCACACAACTTACAGGGAAATTTGACTTTCCCATTTTTCCTATGAGTTTTAGTGACACTAGTTGAAGGTTTATCACTAGCATGATCTCCAAAGGCTAATGACAAAGGATGATGTGAACTTGTAGACCACACTTCTAAGACCTTGGGAATACCAAAGCAATCATGAAGAAGGTGGTCACCCTTGCAAATCTTGCAAGGGAATTTTACTTTTCGGGGCTAGTTGGAAGATTTTTCTACATCTGTTGCATCTGTAGCAATGGCTTCATCATTAGCTCTTACTGATTTTGCTTCTTCTTCTTCCTCCTCTTCTTCATCTTCCTAGCTTTGTGGTTACTACAATCTAGAGTTTCACCAGGCAAAGAGGAAGAAGGAGGTGAAGAAAAAGGTGATGAAGGTAAAGGGTCAACTTTAAGATCACCAGAGGTTGATGTTTTTCAGGCAGAGGAGAACTCGTTTGAAAAGAAGTTTGGACACTTGGAATCACTGAGGTTGAAAATAACCAAATTTTTAAATGAATAGTCAATCCAGGAAGGGAGAATGTTGCCATATCCAGAGCACCAATATTTCCAAAAGAGCGAAAATAACTAGGATTCCACTCAGAGGACTTTCCTTGACTGGTAGACTTGGGAAATGTTTCCATTAGTATCAACCTAATATATAATAAGGAGTATTTCCAAAGGAAGGATTTTGTTCCACAGTCAATTAATTACTTTTAGATATTAACAAAACAAAATAAAAATTGGGTAGGCAAAGCAGGAGTTTTCGCCAAGTATTCATGAACTATTATATACACCTTGGCTAAAACGAAGGACTTAATGTATGAAGACTGATCTCCCCAAATGTTGTGTTTGGTGTATCAGATTTACGGCAGCTGACTCGGTTACTTGTGGCTAAAAGATAGAACCTAATGGGGTGTCCCAATATATACTCGATGATACGGGGAGCTGAAGTTCATGTTAACATTGTTTAATGCATTACCGTTTGGTGAGAGAGTTGTGATATACTTGCCATACTAGAGTGCCTCTGATACATCGTAGAGTATTGGAGAACCCTCAATATATTTACATACTAGGACATGATTTCACCCTCGAGATACAATGTAGGGAGTGAATGACAACTGAGATGTTTTAAGACGTCGTAATACATCCCTAGCCTAGACCTTTAGATATTTGTGTTAGGTTACAAATGCTCCTTTGGTTGATTGAGGTAAATTTTAAGTTTATCTTGAATTAGGTTTCTGTTTATGGCTCAACAATGTCACCTGAATTCCTATAATGAAACTAAATGAGGAAAATGAAATATTTTCATTCAATGAAGGCTAGACTAATGAGGGAAGAAATACAACCAAGAAAATAAATAAATTGAGAAAAATGCATGAAAACATAATTCTTTATCTTTCTAATGCAGAATGTAAAACTGAAATCTACTCTTCCACTTTCGCTAACAAATACAAGGTCAAAAATGCAATCCTATGAGAAACACAAATGTATTTTTCTTTCACAAAGATGTACTAATATTTTTGTTCTTTTCCCTTCACTAAGATGCACTAATATTTTTTATCTTTTCCTTGCACTTTCATTAAAAAATGCAAACTAATGCAATGAGAAAAGGGAAAAAGGCAATGGAAATCAACTAAAATCAAATTTTCATTCACTTTTTTCTCGAATGAAAATAATTTCAAAAATATTTAAATGAAGAAGTCCTTTGGCTTTTCTTTTCTAAACAATGAAATCAAAACAAGAATTCACTTTCAGTTTCACGAAACCAAACAATTGTAATCTACTTTTGATAATGGAGTAAAAGTAATTTCAAAGTATCAAAATGATCCAACGCTAATGAAAATAACTTCACAATCATGAATCGAAAGAAACTATAAAATGGTGTCTTCCTTGCAGTAAAACTCCCAAATGGAAGAAATCAATCTTAGAGAGACGAACCAAGTGATGGGTGAAGGGTGACCTAGAAAAGCTAGAAGGAAATCAAGCCTCAAACAGACATCAACAAAGCCAAGAGAAAATTGTAATCACACAACGATAACAATGAAGACAAACACACTATAATTAGACTGGCAATCACTCACGGAGGTTCAAAAACACTGAAAACAAGAAGAAACCCTAATTTTTCTTCTACCATTTAAGATCAACACGCCTATTAAGGGAAAAAGGGTGATGAAAGGTAGCGCATTGTGATTGTAAATTGAAAATCAGTGTTGAAAGTGCTTTTTTTATAGCAGAAAACATGATGGGAGAGAAAAATAGGGAAAAAAATATTCGAAACCAGAGCACGCTCAACACTCTCAAGAAAAAACTAGTGACTGCATATAGATACCATGATGTATACAATCCAAGAAATCGATGGTTGGTCAAAATCATCAGAGAATCTGATCGAAGGAATGGATGGAAAGGTTATAGCTTGTATAATATATAAATAAACGATTATGGAATTACTGGATAGATATGAAGATCCACTAAATCAGAAAATCTGGGGATGTGTTCCCTTCTATAAGAGAAGATAAAAATCAACAATTAATGAAGATTATTTTCGTTGGGGACCAGATCCACTTTTTGAGGAATTTGGAGGGGGAAGGAACCATCCTCTTAAGGAGGTTTCTTCCCCCATAAAACTATATCTATAATTCAAATTGGCCTATAGGGAAGAGGAATTTTTAATGTTCTTATGAAGACAAATTTTTATGTAGGAGTTCTACTTTCATTCCCAACAGATATGTACATGAGTTTATTCTAATAATCAATTTTGGTTTCATTTGTAACTTCTAAGGATTGGTTTTATTCATAGGAATATGAGTATCCCTTCTCTGGGCCATCCGAGGATCCTCAGAGTCCTATTGTGCATTTTATTTATGTTCTTTCTAGCATTTTCTCTAGATTTATCATTTATGCATTTAATGTTTATTTTTCATTTGTTGTAAGTTATATGATTAAATGATTGAAATGAGTTTTTTTTAGTTTATTTATATAATAAATAATATGGTCCATCACTAGCATCGCTTAGGAAAGGCATTTTGATCGTTGGATTACAACTTAGACTAGTTTATTAGTTCAATATTCTCAAATTTCTAGTTCTAGTAGATTTTGTTTTTGAATTTTAGGACATGTTAATGTTTCTATTTTGAGTTTATTCAAATTAGATTGAATTGAAAAAAATAAAATTAATAATAAAATTCACCCCACAACATTTTCACTTTATTAGCTTAGGCATTTTCTTATTTAGATTAACTCACTAGATCACTCTTTTGAAATTTCTAGTTTTTAGTGGTAATTTTCTACTAAATTTTCCCACATGTTAATGAAGCTCTTTTAGTTGATTTCATTTCCCTTGAATTATAAAAACATTCAACTTGATAAGAAAATTTACCCCGCAACATTTATCACTTGATTAGCTTAGGAATTCGACATGTTAACTCGACAAATAGTCTTGCTAAAAGTTTCTTGTAGCAAAAGAGAGTTTCTAACAGAAGTATATTTTGCATATTCATCCTTGCCTAAATTCACTCTAAATTAATAAAAGAAGTATATTTATTCCTTATAATAGCCTATGAATCCTCCAAGTCCATTGTGGATGAGCCCATGCTTGGCTAGGTCATCATTTAGCTTCTTTATTGCTTGCTTCTTGAATGTTGATTTTTGCATCTAGTCTATATTTCCTTTCGTGCAATTTACTTTAAGCAACGTGTGATTTCTTTCCTACAAGAGTAATATAGGACTTTCCTTTCCTACAAAGTAGAATATATTTCTTTCATTGTTGTTTCCTTTCTCACAAGATAGATTAGATTTTCATTGTTATCATTTTCTTATGTGTGATTTACATTCAAGCAAGTAGAATATATTTCCTTTCTATCATTTACTTTGCAACAAAAGTAGAATAAGTTTTCTTATTTCTATTTACCTTCTTCAATTTAGGAATGGTATCTTACCCATATCTTTTCTTATTTGAATTTGTTCCATTTTCTTCTTTCACTTGCATCAAAAGGAGTCAGACTAGGAAGAGGAAGGTGTTTGTTGAACACAAAGTGTTGACCCCCGTCTTATGTTTGTACGAACCATGAGTTTATAATTAAAGTTGAGCCCTCAGGAGTTCCAACATTCTTGTTGTAATATTGAGGGTCATCAAATACCACAGACATAAGAAATTACCATGGAAAGTGTTGGGTCGAATGCGACACAATTTTGATACAATCATGAGAGTACTAAGGTTTAAGGTGAAAGATTCACTAGGGTTCTTAGAGCCTCACTTTTAGGTTATTATAATTTTTTACTATTTCTTGGAAGATATGGTTAGTAGGTCTAGGTACTTGAAAAAGGTGGTTGAACTGGATGGAGTAGAAAATATGACATCTAACACCTGGACTAATCCTTGATACCATTTTAAACACACAAAAAAGTAATAGGATGAATTTTGATAAACTCATGTGATTGCATTCTATTCACAAGATTCACATATTAATACATAGTTTTATGATCCTTGGTTTTCATCTTATAAGAAATTACTTGGACTTCAATGTCTATTGGAATTCCTCCAAACCATCCCTAATGATTTAAGTACACTATTTCCTCAACATTGTCCCTAATGATTTAAGCGTCTTGTATGTAACATTCTTTTGGAGTAGGTAAATATGAAGCACTATGGAATCATTTTTATATTGATAGAAAAGTATTGTGAGAATGGGACAATATATTGTGAAAGATATTCTCAATATTGGTACAATCCACCTCACTCGAGTACATATTACACTTACATAAGATATTCTTAATACCCTTTTGTACATTACCATATTTTAGTGTAATGATTAGATTTTGTTTTATTTTATTTTTTCAGACTACGCTTATCTTGTTTCACTCTTTTCTGGTAGATATGGTTAGATTTAGTCATTCGTGTAGCATTTACAGATGGTTCCTGTTAGATACCTATACCAATAGGTTTCATATTTCATGATTGGCTGTGGAAGGTCCAAATTTGTTCTGCTTTGATGACTCAAAGATCACATATTTCCAAGAGAATTCAAATTATGCTTATAACTTGGTATGAGCTTCTAATTTTGATGGATGATTCAACAGCTTAATCTGGATCATTCCATGGTTTAAAATTGCAGTTGTAGAATAGAGAAAGGAGTCTGTCCAAACTGTTTAAACTTGGCAGACAAGTAGTTCAGGTAGAGAAGAAAAGGCTCCCAACAGCTTAATCTGGGACCTTGGAAGAGATAAGGGTAGAAGTAGATAGCAATTACAAAGAAAAAGCCAAAGAAAAGAAAACGACAAGTAAGGGTCTGCAAGTCCAAGTGCACCCTCTAAGAAGAAATAAAAAATGTTAGGCAAGTAGTTGGGTAAGTAGTTGGGGTTGCAGAAAGGTTATCTTTACCAGTGCAGATGTGTTAACTATGCCTATCAAGGCAAAGTCTATCAAGTGACAAGGTGTTCATCTTCATCAAGTTACATCAAGGAGCATGACTAACCTCCCTCCTCCCCCCTTTCTGTTTATTGCTAACATCCCCTTATCAGCTGAGATTCATGGAGGAAGATCATGGTTTCATAGTGGTTCTTGTTCATTCAAAAGCCACATTTCTTGTGTAAAAATATTTTCATTTTGATCTACTCTCTAAACTAAGTGAGTTTCAAACAAACTTAGTAATATCCCCCTCATTTGCCCCCTTCATCCACATTAACCCCTAATTCTACTATATAACTCCCCTATCTTACCCTTTCCCCTAATAGTATTAACACCATGGTGTATAAACCCCCAAATTTTTATAAATACCCCTCCCCTTGGCATTATAGCCATATGTTCTCTGAAAAGGGATCAAAATGACATCTGGTCACTTTGATAAACCTTTGCCATCTCTCTCTCCCTTGCTACAGGACAATTAACTCATTATACCCCTCATTTGCAGAAAACACCATGTAAAAACCCATTTTACCCATAAAACCTTGTGAAAATGTGAAAAATGCCCAAAAATCCACTTTTTCCGCCTAAGCCAAAGTCGGGCGCGTATATTTGATTTTTCAAAATACGTTTAAAAAACATTACAAACGCATAGACCGTGATCTTTTCTGCCTGGCGCGTTTTTCAGAAAATATAATATTTTATTCAAACCCGCCCGTCCGTATCCACCGGTCAAGTCCCTTACCCGTCCGCCGTTGGATCAGGCCCATCAAATCCGACGGCCCACAGCGATATCGGGTTGGACCCGACGTCCCCCCGTTACCACCCGAGAAGATGACGAAGGGGTACGTCAGGCCTGTGCCACGCGTCCCCTTCTCGCTCTCTCGGGTCAGAGTCTGACACTAACCGTGCCGTATATAAGCCGCCCCGAGAGACCGTGACGGTTACAGTACTTAACCATAACCGCCACGGCCCTAGCCGCTTGATAATTAGCCCACCTCAGCGCCACATCAACTCCACGTCACCCCGCCTACGCCATATCCTCCGTCCTTTATCCACCCCTCCGCCAACATGGCTGCGACCTCATCATCCCCCATGGATCAATGAGAACCCGCCACATCACCCGATGGCGTCAGCTGACGTCATCCGACCCTGACCCACCAATGACGTCATGCTGACGTCATCACAAAAGAGCGCCAAATTTGGGAAAAAGTCTATATTATGGCCAAAATTTGCGTTTTTACGTTCTTTTCGCTCTAATTTTTCTTGCTCAGTTGCATGCCGTTCGCGTCCGACTCCTCGCCAACCTGCTGAAATCAACCAGGCGACCTCAAGAGTACCATTCCTGCCTACTCATACAACCTCTGTTTACTGTTCTACCAGGTATTTTTTGACATTTTCCTCTGTACCCCTGCAGTTGTCTATAAAATCGCACAGGAAGCTTAAAAGGACATTAAAACTCATAATTCACCGGTGAAATTCCTCTACAGACCTCTGTTTTCAATCAACACCTCGAAAAACACTAGCTGAGCCTTAAAATTCCCAAATTTTGTCGAAACCATTGAGAAATGCTCGCGCAATCGTGAGGAAGTAGTTATATCCTTTAAAAACTTGCTACAAGTGACAGAGGGAGGCCTGACAGTATTGCAGCCCCAATTCAAACAAAATTTCACTTGCTCTTGGATTAATTCCCCTCTGATACCCGTAACTCACCTGTATTGTGATAAATCCTCCCTGAACTGGTTTGCCTACTTCAAACAGTTCAATTACAGCTTAGAAGACTTAAAAGCACCATGGAGACACCAATTGCACTCAATATCAAACCACTGAATGCCCCTCAAAAAGAACTGGAGTGGAAAGCATTAGGAGATGTGGATTACCAAATGATGGAGTGGTTTAGAATGGGTTCTAAATACAACATTCAAATGCTCAATGAACTAAAATCCCAGCACCTCAGTGGAGCTGACATCCTGGGAATTTGGGACTCCAATCTACCCATATATAACCTTCCTCAGGCTATCCCTTTGCCTGAATTCATTCACAGATGTCAGGAGTGCTATGACCCCTGTCAAAGAGCTGTTTTGAGCCCCACTGGCTCAATCCTATTTCAAATTACCCCTGAGAGCATCAATGAGATGCTACACTTCCACACAACGAAGTCATTGGCTCCTCTCTCCATGGAGCACCTAATAAGGAAGGGAACTAAGCTGGCAGATGATCAGATCATCAAAATCAATCAGCTGTTTGTCACACCAACCTCTCTAGCCATCAGAACTCCTCCCATTGGATATGCATACTTAAATGATTTGGGCAAAATGATGGTGGATTTAATCAGTTATGTCTTGGGATTCAGGGGAGTGGAGGATGTGGATCACAGTATAATCGCAATGTTGTCCATATTTTCACCTGGAAGGGCCCCTGCCATTCACTATGACTATGCCACATACATTGCAGACAGGATCCATGAGCAGCTAATAAATCTTCCAAGGGAGAGATTATTTAGGTATGCCTCATACATCTACCATTTGTTTCTATTCTACCAATCAGATAGCTTCCCACTCCTCTTGAAGAAAGTTAATGCCCAGGGGAGTCCAAGATCAGTTGTCTTCTGGACATCAGTTTTCCACTGCAGCTCAGTGTCACCATATACATATAATGAGTTTGTGGACTTGTTCATTCACCCAGCTTTGACACTATTGTATGGTGTCCCTCCTCCAAGATTGACTGATGATATGAGGAGAGTTCTTCATCTGTCTAAGAAATACAGCATTGGTGATTGGTACTTCTACCAACACCACACAGTGATCAGGATATATGGCTGTGAGTTAAAGCCATATAGATTGCCCAGGTATGTCCCAATGAGACTGTTTGCCTTGGAGTATTTCAGGCAATTCGGAAATGCTGACTGCTATCACTTTGAAAGCAAGAATAAGAAATTACAGCTGAAGATAAGGAGCCAGCTGGGACCTTTCGTTTACAATAGAAGAGAGGAGGGATGGAAAGAGGCAGACAACATCCTAGAGGGCCTCAGATTACAAACCAGTTTTTCTTGCGTACCCTATGACCCTAATCACTTCATTTCACTGAGAAGAATCAAATATAAACTAGGAAACTATGCACATGTGAGGCAGCCCGAGATTGAGCAGTATGCTAACACATTGAGATGGGCAGAGGGCACCTTAGAAGAGGAATTTAGTGAAGAAGAGTTGTTAGAAAAGGAAGCCAGAAATATTCAAAAGAATACTGATCTGGAAAACTGTGTACAGGTTCCCCTCACATACAGAAGGCAGCTGGGGACAACAACTTCCTCATCAACAACACAGCAGGCTGCCGAGGATATTACACACAGCAAGGGCAAAGAAAAGCAGGTGGAACAGCCACCTCCTTTAACAGAAGAAGAGGTAGAAACATTGCTGCAAGAACAGCAAGAAGAGATGGAAAAGCAAGAACAGCCAGGGCAGCAAGAACAGCCAGGGCAGCAAGAGCAGCAGCATCAAGAGCAACAAAGGCAGGAGCAACCTGTCCAGCAAGAAAAGACAGTGGAAAATCCTAAAACCACTGAGCAAATAGTGCCTCCAAGGCAAGATATTACAGCTGAGGCATCAATCCTCCAGACCCCTCAGAGGGAGGATACATTCATCTTTAGGAAAAGAGACAGGGAGACTCCCCCCACAGCATCAACAACTCATGGGGAGAAAAGGCAAAGACTAAACCCCTTCTCTGAAGAAGAAATGCCAATGGGGCAGTCCTTTGGCATAGTTCCACCTAGCAGGGAAACATCAGCTAGTTCCTTCCAACAGGAACAAGATAGGACATTGGGAGGAGAGGTCAGCTCCTCAAGGCAGCACAAGGAAGGTGAACTTGGCATTAAGCAACAGTTCATCGAAATCAAAAAGAGAAATGAGCCTATCAGGATACAGCTGTACAATCATCTGCTGAACATGGCTCCTACAAATCAACAAAGGCTCATGTCTGCCTTTGATCTACAAGAAGGCAAAATGATCATGAGTCATTTTATGCCAACAGCACTTCAGCCACAATCTACTTCAGATTATCTAAGGACCAACTTGGAGGTCATGGCCAAAGACATCCACCCGATGGACAAGATTGAACTACACAAACAAACGGGTGAGATGGTCTATGCTTCATTAGCAGACCAAACCTTAGACAATTACAGGCTACATAACAGCCTTAATAATACAGCTGCCCAGTTGGAATTGGAGAAAGCATCATCCCAGGCAAAAGACAACAGAATAAGGACCTTAGAGGACATTATTATAGAGATTGGGCATGATCCCAAAGATATCAAAGGCATACAAGAGATCCTGAAATTAAGGGATGCAGATTTGGCAGCTTTAAGAAGGAAAATCAAACTCCCAGCTACCATTCACCCTCAGACTGATGAGGTAGCCCAACAAATACATGATGAACGGGCAAACACTCTGCTGGTAACCCTGTACAAACAGCTGATGCAAACACACGAAAAGCTAGGAGAGGCAGAAGCAGCACGGGCAGCATTACAGGCCACCTTGGCACAAAGAGAAGAAGGGCAGACTTCCCAACCTCCTCCTGAAACTATCAATCTGGAAGAAAATGCCACTACTACTGCTCCTCCTTCTCAACAAACAGAAGCAACAGCACCGACTACATCAACAGCTTCACCAACAACAGAACAGACTCATAGTCTGGATATGCAGAAGCTGCAAACTGAAATACAAGTCCTGGAAGCTCAAATGAAAGAGCTCAATGAAGTCAAACAATCCCTAGCCAGTGTGAATGACAAGTATGATAAAAGCAAAAGAAATGTGGCTGAGAAAGAAAAGGATGTCAAAACTTTAAAGAGAAGAATAACATAGCTGGAAAAGGAGCTCACACTGGACAAGGTAACTGCTGAATTAAAAACTGTGCTGTGGGCCAATATTGGCCAATCTATTACTGACCAATGGCAGTTTATAGAGACCATCCATGAGCAATTGGAGCTCATTCCAAGAGCACGAGCAGAAATTCACAAAGCAAGGGCTGCTCTAGGCAGCACGCCTGAAATAGCAACAAGGATGATCAATGTGCTCAACCACAAAACAAGCAGTCAGTTGGCTGCCATGGGCATACCTAACAGAACTGAGTACATCCAGTCAATCAAAAGGGTTCTCACGCTCAAGAATTTGGTACAGACATTAGACAGAAGAACCCAAGACATGCAGACCGAGGTAAACAAATTTATGGAGAAGTTTCAGGTGTTCGAAAGCAGAGGGCTCCCTGGTTTACTGAACAACGCAGGGAGATTATACACCCATGACCAATATGCCAAAAGGGTCAACACCTTTGCCACCAGCCAGATCAATGAAAGGCCCAACAGCTCAGAAGAAACAGGGCCAGCTACAGGACAGACTATCTACAACAAGGTAGAAAGTCTATTTTTCATAATGAATGAGATCAATCATCTTTTTGATGCAGCTCCCAACTTTTTCAAGTACACAGAAGCAGAAGAGACCATGGGTGCAATCCTAAGGCATCAGTTACCTACTCAAGAATGGTGGACCAATGCTATACAAACTATTTTATGAACAGCGTGCCATTCAGCAACCTTTTTGCTCATATGAAAGGAAAAAACTTCCATACACAGGACAGCTGCAAAGGGATCAGCATACAGTTAAGGTTAAAAGCTGAGCCAACTCAGCAGAGATTTCGGCCAAAAGGCAAAATAAAAGCTACAGGTGTCCAGGCCGAAAATCTACAGCAACGCAGCTCAAAGAACGCATTGTCACAGCAGTTATGCAGGTCACTCCAACCGACTTAGCAGCCTCCAAAGGCTAAAAATATCTTCTGACAAAGTATAAAGACACATTTACTTTATATTCAATGCTGTAATAACTTTCTGATTTTAATATCTTAAGAGTTGTTGAGATTATTAAATCTGAGATAACTTAGAACTCAGATATTTTTGTAAAGACCGAGAGTATATATTTGCCCCTCGCATAAGTTTAAGGGGTTGTTGTTGATTTCTCCTAAAGAAACTCTTATGCTGTAATCCTTTCTGAAGTCTAATAAAGAAAGCGATGGAATTTCTCGGATGTCTGAAATGTTGAATGCGTTCTGATGCCTGTTGATGACTGCTGGATTCCTGTATATTTCACCATACAATAAGTCCCTGTAACTCTCCCTTTTAATTATTTGTTTTTTGTTAAAATCCATATATGTTATCTAATTTTCAATACTAAGCAACAAGGAAAAAGAATAACTTTCAGGATTTATTCACTGAGTACCCTAAGTTCAATCTGTGTTGTTTATGAATGTTTTTTCTTCAGCTGTAATCTAGATGAGTGTAATTCTTAATTGCTGCACTTTCAGAATACACCTTTCACAGTGGCCTTTGTCACAGGAATTCAAGCTTTGCTCCTGTGCAGTGTGTTCACTTTCACCTCACCAACTTAATAGAAAATTCTTAATTGCTTTCTGTTGGTTGACACACATCACCATTCAAGCTAATTTTGTTTGTCTAAAATACACAATAGGCCCTGCAGTTTGAACAACACCAGACCTGTATATCAAGTCATTTTACAACATCCAGACTCCATTGCCCAATGGTATTTCACTATCTAAACACTACATCATAAGACCTGAAAGAAATCCTTCAACCAAAACATAAACCAAAACCTGAGCATAATAGCTAGCCTAAAACTCCATCATAACAGAGACAAATCATAAAGAGAGAGCCCTCTCTGATTACAGTTTGGCTAGAAACTGTGATCCAAAGACTGGTTAGTGGTTACCCCGGCCGTATTCCCTTGGGAGTCAAAGGGAACAACCTGGGTGTTAACAGTTCCAATAAATGAATGTATAACCTTATGTTTGTAACATTTCTATTTTATTTTTGCATTAGTCATTTGTTGAATTTGGATGAGATATACATTGGCACTATAACCGATATTGTTGTGAAGTAAAATATGGTGATTATGAAATTAGTTGAAGAACCTATGTTGAGAACCTATCATTTCATTGTATATTTAGATTTTCAATTAGTTTTTGTCTCATATAAACAAATTAATCGCATAAAAATTGTACATAATAATCTCCAAATGTTTGTAATAAATAGTAATATTTAAATATGCATAATTTTATTTCTAGACACCAATTTTACATCTCCCTAAATCAATTTTCCTAACTCCATAGTACCTATTACTACATTGAATACATCAACCAGGTGTAAAACCGATCATGCAAAAAGAAAAAATATTTAAAAGCTTCCATAACCAACTTTCCTAAACCCCTTAATACACTCATAACCAAAGCTAATACTTCAATAAAAAAAGGAATGTCAAATTTTCAATACTATCTTCAATATACACCATTCCACAAGAACATGGAATAGAATATATGGTCACCTTAAATTTTATATTTTGTGAATATCATATTTATTGATTTAATAGTTTTTTTCATATGCACTACTTTACAAGAATATAGAATAGAGTATATATCATTGCACATTATTGCAATGATTTGATTACTAAAATCTATACATGTGTGTATATTTGACCATCTTTTAAATTTGAACTTATAACCTTTTCAGATGAATTGTTAATCATTAAATCCAAGTAGAAATCAAATACCACCAATATTTTATTTTATTCATATTTTAATCCAAAATATAGAAAATATATATGTTTCATTTTATTTTTTTTAGAGAATGATACTCAACGTTTTTCTAAAATATTTCTTCCTTTTACTATTAATTTATAAAACTATTAAATATATTTTATCCATTAAATTTTTCAATCAATAATAATCCAATTCGTACACGCATCCTACCCCTCACCAACAACATTAAAAAGAAAAATCACTCTTCATTAGTTTCAGTAACCAAACTGTGGGGGTTGAAATAAATATTGGATAATTTACCCTAACTCCTCATCATAGTATAATGACCTTTATGATGATTATTAATTTCCACTAAGACTAATGCATTCTACTAAACCTTAAGAAGAATAATAATCCAATTATAATTATTTAGAATCTTATTTCTATGCTAAAAAAGAAGCGAAAGAAGAGCACAAAGATCACTATAGTTAGGTTGACTTAACAAGTCACAAAGATTGGGAGTGTGCTAGATGTTAGGGAAATGAGGGAGGATGTGAGTAATGGTCAGACAGTCTTAAAGTTTTTTTTTCATCTTCCACCCTCTTAGTATTGCAAAGATTTCAAATTCTATCATCCCATGGAGTCTTGGGAGCAGAACACCACCCAGTTTCACTTTGGAGTTCACGAGAATTTGTTCTAATCTTAGCAATTTTCATATTTTCCTTTGAGTTGGTCAAAATAGAAAGATAATTCTCGTTCTCAAGGGTGTGGTTAATCACCTCGTTATAATACCTAATATTCCTTTTAACCTCAAACTCCTTACCATGCCATAGATTATCGTTAAATTTGGAGGTGACAATATATTTTAAACTATCCTAGCATTACAAGATGATCTCCTCATTTATCCCCCAACGGTTCAGCTAATACTCTCCATCCTTATGCCGCCCATGCTTGAGGTGAAGGTGAGGGTTTTGACTAAATTTAGAAGAAATTTTAGAAATCCTCGTGGAGTTCATGTTGTAAAGATTCTTCTTATATATTAGATACTTAAACATAGCTCTTATTTCAATTGGGGAGAAGCCAGGTTTGATCAAGAGGATAGGATAGGGGGTATTTCCCTTGATTTTGAGATTGTAGATTAAAAATTCCTTTTAAATAATATCAATATCTCTCAACTATTCTCTCAATATAGTACACCCCAGATCTCACAACTATATAAGACAATAGGGGTGACGAGGGTATCAAAGAGGAACCTTTTCTTACACTAAAGACAAAGATCAACAACCTTACAATTGTATTCAATCTCATAATAATCTTTCCATCATCCAATAATCCTTTTCTCAATGTTGTAATTCCAGTTGAGTTGATAAGGAATGTTAATACCTAAAGATTTATAAGAAGAGACATGTTCCAAGGATTTTCTATAATAGAGAAAATTTCCATGGGTGATCATTTTGGATTTAATTATCATGATTTTAGTCTTCTTAGTATTAATTGTCATACCCATCTTGGAGAAATAGTCATAAAGATTCGTAAGTTCCTTGTCCAAGTCTTCATGGCTTATAGCAAGAAGAACAATATCATCAGTTTAGAAGAGAAGAGTAAGGATAATACCAGCAAGCTTGTTCCCCTTGCACCTTGTGATTTCTAAACACTCCTCTAGCTTACCGATGTAAATACAAAAAACTCTAGGGGAAAGGGGACACCCTTTCTTAACCCCTATATTTAATTTAATATCCTTAGACCACCCTTCATTGGTGTTAATCTTGGCACAACCATCTCATAGAGGTAAATCACAATAATCTTAAACACAGTAGGAATCATTATCTCATCAATTATTTTCCAAACCTTATCCCAAGAAATAGTGTCAAAGACTTTTCTAAAGTCGAGAAAGAAACAAAAGAGACCATCTTTAGTATTATGACATTCCTTGAACATGAAAGGATGGTCGATAATCGATTGGTATCTCATAAAACCATTTTTCCCTTTAGCTCTTTTACCAATGGATTTCAAGCCTATGGCTAATCTTCCTATCTGAAATGAAACCATAAATCTTGGCTAAGATGTGGCTAATCATAATGGTCATTTAGTTAGAGGGAACAACTTTGTCCCCATTTCTAAAGATAGGCACAATACGACTTTGTGTCCAAGTTTTATGGAAGCCATGCTTTATAGACAAATTGATAAGCTTGTGAAGATGAGGAATGAGGATAGATATTCTGAGCTTTCAGATCTCAACTTGGTATCCTTCAATAACTTTAACTTTCCCATTACTGAGCTTATTAATACGAGACTCATTGTCCTCAAGGGAAAATATATCATGCTTAATAGGAGTGCTAGTGATGTTTTCCATGGTGTCTAGAGATTCATACAACTTCTTAAGGTAGATGTCCCATATTTCTAAGGGGATCAAATGATTATCTTTAGATTTACAAATAAGTAGATTCTACCAAACAATTTTGGATGTGACTTTAGAGAGGTGGAAAATATTCTCTTGTCTTTTATTAATATATGAACAATTCTTCTCTTTAATGAGGGCCTTTTATATAGTAATATTTTAGAGATTTGCAGTTTCATTAGGAGCGTAATGAATACTTTTCTTGATACTTTTATCGTCTTTGTCATACCAAGGGTTGGAATTTTTATCTATCTTGTTATATGAAAGCTCAGAGATAACTTGTTAATGGTAGTGGAAAGAGTAGTAGTAAAATTGTGATAAATTTGATCAATATTGTTATTATAAATCAGGGAGCTTAAATCTATTATGAAACTAGCTCACAAGAAGATAGAAAAGATAGATGAACACCTTAAAATTCAGCCTCTTCTAGGGGCAATCCTCCTTTACATTAGACAAATGAGCAATTCTTGTATGATTCAAATGACGAAACCTCCTTTCTATATATAGGAGTCTAAGGGGTCACAATATAACCAAACCGGCCTAGCAATAATAATATAAAGGCACAAAATAACAAGAGTGGGATTTTATGGGGCACAATAATAACAATATGGGGACAATGGGGGCACAACAATAAAAATAAGGGATACAAAGACAATAGTAATGGGGGAATCACTAGTATTATAGGGACCTAACATGCCTCTCTCATTGAAAAAAGTGTTTTCCTCAACACTTGAGTAGTTCTGGATTCTTCTACATAAAATTCTCATCCTCCCATGTGGAATCCTCAATGGGTAAGTTCTTCCACATGATGAGATACTCTGAAATTGATCATTTTTGTAGCTGTCCAGTTCTTGTTTCTTTGACTGCTTCAGGTTCCAATATGATTTTTCCTTCCTCATCAAGTTCTAGACATATTGTTTGAATTGGAAGCTTGTCACCTATAACCTTCTTTAAGCATGAAACATGGAAAACTAAGTGCACTCGAGAAGTTGCCTGAAGCTCCAATTTGTATGCCATATTACCTATCTTTTGCAACACCTTGTATGAACCATAATAATTTGGTGATAATTTATTATCATTCTTAGGTTGCTTGAGGGACATTTGTTTATATGGTTGTAGCCATAGGAATACCCAATCACCTACATCAAAACTTCTTTCACTGTGATGTTGATCTACCTGTTGTTTCATTCTATTCTGCACCAAGGTGAGGTTATCCTTTAAGAGTTGTAGAACTTGCTGCTGATGGTTTATGTGATCTTCCACTACTTGAACCTTAGAATTTTCTCTTAAATATGATGTGATGGATGGTGGATGGTATCCATAAAGGGCCATAAATGGGGTCATTTTTGTTGCAGTATGGGAGGAAGTGTTATATCACCATTTAGCCAAAGCAAACCATTTGACCCATTGAGTCTGTTTATCAGATACAAAGCAACGAAGATATACTTCCAAACATGTGTTTACTATCTCATTTTTCCCATTATATTGAGGATGATAAGATGAGATATGAGATAACTGAGTACCAAGACAAAAAAATAACTTTGTACAAAAATTTCCAATGAAAATGGGATCTCTGTCACTTACAATAATCTTTGGGTTTCCATGTAGCTTTTGAATTGTTTTGATAAATGTAGTAGAGACTATACTCGCTTTAAATGGATGAGATAATGCAAAAATGTGTGCATACTTCGTAAGTCTATCAACTACCACTATGATAACACTCTTTCCTTCAGACTTGGGTAAACCTGTGATAAAATCCATTGAAACCTCCTCCCAAAGTTCACTTGGAATGGATAAAGGTTGTAATAGTCTCGGGGTCTTAATTGTTTCAAATTTATTCTGTTAGAAAACCAAATATTCTGCCACAAAATTTTAAATATCCGATTTAAGGTCATCCCAAAAAAATCCTTCTTAACCCTGTGGTAGGTTTTCAGAAATCTTGAGTGCCCTCCTAAGGGAGAGGTGTGAAATTCCCTATGAATCTTTCGTTCGAGTTGTGAATTCTTACATAGGTATAACTGATCCTTGTACCATAACGAATCATTTTTCTAGCTAAATGTATCAGGTGTACTAGGATATTGTTGTATCTTTTGAATGAGTGCCCACACTTCCTCATCATTCTTCCATTCATTCCTTGCTTCATTTATCCAATCTTGTTGGATAATAGAAATGGCATAAAGAAATGCTTCCACATCCTCATCATTTCTTGAGAGTGCATCTGCCACCAAATTTTTCTTGCCTTTTTTGTAAATGATTTCAAAGTCGTAACCCGACATCTTTGTCACCCATTCTTTTTTCTCTTCTGAAGATAATATTTCTTCTAAAAATTATTTAAGACTATCATGATCTATTTTTACCTTGAAGTGTCTTCCCATTAGGTAGGGTCGCCATTTCTTAAGTGTATGTAGTGTTGCCAACATTTCCTTCTCATAAAGATCTTTGTGTAAGTGCTTTCCTTTGATTGGATGACTTTCGAAAGAAATTGGTCTTTCTTACTGCATTAAAACAACACCAATTCCATTTCCTAAGGCATCACATTCCACAATAAAGGTTTTTGTGATGTCTGGTGCAGCTAAGACTGGTGCTTGCCATATTACCTCTTTAATATGTTCAAAGGCCTTGGTTGCTTTTGGAGTCCATGAAAATGCATATTTCTACAATAATGTTGTTAGAAGTGCTGCTATTCTCCCATAGTTCTTAACAAACTTCCGATAATACCCTATGAACTCGAGAAATCCACATAGATGCTTTATGGATGTGGGGATTTTGCATTCCTTAATGGTTTTAATTTTTCTAGGGCCTACCTTAACACCTTCATGAGATACAATATCACCCAGATATTCCATTTCTTATACTCCAAAGGAACATTTGGAATTTTTTGCATATAATTGTTTCTCCTCCAATAGTGTGAGCACCATTTCAACATGTTGGAGATTATCTTTCCAACACATGTTGTAGATTAGTATATCATTAAAAAGTACTAACACAAATTTTCTAATGAAGGGTTCAAAAATGGAATTCATCAAACCTTGAAATGTAGAAGGTGCATTAGTGAGGCCAAAATGCATGACCAAAAATTCATATTGACCCTCATGAGCTCTAAATGTTATTTTTGGAATTTCTTCAGTCTTCATTATGATTTGATGATATCCTGAATGAAGATGCAACTTGGTGAAGTAAATTGATCCATGCAATTCATCCAGTAATTCATCAATGACATGAATGGGAAATTTATTTTTAATAGTGATCTTGTTGAGCTCCAGATAATCTGGACACATGCGCCATAATCCATCCTTCTCGTGAACCAATACTACTGGAGCAGAGGAAGAATTTTGACTAGGTTCAATTATACCAACCTCTAGCATTTCTTCAACCATACGTTCAATTTCACTCTTTTGGACATAGGGATATCTGTAAGGCCTAATGTTTGGAGGAAAACTTCCCCGAATCAAACTCATAGCATGATCATGATCACGAATAAG
Organism: Pinus tabuliformis; assembly: GCA_031772625.1. Classification (NCBI taxonomy): domain Eukaryota; kingdom Viridiplantae; phylum Streptophyta; class Pinopsida; order Pinales; family Pinaceae; genus Pinus; species Pinus tabuliformis. The sequence goes on along the minus strand of CM062805.1, from coordinate 1,206,794,986 downwards.
TGGGAGGCCTTCAGGAGTCTCAAATACCTTGGAATGGTTGTCCAAGGCTTTTTGGAGATCTGGAGAAATGGATGAGTTCAATGTGGGAACCTCTAGTGAAAATAATTATGCAATTATTTATCATTGTTATTTCTTTAGAAGCTTCGTCATTCCGTTAGAGCTGATTATCTTTCTCGGTTTCCCTGTGATACCCCTTAATTCAACTTCGTTTCCTTCTGAAGAGAATTTCATGAAAGCTTCTTGAAAATTAAAAGCTATTGTACCCAAGGATTGTAGCCATTAGACTCCTAGTACAACATCAGCACCACCCATTGGAATGCAAATCATTGGGCTATTCAATACATATTCTCCCATTGATAGCTTGATATTGTGGCACTTTACTAAGCAATTTATGGTTCCTCCACTTGCAACCATCACTTGACACTCTCGTGCTGGATATAGGAAGCAATTCAATTCCTTGGATATCTTACATTGAATAAAATTATGGGTACTTCCCAAATCAATAAACACTATTACATATTTCATCTTGATATGCCCTTCTATCTTAATATCTTGAGGAGTGGTAATTCCGGACAATTCATTACAAGATATGGTCGAATTCATTTCTTCTTCTTCTAGGATTTGTTGCTAGTGTATATCCTCTTCTTTTGACATTTTTTATTCCTTTTCTTCCTCCTCTTCACAATCTATGTAAAATAATTTCTTCTCGACACACTTATGACCTTTAGTGTATTTGTTATCGCAACTGTAACAAAGCCCTTTTACTCCTTTTCTTCCAATTGTTTTGGTGTCAACATTGTAGGTTGTGGATGGCTAGGGGTAGCAACACTTCCATCTTTATGATTGTGAGTGGCAGGCTTCTTTGTTGCCATAATTTTGTTTTCCATTTGTCTTGCCAACCTAAATGCCTTATCCAATGAATCTGGTTCCCAAAGGTGAACCTCATGTTCAACGTTATCTTTTAATATCCCTATGAACAAATCAATCCTACGCTCCTATAGAATATATTTTACCCTTATATTCAAAATTTTCAAGTCCTCAATATGCTCCATCATTGAACCCTTTTGTTCGAGATTTATCAATTGGCTAAAAAAAGTGTTGCTTTTGTATCCTCATAATGTGCTATCATTTCATCCGTAAAAATAGCCCAAGTGACGATTTGTTTATGAGAGAAAAGCCATTGATACCATACAAACTGATTTGATTCCAAATATAAAGTTGCAGTGTGTACCTTTTGTGTGTTTTGCACATTATGGAGATTGAAAAATTGCTGCATCTGTAGTATCCATGTTTCAAGATCCTTGCCATCAAACTTCCTCATATCAATCTTTGGAACATGGTGGTTCTTAAATCCAATGTTGGAGTCTATGAAACATGATTAACACTTATTTTGTTCTCATCACGAGTTTCCTTTACTACGCTTATGCCATTAGTAAGCATTTCTTGTAGAAACTTTGTCAAATCCATATTCAAATCTTTCTTCAAATCTTTCATGCCTTTCTTTAAATTATCCATCTTAACTTCCATGCCATACATCTTAGCTTCCACGCCATCCATATCAACTTCCACTTCATTCATCTTAGCTTCTACGCCTTTCTTTAAACAATCCATCTTAGCTTCCATGAATTTCTTTAAACCATCCATCTTAGCTTCCACGCCATACATCTTAGCTTCTACGTCTTTCTTTAAACCATCCATCGTAACTTCTCTTACTTTTTTTGCATGTGAAATTTGTTGCACTTGGTCTTGTAATTTTGATATATCATGTTGCATTTCTTCCTCTTCTTCATGATTCATGCTAGAGCTTTCAGGTTGCTTATCAGGTTTTTCCATTTTCTTTCTTTCAGGCATCAATTACCAATAATAATGCTTCACTATGCCCTTTGAATTCCTTCAAACTAATTTTTGAAACCAAGCTTATGAAAAATTTAAAGAAAACTACAAACCTCTTCTTTTTTTTTTACTTGGTAGGAGCTCGATATCGAATATAATGTATCTCTATAATTTTGGATCTCCAAGGTCTGAAGTTTCTTCCTGCAATAGACCTTTGAGTAGCCTTTCTAACCTTGCAAGTCTGATCAAGATTGGATTCTCCAATGAAGTATTATCCCAAATCTCACACGATGACCTGCGAATAGACTCGTTCAGTAGAGCGAACTTGTATGACATGCTGCGGGTCAATGTTTCAACCTTAGGTTCTGAATATGATACGGAAAAAACTACATTCTATTGGATTTCTGCAACATCTTATGAAAATTCAATCTGATGCTCAGAGCAAACTTTATGATGATTTTCCCAAGGTGACCTATTTGGAATGTAATTCGGGGATCTACAAAAACCCTAACTTCCTCACATTATATCTCCCAAAATATATCAAGACAATATCTGAAATTTGGATCCAAGGTTCAAACAAATTTCATCTCAGCTAGGTTTTTGTTTCAGCTTATAGAACTTCGTACCGAAACTGCTATAGCAAAATCCCGTGATGACTTTTTTTAGCTGAAATTCTAGAGCTTGCAAAAACCCTAACTTCCTCAAATCATATCTCCGAAAATATAACGCGAAAAGATCTGAAATTCAGATGCAAGGTTCCACCCGATGTTTCTCAAATAGGTTTATTTTGTAGCTTCGGAAACTTCATATAATTTTTTTTATAGAACATGACGATGGTCGATTTGCGGTAGTGAAACCCTAAAATCCACAACTCTGATACCAAATGTTACAAAACCATCTCACAAAAAGATAGAAAGGATAGATCAATGCCTTAGAATTCAGCCTCTTCGAGGGGGCAACCTCTTTTACATTACACAAATGAAAAATTCTTAGATGATTCAAATGACAAAACCTCCTTTCTATATATAGGAATCTAAGGGTCACAATATAATCAAGCCGACCTAGCAACAATATTATAAAGGAACAAAAATAACAATAGTGGGATTTTATGGGGCACAATAATAAGAATATGGGGACAATAGGGGCACAAAAATAACAATATGGGATACAACAACAATTTTAATGGGGGAATCACTAGTATTATAGAGACCTAACAAAATCCCTTTTCAATTCCATTAATAAAAGGTCAATATTAATCATATTGAAACGAGTGCGTTTTTGAATTTCGCTAGAATCTTTCATGTGCATGGTATGCATAACAAGATTAAGGGTTAAAGAGAACAACTTGTGGTGAGAGTAAGCCTCAAAATATTTCGTTCTGTCTTCGGAGGTTCTCTTTAATATTTTAGCTAAGTCATCACCTTATTCAAGACACAAAGAGTTAGGGTTAGAGTGGTTATTTAACATAATACATTGGATGGTAGAAGTTCTAGCATTGAAGTCCAAAAGAAAAAGGATATTACCTTCATTCCTCATGTTGTGAATCTCTTTTTCTAAGGTAGTGAAAGAAAAATTATTATCTAAGTTATATTTCCTATAGGAGGTAGAGTTGATAGGAGAGAAATAGAAGATAGCAAGAAAAAACTTATTGGAGGAAGAATCAGAGACCTCGATTCAAATGTACTAATTAAAGGGGTCGATAATATGAAGTTGGATGTGAGAAGAAACAATGTTCCTTTTATAATAGGTTATACCACCAAGACCCCTTCAAGATGATTTCTTGTTCCAAGTAGACTAAAGAATGAATCCATCAAGGCAAGGAACCTTAGATTCTTCATATTCCCAAGTTTCAATGAGAAAAATAAGGTCAATATCACTCGGGATCCAAATTAACATAGGACCTTTATGCCATGGGAAACCCCCATAGTTCCACAAGATGATCCTTAGTGATCTTAATCCTTATTTATCTGTCGTATTTGGAACTCAATCTAGAATAATAGATTTCCCATTCCTTATGATAAACCATTCCCCTTTTTTCTTGCCTCCTTAGCCTTTTGGACTTCCTTCCTCCTTCTAGCTTTGTCTTTTGGGGTCAAATCATCATTTATAAAGATTTTGGTTCCCTGTAGGCTCAGGAATTTCCTAAGTATATATAATTTGTGGTTATTGCAACTTACCTTAATACATATTAGTCTATGTTTATTCTCAAGTAACTTTCCTACCTAGATTGCTTCTGTGATATAGGTTGTTTGAATTTGAGATTTTGTTTCTAATCATTCATTTACTATTTCTAATGTGTCCTCATTATTTTGTTCTTCTATACCAACAACTACAAGGTGTAAAGATCGTTTATGTTGCTCATGGTCAAGTTCAGTCAATTTGTTAATTTCCTGTTTTATGGGTTTAATATCTAATTTATTATTTGACTTATTTAGGACTAAGTTATTATTTAGTTGTTCTTTAAGAATTTTAATCTCGGTTTTTAATGAGTTATTTTTTTCAATCATTGGTTTTTTAATATGTTCTATTTCTTGAATCCTACCACTCATCCCTTGGAGTTCATTTTCAAGCGAGATTATTCTATTTTCTAGTGATTTGTGATTTTTTTCAAGCAGTGTCGTTAATTGTATTTTAAGTTGGGTTTTTCTTTCTTCTCTTTGCCTATCGAAAGATTCAATGTAATCATAAAGGATGTTTAGAGTAATTTTACTTGGTCTACCATTGCTAGAGAGGGGATTCGATATGTGTGGGAAAGTACTCATAATGTAAACAAGAAAAACTTAACAAAAGTGGGTGAGAAGGAATGTATGCACCTGTGAGAGTCCGAGTAATTGAGGTCACCCATAAAGATCGAATCCTTTAGCTAGAAACAAATGATGATTTGTTTCAAACTGAAGAGTTCCACTATCTTCTTAGATGACGTCTAGTCACACTTGATATTTTGGTCAAATAGCTAAACAACCAACTTTTTTTTCTCACCTCAGCATATGACCCAAGCAGAGCACCTCAGAGAGAAGATCCACTTTGCCACACAGAGGATCAAGGAAGTTTGAATTTAGATTTGAATTATGTATTTAGATGCGAAGTGAGATCAAATCCATGATATATTCAGTATTGGTGAAGATCCACAGCACTGCAGAGGAAATATCCACTGCATCGCAAAGAGTATCACTGAAGTCCATGTTTTGTCCCTATACTACTAATGTAACCTCTTATTGTTATTAGTTCAACCCCCTTATTTAATTGTTGTGCCCATTTAGCCCCCATATTGTTATTATTGTGCAACATAGAAGCCCACTATTATTATTGGTGTTCCTTACATTACTATTGTTATGTCGGATCTGATTATATTATGACCTCTTAGACTCCCATATATAGGAAGGGGTCTTGTAATTTGTATCATCCAAGAATTGTTCATTTGTGTAATGTAAAGGAGGTTTCCAACTCGAAGAGGCTGAATTCTAAGGCATTTAGCTCTCTTTTCTATCTTTTTGTGAGCTAGTTTCACAACAGTCCACGACACTATACAGAGAATCACCAAAGTCAATATTTAAATCTCGTGCGGTGGAGACCACTAAAACATATCACCGAAATCTGTATTTAGATGTTGCAAAGACCACCGAAATGTATCACAAAATATCGCCACAAGGACCATTGAACATATCACCGAGGTTTCATAATAAGCACCACAAAGAGATATCACCGAGGTTTCACTGAAGTCTTTATTGAGGTTTCGCCGAAGTATGTATTTAGGTGTTGTAGAGACCACCGAAACATATCACAAAGTATCAGCAAAAGACCACGAAACATATCACCAAGGTTTCGTAAGTAGACCACAAAATATAGTAAAAAATGGCGATGTAAAAAAATGGTTTTTGAAAAGTTATAATTTCCCCGAGAGTTGCTCTTTAACGCAACATCTATAACCTAATATTTTTTTAATATTTTATTTTATAAAATTCTTAAATTAAATCTAAAAAAAAGGTATGGGGAGATGTAGTGGTGCAAAATAATGATTTCATAACTATATTTTAATTTGAACTTACACATAAAAACATAATACATACAATGAACTTACAATATAACAATATTTTTAACCATGCATATTCACCTCCATCTTACCATGGATGTTATTAACTTGTAAATAGGCTTTGTTATAATACGATGACCCACCATGGCTTATCAATACCACATGCACAAAAACCATAACTTATTTCCAAATCAAATATTTTATAAATATTTTATTGTGTTGAGATGCATTATCAGTAATAACCTATTTTAATGTCCTATCCTAACCTATCATGTAAATCTTTTGACTCCGTCTAATTATATAAAAATTAAAAAGTTAATATTAACTAAAATAGAATATAGGTAAAAAGGAAGAAGTAAATAGGTTTTCCTACAATACCATGGATTAATAACATGTGCCAACACCATTGATTATCAATAGCATGTGCCCAAACACCTATAATTCATTTGAGTCCCTATGTAACATTTTAAGAACATGAAGAGGTCTAAATACTACAAATACTTGATTTTAATTTGATTTGGTCACACATAACAAATGTACACCAATACCATGTGCCCAAAGAATATATATATATTCTACTAGTCTAGATCCATCTTAAATTCCAATCTACGGAGAGGGATATTTTTAATTTTATTTTATAACATTTTTTAAATTAAATTTGAAAGCAAAAAAAGTATGAATGAAATTTTGTAATGTCCCATAAACATTTTGACTTGGAAGTTTAAATACCACATATATTTTATTTTAATTTGATTTGGTCACACAAGTAACGGTACACCAATACCATGTGCCGAAAGAATATATATATATATATATATATATATATATATATATATATATCTATATATTCTACTAGTCTAGATCCATTTTCAATTCCAATCTACCGAGAGGTATTTTTTATTTTATTTTATAACATTTTTTAAATTAAATTTGAAAGCAAAAATGTATGAATGAAATGTTTTAATGTCCCATAAACATTTTGACTTGGTAAAATTACATAAAACAAAAAAAATTATATATAATTAAAAAGTATAATTATAATTATAATTATAATTAATTATGATTAATAATGAAAACATTTTTGATCCGTCTTAATTCTGGACTTACCAAAAGTAAAAAAACACCAAACTAAGATTGATCTAGATTAATATAAACTAATATCCATAATTTAATAACAAGTGTTATAGAAATGGTCATTATTGGTACACAATCCTAATAATTTTTCCATTCATCCTGGAAACCCAACCCACTTCAATCTAATTTCAATTTAATCTCACGAAGAAATAAATATTTAGTCTCACCCTAACCACCTAAATAAATAAATATGGAAGAATAATATAAAAAAACCAAAATTTCAAATTTCAGCTTGACCGTCGGCGTAAAAGTTGTGCGTTGATCGGTATTTAATCGTGTTTTCTCTTTGTTTATGTCATACTAACGAAGACTTCGTAGGTTGAAGGATTGTTCTAGCATCGTTATTTCTGATTTTCTGTGACGTCCCCGCGCAATTTCGAACAAGTTACAGAAGAAATCACCATCAGTTTTGAGAAATATGGCCGCAGGTTCATCTTCTTCCGACCATCCTTCGAATTCTACCGGTGAAAAGTTTGTTTTCGATTTGTCAGACGATGAAAAGTCGAAATTTATGAAACTCATGGGAGAAGGAGTTGAGAGTATTCCTGAGTCGAAACAATCTTGTTTAAGGGAGGAGCTTAGTTCCCCAGTGGAGTTGGGAAAGGCGAGCATGAGTGGAGAACCAACGATCTCTTATGTCAGGAACTAGTTTAGTAATTTAGAAAAGGAGAAGGGCAAGGCGATAGTTGGTGGATCAGACATTTTAGGTCAAATAATTGGTCGTGGAAAAAATGTGGGTAATATAGAAGACATCAGGAATCTCAGTGCCATAGTCAAAGAAGAACTCTCTAATATGCCAGTCACCCATGATTACCAAAGCAGAGAAAGGGCTCATCAAGCAAGGATGCTGGATACCATAGAATATGTCAGGAACTTGTTTAGTAATTTCGAAAAGGAGAAGGGCAAGGCGATAGCTGGTGGATCAGGCAATTTAGGTCAAATAATTGGTCTTGGAAAAAATGTGGGTAATATAAAAAGGTAAAAATTCCTCGCATCATGGAAGTGTATAATAAGTTGCAAGAAGAGAAGGTGATTCAGATAAAATAACTAGTGTAGAAGTTGTCACTGAAATGTCACGCATCGAAAATGTGACTGCTGAAATGCATGCAGAAATTTCTCCTCAATCTCTACACACTGTACCGCCACCGCAAGTGTCTAAACTGGGTGATCAGCTTTCAAACATTCATTTAGAGGCTGCAGAAGATGGGCGTGAAGAACAATCAAAGGACAACAGTTGAGCAAGTACTTTTTCAAGTAAGTAAATCAATTCGTTGTAGATTGTAAATCATAATAAATATTAAGCATTATGTCACTAATTTAACAGCCTTTTCATATAATTATGTCTTTATTAGTATCAAAGTTCGATTGTTTCACTTGTATAATTTTGAAACGAAATAGTTGCCATGGAATAATAGGTTTGGCGTTATATTTATGTCATATCCCATTTCATTTTTGCAGGGGCATATTCTGTCTTTTTTTGCGTTATATTCATGTTAGATCAAATTTAAGGATTGGAAACCTGGAGAGAAACCTGCGAAAAGTGAATTTTTTCTAAGAATGAAAATGGGAAAGGAATTGGATTAGAGTTATTTATTTTTTATTAGAAACTTTTGAAAAGTTATATATTTAAATTTGTGAGTATGGATGTGAATATCCCTTAATTATATTTAGGGGGTTATTTTAACAGGAAAGATTTGAATAATATATGTCTTGAAAATTATATTTAATATTTTGAGAAAATGATTTGTTTTTTAATGATGTTTTAATTCTTAAATATATTGTTTTTGATAATAGTGTTATTTTTATGATATTGATGATGATATTGTTTATGATATGTATGAGAATGTTGTGGTTATGATAGTGATTTTATTCAATATATTGATGTTAGATTATACTAAACTAAATAAAAAGGGAAAATATGTCTATTAGCTTTCTATCAATAAATATTTTGTCAAACCAAATAATGTAGAGCTAATCATAGCTCCCCCTATCTATCTAGGAAGGTGAACTTCTTTATCAAATCCAACATGACTAGCAAAATATCTAGTGACTTGATACCTTTTATTTCTTATGGTGTAGACATTTCTCCCACATATTCTTGTAAGCATTTACTAGTGTTGTCGACTCCATGTGCTCTAGAATTGAGTTTAAACAAAACAATTGCAGATACATCATATTATCACAAGTGTTATCTTTCCTTAAGGGTCTTTAGAATTCCCTTTGAGTTTATCATTGTTATCTTCTCTTATGTTCTTTAGTAGACCATATTAGATCTTGATTAATACCATGCTCATTTATCATGACATGTGGAAGAGTTATATCTTATCAAATTCTAGCTAAGATATACCAATCTCATGCTTCCAAGCATGTTTCTGCTACCAACTCTTCCTACAATATTTCTTAAAAAATCAATCTACTTTCTAATTGACAACTCTTTTCTAAAGATATGTAGGTCCATTCCTTTCATATAGTCATCTAGTTGACTTCCTTTTAAATGCGTTTATTGTTTCCTTGTCTTGTATGAGCACCAAATATATTCTCTTCTTCTATTCTTGAAAGTTCATTGACCCATCGGTTTATTGCCTTCCTTACAAAATGAACTCATTTGTTTTGAATATCGATACATAGAGAATATTGTAGTACTTACTTGTCAAAACAGTGACTTATTTGATGATGTTGTCTTTAGGTATCTATATGCTCCAAGATTTTCTAAGAGACTTCAAATATGTCCTAGAATGATGACTTCTAGGATGACTAGTACAATAATATATTTAAGTTGCTTCAAACATGAATAATGATGTTCCAAGAGTGTAGATGATGTTCCTATAGGTTTTAACCCCATATGCAAATTACCTGCATACAAATTCTAAAACACAGAAAATAAAGAATGCGAGAGCATAAAACATAAAACACATATACACAGAGAGTTTCCCCTTGATCCCAAAGCTGGGACTACCAGCTTGATTTTTTTCATTATGTTCCTTTCAATGTTATAACACATATTTATACATGCCGAAGCACCCAATACCATGGACCAAAAACCATTGCATCCAAAAACATGTGCAAACATTATGCACAAAACTATAGGTGGGTCTGCCCATCTTAACATAGGGTCCAAAACCAAAATTTTCTAGGGCGTTGCCCTTGACCCCATAAGGTGTTACGGGTACACCTCAAACACGTTGTGACCCCCACCCCTCTACACAATCGCCCCAACGAAAGGGGTCTCTGCCCCCTACCCCCCCTCTAACCCCCGAGTCATTTTTCCAGCCTTGAAACGCCCATTGTCTTTGTACACCAAGAGAAATTCTCAGAGCTCACAGATTTTGTCAATGCATCTGCAGTATTCTTAAAAGTGTCCACCTTTACCAGCAGCACATTTTTCTCTTCTATCATATCCCTCACAAAGTGATATTGAACATAAATGTTTTTTGTCTTTGAATGATATGTAGGGTTCTTTGCAAAGAAAATTGCACTTTGGCTGTCACAGTCTATCCTTATAGCTCCACGTACTAACCCAATACTTGAACATAATCTCTGCAACCAAAATACTTCCTTGCTTGCATGAGTGGCTGCCTTTGTAGCTCATAGTGCCACTATAGATTATTTGTTACTCATCTAACTAACTCCACCTCCAAATAGGTTAAATGAATACCCACTTGTAGATCTTCTCTGATCCATTTTATCAACCATGGCCTCTTTCCAGAGTTTTCCATCCTATGAATCTATTGCTCCCTTCACAATTATGGGATCATTGTCAGTAATAAATAAAAAAAATATTGAAGAGAAAGTAGATGGACTATACCTTTCTGGTTGCCTTCTTTCTCGAAATGATCTTCTCACACCCTGAGTTTGTGGATCTTCATCTTCTGATTCCTCCTCTGTTGTAGAGTCTCATTCTTCCTCCTTAAGCTCAAACTCTATCTTCTCAGGTTCCTTTGGTTGGACTTCATATTTAATAACATATTTTCCCTCTCTGAACACCACACCTTGGCTATACACAACCTTCCTTGTGACTGGGTTCCAAATCTTATAACCCTTTAAATGATCCTTATACCCAATAAAGATGCACTTTTTTAGATTTACTATCCAACTTGATTCATTTCTCCTTTGGATCATGTACATATGCATCACATCCAAATACCCTCAGATGTGAAAGAGAGGGTTTCTTATCCTCCAACACTGATGAAGGTGACCTATTGACTAGGTAACATGCAGTATCCACCACCTCTGCCCAGAATTCCTTTCCTAGCCCAGCGCCACTGAGCATGCTTCTTGCCCTTTCCATCAACGTCTTATTCATTGTTTCTACAACTCCATTTTGTTGAGTTTTATATGGAGTAGTCTTCTGACGTGTTATACCACACTTCTTACAAAATTCTTGAAATTCCTTGCTGTAAAACTCTCCACCATTATATGTTCTCATCAACTTTATCTTCTTCTCTGTCTAATTTTTGACGAGAGCCTTAAATTCTTTAAACCTGTCAAAGGCATTAGATTTATTCTTTAGGAAATATATCCATGTATTCCTTGAGAAGTCATCTATAAATGATACACAGTACACAAACTTACCCAGTGATGGAGCCTTCACAGGTCCAAACACATCACTGTGCACAAGTTCTAATATTTGTTTCACCCTCTTACTACGAGAGGGGAAACTCACCCGATTCTGCTTCCCATATACATAATTTTCATAGAAATAAAAGTCTAGAGAGATATTACTAATACCTTCTACCATACCTTTACCATGAAGTATTCGAAGACCCTTATCTCTAGTATGTCCAAGCCTTTGATTCCACAACATGGTCTTCTCTCCAGAGACCACTAGATTTTCTGCTCCACTTTCAAGAACCATAGAACTGTTGCACCCATCAATAACAATGTTACCTTGCATCTTGTACAGAGTTCCAATTTAGTACTCCCCACATAAATACTAGTGCTCCCCAAACCATTTTGCATGTATCCCTCTCGAACATTGTTTTTACACCTGCATCATCTAGCTTGCTTAAAGAAATCATATTTCTGGCCAATGCAGGAATATGCAAAACACCCAGAAGTGTTCTAACCCTTCCACCTTGCAACTTCAACTTTACTTTTGTGTGACCAATGATTCTAGCTTTCCTATCATCCCCTAAGAAGACATCACCACCATTGTATTTCTCATACTTGCAGAACCACTCTCTATGGGGAGTGAAGTGAAAGGATGTACCTGAGTCAATCAACCATGCCAAGACTTGATCCTGGTAGCAGTCGCTCGTCGTTGAAACTACACTAATCTATTTTAGAGTGATTACATGAACATGTGACATGTTGAGATCGCTCCCAAGGAGTTATAATGAAGGACCAAGAATATAAGTTATGGTGAAAGATCAGTACTGCATGCAAACTCCGCGAGATGCATGATCATCTTGATGGTAAGTATGGTAAGAAATTAACACCTCTGGAAGTACACCTCTTAGTTGAGTTTCTAGGACATCTTATGATTGTCATATCATCCTGTCTTTAGTAAAATGCATGTGTACAAACACAAATAAGTCATTTCATGTATTTCCTCTACACGTCTTACCTCCTTTTCACTTGATTGACCAACTGTTGTCATCAACATGTTGATCACTATGTCATGGTTGCAACCTTGTTCTGGTGATTTTGAAGGTTTATCTTTGTGTGTATGTGATTTGTTCATTATGTAAACATCTATTGCACTCACGCATAATGTTGTAAGGAATGTCATGCAAGTGTCATCATGATGGTCCAAAGATCTATTTGAAGTGTCACACTTTTCGCTTTCATCATTAGACAATCCTGCAGTCAGTCACACTTAGCATATGTTGTCTTGTGGTTTGATGTGTCTTGTCATCAAGTCATGTTGATTGTGTGTTCATAAGGTCATGTATGTGCGAGTTCACTTACTCACACTTAGCTTTTTTGTCCTGAAAAATTTTCAACCAAACTACCCTTCATCAGTCAGATGTCCAATATCATGCAGTTCGTAGTATCGGCCCTTAGTGACCAAGATATGTGGCCCAAAATTGTTCAAGTCTTTAGACTTCCCCTAAGGAAGTCTACACTAGACAATCCTAGACTCAGCCTCATAGATTGTCACCCAAAACATCACATAAGTTTCCCAACAATCTATCTCAGTCTATGCTTCTCGCAAGCCTATCAATCATGCCCCGTGTTGTTCAACTAGAGAATTTGACTTGGGAAGTGACATTGTTCTTCCCTCATCCCCAAAATTGTGTAGAAGTTGCCAAGCCTCCTTGTTACACTACCTAAATAAATTGTGCAAAATGGAGGGACAGACACACATTGCCTATCACTGCACTATCTTGGAAATTCCATAGTTTTTTTAGTTAGTCCCTGTGTCATCCTGCCTGACACTCCTCCTGAAAATTGCACAATTTTCTTGGACATTCCACCTGCTCAACACTTCGCTCAATCAGGAAACTACACAAACATCTCCTGCATGATTTCCTTTGAGATCTATGTAGTTCTAACCAGTAAGCTCCTACAGCTCGTTCCCGTCGTCCTATAAAAATACATGTAAATTTCACTACGAGTGCCTCCTACTGTTCGCACTGCCTTTCATGGAAAAATTACACATTTCTGCCTCCTAGCTGAGCCAAATCCTGCAGATGTCACTACTTTCCCGGTATTCCTCAACCCAACCTCTTAGTGACTTTTGTGCATTTTTTCTTGATAATGCCTTGAAGACTCGCATCCCAGCCTGAAATTTCCTTTGCATAATTTCAGAGCCTTGTCCTATCTCTTGGTCACTTGCACCTGAGAACGAAAGACAATGCATCATGGTAGACTAGGGAATTTCTGTACTTGATGTCGTCTTATCATGAGTGATTTTAGAAATATGTACATGGATGAAACATGGCGCGACGACGAACAAGATAAATAAGGAGTGCATTCTAGAAGGCTCACTCATGGTTGGACAAACACATGAAGCACCAAGTAGCAAGTGAAGGAGACACATGTGCATGCATGGACAATCAAGTGAGCACCAAGACCATTGAATAATCCACACACTTTACCATGCGGAGGTGAAGCTATGGTACACCACGAGCACACTCATCACTCAACAACACAACATCACGACACGAGCAACACAACCAACATGTGCGTACCAATAGTGTCATGTCAAGTTGTGTCATGAGTCACCTCTGCCACCTCACTACTTTGGGTCATACTTGTGTAATCAATGTAAATTAATGTGGAATTCAAATAGACCGACAGTTGAAGTTAAAGAGTCATGAAAGTCGAAGAGTCCTGTAAGTCAAATAGTCATGTGGGAAGTCGAAGACTCACAATGGTCAATTTCACCCTTGGCTATATATACCCCTCATCTGTACATTTAAAATACTTTTTCACCTGAGCTCCTCCCACATAGCCTTGAGTGTCTGTAGTATTTTCTTTGACGAGAAAGTAGTGGCTCCAACTTCCCGCTATAGGGGTTAGTGATATATGGTGTATGGATGTGCCTTTCGATGCTTGTAATGCATGTTTCTCTAAATTGTACTAATATAGTTGAACTATTTCTATTGTTTTAGTGCATATGATGTTGGAAGTGTGTTGTATCAGTAGCTATCATTGTCTCGGCCATGTGGACTGATCTGTTGGAAACTCGACATATTCATTCTTGTAAACTTTTTATAACGACCTTCGCACTTGTGTGCACTACTTTGATGGGTGTTGTACATGGTATGTATTCAATTTATGTTTGTGACTATCACATCCGTGTGGACTACTCTACGCGAAGTTGAAAAAATCCTATTGTGTTGTGTGTCTCTAACTGATTTGGAACTATTCCCTTTCAAGTTTTCATCCTATGTGCATGGAAGGTTTGAATTTTACATATGAAATATAAGAATAATTATCCTATTGACCACTTCTGCATTTCAATCTATTTGGGTATCAAAGGTATTCAATTGGTAGTTTGACTAAAAGTTATTGGTAAACCCACTATTCTTATATGAAACAATGGTTCAAGATACCCAGATTTGTTCAAATGATTGTTTAGTAGTAGATTTTCCTACAACACTATTCTTATATATTATGTATTTTAGGAAGAAAAAAAATCACTAAAGTGTTTTATTTGTTGTTAAATATATTTTTTTCAATATTAGGGTTATTTTTCATGATATTTCTTAGCACCTTGTAATTTGAAGGTTGTAGGACAAATCACAAGAATGTAATATCAAACCAACTTCGGGATGGGAATCTAGCCCTCCGAGAGGGCTCTCTCTGTAAAATTTATCTTTGCTTCTTGAAAATATTATACTAGTTATGGTTGTACTTGGGTTTTGGAAGAGTGATTGTATTCAATTTGATAAGCATCTATTGGGAAATGGAGTCAAAATGTAAACGTGATGGTTGCATCCATTTTTCACAAAGTAAACTCAAGGAAAGTTAGGAATATTAATCCTATTCAACACATTTCTCTTTAGCAATTTTCAATTTAGATGGTTGCAGTGAAGCAATGACATTGAAACACTTTAACATAGGAAAAACATCACCAGTATTTAAGCCACAAGAATCCTATGCATTGTTTGCTTAATATTGATGTTCCTGTGCTTTAAAAAAATTTAGAATTCTCTAACAAATCACTAATATTTCTGATCTCAAACAACCCACCTATAATACTTCAAAAGAAGAAGTATTTATACAAAATTTACAAATTGTTTCAAATAAATGTTGTCACTGGGCGGAGTTGAAGTCATATTAAGTTTGTCTTTGAACCTTATCGGGTCCGGGTAACATCATCGCATCGGCATATCGGCGACAGCGGAGCGATATCGCATTGGAAACCTTAAAAATGAAAGCAGACGCGATATTTTATATATCGGGTTGAATTTCCAATTCGGGTCCGGTTCTATATCAGCAGAACGATATCGCATTGGAAACCTTAGAAATGAAAGTGGATGCGATATTTTGAATCCTCTTGTTTACCTATGATTGGAGGACATTGAATGACCTCCAACAAAGTCAAAGAAAGCAGTAAAGGCCAATGAAGGCTATCCCATCATAGTTAATGCTCCTCATAACCACTCAAGAGCATGGATCAAAACCCAAAGCACAATTATGGCTAAGCGATCAGACACAGATCCATAAAGACAACACCTTAAACTCCTTTTCGTATAGTTGCACCCAGCGCAGCTCGAGGATATTTTCCCGCATTTATTTGAGACATGTGTTAGGTTAAAGACACTTATTACATTAGATCTGTCTGAGATCTGATCTTTATAGATATTTTACTTATAAAAAACACCCTAATTCGATGTTTAAAGCGTTGGTTGGTTGTATAGCTCCAAGAGAGACTCGCTCTGTATACCTGATGTTTTACTTAATCAAAGACCGCTGAAAGGCTTGGAGGAATGACTTTGTGCTATGTATGAATGTTTTCAAGAATTGAATGTGGAATTTTTGTGCTGCAACATGACTCAATAAGTTTTTCTTACCTTTGTTTTCCATTGATGTACCATCCAAAATAGCAGAAAGAATGAATAGTGTAGAATTGGTTTAATTTCCCTCTATGCTCAATTCCTGCTGTTTCTATATGTTTTCATCTGAATTAGAAATGAATATGAATTCCCTGTGGCTCATATTTCCCCTAATTCACTCATGTTTGACAGTTATCTAGGGATTCTTCATTGCTCCTAGATAGAGCTCATTCACCTTCCCATAACATTTATAAGATTCAATACCAAAATAGTTAATGGTTTATCGCACCACTTTAAAATGGTAGGTCGTATTATTTTAGAGGATGCAATATAACGTGGGGTTGCCACGTTGAAGAAAGCTTGCGTGATTTTGGGATGTTAAAGTTTTGGATGAGTTGAGCATGCGATATGGAATTTTAACTGTTCATTCACTTTTACAAACCTCGAGGAAAATAAAATTGAAGGGGGTTTAACTCTTAGTGCAAGGTGGGTCATTGGTTGACTTTGTAGGCGGAAGAGGTAGTATAGGCTTGCCGATAGAAATTAATATTGGACTTTATATTAATAGGGTTTTTTGAAGTAAGGGGTAAAAAGAGGGATATATATATATATATATATATATATATATATATATATATATATATATATATATATATATATATATTATTTACAAGGGAACATTTTTCATGATGGTTTATATAAGCCCATAGTAAGATTGTGTTTTTACAAAATAAGCCCAAGGCTACCCACTCGTTCTTGGTTAGGTGTGCTAGGATTAGCTATTGTGAATGCAAGTCGCATGGAGATGGAGTAGGAACTAAGTTTTTTGGCTTATATTTTTTTAAAAATTCAATAAAATCCAAGGCTATAAAACCAGAAGGTCTACAATATATAACGTTCTTGTCACACAAACATATACTTAATTATTTGAGAGTAGGTAATTGGCTTATGCTAGGGTAATATTAAGATGGATTAACAACGAAAGTGGGTGATAAAGCGGGAAGTTGAGTAAATGATGATGAAACATGGAGACGAAGTGGGGCAAGTCAGCAAGCCAAAATCTTCATCTTGAGAGCAACAAATAATATCTGAATCATCAGATTTCCTATAATTTTAGGACCCTAACATTGGATCAATCCTGGGGAAGGTAGTCTCCTTGGAGGTGCAAAGAACCACAGATCTCTGAATTTATAGATCAGTGCCTTGGAAAATATTTGTAATTTATAGTACTCACTGAGCTGCTTGAATTAGTCTTCTTATTCCCAAATCTAGATTGTTGGACCTCCGTTTTAGCAAAAAACAATAAATTTATGCTATTTTTTAGAGCATGCTAACAATATTAAATAGAGTTGGTTCTACCCGCATTACACCACAAAAAAATTCTACTTCATAGCAAAAATTACCCCACTGCATTTGCACTTGATTTTTTTAGGCATTTTATAGATGTACTAGCTCACTAGTTTTCGAATTTCTAGATTTTCGAATAGTATTGTTTTTCTACTTTTTTGCATGGGTCAACATAGGTATTTTTGAGTGATTCCACTTAGAATGGGGTCCTAAGAAATCGTAGTTAATAAAAAAAATTGTCTCATCTAATTTGGATTTGATTTTCTTGCTCATTAAACCCTCACTAATTTCATCATTTCACAAGGAAACTTCTGCAAGATTTTTGAGCAAATCCATCTAACTCCCAACTTTGGTTTTGAGTTCTAAAGTGTTCCTAGGCACTCGCTTGCCTCATTCCATCCACCAAACACCTTCCCTAAGCTTTCCATCACCTTCAAGACCCATCTTTTTACTCTCGACTGTATCTTGTAGGTTTTCAAGGGATCTTGTAGGTTTTCAGTACATCCTGTAGGTTTTCTTGTAGTGCCCTGTTTTGAGGTTGAACTAAGGTAAAACCTCCAGGAAGCCACTAAAGGTCACTTAAGGGTCCAAATCAAATTTTACATCACCAAAAGAGATTATATTTCACACTCCCACATGAAAAGTGGACAAAAAAATAAATTTATTTTTTTCATACTCATGCACAACAGTAGAAGGTTTGATGTTTTGAATCTACATGCTTAGGATAGTAGGATTGCATAAACTTTAACTTAGAATTATTTTGAAGCAAATCCACTTAACACTTAGTTAGAAAATGGTGTGCTTTATCATTTGATTTCAATTTCTTTCCTTCTACTTTCTTTCTTGCAATAGGTTAAGGTTCCATTTCGAACATTTCATTTTACGCAATTAGTTTAGGATTTCAATAGAGTGCATGCACTCCATTACATCGTCACAGCAAAGGAAGGACACATTGTATGCTGCAAATATAGTGCTGATATCTATTAAGCTTGTGCAAACACCAGGTTAATAATTAAAGTTGGTAGCCTTGGGATTTGCAACATTGTTGTTGCAATACTGAGACTCGTCACTTTTTAGCATCGTTGCCAAGGAGATGTCAAAGTATGCATTGTTTTCTTCCCTAGCAGGTAAATCAACATCAAGATTGGTAAGTTAAGCTAAACTTGGAAAATTTTTTGATGATTTTAAAACAAAAATTCTTAGCAATCTAATAAAACAATTAAAAATGTTAAGAATGCAAGATTAAGGAAAAGAAAATGCTGATATTTGTGTTGTAGAATCACATGATGTTAAACATTGTCCATCATTAGGAAGGTTGAAGGAAGTTTACCAAGAGGACAATGGAGAAAGTCAATCAGCAATGTAGTTATGTTATGTAGCTCCAAGAGGACCATGTGTTTCAGGGAAAACTAGTGTCGATTCGAACTGCTAGTCCCACTAAGACCAGTAGATATCTTAGAAGTAAACAATGAAAGCTTTTCAAGTGCTTCTTTAAGTGTGATAGTTGGAAGAGAAGAAAAGAGGACCAACCTGGATCTTCCGCTTTGACCCTATCTTGATTTCTCCGTTCCTTGATAGAATTTTCCACCCCTCTCCTACTTGTCCCGCTTCAAAGAGTACCTATAAAGTCAAAGTAATAGCAAACTATCAAAGCCTCTCTATCTAAAACATCATAAACAATGCAGAATCAGAAACACATTGACCATACAATTGCATTCATAAACAATAAGATTCATAAACATGATTATATGGAGGAAAACTAAAAGAAATTTATTAATAGTAATGTAAGAGAGGATTACAACCCAATTGTATGATCTAGCATCATCCTCCCAGTTGTAGAAGTCCTCTTCACCTCATGAACAAGCAAATCACCCAACAATGCAATGTCTCTTCTCACCAACAAACCAACGACACTTCCTTACAAAATACAAAATTCCAGCCTCCAGATCTCTCAGATGAGGGATCCATTTATAGATGTCTTGCAAGGGTGTGAGTCAGCTCTGGGTTTTTGATTATTCTTGGTTCCACTTGTAGATTTCATTGATCTCTTACTCATCCTTGGGTGAATTCAGAGAGGCAAGTGTCACAGGAGAAGTTTCTGGAAGATTCCATGATCATCCACCTTGCAAACTGGCTCTGCCATTTGTCTATTCTCGCTCATCGCACCCCACAAAAGGCCATTTTAGTATGCATCACACATGGTTATTTTGGTACTCAGTATGCATCATACCTTTCCCATAGAGCAGTCTGTATGGTCTAGTTTTGGCCATTTCTGAGTAGTTTTTCAGGTGGAACTTCTAGGAAATGATGTAATCAGTTGAGCATGATCCTTTAGTGTATGACAAAAAACTTTTAGAGACTTAAGGAGCCCTTATTTTATCGACGTATGAGTTTGGGGTTTCAATGCCGAAATATGTCTATAACAGCTGCCCCCTAAACCATGAGGTTGTAAATCTCTTGATGTTAGGTGAAATGCTTTATCATGAGGATCTGAGGTATTCGTACTGGAAGGTGACCTATATAAGATACAATACAACACATCATCATCATATATTTTCATGATCTAGCTGAGGCAGGCATTCCCATGCTTAGCTTTATAAATTCATTTTCATGTACATAGGACAAACAATTCTCTATTGTTGCAGACTCGTGATTCTTCGCATGAAGAGTCATCTTCCCTTGCTTAGATGACTATTTGTGCAGCTTCTGTGTACGATTGATGTCTTTATTTTCCTGAATATATTGTAGCCCGAATGGATGAAACTGGATCTGGGGTCTTCAAAACTCGTTCAATCTTCACCCAATGTACAATTCGATCCATGTGAAAAGATCTTCAAAAGTTGAACATGGAAATGCATCGTCTTATTACCACCCAATAATGTAATCTGTTAACAGACACGAGAGGAATCACCGATAATGATGATGACCCTCAAGGTACTAAAATACAATTCACGTGGTGTGAATATATGAGCCGATGTCGAACACCACGCTAAGTCTTTCGGTTGAAGGTCATTGATGTAAACCTGTCGCCGGAATTGAGAAACTTGCCACTGAGGCATGCAAGCTTCAAAGTACTAAAAGGGTTGTTTCTAAGTCGACTTTTTGGATAATGAGCTGATGTCAACAAGAAGTGACCTGTCATAGGAGGGCCTTGATTTATCCCACATCTACGACACGAAATGGAGCAAATGATTTTTGTGGAGTTGAAAATGATCTGATGATATAAGGTTCAAGAATGGCAGTCATGAAGAATGAAGGGTGGATGTATTGCAGTGGATGAGGCATTTCCTGGATTGTGAATTCTCTTAATGACTTCTCTTGACATATTGGCGACATTGATATGGACTTGGTAGCATTAACCCCATGGATGGCCAGCAGACCAAGGTGATGGTGAATAGAAAAAACCAACCCAACTCAATCACGGTGATGGAGTGAAAGTGTCATGTTCAAGAGTGACTTGCTACCAATAAAGTTATTCAAGTTTTCTTCCCATTTTTTTCCAATCATTGCTAACTAGTACCTATTTATTTTCGACAAGCCTGAGGAGGATAACATATGCTTGGTCTATAATTTTCCCTTTGGGAAAACCTATCGCTTTGTGTTTAGCGAGCCTATCATCAGTGAGACTCGTTCTTGTGTGGGTGGACAAGTTTTTCTCTATTGTTTTAACAAGTTTAACGACAAAGATAACTCGGTCCTTTTCATGTTTAGAGATTTTGAAAAGGGACGAAAATAAGACTCCAATAGTCCTTTTTCATGGCATAATCCCTTAATTTTGAAAAAGTATAAAATAATATGAAAGGGATGACTTTTCAATAGTTTTAGCGAGCCGACAATGACAAGCACTCGATCTTTTTTTTTTAATAACCCATCAAGTCAAAAAGCATTAAAATATATTAGAGGGATGGCATTCCCTTTACTTTAATGAGCTGTAAAGGCCAATAGCTCGAAAATCCTTTAATTTTTAACGAGTCTGAAAAGAGTTTAAAAGGGACTCATTTTTTAGGAACGAGTGGTATTTCTAGGTAGCAGTTGGTTCCAGGTAAGTTTGTAACTTCTCAAAAAATGGTAGTGTGAAGAGGGTGGCAGATAAAATCACTCATCCTAGATGTTCCTCAAAAGGCTAAGCAATCAAGTGGAAGCATATGGTAGGCCAAATGAAATGGAGGTGACGGAAGGAACACAACCAAAGTTCAAAAGGGCTGATAGCAAAGTGATCACAAAGGTTATTTACCGAAGGTAGGTTTATTTTTTAATGATCTTGAACCTTGTGCCAACATGTTCTCAATGGAGGTTGATTTTTTAACGAGCTTGAACCTTGCAGGAACATTGCTCTTCCGAGCATTTGGATAATTTCTCTTGGTAGATTTATTTCTTAATGAGATTGATCACTACTATAACATGTTCTTATTGCCTTTTTATGCAAGCTAGAAATGACTGAGCTATGAGGTTAAAGAGTTGAGTACCTAGAAACTAAGAAAATCAAAGGTTTCTTTTCACTTGCATGCCCCCAGGTGTTTTAGTAAAAGGAGAGTTTCCATGTTACCAAATGGAAGTTCCTACGGTTAGGAAAGATTGTTTCTTTTGGTAGATAAAAACTCTTCCTTTGCTTTGTCCATCGAAATAGATGAAGGTGATTGTTGTGAGATTCCAATCACATAATGTATGAAGGAGAATTCTATGAGCTTCCATTCACAATCGTAAATAGGAAAAGAGTGTGTCAGACTGATTACATAACCTATACAAGAATGTTATTCGGTCCAAGTATTATGACCTTTCAATAAAATCTCTCTTTTATCAAACTCATCGAACTCATCGAACTACTCGTTGTAATTAGGTGGATGGAATGAAGGTTGAAGAGACATTGATGATGCGAAAAGACCATTTAGGGATGATGGTTGATTTATAGCTATGTTTGAACCAGGAAATGAAAGCTGGTCGATAAGTTGCACTAGTCTGCTTTCATGTGGAAAACACATCACTCGAAAGAATGTGGAAACATTAGCTTCCATGCTATATACATATACTCACGTCCAAGGAGTCGATTGTAATCTAGTGGACCTTGGACTACCATCACATCCAAATGAAGGGTTTTCTTTCTCAAAATTATCAGTAACTTTGGAAGGATCCCTAATGGTCGAATGGTTCCTTTGTTGAAACCCAAAAAATTTTGTTTTTCAGGGAGAAGCGATAGTGAACCAAGCTCTTTCCAAGTAGTTGAGGAGAGGATACTCACTGAATCCCCTTCATCTATGATAGTGTTAGACACGATCATTTTGTAAACTTGTACTATGATTTAGAATGGTACATTAGATGGAAGGTGGGGTTTTTCTAGTTGATTCCAATCAAAGAAAATGACTAGATTGATAGGAGGAGGTACCGAATAAATGTCTGGATAAGTTTCATGAACTGGGGGGGTCGCTTCCTATTCTAAAGGAATGGGTAGATTGCCCCAATTTCATTAGACTGTATATTGACAAAAAGAATTTGAATGGTGTCGTTCTCATTCTCTCTAGAAACTGTATCATCCGAAGGTGGGCCTTCTGAAGACAAGGCTGGGCTGACTACCATCTTGACCAGTTGACTTTGGTCCAGTGTGGACTTAGAGGTTCACTTTCAATGATAGGTGATTCGATCGACAATTTAGTTATGTCATTCAGGTTTTCAACTAGCAAAGGACTTGGCAACAGTTTCTTGTATCCAGGTGGAAGTTGCTGTAGTGAGGTAGGATGGTTATCAAAAATGATTTTCGCTTTGTCTAGAAAAGGACAATGATGAAGAGTATGATCACCTTCACAAAACCTACATGGAAATTTGACTTTCCCTTTCTGTCTATTGACTTCGTTTTCACTAGTTGATGGTGTGCTGTCAACCTGACTATTAGGGGTTGATGACACTGAATGATACAAACATGGAGACCATTCTCTCAAGATTCACAGAATGCAAGGGCAATCTCGATGGTAGTGGTCTCCCTTGCAAATTACACATGGAGTTTTTGGTTTGGAATGTTTAGTGTGAGGATTTTCGCCAAATGATGCATTGGTGTTCCCTTGTTTAGGTGGCTTCTTCTTCTTCTCCTTCCCTTTCTTTTTTTTCTTAGCTACTTGGTTTTTAGTGTCACTAGTTTCACCAAACGAAGAGGAAGAAGGGGAAGGAGAAACAAACAAAGTAGAAGGTAAAAGAGTAACTTCAGTATCATCTACTTATTGATTAGATTGTTTAGGAATTACAGTGTTTTGAATGACAAAGGTCGATAAAAGCCATATTGGAAGGCCAATTGTGATTCCTGGAAGGGATAATGTGGCCATATATGGAGAACCAATATCTCCCCAAGAGGAGAAAGGACTAGGATTCCCTCTGAGAGGGATTCCTTAGTTTGTAGACTCCATTATCTCAACTTCAGATCAACAAAGTTACAGGGACGTTATAACGATTAAAATAAATTTTAAAGACACTTTGATGCAACTTGCTTTTTCAATTTTTAAGAGTCGAGAAAAAGATAAAGGTGACTCTACTCGCCTTCGATTTTTAATGAGCCTAAACTGGCAAGTGCTCAGATGGAACTTTTCTTTTAAGGAGTCACAAAGGAATGAAAGTGACTACTCTAGAAATATAGACAGGGAGTTTGCCAAACCGATCATAAAACTAGAAAATACACCTCGGTGATAAATTATAGAGAAATTACCAAGGACTTATGTACGACAGTCAATCTTCCTGAATGTTGTGTTCATTTGATTACGATCGATAGGGCGGTGGAAATTGCTTCATAAGGATAAAGGATATCACCCTATTGTGGTCTCCCAATATATACTCGATGGTATGGGGAGCAAAATTTTGTACTGGCACTTGTTGTATCAAAGAGGAGGAATCACCCAACCTTCGATGAAAATGATAGTTACCAGGTTTTATGACGTCAGAACACATCTATAGCTTATACTTCTAAATGTGTTGTGTTAGGTTCCAAAGCATTTTTATGTTCATTAAGGTTTATTTTAGAGTTGATCTTGCTTAGAAGTTTGTCTTTCAAGGTTCACCATGTGATGTAGATGTGAAATTCCTAAATATGCAATCTAAAATGATAAACAATCATTTATGTTATTTTAGCAATGAAAATCCTATCTACAAAGGAAAGAAGATAATGATTTTCTTTCAGCAGAGAGCATAGAGCACACATTAAACTCACTTCCCTAAATCAAATTTCTCATGCAGTCAAAATGCAGATGCACATGCATGTATTTTTTTCTGCTTCCTTAATGTGTGAATGCCAAAAAGGTAAGGTAAGTACAGATCTGAACTAGTTTCTTTCAAAGTGATATTTGAAACAATTTCTTTTCAAAATGAATGGCAGACTAAGATGACACTTTTCGATTTCGAATTGAAAACTGTTTTCGAAACTTGAAATACTAATAACATTAAATCAAGTACAATGCCAAAAGTATGATCAACTATCTAGAAGAGGAGGACCTTACGACACTTTTCTTTTGATTCAGAATGACAATTACAACACTTGCATAAAAAACGACAGTTCGATTAGGCTACTTTCGACAAAGGAAGACTGTAAATGATTGACAAATACACAAAAACATTTACAATTCCTAACTGATGGAGGCTGAAATATATGAAGGAATAAGGTTTCTGCAAGAATTTATTGATCATGAAAAACAAAACTACTTAATAAATCTGAAAACAACGAGACAAAACCAAACTTTCAGAGAAGAAAACAGTGTCACTCAATCATCGTACCTGCAACACATGGAAACAGGGATGCATCTCACCTTCAACATGACGAGCCCCAGAAATGGGTAATTATATGGGCTCATTCAGCCTCCTAATTCGAATTAATCCACCACTCTCATTATTTTATTACATGTTTTTTATTATATTTATGCTAATAGAGTGAATTGGGTTAGTCATTATGCCAACAAGTCTAACGTGTGCTTTATGCAGTTTTTTTGGTCAACTTTGAGAAAAAATAAAAGGTTTAATGAGCACTTATCAGCCAAATTCATGGAAGAACAAGGGAGAGCATTTGTAGGAAGGTGTCCCCTTCATTTATGAGCCCTTACCTCAAATTCTCCATCAAAAACTCGGAGCACAAGGGGCAGCCAAGCAAGTCAAGTAAGACTACATTTCAGCACATTTTCGAGTTTTTTTCTTGTAGACAGTTTTTGGGATGTAACTATTATTTATTGATCAATAAAGATGAATCTAGATTTTCACCAGCTCTAATCCTTCTTAGGAGGTTGTAGCTCTTGGGGTTGGGCCCAACCCAAGTGCCAGTACCTCCTTTTATGTACTTGTATTGGTTTTTGCTGCATTCCTAGAATAATTTCTACTACTTAGATTAACATATTGCTTTGTTATTTAGGTTTCTTTTGATGATTGAAATAGCTTTCATGTTTAGGTTGATTTGATAGGGTGGTAACAAAAAAGATCTTCGAAAAAGGCCATCAAGCAACCCTTGATCTCACCTCTCCTTCCTCGGGACCATGAGCTGAGACCAAGGTGTCCTTGCTGCCACAAAAACATTGTTCTTGCTTCTTCATGAAATTGCTAGTGTTATATTCTCAGTTGCAAAAGTTGATACCAGTTGTGATTACATGCATAGATCTATTCTTGCTTATTTTTCATACTTATCTTACATGATTTTCAACCAATAAAGTTCTGTTCATCATGATTGTTGGGTTTCTAGGTCAAATTAGGTCAAGAAAGCTAGATCTTTGGTTTGCATAGTCTTTGTTTGCTTAGTTTTGATAAATAGTGTGTGGATCACCTATAATCCATCCCTGCCTATCCTTCATCATACAACCTACTCCAATTCCAACTTCTAGATTTCTTCCCTCCATTTTCCACACCTTCCCAATAATCGTAATTTCTATGTTTTTGTGAAAAATCACTTTCTTATCCTTTGAACCAATCCAGCCATCACCTTCATGTTTTATCTTCATTAATAGAGTCCTAGACCCTATAAAACCCTCATCCAACCTTCATCTCCTTTTTCCCACCATTTATCCTCCTTCAAACCTTCAAAAATCACTGTCGGCCCGTCCTTGTAGAATTTCCTGTAGAACCCCTGCAGACTTCCAGTAGAAGTTCACATCAGTAGTTTTTTGAGATTTAATCACCGTGAAACTCTCTGGAAGGGTGATAGGTACCCCTTAGGCCCTCTTCTCACCTTACCAACCTCCTGCAAGCACCTACCCCATTTCCTTTCGCCAACCAACCTCTGCACAGTCAAAAACAGTTAAAATACAGGCATAATAATTCTGCCAACTTACTCAAAAATACAAAAATATGTTTCCTGCATATTTCTCATCAGAAGTAACTTAGTCACATGCATTTTACCTTTCCAAAAGTCAATGGCATCCATTTCCACCACTTTCATCTCTTTCCTTGCACCAGTAGGGTTAGCGAGTAAAACTAGCGTTTGCTAGGGTTTGCATTTCCTTTTTGCTTTCAGCTTCTTTCTGCAAGTAGACTAGCCTCTTTTGAGTTAGCTTTCATCCATCACAGTTAAAAGCTTCTTCTAAGAGCTCATAGAATTTGGCTTAAGCTCCTAGCGGACTTGTGCCAGGTGATCAAGTGACAGCTGCGACAAGAGCTAGTACTTGTGCATATAGCACCGTCGCTTCCAAGTTTGTTACAAACAACCGGGTTGATAAAAGTAAAGAATGTGTTAGCCTCCTGTTACAACAGGTGTTCATATTTCATGATTGACATTTTTACATGCCAAATATGTCATACTTTGCATAATGCAATGCTCCATATTTCCTAAAAAGAGGCCAAAGAAGAGGCCATGAAAGTGTGCCAGTCTAAATGCCACTACTGTATCCTAATTTTGATGAGCTATCCATTTTTGAAGATGTTTCTGTTAAGGGAAGTCCAAACAACCTAATCTTTGCTTCCCTAGGTTTCAATTTCTTGTTTTAGAATATAGAGGGTCATTATGTATCCAAACAGTTCAATCTTGGCAGATTTATAGATAGGTAGAGAAACAAAGGAGCCCAACTACTTAATGTGGGCCCTTGGAAGAAATAAGTGTAGACTTAGATAGAGGGACAACAAAAAGAGAAAAGGATAATCTGGGTCTGTAAGTCCAAGTGCACCTATGCACAAAGGAGAAAAAATGCTAGGTAAGTAGGCTGGGTAAGTATTCTTGTGGTGAAAGATTCCTCCATTCATTGGGAATGATTCTTAATCATTTTCTATAAGTACCAAGTCAAAATTGCCTCTAGGAATAGATTTTCATTAGTGTTCTTGTGGACAGAACTCGTATTTTTGCATCTCCATTGTATTTTATTGTAGGGATGTAATTCTATTAATGAAAATAATGAATATTGGTGTCATTCTTATCTTCTAAATCATGTTATCCTCCATAGATATCTTATTTTCCTTAGGCTTGGCCATCTGAGAAACCTCAGAGCCCTTTTGTATCCTTTTCTTTCCTACTTTTCACTTCTTATACAAATGCATCTCTTGTTTTTATTTCTTTCTATTTCTGCATTTAGTATTAATGATTTCTTGTTGTAGGATTGAGTTAAATAGTTGATGTAAGTTCTTTTGCAAGATAAAAAAAATTATTTCATCCCTGGGAAAGCTTTGGAAGTTCATAGTAATCATTGACCTAGTTGGATTAGCCTTCTTATCCCCAAATCGACATTGTTGGACCTCCTTTTTAGCAAAGAACAATAAATTTCTGCTATTTTTTAGAGCATGCTAAGAAGAATCAATCGAGTCAGGTCACTTTAATTAGATCAAAAAGGAATTTTACTTCATATAAAAAATTACTCCATTGAATTTTCATTTGATTTGGTTAGGCATTTTTTAGATTTACTAGCTCACTAGTTTTCAAATTTCTAGATTTTCGAATAGTAATTTTTTATTTTATTTTTTTGCATGGGTTAATAGAGGTATTTTTGAGTGATTACACTTGGAATGGGGACCTAAGACATCCTAGTTAATAAAGGAAATTGTCCCATCCAATTTGGATTTGATTTGCTTGGTCATTAAGCCCTCACCAATTTCATCATTTCACAAGGAAGCTTCTCCAAGCTTTTTGAGCAAATCCATCCATCTCCCAACTTTGGTTTTGAGTTCTGAAGTAGTTTGAAGTAGCAAAACCCTAGAACCCAAAGCTCTGAAATGAAATTTTATGCAACCAACTCACAAAATAGAAGAAGGGATAGCTCAATGACTTCAAAATAAGCCTCTTCTAGTGGGAAACCTCCTTTACATTACAAAAATGAAGGATTCTTGGATGATACAAATGACAAAACATCCCTTCTATATATAGGACTCTAAGGGCCCACAATATAGTCAGAGCTGACATAATAAGAATAATGTAAGGGCACAAAAATAACAATATGCGGACAACATTGACAAAAGAATAACAATAACGGGCTATAATGAAGATAATAATGGGGGAATACACTAGTATTATATGGACCTAATAGTTGCAATATGTCCTACTTTCCCATAGTTAAAGCATTTAAGCATATCCTAAATTTGTATTTTCCATATACCTTTCCGATTATTCTCACAAAATGTTCTCCGTCTTCCTTTGATTCCATATCGGATGTATCACTTCATTTTTGCTCTTGATTCTTTTTCTTATTTTGAGATTTGAAGGATACTTCTTGTGTAAATGGCTTCTCTTTCTCAATTATGATTTCGTATGTTGTGACAATCCCATACAATTCATCCATTTTATGTTTATCAAGATCCTTCATTTCTTCAATAGTTGAATCTCTAGCATAAAATATTAAGTGGAGTGATATTAACACTTTTTCAATTTCTCTAACAACCTTATATGAGTTTGGAGCCTTACCTTCTTAACCTTATAATCACCTTCAAATATATTTCCATTTTTTCCCATGTTCCCTTCGTGGATTCATAATGCATCACATTGAGAAAATTTGGTTATGATAGACCATGAAAGTTAGTATTCATGGCTTTTACATTATGTTCGTTGCCCTTCATTCTATATTTATTTATTAGTGGAGTTGTTGGATTCTTATAACTATTTACAATAAATTGCGAATGGTAAAAGTGATGAACCATTAGATAATTTTTCACCCTCATTATCCATAAAATAATTTTTGTTCCATCAAAGAATGGGACCTTGTTTGTGTAGAAACTATTAACTAGCATTGTGTAGTTCTATCCTCTGCCTTCTAGTTGTTATATTATTTTTAAAGAAACCTTCTCTAATGCTAATTTTCGAGGACACACTTATATTGAGGGTGCATTAACCCAATATAAGACACCTTTTACTTATTTAAGCGTTCATGAACCATAATAAAACAAATAAATATGATGGCCTTCAACATACCAAAAATGAAATTATGGAAAAAATCTTGAGATCATGCCGTCGAAATATGTTTTAGGACCAATCACAAATGTTGACTTCCACATTATATATATCTAAAACTATTGAAAAATAAAATGAAAATTTAGCTAAAATTTCCCCTCAATCTCTCCTCAGTACACTTAAAATTTAACCATTTGAAGCATCCAACAAAATATTATATTGAACATTTTGGTGACTCATTCACTCCACAATTACATATTTACCATCACATATTTTCATACACATTTACTTCCTTAAATTCCCAAGGGTACAATTTTTTCATAAAATGTCTGTTTGGGGAAAGAATAGTCCAATGTTCTTTTTGTCCAAGAATTACAACTTCTCACTAGGGACAACAATTTCCATTGTAATTATTGGCTCCAAACAAAATTCAAAATACATTTCTAGAACCTCAAAATTTCTAGGAATATTTAGCATCTAAATATCCACAGAAAGACTACCATGAGGATAAAAACCGTTGACTCAGTGAAAGAGGTGGGTGACTATCAATATCCACTTGGGAGAAATCAAATTTTCTCATTACATTGGGAAAAATCTAACAGATCTTGGGTGACGAGGACAAGCTGAGGCGAACCTAAGCTTAGCAATCATTTGAGGATAGGAAACTAATTGATGCACCCTCCTCTAGGACTGTGCTAGGTACGACCATACAATAAGAATGTACTATAATCTTGAAAGGCACATAAGATAGAAGGTGATATCCTTCTAGTCAAATCCAATCAAAAGAATTGAAAAAACTACTTGGATGGGGTGTCATAGGAACAAGAGAGATCCATTCATGCTTTATGGGAGTGGGAGGAATGGTCTCATGCAATTCAAGAATGGGTTGATTTACCTCCAATTCATTCGAAACTAAAGACGCGAGAACAACCTGAGTGGTATCAGGTTCACTCTCTACCTGAAAGGTATGGTTAGTTGAAGGTGGTGTTGAAAATAGCAACAAGCAATGCTAAAAGTAGAATTGCTAAAAATAGTTGTTCAGCGAGTGTTGATCTTAGCAACAATTTGTAAAATAATTAATTAATTCATCTTGAGTTAATTAGTTAAGGATAATCAAACTTGAAGTCTATGTGGGGACATGGAACAGTTTCTCCATTAATTGAGGAATTTATCCATTAGTTAAAGAGATAAGAGTGAGTTGTAATTAGTTGACTTAATTAGCTGAGTCAAGTCGAGTTAGATTAATTCAAACAGCTTGTTGAGTTAATGTAAGTTCAGTTAGTTAATGCTTGCATGCATGTAACTAATGCACTTCAGATAACTGAGTATTCTCTCATAAATAACTCATGCATGTCAGTTTAGACAGAGACCTAGTTGAGATCAGATGGAGGGGCAATGTACTATCAATTGCTAGAATATTCCATTGTGAATGTTCCTTGCATGCAGAAGGAATTCTTTCATTGAGGATTGCACAGTTACTTCTTTACGTTTAGTGAGTGTGATGAGGCCAATTAACACATGTGACATAATTAGACCCTAATAAAAATTACGCAAGGAAATAGGAGGCCTGGAGGGCTTGAGGAGGACATATACAGTGTTTATTCAGTCTGTGAGTTGTATTGTTTGATTGCAAAGAAAGCAAGATAGCTTCAGAGCTAATTCTTTTTGTAAATTGAACAATATTTCCATTTGTATGATAATACAGAGTTGGGGCTTTATGCTGAGGCTTTCCCTAGATTATATGTTCTGTGTTATGTGTGATTTATTTCTCATTCTCAGTTATATGTGTTCTCTTGATCTTGCTCAATTCGATTTAGCTTCCGCAAAGTGGTGTAGAAGTATATCTTGTACTGTGTTTTAGTGTCTTTCATAATTTTTTGATCTATAGTGGGAATTTATACATGGTATGAGAGAATAGGTGATCAAGGCGAATAACAGTGTACAAGAAGGAGAAGTTCGAAGTTTGGTTCCTGATTATAGAAATCGAGTTTTTATCACATCTCTATTTCACCTATGGCATTCACTGGTTTAAGACTCGAGTATGCGCTTGATGGCAGCTCGAATTATATAGCCTAGAAGGATCACATGGAGGTAGTGTTATAGGATAACAGTCTAAAGGAATTCATTGATCAAGAAGTCCCCAAGCCAACTGATGCTACTCAACTAGTGGTATGGAAGAAATGTGTGGCTAGAGCAAGGAGAACACTCCTACAGGGAGTTCGAGATCACATTGTCTCGAGCCTCCATGGGAAGGAGACTCCATTTTCAATATGGAAAACATTAAAAGATTTATATCATAATAGCAGTGATCAGAGGATGTTGGCATTGAATGACAAGCTTCATAAGATCAAGTGTGAAAAGGGTGACATGATCTCTACATATCTGAAAAATCTCACCACTTGCAGGGATGAGTTTGGAAGTGTATGGATCACTGCCACTGATGATGACATGGTGAGTCTTGCACTCCTCGATCTTCCTAAGAGATGGCATAGCTACCAAGGCTTGATTAATGGAAGAGAAAAACTACTAGATTGGGAACGACTTTAGTCAAATCTGAAGCGAGAGGAAATCAGAAGAAGCACCAGAGATGGATCTTCAAGGAAGCAAGATGATGTGGAAAATCTAGCCTTAGCAAGTAGGGTGAGGAGAGGGGAAGGGAAGGTGTCCCATCCCAAATCTGGCTCTTCCCATGGTGGGAAAAATATTGGCAAATTGAAAGTGCGATGCTTTCATTGTCATGAAGTGGGCCACTATGCTACGAATTATCCACAAAAGAAATCCAAGAAGGGTTCCTTGAAGGGATTTTATGTTGAGGCATTGGCGTCATAGTTTGAGCTAGATTTATCACTTATTGCATGCATGGTTCCATCCATGGTGGGATTTGTGTGGTACCTGGATAGCGGAGCTTCATTCCACATGTCAGGTGACAAGAATCTTTTGAGTACGTTGGAGGAGAATTATCTCTAGATGCGGATTGAGATTGGAGATGATGGAAAGTACATGTTTCAGGTGAAGGTACAGTTGTGTTTCAGAGGGAGCATGGAGCTCCCCTCACCTTGACTGATGTAAAGTATGTACCAGGTCTAAAGAAGAATCTTCTGTCTGTCACTCTGCTATAAGATAAAGGCTATTATGTAGTCTTTAGTAAAGGAAACGTATTCCTGAGGCATATCGTTATTAGACAAACAAAGTGAATAGGGATTCGATTCAAGAATCTCTACGATCTAGAGGTAGATAACTTTGATGCTTTGAGTTCCAAAGCTGAGATGTTGTAGAGCCAAGATATTGGCGAGCTATGGCATAGAAGATTTAGCAAGTTTAACCATGGAGCCCTAAGGATCATGCAATAGATTTCTACCTGATTACCCAAGGGAAAATATGAGTAGATGACTACATGCAAAGGTTGTACCTTGGGTAAGTATGTGAGATCTTCCTTTCCAGATCGAGACAATAGATCTGGAGAAATCTTGGAGCGAGTTCACTCAAATGTTTGTGGGTCGTTCTCTATAGCCTCCACCACTGAACAAAGGTACTATGTTAATTTTATTGATGAATTTTCTCGTAAATACTGGATCTACTTATGCAAAAGAAGGATTAGACCTTATTGAGGTTTTGTGTGTTTATATCCTTGGTAGAGAAAGAATCTAGAAAGAAAATAAAAGCCTTGCATAGCGAAAATGGTGGAGAGTATGTCTCCCAATAGTTTAAATACTTCTGCCCTGCAGAAGGTATTAAATGGGATTGATGCAACCCCATAACACATAATAGAAGTGGTTGGCCGAAAGGAACAATAGATCGATTGTGGGAATACACCCATGGAGGCCTATTCCGAGAGGCGACTTGATGTAAGTCACTTCTGAATCTTTCGATCATCAGTTCACTGTCATGTGACCAAAGATGCTAGGAAGAAGCTAGATCCAAACGCTGAGTTGGGAATACTTGTGGGGTACACGAATACTCCCCATAATTATCGGGTGTACCTGCCTTCCACTCAGAGGACTGTGGTATGCAACAATCTGAAGTTTTACGAAAAAAAAGGCATGCACTTATCACTTGAGAGTGAGCTCGAGTTGCATGTAGATGACGAACTTTCAGTTCCTAAGGATGATGAGCCTCAGATTGATGCGGAGCAGCCACATGTAGAGGATCCGGGAGTGGAGACATTCACTCATGCTGATACTTCCAGAGATGGGCAAAAACACTTAAGGGAAGCTAACAGGTTGATGCTGGATGTGCGGGAGAATGTGGGGAAACCATCTTCTTAGTGCAGGAGGTCACCCGAGTGGTACATTGGGTATATGGCCCTGGTTGGCGAGTGTGTAGATACCAAGCCTTCTTCATTCGTGGAGCTAGTGCAACAACCAGTCTAGGTTGATGCAATAGTAGAGGAGTATGACTCTATCATTTGGAACAGTGTGTGGGATGTTGTCCCAAGGCCTCAGGGAAATTCAGTGGTGAGTTCCAGATGGCTCTACAAGGTAAAACAAGTAGCTGATGGCAGTGTTGAGAAACATAAGGTAAGGTTTGTTTCCCGGGGTTTCTCACAAGTCGATGGGATTAAATATGATGAGAATTTTGTTCCTGTAGTAAGGTACTCATCGATTAGATCAACGTTAGCACTATCAGCTTAGATGGGGTGGAAGATCCACCAGATGGATGTGAAGACATCATTCCTAAATGAGAATAGAGGAGGAGGTGTACATTTAGTAGACAAAGGGTTGCAAGACCTTTGATTGTGAGTCACATGTGTGCAGACAGGGCTTTGTATTGGCTGAATCAAGCACCTCGTGTTTGGTACACTAGGATCGACAACTATTTCACCGATTTTGGCATCACCAAGAGTGAGGCAGATGCGAACCTCTACCACATCATGGTAGAAGGTAAACCATTGATCATTGTTCTTTATGTTGATGATTTGATTTTAACAGGTGATGATGAGATAATATAGTTCTGAAAGGAGGACCTTGCAAGAGAGTTTGAGATGAAGGACATGGGCCTTATGCACTACTTTTTAGGCATGGAGGTGAGGTAAAAAGATGGGGAAGTATTTGTGTCTCAAGGAAAGTATGCTAATGAGATACTTAGGCACTTTCACATGGAGAAGTGCAAGCCCATGCATACTCCTCTAGTTGGGAACTGGAGGAAGGAGGATGGTACTTCTGGTGAGGTAGTAGCTACTACTATTTATCGGTGGCTGGTGGGTTCACTTATGCATATGGTAAACACATGACTCGACCTATGCTTTGCGGCGAACCGGTTGAGTCAAGCTATGATTCATTCTAAGACCTTGGTAATACCAAAGAAATCATGAAGAAGGTGGTTACCATTGCAAATCTTGCAAGGGAATTTTACTTTTTGGTGCTAATCGGAAGATTTTTCTACATCTCTTGCATCTGTAGCAATGGCTTCTTTGTTACCTCTTGCTGACTTTGCTTCTTCTTCTCCATCTTCTTTTTCTTCTTCTTAGCTTCCTGGTTACTACAATCCAGAGTTTCAGCAGGAAAATAGGAAGAAGGAGGTGAAGAAAACGGAGAAGAAGGTAAAGGGTCAACTTTAATATTACCTAAAGGTTGATCTTGTTCAGGTGGAGGAGAAATCGTTTGAAAAGAAGTTTGGACACTCGGAATCACTGAGGTCGAAAATAACCAAATTGGTAATCCAATGGTCAATCCAGGAAGGGACAATATTGCCATATGCGGACCACCAGTATTTCCGAAAGAGGGAAAATAATTAGGATTCTTGGTAGAAGAGTTTTGTTGACTAGCAGACATGGGAAATGTTTCCATTAGTATCAACCTAATATATAATAAGGAGTATTTCCAATGGAAGGATTTCGTTCCGCAATCAATTAATTTCTTTTAGATTTTAACAAAACAAAATAAAAGTTCGGTAAGCAAGGGAGGAGGTTTTGCCAAGTATTCGTGAATTGTTATATACACCTTAGCTAAAACTAAGGACTTAATGTACGACGACTGATCTCCTCAAATGTTGTGCTTGGTGTATCATGTTTAGGGTGGCTGACTCGGTTACCTGTGGCTAAAAGATAGAATGTAATGGAGTCTCCCAATATATACTCGATGATATGGGGAGCACAAGTTTGTGTTAACATTGTCTAATGCATTGCCGTTTGGTGAGAGAGTTATGGCATACTTGCCATACTAGAGTGCCTCTAATACATCGTAGAGTACTAGAGAACCCTCGATATACTTCCATACTCGGACATGATTTCACCCTCGAGATACAATGCAAGGATTGAACAACAACTCATATGTTTTAAGACGTTGGAATACATCCCTAGCCTAGAAATTTACATATTTGTGTTAGGTTAAAAATGCTCCTTCGGTTGATTGAGGTAAATTTTAAGTTGATATTGAATTAGGTTTTCATTTATGGCTCAACAATTTCACCTGAATTCGTATAATAAAACTAAATGAGGAAAAAAAATATTTTAATTTGATTAAGGCTAGACTAATGAGGGAAGAGATACAACCAAGAAAATGCATAAATCAAAGAAAATGCATGAAAACATAATTCTTTAACTTTCTAATGCAAAATGTAAAAGTGAAATCTACTCTTCTGCTTTCGCTAACAAATACAATGTCAAAAATTCAATCCTATGAGAAAAAAATGACTTTTTCTTTCACTAAGATGTATTAATCCTTTTGTTATTTTCCTTTCACTAAGATGCGCTAATATTTATGTTCTTTACCTTTCACTTTGATTAAAAATGGAAGAAATTAATCTCACAGAGACAAACCAAGTGATGGGTGAAGGGTGACCTAAGCCTCAAACAGACATCAAGAAAGCCAAGAGACAATTGTAATTACACAAGGATAATAATGAAGAAAAAAACACTATAGTTACACTGGAAATCACTCATGGAGGTTGAAAAACACTGAAAACAAGAAAGGAAAAAGGGTTATGAAAGGCAGAGCATTGTGATTGTAAATTGAAAATTAGCACTGACATTGCTTTCGTCATAACAGAAAATGTGATGGGAGAGAAAAATAAGGAAAAAAAATATTCGAAACCAGAGCATGCTCAACACTCTCATGAAAAAACTAGTGACTGCATATAGATACTGTGATGTATACAAGGAAAGAAATCGATGGTTGGTCAAACTCATCAGAGAATTTGATCGAAGGAATGGATGGAAAGGCTATATCTTGTATAATATATAAATAGGCTATTATGGAATTACTAGATAGATATGAAGATCCGCTAACTGAGAAAATCTAGGCATGTGTTCCCTTCTATAGGAGAAGCTAGAAATCAACAATTAATGAAGATTATTTTTTTTGGGACCAGATCCACTTTTTGAGGAACTTTGGAGGGGGAAGAAACCATCCTCTCAAGGAGGTTTCTTCCCCCATAAAATCGTATAGCTACAATTCAAATTAGCCTCTAGGGAAGAGGAATTTTTAGTGTTCTTGTGAAGACAACTTGTTATGTAGGAATTCTACTTTCATTCCCAACAAATATGTACCTGAATTGACTCTAATAATCAAGTTTGGTTTCATTTTTAACTTCTAAGGATTGGTTTTATTCATAGGAATATGAGTATCCTTGCTCTGGGCCATCCGAGGATTCTCAGATCCCTATTGTGCATTTTATTTATGTTCTTTCTAGCATTTTCTCTATATTTATCATTTATGCATTTAATGTTCATTTTTCATTTCTTGTAAGTTATATGATTAAATGATTGAAATGAGTTTTTTTTAGTTTATTTATATAATAAATAATATGATGCATCACTAGCATAGCTTAGGAAAGGCATTTTCATCATTGGATTACAACTTAGACTAATTTATTAGTTCATTATTCTCAAATGTCTAGTTCTAGTAGATTTTGTTTTTGAATTTTAGGACATGTTAATGTTTCTATTTTGAATTTATTCCAATTGGATTGAGGTAAAAAAAATCAAATTAATAAGAAAATTCACCCCACAACATTTTCACTTGATTAGCTTAGGCATTTTCTTATTTAGATTAACTTACTAGTTCACTCTTATTACATTTCTAGTTTTTAGTGGTAATTTTCTACTAAATTTTAGCACTTGCTAATGAAGCTCTTTTATTTGATTACATTTGCCTTGAATTATAAAAACATTCAACTTGATAACAAAATATTTAACCCGCAACATTTTTCACTTGATTAGGTTAGGAATTTGACATGTTAACTCGACAAGTAGGCTTGCTAAAAGTTTCCTGTAGCAAAAGAAAGTTTCTAATAGAAGTATATTTTGCAGCTTCATCCTTCCCTAAATTCACTCTAAATTCATAACAGAAGTATATTTATTCCTTATAATAGCCTATGAATCCTCCAAGTCCACTGTGTATGAGCCCATGCTTGGCTAGGTCATCATTTAGCTTCCTTATTGCTTGCTTCTTGAATGTTGATTTCTGCATCTAGTCTATATTTCCTTTCTTACAATTTACTTTAAACAACAAGTGATTTCCTTCCTACAAGATTAATATAAGACTTTCCTTTCTTAAAAAGTAGAATATATTTCTTTCATTTTTGTTTCCTTATCACAACATAGATTATATTTTAATTGTTATCATTTTATTATGTGTGATTTACATTCGAGCAAGTAGAAAATATTTCCTTTCTATCATTTACTTTGCAACAAAAGTAGAATAGGTTTTCTTATTTCAATTTACCTTCTTCAATTTAGGAATGGTATCTTACCCATATATTTTCTCATTGAATTTGTTTCATTTTCTTCTTTCACTTGCATCAAAAGGAGTCAGAGTAGGAAGAGGAAGGTGTTTTTTGAACACAAAGTGTTGACCCCCTTCTTAAGTTTGTATGAACCATGAGTTGATAATTAAAGTTGAGCCCTCAAGTAGTTCCAACATTCTTGTTGTAATATTGAGGGTCATCAAATACCACAGACATAAGAAATTACCATGGAAAGTGTTGAGTCGAATGCGACACAAGTTTGATAGAATCTTGAGAGTACTAAGGTTTAAGGTGAAATATTCAGTACAGTTCTTAGAGCCCCACTTTTAGGTTATTATGATTTTTTACTATTTATTTGAAGATATGGTTAGTAGATCTAGATACCTGAAAAAGGTGGTTGAAATGGATGGAGTAAAAAATACGACATCTAACACCCAGACTAATCATTGATACCATTTTAAACACACACAAAAGTAATAGGATGAATTTAGATAAACTCATGTGATTGCATTCTGTTCACAAGATTCACATATTAATACATAGTTTTATGATCCTTGGTTTCAATCTTACAAGAAGTTACTTGGACTTCAATGTCTATTGGAATTTCTCCACACCATCCATAGTGATTTAAGGAGACTATTTCCTCAACACCGTCCCGAATGATTTAAGTAAGTGTCTTTTATGTAACATACTTTTGGAGTAGGTAAATTTGAAGCACTATGGAATCATTGTTAGATTGATAGAAATATATTGTTAGAATGGGACAGTATATTGTGAAATATATTCTTGATATTGCTACAATCGACCTCACTCGAGGACATATTACGCATACATAAGATATTCTTAATACCCTTTTGTGCATTACCATATTTTGGTGTAATGATTAGATTCTGTTTTATTTTAATTTTTCGAACTACGCTTATCTTGTTTCACTCTTTGTTGGTAGGTATGGTTAGATTTAGTCATTCGTGTAGCATTTATAGATGGTTCTGATAAATGAATGTAAAAATTTATGTTTGTCACGTTTCTATTTTATTTTTGCAATAGTCATTTGTTGAATTTGGATGAGATATACATTGGCACTATAACCAATATTGTTTTGAAGTAAAATATGGTGATTATGCAATTAGTTGAAGCACCTGGGTTGAGAACCTATCATTTCATTGTATATTTAGATTTTCAATTAGTTTTTGTCTCATATAAACAAATTAATCGCATAAAAATTCTACATAATAATCTTCAAACGTTTGTAATAAATAGTAATATTTAAATATGCATAACTTTATTTCTAAACGCCAATTTTACATCTCTCTAAATCAATTTTCCTAACTCCATAGTATCGATTACTACATTGAATACATCAACCAGGTGTAAAACCAATCATGCAAAAATAAACAATATTTAAAAGTTACCATAACCAACTTACCTAAACCCCTTAATACACTCATAACCAAAGCTAATACTTCAATAAAAAAAGGAATGACAAATTTTCAATACTATCTTCAATATAGACCATTCCACAAGAACATGGAATAGAATATATGGTCACCTTAAATTTTATATTTTGTGAATATCATATTTATTGATTTAATAGTTTTTTTCATATGCACTACTTTACAATAATATAGAATATAATATATATCATTGCACATTATTTCAATGATTTGATTACTAAAGTCTATACATGTGTGTATATTTGACCCTCTTTTAAATTTGAACTTATAACCTTTTAAGAGGAATTATTAATCATTAAATCCAAGTAGAAATCAAATACCACCAATATTTTATTTTCTTTACATTTTAATCCAAAATATAGAAAATATATATGTTTCATTTTTATTCTTTTTATGGAGAATGATACTCAACTTTTTTTTGAAAGATTTCTTCCTTTTACTATTAATTTATAAAGCTATTAAATATATTTCATCCATTAAATTTTTCAATAAAAAATAATCCAATTAGTATATGCATCTTACCCCTCACCAACAATGTTAAAAAGGAAAATCACTCTTCTTTAGTTTCAGTTACCAAACTGTGGGGGTGGAAATAAATATTGGATAATTTACCCTAACTACTCATCATAGTATAATGACCTTTATGGTGATGATTACGATGATGATTAATGTCCACTAAGGCTAATGCATTCTACCAGATCTTAAGAAGAAGAATAATCTAATTATAATTCTTTAGAATGTTATTTCTATGCTCAAAAAGAAGGGAAAGAAGCGCACCAAGATCACTATAGTTGGGTTGAATGAACAAGTCACGAAGATTGGGAGTGTGATAGATGTTAGGGAAATGAGAGAGGATGTGAGTAAGGGACAAACAATCTTAAAGATTTTTTTTTCATCTTCCACTGTCTTAGTATCGCAAATTTGACAAATTCTATCGTCCCATGGAATCTTGGGAGTAGAACACCCCCGAGTTTCACTTTGGAGTTCACGAGAATTTGTTCTAATCTTAGTAATGTTCATATTTTCCTTTGATTTGGTCAAAACAGAAAGATAACTCTCGTTCTCAAGGGTGGGGTTGATCACCTCGTTATAATATCTAAGATTCCTTTTAACCTCAAACTCCTTATCATCCCATAGATTATCCTTAAATTTGGAGGTGACATTATCTTTTAAACTATCCTAGCATTCCAAGATGATCTCCTCATTTATCCCCCAATGGTTGAGCTAATACCATGCATCCTTATACTGCCGACGCTTGAGGTGAAGGTGGGGTTTTTGACTAAGTTAGAAGAAATTTTAGGAAGCCTCTTGGAGTTCATGTTCTAAATCTTCTTCTTATATATTAGATACTTAAACATAGCCCTTATTTCAATTGGGGAGAGGCCAGGTTTGATCAAGAGGATAGGATAGGGGGTATTTCCTTTGATCTTGAAATTGTAGGTTAAGAATTTCTTTTAAATAATATCAATATCTCTCAACTATTCTCTGGATATAGTACAACCCCAGATTTCACAACTATATAGGACAATAGGGGTGACAAGGGTATCAAAGAGGAACCTTTTCTTACACCAAAGGCAAATATCAACAACCTTACAATTGTTTTCAATCTCATAATAAACTTTTCATCATCCAGTAATCCTTTTCTCAATGTTTTAATTCCAGTTGAGCTAATAAGGAATGTCAATACCCAAAGATTTATAAGAAGAGACATGTTCCAAGGATTTTCTATAATCGACAAAATTTCCATGGGTGATCATTTTGGATTTAATTATCCTGATTTTAGTCTTGTTAGTATTAACTGTCATACCCATCTTCGAGAAATAGCCATAAAGAGTCATAAGCTCCTTGTCCATGTCCTCATAGTAAGAAGAACAATGTGATCATTGTAGAATAGAAGAGTAAGGATAATACCAGCAAGCTCATTCCCCTTGCACCTTATTATTTCCAAACACTGCTCTAGCTCACTGATGTAAATACAAAAAAGTTTAGGGAAAGGGGACACCCTTTCTTAACCGCTATATTTGAATTAATGTATTCAGACCACCCTTCGTTGGTATTAAGCTTGGCACAACTGTCTCGCATAAGTAAATCACAATAATCTTAAACTCCATAGGAATCATTACTCATCAATTATTTTCCAAAGCTTATCGCAAGGAATAGTGTCAAAGGCTTTTCCAAAATCAAGAAAGAAACAAAAGAGACCAAATTTACTATCACGACATTCCTTGGAAATGACAAGGTGGTGGATAATTGATCAGTATCTCATAAAACCATCTCTCCCTTTAGCTCTCTTACCATGGATTTGAAGACTATGGCTAATCTTCTTATTTGAAATGAAACCATAAATCTTGTCTAAGATGTGGCTAATCATAATGGTCATGTAGTTAGAGGGAACAACTTTGTCCCAATTTTTAAAGATAGGCACAATAAGGCATTGTGTCCAAGTTTTATGTAAGCCATGCTTTATAGACAAATTGATAAGCTTGTGGGGATGAGGAATGAGGATAGATCTTTTGAGTTTTAGGATCTCAAATTGGTATCCCTCTATACCTTTAACTTTCCCATTAATGAGCTTATTAATACGAGACTCATTGTCCTCAAGGGAAAATATATCATGCTTAATAGGAGTGCTAATGATGTTTTCCATGGTGTCTAGAGATTCATACAACTTCTTAAGGTAGATGTCCCATATTTCTAAGGGGATCAAATGATTATCTTTAGATTCACAAACAAGAAGATTCTGCCAAAAAATTATGGGTGCGACTTTAGAGAGATGGAAAATATTCTATTGTCTTTTATTAATATAGGAAGAATTCTTCTCTTTAATGAGGGAATTTTATATACTAATATTCCATAGATTTGTAGTTTCATTAGGAGTGTAACGAATGCTTTTATTGACACTTTTACAGTATTTTTCATACCAAGGGTTGGAAGTTTTATTTATCTTGTTATATGAAACCTCAGTGGATAACTTGTTAATGGTAGTGGAAAGAGTAGTAGTAAAATTGTAATAAATTAGATCAATATTATTATTATAAGTCAAGGAACTTAAATCTGTTATGAAACCAGCTCATAAAAATATAGAAAAGATAGACCAATGTCTTAGAATTCATCCTCTTCTAAGGGGCAACCTCCTTTGCATTACCCAAATGAACAATTCTTGGATGATTCAAATGACAAAACCTCCTTTCTATATATAGGAGACTAACGGGTCACAATATAACCAAACCAACATAACCATAATAATATAAAGGCACAAAATAACAATACTGGGATTTTATGGGGCACAATAATAACAATATAGGGACAATAGGTGCACAACAATAAAAATAAACGATACAACGAAAATATTAATGGGCGAATCCCTAGTATTATAGGGACCTAACATGCCCCTCTCATTCAAAAA
The DNA here is from genome assembly GCA_031772625.1 of Pinus tabuliformis. NCBI lineage: Eukaryota > Viridiplantae > Streptophyta > Pinopsida > Pinales > Pinaceae > Pinus > Pinus tabuliformis. Next base: position 1,206,751,338 of record CM062805.1, on the reverse strand, counting down.
AGTGTTTTCCTTAATGCTTGAGTAGTTTTGGATGCTTCTATATAAAACTCTCATCCTCCCATGTGGAATCGTCAATGGGTAAGTTCTTCCACTTGATGAGGTACTCTGAAATTGAATGTTTTTGTAGCTATTGAGTTCTTGTGTCTTTGACCGCTTCAGGTCCCAATATGATTTTTCCTTCCTCATCAAGTTCTAGCAATATTGTTTGAACTAGAAGCTTGTCACCTATAACCTTCTTTAAGCATGAACCATGGAAAACTGGGTGCACTCAGGCAGCTACAAGGAGCTCCAATTTGTATGCCATAGTACTTATCTTTTGCAACAGCTTGTACGGACCATAATACTTTGGTGATAATTTATTATCCTCCTTAGTTTGATTGATGGACATTTTTTTATATGGTTGTAGCCGTAGGAATACCCAATCACCTACATCAAAACTTCTTTCACTGCGATGTTGATCTACCTATTGTTTCATTCTATTTTGTGCCAAGGTGATCTTCCACTACTTGAACCTTAGAATTTTCTCTTAAATATGATCTGATGGATGGTGGATGATATCCATAAAGTGCCATAAATGGGGTAATTTTTTTTGCAGTATGGAAGGAAGTGTTATACCACCATTCAGCCAAAGGCAACCATTTGACACATTATGTTTGTTTATCAGATACAAAGCAACGAAGATATCCTTCCAAACATTTGCCCACTATCTCAGTTTTCCCATCAGATTGAGGATGATAAGATGAGCTATGAGCTAACTAAGTACCAAGAAAAGAAAATATTTTTGTCCAAAAATTTCTAGTGAAAATGGGATCTTTGTCGCTTACAATAATCTTTGGGTTTCCATGTAGATTTTGAATTGTTTCCATAAATGTGGTAGAAACTTTACTCGCTTTAAATGGATGAGATAATGCAAAAAAGTGTGCATACTTGGTAAGTCTTTCAATTACCACTATGATAACACTCTTTCCTTCAGAGTTGGGTAAACCTGTGATAAAATCCATTGAAACCTCCTCCCAATGTTGGCTTGGAATGGACAACGGTCGTAATAGTCCTGGGGTCTTAATTGTTTCAACTTTATTTTGTTGGCAAACCAAACATTCTACCATCCCAAAAAAAATCCTTCTTAACCCTGTGGTAGGTTTTTAGAAATCCTGAGTGCCCTTTTAAGGGAGAGGTGTGCAATTCCCTAAGAATCTTTCATTTGAGTTGGGAATTATTAGATAGATATAACTGATCCTTGTACCACAACGAATCATTTTTCTAGCTAAATGTATCAGATGTACTGGGATCTTGTTGTATCTTTTGAATGAGTTCCCACACTTCCTCATCATTCTTCCATTCATTCCTTGCTTCATTTATCCAATCTTGTTGGATAATAAAAATGGCACAAATAAATTCTTCCACATCCTCATCCTTTCTTGAGAGTGCATCTGCCAGCACATTTTTCCTCCCTTTTTTGTAGATGATTTCATAGTCATAACCCAACATCTTTGTGACCGATTCTTGTTGCTCTTTTGAAGATAATCTTTGATCTAAAAATTATTTAAGACTATCATGATCTGTTTTTACCTTGAAGTGTCTTTCCATTAGGTGGGGTCGCCATTTCTTAATTGCATGTATTATTGCCAACATTTCCTTCTCATAAATAGCTTTGCGTAAAAACTTTCCTTTCATTGGACGACTTTTGAAAGCAATGGGTCTTTCTTCTTGCATTAAAACAACACCAATTCCATTTCCTGAGGCATCACATTCCATAGTAAAGGCTTTTGTGCAGGCTAAGGCATCTAAGAATGGTTCTTGGCACATTGCCTCTTTAATATGTTCAAAGGCCTTCATTGTTCTGGAGTCCATGAAAATGCATATTTCTTCAATAATGTTGTTAGAGTTGCTTCTATTTTCCCATAATTCTTAACAAACTTGCGATAATACCCTGTCAAGCTGAGAAATCCACCTAGATGATTCATGGATGTGGGGATTTTACATTCCTTAATGGTTTTGATTTTCTAGGGTCTGCCTTAAAACCTTAATGAGATACAATATGACCCAAATATTCCATATCTTGTAATCCAAAGAAACATTTGGAGGTTTCTACATATAATTGTTTCTCCTCCAATACTTTGAGCACCATGTCAACATGTTGGAGATGATCTTTCCAAGACTTGATGTAGATTAGTATGTCATCAAAAAATACTAACACAAATTTTCTAAGGAAGAGTTTGAAAATGTAATTATCAAACCTTGAAATGTAGAAGGTGCATTAATAAGGCCAAAAGGCATGACCAAAAATTGATAATGACCCTCATGAGTTCTAAATGCTATTTGAGATGTCTTCAGTCTTCATTATGATTTGATGACATCCTGAACAAAGATGCAGCTTGGTGAAGTAAATTGATCCATGCAATTCATCCAATAATTCATCAATGACATGAGTGGAAAATTTATCTTTAATAGTGAGCTTGTTGAGCTCCCTATAATTTGGACACATGCGCCATGATCCATCCTTCTTGTGAACCAATACTACTAGAGCAGAGAAAGAATTTTGACTATGTTGAATTATACTAGCCTCTACCATTTCTTCAAGCATACGTTGAATTTCACTCTTTCGGACATAGGGATATCTGTAATGCTTGGTGTTTGGAAGAACACTTCCTGGAATCAAATTATTAGCATAATCATGATCACGAATAGGTGGGAGGCCTTCGAGAGTCTCAAATACCTTAGATTGATTGTCTAGGACTTTTTGGAGATCTGGAGAAATGGATGATTTCGACGTGAGAACCTCTAGTGAACACAATTGTGAAATTATTTCTTGTTGTTCTTTCTTTAGAAGCTTTGTCATTCCGTTAGATCTGATTATCTTTCTTAGTTTCAATGCCATACCCATTAATTCAACTTCCTTTCCCTCTGAAGAGAATTTCATGAAAAGTTCTTGAAAATTAAAAGCTATTGTACCTAAGGATTGTAGCCATTGGACTCCTATTACAACATCAGCACCACCCATTGGAATGGAAAACATTCTGTTATTCAATACATATTCTCCCATGGATACCTTGATGTTATGGCACTTTCCTAAGCAATTTATGGTTCCTTCATTTGCAACCATCACTTGACACTCTCGTGCTAGATATAGGAAGCAATTCAATTCCTTCGATATCTTACATTGAATAAAATTATGGGTACTTCCCGAATGAATCAACACTATTACTTTTCTCTTCCTGATATGCCCTTCTATCTTGATAGTTTGAGGAGTGGTAATTCGAGCCAATGCATTACAAGATCTGGTCAGATTCATTTATTCTTTTTGTAGGGTTTTTTCCTGGTGTATATCCTCTTCTTTTGACATTTCTTATCTCTTTTCTTCCTCCCCTTCATAATCTATGTATAATAATTTCTTCTCAGCACATTTATGACCTTTAGTGTATTTTCTATCACAACTGTAGCAAAGCCCTTTTGCCCTTTTTTCTTCCAAATGTTGTGGTGTCAACCTTGTAGGTTGTGGATGTCTAGGGGCAAAAACACTTCCATATTTATGATTGTGAGTGGTAGGCTTCTTTGTTGCCATAATTTTGTTTTCCATTTGTCTTGCCAACCTGAATGCCTTCTCCAATGAATTTGGTTCCCAAAGGTGAACCTCCTGTTGAATGTTATATTTTAAAGTCCCTATGAACACATCAATCCTATGCTCCTCTGGAATATCTTTTACCCTCATATTCAATTTTTGCAAGTCCTCAATGTGCTCCATCATTGAACCCTTTTGTTTGAAATTTATCAATTGGCTAAAAAAAGTGTTGTTTTTTGTATCCTCCTAATGTTCTATCATTTCATCTGTAAAAATAGCCTAAGTGACAATTTGTTTACGAGAGCAAAGCCATCGATACCATACAAACTGATTTGGTTCCAAATATAATGTTGCAATGCATACCTTTTGTCCATTTTGAACATTATGGAGATCGAAAAATTGCTCCATCTGTAGTATCCATGTTCTGAGATCCTTTCCATCAAGCTTCCTCATATCGATCTTTGGAACATGGTGGTTATTCAATCCAACATTGGAGTCTATGAAATCATGATTAAAATTTATTTTGTTCTCATCATGAGTTTCCTTTACTACCCTTACGCAATTAGTAAGCATTTCTTGTAGAAACTTTGTCAAATCTATCTTCAAATCTTCCAAGCCATACATCTTAGCTTCCATGCCATCCATCTTAACTTCCACATCATTCATCCTAGCTTCTACGCCTTTCTTTAAACCATTCATTTTAGCTTCCACACCATATATCTTAGCTTCTACGTCTTTCTTTAAACTGTCCATATTATCTTCTACATATTTCTTTAAACTATCCATCATAGCTTCTCTTACCTTTTGTGCGAGTGAAATTTGTTGCATTTGGTCTCGTAATTTTGATATATCATGTTGCATTTCTTCCTCTTCTTCATGAGTCATGCTAAAGATTTTAGGTTCCTTACTAGGTGTCTCTATTTTTTGTCTTTGGGGCATCAATTACTGATAATAATGCTTCACTATGCCCTTCGAACTCCTCCAAAATATTTTTTCAAACCAAGCTTATGAAAAATTTAAAAAAACTACAATTTTTTTTTTTACTTTGTAGGAGCTTGATATTGAATTTGATGTATAACTGTAATTTTAGATCTCCAAGGTCTTAAATTTCTTCGTGTGATATCCCTTTGAGTAGTCTTTCCAACCCTGCAATTCTGATCAATATTGAATTCTTCAATGAAGTGATATCCCAAATATCGCATGATGAGCTGAGAATAGACTTGTTCAGTAGAGCGAACTTGTATGATGTGCTGTGGGTCACTATTTCAACCTTAGGTTCTAAATATGATATCCAAGTAATTACAATCCGTCTGCTTTCTGTAACTTCTTATGAAAATTTAATCTGATGCTCAGAGCAAACGCTATGACAATTTTCCCAAGGTGACCTATTTGGTATGTAATTCGGGGGTCTACAAAAAGATTATATCTCCAAAAATATATCGAGACAGGATCTGAAATTTGGATCCAAGGTTTAGACAAATTTTGTCTCAACTGGGTTTTTGTTTTAGCTTCTAGAACTTTGTAGCGAAACTGCTATAGTGAAAATCCCACGATGACTTGTTTTAGCTTAAATTCTGGAGCTTGCAAAAATTCTAACTTCCTCAGATCATATCTATGAAAATATAGCACGAAAAGATCTGAAATTTAGACGCAAGTTTCTGGCCGATTTTTCTCAAATGGGTTTATTTTGTAGCTTCTAAAACTTTGTATCGAAAATTTTATAGAGAAAATACCACGATGGCCTGTTTGGGGCATCAAAATGCTAGAATCCACAACTCTAATACCAAATGTTACGAAACCATCTCACAAAATGATAGAAAAGATAGATCAACGCCTTAGAATTCAACCTCTTCATGGGGGGAACCTCCTTTACATTACACAAACGAACAATTCTTGGATGACTGAAATGACAAAACCTCATTTCTATATATAGGATTCTAAGGGGTCACAATATAACCAAGCTGACCTAACAATAATAATATAAAGGCACAAAAATAACAATAGTGGGATTTTATGGGGCACAATAATAACAATATGGGGACAATAGGGGCACAACAATAACAATAAGGGATACAACAACAATAGTAATGGGGGAATCACTAGTATTATAGAGACCTAACAAAATCCCTTTTCAATTCCATTAATAAAAGGTCAATATTAATCATATTGAAATGAGTGTGTTTTTGACTCTCACTAGAATCTTTCATGTGGATGATATGAATAACAAGATTATGGGTTAAAGAGAATGACATGTGCTGAGAGTGAGGCTCAGGGTTAGAGTGGTTACTTAACATAATACCTTGGTTAGTAGAAATTCTAGCATTGAAGTTCGGAAGAAAAAGGATATTACCATCATTCCTCAGGTTGTGAATGTCTTTTTCTAAGGTAGTGAAAGGAAAATTCTTATCTAAGTTATTTTTCTTATAGGAGGTAGAGTTGATAGGAGCAAAATAGAAGCTAGCAAGAAAAAACTTATTGGAGGAAGAATCAGAGACCTCGATTGAAATGTACTGATTAAAGGGGTCGATAATATGAAGTTGGATGTGAGAAGAAACAATGTTATTTTTATAATAGGTTATACCACCAAGACCCCTTCAAGATGATTTCTTGTTCCAAGTAGACCAAAGAATGAATCCATCAAGGCGAGGAACCTTAGATTCTTCATATTCCGAAGTTTCAATAAGAAAAATAAGGTCAATATCACTTGGGATCCAAATTAACATAGGACCTTTATGCCATGGGAAACCCCGACAGTTCCACAAGATGATCCTTAGTGATCCTAATCCTTATTTATCACTTGTATTTTGAACTCTATCTCGAATAATAGATTTCTCATTCCTAATGATAACCCATGCCCCTTTTTTCTTTCCTCCTTAGCCTTTTGGAATTCCTTCCTCATTCTAGCTTTGTATTTTGGAATCAAATCCTCATTTATAAATATTTTGGTTCCCTGTAGGCTGAGGGATTTCTTGAGTATATATAATTTGTGGTTATTGCAACTTACCTTAATATATATTAGTCTATGTTTATTCTCAAGTAACTTTCCTACCCAGATTACTTCCATGATATAGGTTGTTTGAATTTGATATTTTGTTTTTAATCATTTGTTTACTATTTCTAATGTGTCCTCATTATTTTGTTCTTCTATACCAACAACTATAAGATGTAAAGATATTTTATGGTGCTCATGATGGGTTTTTATGGGTTTAATATCTAATTTACACTTTGTGTTATTCAGTGGTAAGCTATTATATAGTTGTTCTTTTAGAATTTTAATCTCGGTTTTTAGGGAGTTCTTTTCTTCAATCATCGATTGTTTACTATGATCTATTTCTTGAATCCTACCATTCATTCCTTTCAGTTCATTTTCAAGTGAGATTATTCTATTTTCTAGCGATTTATGATTTTTTTCAAGTAGTATCATTAATCGTATTTTAAATTGGGTTTCTCTTTCTTCTTTTCACCTGTCTAAATATTCAATGTACTCATAAATAATGTCTAGAGTAATTTTACTTGGTCTACCTTTGCTAGATGGGGGCTTAGATATGTGAGGGGAACTACTCGTAATGTAAACAACAAAAACTTAACAAAAGTGGGTGAGAAGGAACATATGCACCTGTGAGAGTCCAAGTAATTGAGGTCACCCATAAAGATCGATTCCTTTAGCTAGAAAAAAATGATAATTTGTTTCAAACTGAAGAGCTCCATTATCTTCTTAGATGACATCTAGTCACACCTGATATTTTGGTCAAACAGCTAAACAACCAACTTTTTTTTCTCACCTTGGCATATGACCCAAGTAGAGCGCCTTAAAGAAAAGATCCACTTTGTCGCAGAGAGGATCACCGAAGTTTGTATTTAGATGTGAGTTATGTATTTAGATGCGAAATGAGATCAAATCCATGATATATTCAGTATTGGCGAAGATCCACTGCACCACAAAGAAAATATCCACTGCATCACAAAGAGTATCACCGAAGTACATGTTAGGTCCCTATATTACTAGTGTAACCTCTTATTGTTATTATTGCAACCCCCTTATTTAATTGTTGTACCCATGTAGTCCCCATATTGTTATTATTGTGCGTCATAGAAGCCCACTATTATTATTGTTGTTCCCTTACATTATTATTGTTATGTCGGCTTTGATTATATTATGACCTCTTAGACTCCTATATGTAGAAAGGGGGTCTTGTCATTTGTATCATTCAAGAATTATTCATTTGTGTAATCTAAAGGAGGTTGTGCACTCGAAGAGGCCGAATTCTAAGGTGTTTATCTCTCTTTTCTAGATTTTTGTGAGCTAGTTTCATAACAGTCCACCAAACTGTACAGAGAATCACCAAAGTCAGTATTTAAATGTCACCTCATGGAGACCACTGAAACATATCATAGAAATCTGTATTTATATGTTGCAGAGACCACTGACACATATCACAAAATATCGCCACAACAACCATTGAACATATCACCGAGCTTTCATAATAAGCACCACAGAGAGATATCACTGAGGTTTCACCGAAGTGTTTATTGAGGTTTCACCGAAGTGTGTATTGAGTTGTTGTAGAGATGACCGAAACATATCACAAAAGATTAGTAAAAGAGCACCAGACATATCACCAAGGTTTCATAAGTAGACCAAAAAATATAGTAAAAAATGGCGATGTAAAAACATGGTTTTTTAAAAAGTTATAACATCCCATAGAGTTGCTCTATAATGCAATATCTTGTTGAGGGCCCCGAAATCAGGTCAACAACAAGGGGGATACCCACCTGGTCGGGAACCTGGTTGGCGGCTCCGTGCCCGTTTGGTGTAGCGGGTCCGACTGGGGGTAATGGGACCAGTTTCCCAATGTGAGGGGTGTGTGTGTGTACAGAGTTTGATGGTATGATCTAGGGGTATTTTAAGCTAATTTAATTCTAACTTCTAAACTAACTCTATGCTATTGTAATCTAATGAAAAACAATACATCTAATCTATGCTAACCCGGGGTATTTTCTTCTATTATGCGATCTAAAAAAATTTCAAACAATAGCTGGTAATAAAGATCATTCAGCTATCATAAGAATAGAAATCCATTAAGATAAACCATTCTACATAAAAAGTTAGGCAAAACAGTTGTGAAAAGCATATCGCATAATTAGTTATTCATATGTCAAGCACAAATAAATGACTCCACCGTAGAGAAGTGCCAAATGGTAATACACACATTCATACATTAACTATAAAGAACTCAGCTGCATATCACTTTAGGAATATAAGTAGAAATTAGTCAAGAGATAAAAGTACCATTTATGACTGATTTCACTAATAAACTTCAAGCAACAACGATTTATTTCTACTTGTTCTAATATCTGCTAAGAGTACAGAAGTGCAACATCAGTAACAGACATTAAAATGCAAACATAAATAAATCTTGATCCATCCATTCATCAAAAACCCCCTCCGAGGGTGCAAAAGTGCATGTTCTGAGGACAAGTTTTTTGACAGATTTCTGGACCCTTCTCCAAATGCCATGAGAAGGGTTAAATACTACTAACTAATTAATCTTAATTACACAAATTTAGGGAACGGCTTCAAATGACCGCCCTTTTGCTAAAAGCAAATTTATTTCTAAAAATCAAATCTAATTTCTAACCGTTTCTATATCTGCTCCTTAGTGCTGTAAGCAATGCGTTGTTCGCCCTGAAAGAGTCGGCTGGTTGTCCTTTCCTTTTGTTTGAGCTTGAAAATTAGAAATGACAAGAGCTGGCACCCGTTTCTGATAGACTAGAAGATATTTTCGAAAACCTTTCTCTAGCTGGGTGTATTTGCTGTGCGTACATTTAGTACAACCCAGGGTCCTTTCGAACTGATTTTACTGTTGCTATTTCGGTTTCCGGTCGTGCGAATGACTCAATGAGTTAGGAGTCACGTTGTATGGACAATCCCCTGTATTGAGAATTGCTTTCGTTCTTTGTTCCAGGCTTTTCTGGAGCGTCCTCCTTCTTTTGCGTTTCTCTTTTTGCTTTACCCAGTCTGAGCTTCAAGATCTTTTGCAAACACGCTGCTTTTGTGTGCCTTTGACTCTGAGTCTTAGATAGTATATTTTCATCGGCGCCTGTTGGGTGATACTCTGGAATCCGCGGTCCTGCTGCATGCGGCATCCATTTGCGGAGGCATCTTCTCTTTGTTACCCCATTGGTGCTTTCCTCTTTTCCTTAGATGTTTCTTGCATATAGATTTATATCAATTACATGTCTTGCAGTTTACACAAAGAAGAAGAGAAATGACGAAAATATTGACATGAAAGCATTAAGTTCTAATGAATGCTTAATTCTGACACTCATCATGATTTGACTCTTCGAAAAACGCGATACAATCATTCTTGGATACTAAAGCATGCGATCAATAATTTCCCTTAAGGTGCGCGCTCAATTTTGGGTTTACCGTTTATGTCGGAGAATTCTTGCGATGAGTCCTTTTTGCGATTTGAATCGCAATATTGAGGACTGCGACGTCATTAAGTGTTATCGCAAATTGCCAATATCGCAGTTTTGTATGATCGCAGATCGCAGATCGCAAGATCGCAAGATCGCAATATTTTCGCTTTATCACTCTGTGTTGCTTATGCGACATTGCGACGCGCGACGTCGCATATCGGCCGTCGGCGATTCCTTAGGTTTTCCCTTTTTGAGCACTTTTAATGCACGCGATGCGATGGGTTCTCGCGTCGCTCTTTTTCAGTGTATTTATGCGCTTTGGGAAAACGCTTCTCTCTACCTTTGCGACGCGATATAGCTCTTAGGGAGTTAATACAAAAGATTTTTTAAACAAAATATTTTTTTGGATTTCTGGTTAAGGGTCCCCCTTTGCTTGATGTTGTTACTAATATCAAACAAAGAGGGGGGTTGTTGGTGACCACAACAATGGCGATTCACTGTGAAGAACCAGTTATCTCTGCTTTTCTATTGACCCTTCACTTCCGAAACAACAAAGTTTTTATATGTCTAAATTTTGTTATGGACAGATAGAGTAGATTACCCCTCACCTCGTCAACGATACTTTGTCTCAACCTTTTTTATATCCCAATTGCTTGCTTCCTCAGGCTTTTTCTTGCATTCGCACCAGACATTACTTGGTCTTGATTAAAGCTAAAATAAGGTCTTCTCTGCATACTGGCTTAAAAGTATGCTCATTTGTCGTAGGTAGAGCCTCTGCTGCCCGCAAGTGTCCATAGCCTCGACAGGGTTATCATGTTATCCAGCAATGATCCTTTTTCCTGCTTGAGGTTACTCGCAACATTCCAGAGAAAAAAAAAATCCTTTTTGACACACTTTTCCTTTTTTAATTCTCTAAAGAACAATGTCTTGGTTTGGTGGCCAAATTATGACACAGTCATTCAGTTGATTTACACTTTTGCTGAACAAGCCGGCTCGTGATGAGACCTCTTGTCTTTTGATTCCAACAATCTTAAGTCATTGCCCTGTTTTGATAGACGGTATTGGCAAAGTCAGCAAGTTATAATATCTGTGATCATGATAACCCGGCTCGTGATGATACCTCTTATTCTTTGAGATATAGTGTTTTCCTTGGATTGTTTCTCTGAATGCTGCAATTTCCTTTTAGCAGGGAGGAAGTCATTGCTTTTTCTTAAGAAAGCTCTGGACGACAATAATAGAGTTTTTGAAAACAACAGTTTTGCAGAGAATACTTATTTTATTGTCGATGATACTTTTCATTGTGCTGATACAAAACAATTCTTTACCAAAGGTTTCTTTTGTCAAAGTTGTTTAGAGGTTGAAACTAGCATCATAATCAAGGTGAAGTTAACTCTATTTGTCAATAATAAAATTCAGATTTTCAAAAAAAATTGTTATTTGTACAAGCGAAATCAAAATCTGATAGAGAATTGGCGTGCTCTTTCATGAATCCTTTTTAAATGATCATTTACAACGGGTTTTATTCAGAAAAAGAGAAAAACAAAACAAAATAAAAACTAAAAACTAAATCTATCCTACAAAAATTAGAAGAATTATCTTCTATGGAAAATACATTTTGAGAATTTGTCCATTCACAGGCAGAGAATCTCTCCTGCCTGTTAAATCCTGCAACACAAAAGTCAATGGGCCTATGACCTCTACAATCTGAAAAGGACCAAGCCATAGCTTCTGGAATTTCGTATGTTTGCCCTTTTCTTCATGAGCCTTATCCCATTTTAAAACTAAATCACCCATCTGAAAGTTTTTTCTGGTCATGATGCTTGAGTCAAAAGAAGATTTTATTAGCGCTTGGTGATGAGCATGGATTTTCCTAGCTTGTTCTCTTTGCTCTTCTAGTTTGATTATTTCCATTTGTCTTAATTGTAAGGAAGAAGTAGGTACTTCATCGATGTATTGAACTAAGGACAAAGAGGGGATGACTAAGTGAGTAGGAAGAACCGCTTCTCTCCCATAAACTAAATTAAAGGGAGAAGTGCCGATAGAAGCTTTCTTTGTAATTCTATCTACCCATAAGGCATTTACCAGCGCTTTGTGCCAATTCTTTTGGTTTTGGTTGACTGTCTTTTTAATAATCCTGATTAGGTTCTTGTTTGTTGATTCGGCCAACCCGTTACCTTGCGGATAGTAGTTGGCAGAATACTTCAGTTTGAACCCTCTTTTGAGCACAAACTCAGTCATTGCATTTCCAGAAAAATATGATGCATTATCAAACATTAAGGCTGTTGGCAATCCAAACCTAGTGATGATAAACTGATCTATGAATTCAATAATGTTTTCAGAATTAGCTACCTTGAGAGGAACTGCTTCTACCCATTTGGTAAAATAGTCAGTTGCCGTGAGGATATACCTATGCTGTTTAGAAGAGTGAGGAACGATCTCACCTATTATGTCCAGGCCCCATTGATTGAACGGTTGCTCAATGTTAACCGGTTGTAGTGGCATGGATGACTTCTTTTGTTTCCCTGCAGCAGTCTGGCAGACTTGGCATTTCCTTACGTAATTGTATGAGTCTTTGAACAGTGTGGGCCAGTAATATCCTGCACGCAAGATTTTATGCGCGGTGGCTTCTCTAGCATAGTGTCCACCTGCTGGTCCATCGTGAAGTTCCTGCAAAACCTTTTCGGCTTCAGTTTTCTCAAGACATCTAAGAAGCACAGAATCATAATTTCTTTTAAACAGAATCATAATTTCTTTTAAACAGAACATCATTTATGAGCTGGTATTGTTTAGCTTTCAATCTCAGGGCTCTCTTCTTGGTGTGATCCAGGTGAAATGGAGCATACCCGTTCTTAAGAAAATAAATGGTGTCAGCATATAATGATTCTGCGTCGTTTAGGCTTACCTCATACGTGTGTACCTCTTCAGATGAGTTCTCAGGAATTTGCGATGCTCTAGCTAACATCTTGTAGAAGCCTTGACCTCTCACGATGTGTGCTGGCTTGATCTCAAGATCGTATTCTTGTAAAGCGGTGATCCAATTCGCTCTCTTTTCGCCCGCGTCCTTCTGTATCATGAGGTTTCTTACCGCTGGGAACGGTACTATGACTTTGGTATGGGCTTTTAGCAAGAAAGGTCTGAAATATTTGATCGCTTTGAAAACGGCATATGCCTGTTTCTCTACGTCTGAGTAATTAAGTTCAGCACCTTGTAAGTTTGAGCTAAAGAATGCGATTGGAGCTTCTGCCTTTTCTTGAGTTAAAATCGCAGCATAAGATTTCTCTGAGGCAAACATGTATAAGATAAAAGGTTCTGAAAAATTTGGGGTTGCTAAAGATGGAGCGTTGATGATAGCTTGTTTGATTAAGTTGAATGCTTCGTGCTCATCTAGACCCCATTTGAAATTTGAATTCTTTTTTATCATATTTTGTAAGGGAGAAATAATACATGAAAAATCCGGGACAAATCTTTTGACAAAATTGATTTGTCCAAGGAAGGATTGCATGGTCTTTTTGTTATGGGGCATGGATATCTCGGAAATTTCTTTGATTCTGTCAGGTTCGATGTGAATACCAGATTTTGACACTATGAATCCTAGCAATTTCCCTTCACTTAATGCGAAAAAAGATTTCTTTGGGTTAAGTGAGATCCCATACCTTAAACATCTTTGAAAGATTTGTTTGAAATCTTTGAGGTGGTCGCTTCGGTTCTTGGAGTACACTGTTACATCATCCAGGTAAATCACTACCGATTTATTGACTAACCCTTTAAACGCGATGTCCATGGCTCTCTGAAAGGTAGATACGGCATTGATCAGACCAAATGGCATCTTCCGATATGCATAAGTGCCCCATTTGGTTCAGAACGTAGTCTTTAACTGATCATCGGGATGCACCAGTACATGATTGTATCTTGAAAATCCATCCAGGAAAGACATTAATTCTGAGCTTGCTACTGCCTATAATATTTGTTCCATAGGTGGGAGGGGAAAGTTATCTTTCTGACAGGCTTTGTTGAGATTTCGGAAATCGATACAGATTCTAATGTCTCTGTTTTTCTTCCTAACGGGTACCATATTGGATACCCATTTGGAATGCCTGACGGGGAAAATTATTCTGGCTCTCAACAACTTATTAAGCTCAGTTTTTATCTGATTTTCTAAGTTAGGGTGTATTTTTCCGAGCTTCTGCTGGACAGGTTTTTCATTGTCAATCATAGGGATAATGTATTGAATGATAGAAGTGTTGTAAGTCTTCAGCTCATCGTAATTCCAGGCAAAAACGTTTTTGTACTGTCTCAGAAGACGGATATATGCTGATTTCTCTTCAGGGGCTAGGCCGTGGCCTAGGTTAACGTTTTGTGGCTTCTGATCGGTCCCTAGGTTTACTAATTCATAGTTCAGGGTAGAACTGTAAAGTTTAGCATTGGCGGACCTTTTAAACCGACTTTTCAAATCATATAAATCTTCTAACTTGACCACTGATTTCGGTATAGCATTCTCAGTGCTACTTTGTTGTATTTGGTGATCATGACAGTCTTCGTCGATTATCTGGTTTGAGTAGGATCCTTCAGAAGTAAGGAAATTTATGATGTCAGGATCGTCGTTGAATACTCTCCAATTGGTGATGTTGTCAGGGATGGATGGTCTAAAGATTAATTCTATTGAAAACCTATCAGGACTAAAATCTTCGGAAGGAATAAGTCTAGAGGCTACGTTAGCTAACAGGTCTGCGCTCGCGTTTTGAATTCTTGGAATTCACGAGATGTTGAATGCTATGAAATGTGCAGTGAGATCTTTAACTAATGATTGATAGTGCTTTAAATGTGTTGACAGGCAATGTATGGTGTTACATACCTGTTTTACGATGATCTCAGAATCTTCAAAGACTTGAAGATACTTAACGTTCAATCTGATTGCTTTGTATAGGCCTTGAACCAAGGCTTCGTACTCTGCTGTGTTGTTCGTGCAATCGAACTCAAATCTGCATGTGAGCATAATCTTGTTCATGTCCGAGCTAATCAGAACGCATCCTGCTCCTGCTCCCTCATTAGATTTGGACCCGTCAAAACATAATTTCCAAAATAAAGATGTATTTACAGAATTATCTAAAAAACTAAAACATTTTGAGTCATCAGTTTGGGAGAAATTTTCAACTTGGGATAAAACTGAATTCTCTAAGTAAGGTGAAATATGAGCATTGAAATTGCCAAGGAAAGAATCTACTGCGTAATTGCCTACAATGCTGCTATTGTATGTTATGGCTTCATTTTCTCCTTCCAGTTCTGTCACTATGTATTTTTGGTGCAACTCTCGTTCAACCTTTATCTGATTTCGTTTACCATTGTAGGGTAACCACATGTGCGACCAGTCGGTTGAGAAATATCCGTGGAGTTTCTCCGACCAATCCCTGCTAAGAATCAAACCATAGAACTCAGGGATATCAGCTACTAGAATGTCGATAACCTAACACACTTTTGGGTTAGACGACAATCTTATGGTCATCTGATTAAGTTCACCAATCACTTCGACTTGGGATCGATCAAGTTGAACTATACGTACTGCGGACTTTTGAGGTTACACATTCAATTTGGCACATATTGACCTGGGTAAAATATTCGTTGAAGCACCAGAATCGACCAAGCAATTGTGCACGTTTTTATTGAAGATTTCATATGTGAGCAGAAAAGGAGGAGTATGAGATCTTGATCTTCCTCTAATCAAGGCGATGTCATTTCGATCAATCTTATTGATTGCGTTGGTTGGAGGCCTTCCCAGATTGTTGGAAGCTACAGCTGTAGGTAAAGATGTAGTAGGCACAGCATGTAATTCTTTCATCATTATTTTCTGCTGGTGTTTCAATTTACTCAATTCATAAAGAGTGATGTTAGCCCTAGTCTTCTTCATGTCATCAATGATGTTATACTCCATTTCATCCGACACTATCAGTGTTCTTGATGGAGGTGCTTGATCAGATTGGACTGGACTAAACCAGGTCGCTTTAGCAGTTGTCTTTTTTGTTGCGACCTTATCTTTTGTTGCAGGGCTTGCGCCCTTTTGTTTTGGGGTAGTTTGGGGAGGATCAAGTTGATTTTTGGTTCTCTTGCTAACCGGAAATGCTTCTTGATCCTCTTCTTGTGGGAGGATGAAATCCCACATTCCTTGTAGTTCCACCACTTCTTCATCGTCGGTCTATGCTTCGATGGTATTCTCTTCTTCTTCTTCTTCAGATTCAATGTTTGAGACAGCGTTGGGTGGCTTCGTCTCCATGGGAGGGTTTCTTTTAAAAGTCCTGAAAGGCTTTCTTGAAGATGTTTCTGCTACTTGTTTTCTTATATCAATCATCTCATTGGACATGGCCTTTAATACTTTTTCTAATCCTTCCATATCGAAAGGATCTTTCGTCTGCTTCTTCTTGGTGTCTTCTTTGAAAGAGATCTTCTTAGATTTACGTTCTTCAATTGCAGATCTCTTTTCAAGGGCTACTACGTGTTTTTCAACTGCTAACACCTCTGTTAAGTTTTCAACTAAGGTTGTCTTGCTTTCCCTATCTACGAAGATAGCCAAGTTAGATGGTAAGGCCGTGATGTACCATTCACATCTTACTTCCTCGCTCGGTTGTGAATCAGCGGGGATTTTGTTGAGGATCTTATTGAACCATAAGTTAAAATCTTTAATGGGTTCTCTAGCCTCAGCCTTAAGATTAGATAGGTCATTGATCAATGTCGTCATGGATCTGTCATCACCAAACTTGGTGAGGAACTGAATTTGAAAAATGTCCTAGCTTGTGATGGATCCGGAAGGTAACGAAAAGTACCACGACCCGACTGTTCCTTGCATTGTATAAGGGAAAATCCGGACAACAGTGTCTTTGTTAGTAACTCCATTGAGATTAACAGAAAGCATGAAATTATTGATATGTTCTTCGGCTAGCATGCCCGCTTCTGGATTGAATTTAGGCAACCATTTCTCAGGATGGGCCGGTATAGGGCTCAGGGATGGAGTCATTAAAACCGCCCCAGGGTTGTTCCATGGAGATTGGGCCATCGTTGAGCTGCTAGTTAATAGAAGTGCAGAAGATGATCTCTGATGCTGAGAAGATGGAGATATTATGATCTTCAATGATCGCGGAGGAAGGGTTGCGGAAGATGGATGAGTGATCTGGGGTGAAGATGTGGGTGGCTGACTTTGCGGTGAGGGAGTTGAAATGGACGAGGTAGATGAAAGAGTCTCTTTGTCAGACTCTGGAATTGCTTTCCTTGCTCTTTTCCTAGTGGGGAGAGGGATTTCATTTGGCTGGATGCCAAACTTTTCACTCTTCAATCTGGTCAGGGGATGAGCAGGATTGTATTGCGAAGTCACGCTGCCTTTAGATTTATCAGACCTCTGAGTAAAAATAGAGAATTCCTGGAGTTTACGAATCAAAGTTTGAAGTTCAGGGGGATCAATGATAAGTTGGTCTGATATATTAGGGTGTGTAGCAGCGATGGATGCCCGAGCGACTTCTAGCTCCGAGTTTAATCGTACTGGAGAAGTCGGGGGAGTTGGTGAGGGTGATTTGCTCTCAGAATGGTATTTAAATTTTGATTCATGCGCCATTCATAGCTCGTGCCCTCCTTCTAGCGCCAAATATGTTGAGGGCCCCGAAATCGGGTCAACAACAAGGGGGATACCCACCCGGTCGAGAACCTGGTTGGTAGCTTCGTGCCCGTTTGGTGTAGCGGGTCCAACTAGGGGTAATGGGACCAGTTTCCCAATGTGAGGGGTGTGTGTGTGTAGAGTTTGATGGTATTGATCTAGGGGTATTTTAAGCTAATTTAATTCTAACTTCTAAACTAACTCTATGCTATTGTAATCTAATGAAAAAAAATACATCTAATCTACGCTAACCTGGGGTATTTTCTTCTATTATGCGATCTAAAAAGATTTCAAACAATAATTGGTAATAAAGATCATTCAACTATCATAAGAATAGAAATCCATTAAGATAAACCATTCTGCATAAAAAGTTAGGCAAAACAGTTGTGAACAGCATATCGCATAATTAGTTATTCATATGTCAAGCACAAATAAATGACTCCACCGTACAGAAGTGCCAAATGGTAATACACACATTCATACATTAACATATAAAGAACTCAGCTGCATATCACTTTAGGAATATAAGTAGAAATTAGTCAAGAGATAAAAGTACCATTTATGACTGATTTCACTAATAAACTTCAAGCAACAACGATTTATTTCTACTTGTTCTAATATCTGCTAAGAGTACAGAAGTACAACATCAGTAACAGACATTAAAATGCAAACATAAATAAATCTCGATCCATCCATTCATCAAAAACCCCCTCCGAGGGTGCAAAAGTGCATGTTCTGAGGACAAGTTTTTTGACAGATTTCCGGACCCTTCTCCAAATGCCATGAGAAGGGTTAAATACTACTAACTAATTAATCTTAATTACACAAATTTAGGGAACGGATTCAAATGACCGCCCTTTTACTAAAAGAAAATTTATTTCTAAAAATCAAATCTAATTTCTAACCGTTTCTGTATCTGCTCCTTAGTGTTGTAAGCAATGTGTTGTTCGCCCTGAAAGAGTCGGCTGGTTGTCCTTTCCTTTTTTTCAAGCTTGAAAATTAGAAATGAAAAGAGCTGGCACCCCTTTCTGACAGACTAGAAGATATTTTCAAAAACCTTTCTCTAGCTGGGTGTATTCCCTGTGCGTACACTTAGTACAACCCAGGTTCCTTTCGAACTAATTTTGTTGTTGCTATTTTGGTTTCCAGTCGTGCGAATGACTCAATGAGTTAGGAGTCGCGTTGTATGGACAATCCCCTGTATCGAGAATTGCTTCTGCTCTTTGTTCCAGGCATTTCTGGAGCGTCCTCCTTATTTTGCGTTTCTCTTTTTGCTTTACCCAGTCTGAGCTTCAATATCTTTTGCAAACACGCTGCTTTTGTGTGCCTTTGACTCTGAGTCTTAGATAGTCTATTTTCATCAGCGCCTGTTGGGTGATACTCTGGAATCCGCGGTCCTGCTGCATGTGGCATCCATTTGCGGAGGCATCTTCTCTTTGCTACCCCATTGGCGCTTTCCTCTTTTCCTTAGATGTTTCCTGCATATAGATTTATATCAGTTACATGTCTTGCAGTTTACGCAAAGAAGAAGAGAAATGACGAAAAGATTGACATGAAAGCATTAAGTTCTAATGAATGCGTAATTCTGACACTTATCATGATTTGACTCTTCTAAAAACACGATACAATCATTCTTGGATACTGAAGCATGTGATCATTAATTTCCCTTAAGGTGCGTGCTCAATTTTGGGTTTATCGTTTATGTCGGAGAATTCTTGCGATGAGACCTTTCTGCGATTGGAATCGCAGTATCGAGCACTGCGACGTCATTAAGTGTTATCGCAAATTGCCAATATCATAGATCGCAAGATCGCAAGTCTTTCGCTTTATCACTCTGTGCTGCTTATGTGACATTGCGACGCGCGACGTCGCATATCGGCCGTCGGTGATTCCTTAGGTTTTCCCTTTTTGAGCGCTTTTAATGCACGCGATGCGATGGGTTCTCGCGTCGCTCTTTTTCAGTGTATTTATGTGCTTTTGGAAAACGCTTCTCTCTACCTTTGTGACGCGATATAGCTCTTAGGGAGTTAATACAAAAGATTTTTTAAACAAAATATTTTTTTGGATTTCTGGTTAAGGGTCCCCCTTTGCTTGATGTTATTACTAATATCAAACAAAGAGGGGGGTTGTTGGTGACCACAACATATCTATAACCTAATATTTTTTAATATTTTATTTTATAATATTCTTAAATTTAATCTAAAAGAAAAAAATATGGGGAGATATAGTGGTGCAAAATAATGATGTCATAACTATATTTAAATTTAACTAATAAGCACATAAAAACATAATACATACAATGAACTTACAATATAACAATAGTTTTAAACATGGATATTCACCTCCACCTTACCATGGATGTTATTAACTTGTAAACAGGCTTTGTTATAATACCATGACCCACCATGGCTTATCAATACCACATGCACAAAAACCATAACTTATTTCCAAATACAAATATTTTATAAATATTTTATTGTGTTGAGATGCATTGTTCAGTCCTAACCTATTTTAATGTCCTATCCTAACCTATCATGTAAATCTTTTGACTCCCTCTAATTATATAAAAATTAAAAAGATAGTATTAACTAAAATAGAATATAGGTAAAAAAGAAGAAGTCAATAGGTTAATAACATGTACCAACACCATTGATTATCAATACCATGTGCCCAAACCCCTATAATTCATTTGAGTCCCTATGTAACATTTTAAAAACATGAAGAGGTCTAAATACTACAAATACTTGATTTTAATTTGGTTTGGTCACACATATAACAAATAAACTTACACCAATACCATGTGCCCAGAGAATATATATATATATATATATATATATATATATTAGTCTACATCCATCTTAAATTTTGATCTACAGAGAGAGATATTTTTAATTTTATTTTATAACATTTTTTAATTTATGTTTGAAAGAAAAAGAAGTAGGAATGAAATATTTCAATGTCCTCGAAATATTTTGACTTGGTAAAATTACATAAAACAAAAAAATATATGTATAATTAAAAAGTATATTTATAATTATAATTATAAGTAGCTATGATTAATAATAAAAGCATCCTTAATCCATCTTAATTCTGGATCTACCAAGGATAGAGAGATCAAACTAAAATTCATCTGAGCTGGTATAAACTAATATCCATAATGTAGAAGTTGACACTCAAATGTTAGGAATCGAAAATGTGAATGATGAAATTTCTTCTCATTCTCTAAACACTATACCTCCACCGCAAGTGTCTAAACTGGGTGATCAGCTTTCAAACATGCATTTAGAAGCTGCTGAAGATGGGCGTGAAGAAAAATCAGAGGACAACTGAGCAAGTACTTTTTCAAGTAAGTAAATCAATTCGTTGTAAATCATAATAAATCTTTATTAGTATCAAAGTTCGATTGTTTCACTTGTATAATTTTGATAAGAAATTGTTGCCATGGAATAATAGGTTTGGCGTTATATTTGCAGGGGCATATTCTGTTTTGTTTTGCGTTATATTCATGCAAGATCAAATTTAAGGATTGGAAACCTAGAGAGAAACCTGCGAAAGGTGAATCTTTTCTAAGTGAAAAATTATTTTATATTTTAGAAGTGGAGGAGGTCAATGGGGAAACTCACATAATCTAGCTGACATAATTGTTAGATGAATGAAAATGGGAAAGGAAATTACTTTTATATTCGATTATAGTTATTTATTTTTTATTAGAAATTTTTGAAAATTTATATATTTAAATTTGTGAGTATGGAAGTGATTTATTTTAATTATATTTATGGTTCTATTTTAATATGCAGGATTTAAATATGCCAATGTTTTGAAAATTATATTTAATATTTTGAGAAAATGTTTTGTTTTTTTAATGATGTTTTAATTATTCTTAAGTATATTGTTTTTTATAATAGTGTTATTGTTTATGATATTGATGATGATATTGTTTATGATATCCATAGGATGTTGAGGTTATGATAGTGATTTTATTCAATATATTGATGTTAGATTATATTAAACTAAATAAAAAGGGAAAACATGTCTATTAGCTCTCTACCAACAAATATTTTGTCAAACCAATCAATGTAGAGCTAATCATAGCTCCCTCTATCTATCTAGGAAAGTGAACTTCTTGATCAAATCCAACATGACTAGCTTAATATTTAGTGACTTGATACCTTTTATTTCTTATGGTGGAGGCATTTCTCCCACATTCTTCTAATCATTTACTAGTGTTGTCCACTCCATGTGCTCTCGAATTGAGTTTAAACCAAACAATTGTAGATACATCACATTATCAGAATTTTAATCTTTCCTTGAGGGTCTTCATAATTCCCTTTGAGTTTATCATTTTTATATTTTCTTATGTCCTTCAGTAGACCATACTACATCTTGATTAATACAATGCTCATTTATCATGCCATGTGGAAGAGTTCTATCTTATCAAATTATAGCCAAGATATACCAAGCTCATGCTTCCAAGCTTGTTTCTTCCACCAACCATTTCTATAATATTTAAAAAAAAATTAATCTACTTTTTAATGAACAACTCTTTTCTGAAGATATGCATACCTATTTCTTTCATATAGTCATCTAGTTGACTTCCTTTTAAATGTGTTTATTATTTCCTTGAAGTTGAGGCTCCTTGCTTTAATTATATGTTCTTGCTACAACTTGACTATCCTCATACTCGCAAGCTAATTTCATAATCTTCTAGTAGAATATGTTTTTTTCATGTTACTATGAATCTAAATAACCTTCTCATAATGATGGTTTGGTTAATATCAAGGATCATTGTGATTCTCCTTGTTAGAATATTTTTTCTATAACAATATGATGTCAAAATGTAAGTGTATATACAATTAAGTGCTAGATGGCCCAAATCCTTCTATCTCTTCCGTTCTCACATGAAACTCATTGTGCAAACTCTAACCCTTCCAAAGGTATATGCCTCTTTCCATGATGCCATAATTGGTAAAAATTGAGTCTCCTCTACACATGTAACTACATATCCTACTCTAATTTCCATCTTCTAATAAGTGAGAAAACAAGTTGCTAGTAAACCTACTAGTGCTAGATTTTTTGAGTATTATAGATCGTTAGGTTCTTCATTCTTTGACATCTTTTTAGGTCTTACTATAGATATGTCTTTGAAAATCAATGATGATCAAAGAGCTTCCGAGAGATTGATCTTCTTCAAAAGGATGATGAGCTATCAATACCCTTCAATGATAGAGATATACAAATAGTTGATGTAGTAGTCTTTATTTGATGCTTCTTCCTTATGCCCTTCTTTGTACCTTTAGTAATATATGTCCTCCAAAGTATTCTAAATTATTTTCATACACTTATGCCAATAAGAGTGGTATTCATGTTGTCTTCTATTCACCTTAGATCTAAATCCATGTTGATAAATCAATAAGGAAACGTTCGAGATCCCTCTTCTTCCTCTGAAATAAATAAGTCCCTATGCATAGTTCTTTGAAAATTGTAAAAAATGAAAAATGAATAAGGTGAAAGAAGAGAAAGTCTTCCTGCATAGAGTGTTTATACAAGTAATGTTAAGTTATGGTATGTTCTATGCTTATAACAGTTTACTTCTTTTCCTTATTATATTCCAAATATTAGGAATCACACGTACATAAAGTAAATTGCAGATAGAACATTAAACGATCGACAGAAAACAAGCCAAGACAAGAGACACAAGATGTGGCGGCTAGCCAAGGACAAACCCCACAATGTGTGGGGAAACCCTTTGATCAAATCTTCTTTTATCTTCAATAATTCAGCAGAGAGAAATAGTACAATAAATCTGATTCATATCAACAGTAGCAAACCCTAGATCAATAGCATCAGCATTAGCGGCTTCATTATCAAACTAGGGCAGATGATATCTTGCAAACCGTTCGTCGGATTGACTTCATTCCACCACCAAAAGTTGCATCTTTCAGAGGAGATTCAGATGAACCTACAGCGTTGTTCCAAAGAGGAGATCTTCTTGTCCAAACAAGTCAATCTTTACTTCTGCAGTTGCAGCTTCAGTTTCAGCAGTTTCCGGCTTCAAACTAGGGCAGTCGATATCTTGCAAACCGTTCATCGGATTGACTTCATTCCACCACCAAAAGTTGCGGCTTTTAGAGGAGGTTCAGATGAACCTACAGTTCAGTTCCAAAGAGGAGATCTTCTAGACCACGCAAGTCAATCTTCACTTCTGCAGTTGCAGCTTCAATGCGACACCATGGAAAGTGTTGGGTCGAATGAGACACAAGTTTGATACAATCTTGAGTGTACTAAGGTTTAAGGTGAAAGATTCACTAGGGTTCTTAGAGGCTCACTTTTAGGTTATTATTGTTTTTTACTATTTCTTGGAAGATATGGTTACTAGGTCTAGGTACCTGAAAAAGGTGGTTGAAATGGATGGAGTAAAAAATATGACATCTAACACCTAGACTAATCTTTGATATCCTTTTAAACACACACAAAAGTAATAGGATGAATTTAGATAAACTCATGTGATTGCATTCTATTCAGTCTGTGAAATGTATTGTTTGATTGCAGAGGAAGTAGGATAGCTTGAGAGTTGATTTATATGTGTTCTCTTAACCTTGCTCAGTTCGATTAAGCTTCCACAAAGTGTTGTAGAAGTATATCTTGTAGTGAGTTTTAGTATATTTCATAATATGTTGATCTACAGTGGGAATTTCTATAGGTGGACCTAGGTCTTCCAATTTCTCAACCAATGATTGGTCAAGAACAGACTCATGAGACTCACTTTTAAAGAGAGTGGGGTTGACCATATATGAATTTTGATCAATCACTAGATCAACTAGTGAAGGAGCAAGGGAAAGATTTCGAAACCTGGATGAAATACAAGGTTGAGAAGTTGTAAGGTTTTCCAATTCTTTGGAAGCTTGATCTAAAAGAGGACAGGGTAAATGGGATGATCACCTTCACACAACTTACAGGGAAATTTGACTCTCCCCTTTTTCCTATGAGCTTCAGTGACACTAGTTGAAGGTTTATCACTAGCATGATCTCCAGAGGTTGATGAAAAAGGATGATGCGAACCTATAGACCACACTTCTATGACCTTGTAAATACCAAAGCAATCATGAAGAAGGTGGTCACCCTTGCAAATCTTGGAAGGGAATTTTAATTTTCAGGGCTAGTTGGAAGATTTCTCTACATCTGTTGCATCTGTAGCAATGGCTTCATCATTACCTATTAATTATTTTGCTTCTTCTTCTTCCTGTTCTTCATCTTCCTAGCTTTGTGGTTACTACAATCCAGAGTTTCACCAGGCAAAGAGGAAGAAGGAGGTGAAGATAAAGGTGATGAAGGTAAAGGGTCAACTTTAAGATCAATAGAGGTTGATATCGTTCAGGCGGAGGAGAACTCATTTGAAAAGAAGTTTGGACACTTGGAATCGTTGAGGTTGAAAACAACCAAATTGTTAAATGAATGGTCAATCCAGGAAGGGACAATGTTTCCATATCTGGAGCACGAGTATTTCCAAAAGAGTGAAAATATCTAGGATTCCAGTTAGAGGAGTTTCCTTGACTAGTAGACTTGGGAAATGTTTCCATTAGTATCAACCTAATATATAATAAGGAGTATTTCCAAAGGAAGGATTTTGTTCCACAGTCAATTAATTAATTTTAGATATTAACAAAACAAAATAAAAATTGGGTAGGCAAAGCAAGTGTTTTTTCCAAGTATTCGTGAACTATTATATACACCTTAGCTAAAATGGAGGACTTAATATATGAAGACCGATCTCCACAAATGTTTTGTTTGGTGTATGAAATTTATGGCAACTGACTCGGTTACTTGTGGCTAAAAGATAGAACCTAATGGGGTCTCCCAATATATACTCGATGATATGGGGAGCTGAAGTTCATGTTAAAATTTTCTAATGCATTACCGTTTGGTGAGAGAGTTGTGATATACTTGCCATACTAGAGTGCCTCTGATACATCGTAGAGTACTCGAGAACCCTCAATATACTTCCATACTAGGACATGATTTCACCCTCGAGATACAATGCAGGGAGTGAACGACAACTGATATGTTTTAAGACGTCGTAATACATCCCTAGCCTAGACCTTTAGATATTTGTGTTAGGTTACAAATGATCCTTCGTTTGATTGAGGTAAATTTTATGTTTATCTTGAATTAGGTTTTTGTTTATGGCTCAACAATGTCACCTGAATTCGTATAATGAAACTAAATGAGGAAAATGAAATATTTTCATTCGATGAAGGCTAGACTAATGAGGGAATAAATACAACGAAGAAAATAAATAAATCGAGAAAAATGCATGAAAACATAATTCTTTATCTTTCTAATGCAAAATGTAAAAGTGAAATCTACTCTTCGACTTTCGGTAACAAATACAAGGTCAAAAATTAAATCCTATGACAAACAAAAATGTATTTTTCTTTCACAAAGATGTACTAATCTTTTTGTTCTTTTCCTTTCACTAAGATGCACTAATATTTTTGTTCTTTTCCTTGCACTTCGATTAAAAAATGCAAACTAATGGAATGAGAAAAGGGAAAAACGCAATGTAAATCAACTAAAATCAAATTTTCATTCACTTTTTTTTCGAATGAAAATAATTCCAAAAATACTTAAATGAAGAAGTCCTTTTGCTTTTCTTTTTGAAACAATGAAATCAAAACAAGAATTCACTTGCAGTTTCACGAAAGCAAACAATTGTAATCTACTTTTGATAATGGAGTAAAAGTAATTTTCAAAGTACCAAAATGATCCAACGCTAATGAAAATAAATTCACAATCATGAATCAAAAGAAACTATAAAATGGTGTCTTCCTTGTAGTAAAACTCCCAAATGGAAGAAATCAATCTTAGAGAGACGAACCAAGTGATGGGTGAAGGGTGACCTAGAAAAGTTAGAAGGAAATCAAGCCTCAAACGGACATCAACAAAGCCAAGAGACAATTGTAATCACACAAGGATAACAATGAAGATGAACACACTATAATTACACTGACAATCACTCACGGAGGTTCAAAAACACTGAAAACAATAAGAAACCATAATTTTTCTTCTATCCTTTAAGATCAACACACCTGTTAAAGGAAAAAGGGTGATGAAAGGTAGAGCATTGTGATTGTAAATTTAAAATCGGCGCTCACAGTGCTTCTATCATAGCAGAAAACATGATGGGAGAGAAAAATAGGGAGAAAAAAACATTCGAAATCAAAGCACGCTAAACACTCTCATGAAAAAACTAGTTACTGCATATAGATATCGTGATGTATACAGGCCAAGAAATAGATGGTTGGTCAAACTCATTAGAGAATTTGATCGAAGGAGTGGATGAAAAGGTTATAGTTTGTATAATATATAAATAAGTGAATATGGAATTACTGGATAGATATGAAGAACCACTAACTCAGAAAATCTGGGGATGTGTTCCCTTCTATAAGAGAAGCTAAAAATCAACAATTAATGAAGATTATTTTCATTGGGGACCAGATCCACTTTTTGAGGAAATTTGGAGGGGGAAGGAACCATCCTTTGAAGGAGGTTTCTTCCCCCATAAAACTATATCTATAATTCAAATTGGCCTCTAGGGAAGAGGAATTTTTAATGTTCTTATGAAGCCAACTTTTTATGTAGGAGTTCTACTTTCATTCCCAACAGATATGTACATGAGTTGATTCTAATAATCAATTTTGGTTTCATTTGTAACTTATAAGGATTGGTTTTATTCATAGGAATATGATTATCCCTGCATTGGGCCATCCGAGGAGCCTCAGAGCCCTATTGTGCATTTTATTTATGTTCGTTCTAGCATTTTCTCTAAATTTATTATTTATGCATTTAATGTTTATTTTTCATTTGTTGTAGTTTATATGATTAAATGATTGAAATGAGTTTTTTTTTAGTTTATTTATAGAATAAATAATATGGTGCATCACTAGTATAGCTTAGGAAAGATTTTTTGATCGTTGGATTACTACTTAGACTAGTTTATTAGTTCAATATTCTCAAATTTCTAGTTCTATTAGATTTTGTTTTTGAATTTTAGGACATGTTAATGTTTCTATTTTGAGTTTATTCCAATTAGATTGAAGTAAAAAAAATAAAATTAATAATGAAATTCACCCCACAACATTTTCACTTGATTAGCTTAGGCATTTTCTTATTTAGATTAACTTACTAGTTCATTCTTATGAAATTTCTTGTTTTTAGTGGTAAATTTCTGCTAAATTTTAGCACATGTTAATGAAGCTCTTTTAGTTGATTCCATTTCCCTTGAATTATAAAAACATTCAACTTGATAACAAAATTTACCCCGCAACATTTTTCACTTGATTAGCTTAGGAATTTGACATGTTAACTCGACAAACAGGCTTGCTGAAAGTTTCTTGTAGCAAAAGAGAGTTTCTTATAGAAGTGTATTTTTGAGCTTCTTCCTTGCCTAAATTCACTCTAAATTAATAACATAAGTATATTTATTCCTTATAATGGCCTATGAATCCTCAAAGTCCATTGTGGATGAGCCCATGCTTGGCTAGGTCATCATTTAGCTTCTTTATTGCTTGCTTCTTGAATGTTGATTCCTGCATCTAGTCTATATTTCCTTTCCTACAATTTACTTTAAACAACGTGTGATTTCTTTCCTACAAAAGTAATATAGGACTTTCCTTTCTTACAAATTAGAATGTATTTCTTTCATTTTTGTTTCACTTCTCACAAGATAGATTAGATTCACATTGTTATTATTTTCTTAGTGTGATTTACATTCGAGCAAGTAGAATATATTTCCTTTCTATCAATTACTTTGCAACAAAAGTAGAATAACTTTTCTTATTTCAATTTACCTTCTTCATTTTAGGAATGGTATCTTACCCATATCTTTTCTTATTGAATTTCTTTCATTTTTTTCTTTCCCTTGCATCAAAAGGAGTCAGACTAGAAAGAGGAAGGTGTTTTTTGAACACAAAGTGTTGACCCCCATCTTATGTTTGTACGAACCATGAGTTTATAATTAAAGTTGAGCCCTCAGGAGTTCCAACATTCTTGTTGTAATATTGAGGGTCATCAAATACCACAGACATAAGAAATTACCATGGAAAGTGTTGGGTCGAATGCAACACAAGTTTGATACAATCTTGAGTGTACTAAGGTTTAAGGTGAAAGATTCACTAGGGTTCTTAGAGCCTCACTTTTAGGTTATTATGATTTTTTACTATTTCTTGGAAGATATGGTTACTAGGTCTAGGTACCTGAAAAAGGTGGTTGAACTAGATGGAGTAAAAAATATGACATCTAACACCTAGACTAATCTTTGATATCCTTTTAAACACACACAAAAGTAATAGGATGAATTTAGATAAACTCATGTGATTGCATTCTATTCACAAGATTCACATATTAATACATAGTTTTATGATCCTTGGTTTTCATCTTATAAGAAATTACTTGGACTTCAATGTCTATTGGAATTCCTCCAAACCATCCCTAATGATTTAAGGACACTATTTCCTCAACACCATCCCTAATGATTTAAGTGTCTTGTATGTAACATTCTTTTGGAGTAGGTAAATTTGAAGCACTATGGAATCGTTGTTATATTGATAGAAAAGTATTGTGAGAATGGGACAGTATATTGTGAAAGATATTCTCAATATTGGTACAATCCACCTCACTCGAGCACATATTACGCATACATAAGATATTCTTAATACCGTTTTGTACATTACCATATTTTAGTGTAATGATTAGATTTTGTTTTATTTTATTTTTTCAAACTGTTAACACCAAGGTTTTTCCCATTGACTCCCAAGGGAATACGGCTGGGGTAACCACTAACCAATCTTTGCATTACATCTTCTAGCCAAGAAGTAATCAGAGAGGGCTCTCTCTTTAAGGTTTAGCTATCTGTTTGTGTAGAAATTTTAGGCTAGCTATGATGCTCAAGATTTGTTTTTTGACTTGGTTGGATAATGCTTCGGTCAAGATATACATGTTCTCACTAGAATGTTATAGGTCATTGGGCATAGAGTCAGTGGTCCTTTAGTTGTTTGGTGTGCTGTGTTGATACAATAGTGATGCTGCAGAGCTGGATAAATGTCTGGGAAACAACGCTTTGAAATTTTGATTAAGTGTGATGTATTCAGTTCATGAAAGGCAGTTAAGGATCTTTCAATAAAATGATATGTAAAGAAGTGAGAATATTATTTAGAAGCAACGAAGAATTTCTAGATAACATTCACATTTATAGAATTAATGCAAACATGAGCATTCAAGATTTCATGTCCATGGTTAATTCTGAAGAAAACATTTACAACAATAAAAGATTGAGCACAGGGTGTGATGAAACATGTCCTGTACTATCCCTTTTCTCTATTGCTAGATTTAGTGAAAACATGAGTATGAAATAACATAAGAAGACAAAACAGAGATTAAGAAAACTTATTATTCCATCAGACAGCACAAGAATTCTGCAACAGCACGCAGGTCATCAGCAAGACATCAAATTTTCAGGAAATCACTGAGCTGGTCCAGCCCTTTGTATTAGACAATCTGAAAGTGTACAATACATTTGCCTCAGAGTGAAAATTACCAACCCCTTATGTGTTGCAGAGGGGGGTATATATACAAAATTTACATAAGAAAAATATCAAGGAAATGAGTTAATGGCTCATTGATGCTATGCCAACTCCTGGAGCGTTGTAGCTGAGAAAGTTAATGCTGTAATAACTCTGCAGTGCTGTAGCTGTCAAAAATAGTCAGAGATTTGTTGACTTGGTGGCTGTTGGAGTCGGCTGAGGATACGCTGTCAAAATATGCATATTTTCATATCCTTTGGGCTAGCTTTCGTTATCCATGTGCTGAGTCACCTTTCAGTTTCCTTAAAAGCTAACTTTATTCTGTTGTTTGTCTTCTAGTGAGTTGGAGCTGGCAGTGACCGAGCAACTGAGGCTACCGTGGCAAAATTTGAAGCATTGCCTGCCACCAATCTTCCTTAGGCATTTGATGTCTTCGAATCTTTATTAAAGTTTCATCGGCCTCTGTATATCTGTAAAAATTTGGAGGAATTTCAAAAAGGTGCTTTACCTCATTTTCAATAAAAAACAGGCCTTCAAGTTTATTATATAAGCTTTGTCCTGTTGGAGGCCCTGTTTCCTCAGAAGTACTGCCAGATGCAGTGATTTGGTTTTCAATATAAGCTGCCATCCTGTTGGCAAATTGATCTCGGGAGATCAGTCTTCCTGTACCGCTTAGTAGGCTGGGCAGTCCTTTTGCTTGCAGTGCTGCCATTTTGTGTTGGTACTCATCCACCTCAGCCTGTATTTCATAGCACTTTCTCTCCACAGTTTGTACATAATTCCTGAGAGTGAGTACTTTCTTGGCTGTGAGGACGGCCTCTGTTCTATTGACTATGCCAATGGCTGCCAGCTCCTCCTTTTCTTGCCTATTCAAAAAATCTATCATTCTGTTGGCCTGCTCAGGCCTGTCTCCTAGTGTTGTTTTGGCCCTCTGAATCTCTGTCTGTGCTTGGCCAATTAAATCCATCTGCTCATGTATAGTTTTAATTGACCTCCATTGTTTATTGATGGATTGGCCAATTTTGGCCCATAGAATTCTTCTTATTTCAGCCATGGCACTTTCCAGATTCAGCTCTTTTTCCAAGGCCTTTATCTTTTCTTTTAGGGCCTTTATTTCTCTGCCTTGTTCTGCCACAGTCATCTTTGATTTATCATACTTGGCATCTAATTCTGCCAATTTTTCCTTGGCCTGTTTTATTTCATTTGCCTGGAGCTCCATTTCTTTAATGGCCTTAGTCAATTCTTCCACGCTTGCGCTGGAATTTGGAGCTGTTGTTGTTGCTGCTGCTTCTGTTGTGGGAGCCACTGCTGCCTCTGTAGTTGTTGCAGTGGTTGAAGTAGTTGGAGGAGCTTGGGATGTGGATTCTCCCTGTTTATCTTGCAATGCCCCTTCAAGCTCTTTCTCCAAGTCAAGGATCTTCGGGTTTAGCTGCATTATGAGGTCCAGCTGCTCATCGACCTACTTTTCCTTCTGTAGCTCTGCTGTTTGAGGATGCTCTGTGGGCAACAGCTTTAACCTCTTCTTTAATGCGTTGAGGTCATCCTCCTTTTTCTTCATAAGGGCCCTTACACCCTTTGGATCCTTAGGATCATGTCCTAGGTCAACAATAATGTCCTCAAGTGATTTTATTCTGTTATCTTTTGCTAGGGAGGACATTCTCTCAAAATCCAACTGAGTGTTGGTATTTTTGAGTGACTCTTTTATTTTGATGGGCCATGGTTGCCCTCTCCACCAAGGTTGCATAGACCATTTCTCCAGTTTGTTTGTGGAGTTCAATCTGGTCCATGGGATGGATGTCTTTGGCTAGGACCTCCACCCTTGTCTTCACATAATCTGCCACTGATTTTGGATGGGGCACTGTGGGTTTGAAATGGCTGAGGATCATTTTCTCCTCTTGAATGTCATATACAGACATTAGCCTTTATTTTTGGGCTGGTGTTGCATTGAGAAATTTTTTATAAACTTCCGCCCTCGGCAAGTCATTCTGTGCCTTTATTTGCTTGAATAAATCCTTAGTGCTTTTGGGTTTCTTGCTCTGCTGAGAGGAGGAGGACACCTCCAAACCAAGTTGTAATCCCTGCTCCTGCTGAAAGGAGCTTGTACCTGTATGCTGGCTGCCCTCCCTGTCTTTCCTTGAACTATCAAGGAATTCTTCAACGATGTCTTCTACCTTTGGGGAGTTAGCTCTTGGCCTCTTGGTCTGGGGTTGCTGGGAGGATCCGCTAGCAGGAGTGGACTATTCTCTGTCTCTTTTCGTACCCCTGTCCTCTTGTGCTGGGGTCTGCAAAATTGGAGCTGTTGGTGGCTCAGTTTGTGGAGGGGAGTCTGCTCTTGCTGCTGCTCTGGTTGCTGCCCTTGTTGCTGCTCACTTGAAGGGGTAGGCTTTTCTTTCACGGTTTCTTCTTCAGCACCCATGATCCCTTTCCCTTTGTCTGTAGCTGGTGCTGCTGTAGAAGGTGCCTATGTGGCTGGTGCAGTTCTTGAGGCCGAGGTCCCTTCTCCTGCTAAATGAGGTCGTTTGAAGGGTACCTGCTACACAGAATCTAGGTCAAGAGTCTTTTCCAGTTCCTTGACATTCTTTAGCATTGTCTCTTCTTCAGTTAATTTTTCAATTAAAGTATCCTGCTGTCATTCTTGCTGGTTGGCATATTTTTCAATATGTGGATATTTGCAATGCCTATAACCTAGAAGCCTGTACTTGATTCTTCTAGCAGTAATGAAGCCTTCAGGGTCATAGGGGACCCACCAGAAACTATATGATAGCTTGTATTTGTCTTTGAGGATTAGGTCAGCATCCCATCCTTCTTTTTTATTCATGATGAAGGGGCCCACCTGGTGTTTGAACTTGAGATGGGCTTTCTTTTTGGAGCTGTGGAAGTGAGTGAGGTTAGACTGAATCAATTGCCTATAATACTCCAAGGCAAATATCCTCATAGGCACATATTTTGGGAGCCTGTATGGACAAAGCTCACAGCCATAGACTATAATGACTATATGATTCTCATATAGATACCAATCACCTATTTTGTAATTCTTCAAAACCTGTAGAGATTTTTGTATTTCAGTTGATATTCTGGGAGGAGGGGACCTCATCAATAAGCAAGAGACAGGGTATACAAATTGGTCAATAAATTCACAATAGGAATAGGGTGAATTTTGGACTTTGTGATAGACAGATGTCCAGAAGATAACAGATATTCTTTCCCCTTTATAATCCAGCTTTTTGATGTCGCATGGAAAAACCTCGGACTGATAGTACATGAAAAGGTGGTAGATATAGGATGAGTACTTGAAGACACCCTATATGTCCAATGTGCCCAACTGATCATGAATCTTGTTAGCTATGAACTTAGCAAAGTTATATTTGCAGGCAGGGGGTTGGCCTGGGCTGTAAGCAGCTAGCAATACCAGCATTGTTTCATCCACATGCTCACTGGTTCTGTATCCCAATACATAAGCAATCATGTCCAGCAATAGTCTGCCTACTTCAGTAAAATAGACATCCAAGTAGGGAGGTGGCCCTGTGGGCTGGCACTCAGGTCTCATAAATGTCCTGGTGATCTTTTGAATCTCCTCACTAGTCATCTTGGCACCAGTGTCCAGCAGATAATTCATGGAAAAAGGGAACAGCAGCTCAGTCTGGTCAAAGTGGAGCATTTTATTGATGGATTCAGGATTAATGTAAAAGAGGATGCTCCCAGATGGAGACTTAATAGCTCTGTGCTGCACATCATAGTTTTCAGCACATAGGCGAATAATCTCAGGAAAAACATTGACAGAGGGGAGACAGTAGTATGGCAGATTTGACTCCCATATCCCATATGTATCATGACCATTCAGGTAGTCATTTCTTAATTGCCTGAAGGTCTGCAAAAAGTCCCTGTTACCCACAAAGTCTTCAATGAGGTAGTCCTTGTCAGCAAGAGGCAAGGACTCCAGGTCTTTATTTGGTGGATTCAATGGAGCAACACTGAGGGCTGAGGGTGCAGGAGCAGCCATTATGCAGTTTGAATTTAGACAAGGTGATTACAATGGTTTGCAAGGTTCCTCAAAGATTTGAGTGACAGGCTTATTGCAGACAATGCTTGAAATTCTCTTCAAAGTGGAAAAGGCAGGCTTGGCAGACTTGTTTTTTCTGTTTGTTGGTAAATTCACAGGGATTGTGAATTCATGAGGATAATTGCAGAGGGTGAGCGGGCTTCAATTTGGTGACAGGCAGACTTGGGCCTCCACCTGGCAAAAGGGAACAATGCCGGGCCACTCGGGGCTAAATATATAAATTTCGCTGTGAATTATGGTTTGAATGTCAATTTCTTGGGGCTGTGGCAATGCAGGTTGATTTAATTGTAAATTCAGTGGTAGACAGTGTGTAACTTAGGATTTGAGCGATGCTTAGTGGAGAATTCGTATAGAAATGGCATGCATAGGGGCGAAACAGGGAACTTGCGGTGAATACCTGAAAAAATAGCAGTGAATGACTTCGGGCCGAAGAGGGAGAGCTCACTGCAGCTGAATTGCCGAGCTATAGCGGCCGCAACTTCGAATTTGATGGCTGGAGGCAATTTCGCGGCAAACAGGTCGACAATGGCTGCGTCGTTTTCGCGTGAAAATGACCCCAAATGGCTAGATTGGGCGTTTATAACGGCAAATTTGGGCTAAAAGGGTCATTTTCACTTTTTTCGCCAATGACGTCAGCATGACGTCACGGCGGGCCCGGGTACGGCGGGTGACGGGGACGCTGAGCTGGAGGCCAGCGTGGCTGGATGCGGTGGCAGGCGGATGCGGTGGCAGGCCTACGTGGAGGGCCACGGGGCGCGGGGGCGGGCGGAGTGGCATGACATCATAGTGACGTGGGCGCTGACGTGTGGGAGGGGTGGTATCGGGGAGGCGGTAAGCGGTCTCCCCGCACCGCTTTTGGTGATAGGCGGTATCGGGGAGGGGGGCTCCGAACAACCCCAGCGCTTGCCACACGTCCTGGGTACGGCCCCCAATACCGCCATTCCCCGGACGTTAAAGGGAGGCAGGTTGGGATGTGAGATTGACCGCCCACCATTGGATCGGGGGCGGCGGACGATCAACGGCTGGCGGGTACTGCCGTCTGTCGCGCAGCTTTGGGTTGGGCCCCGCCCGACCATTTAAATATTTAATTTAATATTTGGGCGCGGGACTATAGTTTTTTGGGTTTTTTGGGTTAATTTGTGGGAGAAAAGGATTAAATGGGTTTAAGCAGAGGGAAAAAGGGTTTTTTGATGAAACTTTTTTGAAAAGAGGGGAAGTGAGGGCTTAGGGGGAGGTTATTACTCCTAACCAGAGGTTAGAGTAATCCCATGACAGGGTTGACCATAGTCCCTGGTGGACTAATGTCTCCCTTAGACAAACTTATTTAGCTATAGTGCTAAAAGGGAGGATATTTATACATTGCTTGGGATTTATACACCATGGTGTTATAATAGTAGGGGGAAGGGAAACATAAGGGATTTAGTGTAGATACAGTAAGTAGTTAGTACTGGGGGGAATAAGAATGGGAAATGGTGTTTACTAAGTTTTTTGGGACTTAAACTTAGTTAGGAAGTAGATCAAAATGAAAAGAATTTTTACACAGGAAATGTGGCTTCTTTTCAGGAATAAGAACCAACATAACACCTTAAATTCTTTCATGAATTACAACTGATGAAGGGATGTTAATGATGAATGTGAAAAGGGGAAAAGGAAGTTAGACATGCTCCTTTACTTTGCTGCAACATGATGGAGAAGAGGAGCTTCTCTATTCACTGATATTCCTTTGCAAACAGGTTCTCAAACACTCACTTGAAAGGAATGACATTTCTGCAACCCCATCTGCCTACCCATCTATTTGCCTAGCATTTTTTGTTTCTTCATGGAGGGTGCACTTAGACTTGCAGACCCTTATGTGCCTTTTCTTTTCTTTGGCTTTTCCTTTTAATTTTCTATCTAAGGCTACCCTTATTGCTTCCAAGGTCCCAGATTAAGCAGTTGGGAACCTTACTTCTCTACCTAAGCTACTGGTCTGCCAAGATTAAACAGTTTGGACAGACTTCTTTCTCTATTCTACAACAGAAAATTGAAACATGGCATGATCCAGATTAGGCTGTTGGACCACCCACCAAAATTTTGTCAACATCAAGCTATATACACACATTGTCTTCTCTTGGAAATATGGGATCTTTGTATCACCAAAGCAGAGCATATTTGGAACTTTCTTTGCCAATCATGAAATATGAAACCTATTGGTATAGGTAGCTAACACAAACTACGCTTATCTTGTTTCACTCTTTGCTAGTAGATATGGTTAGATTTAGTCATTCGTGTAGCATTTACAGATGGTTCCAATAAATGAATGTAGAACCTTATGTTTGTAACATTTCTATTTTATTTTTGCATTAGTCATTTGTTGAATCTGGATGAGATATACATTGGCACTATAAGCAATATTGTTGTGAAGTAAAATATGGTTATTATGCAATTAGTTGAAGCACCTATATTGAGAACCTATCATTTCATTGTATATTTAGATTTTCAATTAGTTTTTGTCTCATATAAACAAATTAATCGCATAAAAATTGTACATAGTAATTTCCAAATGTTTGTAATAAATAGTAATATTTAAATATGCATAATTTAATTTCTGAACCCAAATTTTACATCTCCCTAAATCAATTTTCCTAACTCCATAGTAACTATTACTACGTTGAATACATCAACCACGTGTAAAACCAATCATGCAAAAAGAAACAATATTTAAAAGTTACCATAACCAACTTTCCTAAACCCCTTAATACACTCATAACCAAAGCTAATACTTCAATAAAAAAAAGGAATGTCAAATTTTCAATAGTAACTTCAGTATACACCATTCCACAAGAACATGGAATAGAATATATGGTCACCTTAAATTTTATATTTTGTTAATATCATATTTATTGGTTTAATAGTTTTTTTCATATGCACTACTTTACATCAATATATAATAGAGTATATATTCATGGAAAAAATGTGGGTAATATAGAAGACATCAGGAATCTCATTGCCAAAATCAGAGAATATAAAAAAGTAAAAATGTCTCCACGGCAAGTGTCTAAACTGGGTGATCAGCTTTCAAACATGCATTTAGAAGCTGCAGAAGATGGGCGTGAAGAACAATCAGAGGACAACTGAGCAAGTACTTTTTCAAGTAAGTAAATCAATTCGTTGTAGATTGTAAATCATAATAAATATTAAGCATTATGTCACTAATTTAACAGCCTTAGCAAGTACTTTTTCAAGTAAGTAAATAAATTCGTTGTATATTGTAAATCATAATAAATATTAAGCATTATGTCACTAATTTAACAGCCTTTTCATATAATTATGTCTTTATTAGTATCAAAGTTCGATTGTTTCACTTGTATAATTTTGAAAAGAAATTGTTGCTATGGAATAATAGGTTTGGTGTTATATTTATGTCATATCCCATTTCATTTTTGCAGGGGCATATTCTGTTTTGTTTTGCGTTATATTCATGTTATATCAAATTTAAGGATTGGAAACCTGGAGAGAAACCTGCGAAAAGTGAATTTTTTCTGAGGGAAAATTATTTTATATTTTAGAAGTGGAGGAGGTCATTGGGGAAACTGACGTAATCCAGCTTACATAATTGTTAGAGAATGAAAATGGGAAAGGATATTACTTTTATATTGGATTACAGTTATTTATTTTTTATTAGAAACTTTTGAAAAGGAATGTATTTAAATTTGTGAGTATGGATATGTGAATTTTCTGTAATTATATTTAGGGTTTTATTTTAATCCGCGAGATTTAAATATTATACGTTTTGAAAGCTATATTTAATATTTTGAGAAAATGTTTTGTTTTTAATGATGTTTTAATTTTTTTTAAATATATTGTTTTTGATAATAGTGTTATTATTTTTTCTTAAATATATTGTTTTTAATAATAGTGTTATTGTTTATGATATCGATGATGATATTTTTTATGATATGTATGAGGATGTAATGATGGTTTGGTTAATATCAAGGATCATTGTGATTCTCCCGCTAGAATATTTTTTCTATAAAAATATGATGTCAAAATGTAAGTGTATAAACAATTAAGTGCTAGATGGTCCAAATCCTTCTATCTTTTCCTTGCTAAGATGAAACTCATTGTGCAAACTCTAACCTTCCAAAGCTATATGCCTCTTTCCATGATGCCATATGCCTCTTTCTTGGATTTATTGATTAATATAGATTGTTATGGTCTTCATTCTTCGACATCTTTTTAGCTTCTCCATTTTATTCATCTATACGAGATCCACTCCTTTCATTCCTCTTATCATTCTTCTTATTTTGATGATCCATGGGAAAACATCTTTTAAAATCTCCATATTCATTGCAACCAAAGCATTATATTTTAAACATATCTTATCTTCAACATGGTTGATTGTTGTTGTTATTGATATTTGTTTAATGAGGTTCAAAACTTCCAAACTATCCCTTATTTTATCTAGAAACAAAATATTGAGACATTTCATTAGGTTTGGTTTCATCTTTGGCTTTTAATCTTACCTTTTATATAGAACAAAAAGACCACAACTCATCAAAATTTGGGGTGTCCTCTCTTGTATGAGCACCAAATATATTCTCTTCTTCCATTCTTGAAAGTTCATTGACCCATAGCCCTTATTGCCTTGCTTACAAAATGAAGTCATTTGTTTTGAATATTGATACATAGAGAATATTGTAGTACTTGTCAAAAGAGTGACTTATTTGATGATGTTGTCTTTAGGTATCTAGATGCTCCAAGATTTTTTAAGAGACTTCAAATATGTCCTAGAATGATGACTTCTAGGATGACTAGTACAATAATATATTTAAGTGGCTTCAAACATGAATAATGATGTCTCAATAGTGTAGATGATGTTCCTAGGATTCTTGATGATCCTTAGATGATGATAACTTTATATATGTCTTCGAAAATCAATGATGATCGAAGAGCTTCCAAGAGAGAGATTGATCTTCTTCAAAATGATGATGAGCTATCAATACCCTTCAATGATAGAGATAGATAAATAGTTGATGTAGTAATCTTTTTTTGATCCTTCTTCCTTATGACCTTCCTTGTACCTTTAGTAAATTATGTCCTCCACAGTAGTTTTGATTATTTTCATACACTTATGCCAATAAGAGTGGTTTTCATGTTGTCTTCTATTCACCTTAGCTCTAAACCATGTTGATAAATCAATAAGGAAAGATTTGGGATCCCTCTTCTTCCTCTAAAATAAATAAGTGCCTATGCACATTTCTTTGAAAATTTTAAAAGATGAAAAATGAATAAGGTGAAAGAAGAGAAGGTCTTCATGCAGAGAGAGGTTATACAAGTAACTCCATCGAGGTACTCACTAGGCTTGCTAGTACCATGTAGATGTTGGTGTTCCTATAGACTCAATCTAGGTATTGTCAAGGGTGACACTGGAGATGAAACTTAAAATATGACAATTATATTATACCCCTCATCTCCAATTGAAACAACTAAGTTGACCTGGCATTTGAATGTGTGCTGACCAATGAAGAAAATCTTAGGGACTACATGTTTCACATAACTTAATGTGCAAGCCATAATAGTCAAAGAGTCAAACAATACTTTTGGAAGAGTTAGACTTGCTTTTCATGAAACAAGGTAGATATAGAGAGTTAGATTTCTACTAGTGTGTCACCAATCTACAATGTATCGCTAAGTGTTCGTGTGTGATCATAGTCCAGTACTATCAATATTTACATTTGTGTCATTGATCTCACACTTAGCCATTTCCCAAGCAACCTAGCCTCATCTAGCTTCCATGAGCTATTGAATTTTCTTCTCCATCCATCAAGGTTTCTCCCTTTCCTACTAGGACATCACATTGCGTAAAGACCCCAGTCTCCCTTGCCATGAAAAACTACACAGTGGTTTCCTCTGGTGTCCTTCCCCAGCCATAACCCACTATCATTAGAAACTACATAGTATTTATTCTCAGCTGCTGAGGCTACATTGCACTCATAAATTATGCAAATGTTTCCTCCGAAGAAATCATCTTGGTAGTAGTCACTGCCCACTCAAAACTGCACTAATTTATTTCTCAGTGACGACATGAACATGTGACATGCTCAGATCACTCCCAAGGAGTTCTAGAGAAGGACCAAGAATCTAAGTTATGGCAAAAGATCAGTATTGCATGTAAACTCTGACAGGTGCATGATCATCTCATCATCATCTTGTCTTCAGTAACATGCACGTGTGCAAACGCAAGTAAGTCATTTCATGCATTTCCTCTACATGTCTTACTTCCTTTTCACTTGTTTAACAAATTGTCATCGTCAACATGTTGATCACTATGTCATGCTTGCAACCCTGTTCTGGTGATTTTGAAGGTTCGTCTTTTTGTGTATGAGTTGTGTTCATTATGTAAACATCTATTGCACTCACACATAATGTTGTAAGCAATGTCATGCAAGTTTCATCAAGATGGTACGAAGATCTATTTGAAGTGATGCACTTTTCGCTTTCACCATTAGGAAATCCCGCAGTGAGTGACACTGAGCATATGTTGTCTTGTGGTTTAAGGTGTCTTGTCATCAAGTCATGTTGAGTGTGTGTTCACAAGGTCATGTATGCACGAGTTCACTCACTCACACTTAGCCTTTTTCCTTGAAAGACTCTCAACCAAACTATCCTTCATTAGCTAGATTTCCATTGTCATGTAGTTCATAGTATCAGCTCTTAGTGACCAAGATATGTTGCCCATAATTTTTCAGACCTTTATGCTTCCCTCGAGTAAGTTTGCATTGAACAATCCTAGACTCGACCTC
This sequence comes from Pinus tabuliformis, assembly GCA_031772625.1. Lineage (NCBI taxonomy): Eukaryota > Viridiplantae > Streptophyta > Pinopsida > Pinales > Pinaceae > Pinus > Pinus tabuliformis. The sequence goes on along the minus strand of CM062805.1, from coordinate 1,206,710,300 downwards.
AGAAAATTTCAGCCAAAACATCGCATAAGTTTCCCAACAATCTATCTCACTCTACGCTTCTCGCAAGCCTATCAATTAAGCCACCTCCTTGTCAACCAAAGAATTTGACTTGGGAAGTGACATTCTGCTTCCCTCATCCCAAAAATTGTGCAGAAGCTACCAAGCTTCCTTCTTAGACTACATAAATAAATTGCGAAAAATGGAAGGACAGACACCCACTACCTATCACTCGACTATCTATGGAAATTCCATAGTTTTCTTAGTCACTCCCCCTATCGTCCTCCCTACCACTCCTGAAAATTGCACAGCCTTCTTGGACATTCCTCCTACCCGATACCTCACTCAACCAGGAAACTACACAAACATGTCCTGCATGATTACCTCTGAGATGTATGCATTTCTGACTAGCAAGATCCTGCAGCTTGTTCCCGTTGTCCTCTAAAAATGTATTTAATTTTCACTGTGAGTGCCTCCTACTGTCCGCACTACCTGCCCTTGAAAAATTGCACAATTCTTCCTCACAGCTAAGCCAAGTCCCGTAGATGTCATTACTTTCTTGGTACTCCTCAAACCAACCTCTTGGTGACACTTGTGCATTTTTTCCTGATAATGCCCCGAAGCCTTGCATCCGAGCCTGAAATATCCTTTGCGTAATTTCAGAGCCTTGTCTTATCTCCTGGTCACTTGCACCCGAGAACGAAAGACAATGCATCATGGTAGACTAGGAAATTTTTGGATTTGATGTCGTCTCATCATGAGTGATTTTAGAAATAGGTACATGGATGAAACATGGTGTGATGACAAATGAGATGAACAAGGAGTGCATGCTAGAAGGCTCACTCATTGTTGGACTAACACATGAAGCACCAAGTAGCAAGCAAAGGAGACACATGTTCACGCATGACAATTAAGTGAGAACCAAGACCATTGAATAATCCGCACACTTTACCATGCAGAGGTGAAGCTATGGTACACCACGAGCACACTCATCACTCAGCAACACAACATCTCGACACAAATAACACAACCAACATGTGCATACCAACAGTGTCATGGAAAATTGTGTCATGAGTCACCTTTGCCACATCACTACTTTGGGTCATACTTGTGTAATCAATGTAAAGTAATGTGGAAGTCCAAGAGACTAACAGATGAAGTTAAACAATCACAAGATTCCTGTAAGTCAAATAGTCATGAGGGAAGTCGAAGAGTCACAAAAGTCAGTTTCACCCTTGGCTATATATACCCCTCATGTGTACATTAGAAGACTTTTTCACCTTGACTCCTCCCACATAGTCTTGAGTGTTTGTAGTATTTTCTTTTAGGAGAGAGCAGTGACTCCAACTTCATGCTCTCAGGGTTAGTGATATATGGTGTGTGGATCTTTCTTATAACTTTTGATTAATTCAAAATGTTGTTAAATATTACTGCATTTTCTTATCTCTATATTTCACTTGAAATTAATCCACTCTATATTCCGGTAACATTTATAAGATTCAAAACCAAAACAGTTAATGATTTATCGCACTGATTTAAATTTGTAGGTGGTATTATTTTAGAGGACGCCACATAACGTGGGACATAGCAAAAAGGCGGGTTGGGAAAAGAGCTAATCCCGCATAACTTTGCCATGTAATGTGTTGGATGAGTTGAGCATGTGATATGAAATTTTAACGGTTCATTCATTTTTATGAACCTCGAGGCAAATAAAATTGAAGGGGGTTTAATTCTTAGTGCAGGGTGCGCCATTGGTTGACTTTGCACGGAGCAGAGGTAGTATAGGCTTGAGGGGAGAAATTAATATAAAGTCCAAAACTTTATATTAATAGGGTTTTGTGAAGTAAGGGGTAAAAAGAGGGATTATATATATATATATATATATATATATATATATATATATATATTATGGGATTTATCCCACATTCATAAGTGAACATTTTTCATGATGGTTTGTCACATTGTGTTTTGACAACATAACCCCAAGGCTACCCACTTGTTCTTGGTGTTAGATGTGCTAGGCTTAGGTATTTTGTATGAAGGTCACATGGAGATGGGGTAGGAACTAAGCTTTTGGGCTTATCTTTTATGCAAATTTCAATAAAACCCAAGGCTTTAAAACTAGAAGCTCTACAATATATAACCTTTTTGTCACACAAACCTATTCTTAATGATTTGAAAGGAAAGTGGGTGATATTTAGATGAATTAACAAGGAAAGTGGGTGATAAAGTAGTAAGCTTAGTGTGGGGTGGGACATTTGTTGACTTTGCAAGGGGAAGAGGTAGTATTGGCTTGCAGGGAGAAATTAATATAAAGTCCAAAACATTATATTAGTAGGGTTTTGCGAAGAATGGGGTAAAAAGAGGGAATATATATACACATATATTATTTTATGGGATTTATCCCACATTCACAAGGGAACATTTTTCGTGATGGTCTATATAAGCCTATAGCCACATTATGTTTTGACAACATAAGTGGCGAGCTCTAGTGTTACAACAATAATGCTACAACTCCTCAGACTCCCTACTTTACTTTTATCAACGCGGTAGTTCGTAACAAACTTGGAAGCGACGACGCTATATGCACAAGTAATAGCTCTTACTGCAGGGTGTCACTTGATCAGCTGGCACAAGTTCACTAGGAGCTTAAACCAACTTCTATGAGTTCTCATAAGAAAGCTAACTCAAAAGAGGCTAGTCTACTTACAAAAAGAAGATGAAAGCTGAAACGAAATGCAAACCCTATCAAACCCTAATTTTACCCACTAACCATACTTTTGCAAGAAAAGTAATGAAACTACTGAAGTGGATGCCATTGACTACTGAAAATGTAAAATGCATGTATTTAAGCTACTTCTAAAGGAAAATATGGAAAAATCATCTTTTTGTACTTTTGAGCAATTTTATGCAGAATTATTAACTATTTGTCACTGTGTAGAGGTTTAGTGGTGAAAGGAAATGGAGTGGGTGTTTTTAGGAGGTTGGGAAGGTGTCAAGAGGACCAAAGGAGTCCTTAGTACACTTATAGAGATTTTCACTATGATCAGACTTCGAAAAATTTCTCACATGAGCTTCTACAAGACGTTGCAGGGAATCTACAGGAAGTTCTATAGGAGGTTCTACAGGAAGAGGCCGACAGTGGTTTTTGGATGTTTGAAGGTGGAAAAATGGTGGGAAAATGGAGATGAAGGCTGGATGTATATTTTAAGGGGTCTTGGACCTTGTAAATGAAGATCAGGAGTGAAGGAGATGGTTGTATTTTTTCAAAGGTCAAGGAAGAAATTTTGCACAAGAATGTGGAAATTAGGGTAGTTTGGGAAAGTATGGCGAATGAGTGAAGGAAATGTTGAGAGATGGGATGGAGCAGGTTTTGTGATGGAAGAATGATAAGCTGGGGTGTCTTACAGGTGTGCTACACACTTCTTTTCAAAACCGACCCAAGCAAAAACTAAGAAAACAAAGTTTTACCTATTTTTGACCTAATTCTGACCCAAAAAACAAAAAAATGTTGAACATAACTTTATGAACAGAAATTTAGGCAAGAAAGCAAGAATAGATCTAAGCATGTAAATACAATTGATATCAACTTCTCCAACTCGAAATCTAACACTACCAATTGTATTGGAAAGCAAAAACAATGTTTTGGTGGTAGTAAGAGTGCCTTGGTCTCAATTCATGGTCCCAAGGAGGGAGAAAGGAGATCAAGGCCTACTTGGTAGTCTTTTTGTGGATCCTTTTCTATTATCAAACTATCTAATCAACCTAAAGCAAGAACAACTATTCTAATCATCAAAAACAACCTAAGTAACAAAGCAAGATTTAACCTAAATAATAGAAATTATTTCATGAATGCAAGAAAAACACATATAAATACACAAAGGAGGTGCTAGGCACTTGGGTTGGGCCCAACTCCAAGAGCTACATCCCCCTAGGAAATATCAGTGCTAGTTCAAACCTAGATTGATCTTCATTGATAAAAAAAGAAATAGTTACATCACCAAAATGTCTGCAAAAAGAGCTCGAAAATGAGCTGAGTACATGGCTGCACTAGAGTGAAAACGTAGACTATCAAATGGCTAACTTACTAAGGCTTGAAGCCTTCTTATTTATACAAGTGAGGACCCCCAACAGTCCTCCTAAACTTTTAGAACTCGGCTACCTAAAACTACAGATAACAACCACTTCACTAGACCTGCTCGGCTACCCCTTGAAATCATCTATTGTGGGTTGTTTGAACTCCAAGCTGGTGACGAAGAACTCAAGGAAGGGGTCATTTAATCTAGGAGACACCCCTCCTATAATTCCTCAGCCTTGTTTCTTCAAATTTGGCTGCCAATCTGCTCATAAATGTCTCGTATTGGTCCAAAAATGTCCAAAAATTTGGGATAAACACTCATTAGACTTTGTGGTAAAGTAACTATCCCCATTCACTCAATAAACATAAATATATTCAAAATCATGCACAAAACTATGTAGAATGGTGGATTAAATGAAAATAATAGGCATAATGAGCCTGTATAGTTACCCTAACATCCCAGGCCTCTGAGGTGATGTCCTCTTCTGTGTCATGAAAATTTTCCTTTCTGTCCACTTCCTCCCATTGTTTCTATCCTTCCTCTTCCTTAAGCCCTTCCAACAGTCCTAGCAGTAGTGGAGGACTGAAATTAAGGCCAATCCAGTTGGCTTTCAAGTTTTGCATTGATTGTTTGTATAGTGGTACTCTCCTCATAGCTTCCCTCAGTCTGGTTGGGGAGTGATACTCTCTTATCTTTAGGCTATGGGACAATGTATTCCATCTTCTTGTGCAAGCATGAAGATAGTTATCACCAAACAGTCTCTCCATATCTTCAAAGTGAACAATAGCCTATGTTTTCCTTTCAACATAGTCAGGTGCAATCTATGGGTTGTATGCAAGGTGCTGATGGGCATATATGAGAGTTGAGGGATCTTTTTGTTCTCCCCTTATCATGAGGTGCTCACTTAGGTCCCTGGTCATAATCTGCTGAATTTCTATTGCCATCTTTTCCTCATGGATCAACCAAGAAGCCATAGCCATGAGTTGTAGGTCTTCTTATACAGCATTTGGATCCCATAGATTCATGTTAGGAAGTGCCAGGTTGTGTAAATAGAATTCTGCCAACTTGGCCTTATCTTCAGCTGAGCTACTATCACACAAATGCATAAACTGATTATAATTCTGGAATGGGATTGTGCCCCTTTGGGCCAATGTTTTAATTTGAAATTGAAGCCATTGGTCTTTAAGCTACAATGCATAAGATCTAGCTGGTTATCTACATTGCAAGGCTTCCATTGCCCAGCTAGCCATGCAGGCCATTTGGGCTTCTTTTTCGTGCAAATGTTGTTTTAAAATCTGCACTTCATTTGTTGCCTAGGACTCTTTTTCCTACAATAGTTTCACTAGAATTTCAACATCAGGTTGTGGCTCTTCCTCTTGTTGTTGTTTCTCTATTTCTTCATTATCTACTAAGGGACCCTTGTTGTTGTTGTCCTCCCAATATGGACAACCTATCTCCCTTATGAACTTCCTATTGTTGTCACTGCTTTTTCAGCAGTTCATTTTCTTCCTGTAGCTGGGATTTTTTACTACTTTCTATATGCCTTACCATGGCCAACTCCCCTCTTAATTCCTTTAGCTTGTCCTCCATGTGCCCTATGTTTTCAACTCCTTTAGATTTAGCAATTTGTGTCCATGTGTGGGTTTTGACCCTTTCTTTTTCTAATTCAAAGAATAGAGGCACAATGAATTTTTGTGGGATGATCTTCCCACCCTCTAGCAGATTGTAATAGGAACCTAAATTAGGCTGAGGTCTTGGTTCAGGTGTTTCTTTGGCCTTGCCTTTCCCATGTGACTGTTCTGCTGCCTTCTCTTCCAATTTTCTAGTTTCTTTTAGCTTGACTAGTGTTTCTTGTAGATATGTTTCAGCTTCATGTAGAACTAATTTTGAGTCCATCTACTTGATTCTTTCCTTCCAGGTGGATGTTTTGGGACTTCCTCTCTCATAGGTGATAAAGATCTTGGAGGGAGATTCTAAATTCTTTTCGATGGGTGTATCTTCAATGAAAATTGGTTCCTTTGATGGTGGCTAGGGTTTTCCCACTTTGATCCTTATGCTTCCTCTAGCCTTAAAATACATAGAGGTTTGCCTTTTTCTTTTTTCTTTTTATTTTCTAGTGTGCTTAATGCAACAAGCACAACTGCTACTGCTTCCATTGCCAATGCTTCAAGGGATGTTCCTTTCTGTTGTTCTTTTCCTTCATCTCCTAAAACCTTTTCTATGTCTATTGTTTCTGCTCGTGTCTCTGCCGTCTCTGGTGGTGTCTTCTCTTTTTCTTGTTGGGTCCCGACCTTACCTGATGCAGTCTTCTTTTGGGCTTTCTTGGCCTTTTTCTTCTCAACCTTTCTCCTTTTTCTCTTCTCTATTTCTGAGGTTGTCTTCTTTTTTACCTTAGGTTCAGCAGTAGTTTTCTCAACCTTCTCCTGTTCTTCCTATTTCTCCCTTGTTTTTCCTTCTGTTTGAATGTTTGTTGCTTCCACATTACTAGTCTTCTCAAGTTCTTTGGTTTGCTCCTCCTTATCACTGTTGGATGGGCTAACGTCCTCAGTCAAAGTTTTGATGTCATCATCCCTTGACATATTTCTTAAAATTTCCCAAGTTATGGAGATAGTATATGTGTGTAAGGCATCTTCCACCAACAGTTTGATGAGCCCATGGTGGGCCAGCTCGTCTGGGACCCCTACATTTAGCTTAGTGCCACATTCTATTAAAGGCTGGAGGAGGAAATATGGGAGACTCAGTTTTGTAGCTGGAGGTAGGTCCATCCAATATCTCAATTCATGCAACAACCTAAAATGATAACCATAAATTATGTTGAACCTCCCTTCACATGTGATATACTTCATTATTTGGTAGCTGACTTCACTGCATAGAGGAGGAAAGCTTGTCCTTCTGACCCCATTTTTGTCCTCTACAAGATGCTCCTTAGGCTGAAAAATGTCTTCTTAGCAACCTATCTCAATGATTTCTACTCCTTTCTCAAAGGGATCCCAAGTGGAAGACCTGTGATTCTACTGATGAAATCATGTGTAAGCTCTAGGGTCATACCCCTAAAAGTAACTGTAGCATGTGCTTTCGAATGGGGTCTACGGACATCAAAAATTCTTTAGTCACCTCATCATCATATCCTTGAATTCTTTCAAATAAGGGTATCCAGTTTTCCCTCGTGAAGAGGGCCACCACCTGAGGGTGCTCATGCAATTTGTTAAAGTTTAAAGGTTCTTTTCTCATGAATCCTCTTGGCATGGTGTTGAGTGCTTCTTTAAAAAAAAAATTGCTCAGGTGAGAAAGTAGGAAAAACTGAAACAGAGGATAGCTGAGTTTTGTCTTTTCTTGAAACCAAATAAGGAATTTCCTGTGTTCTTCTCCTTAGAACATCAAATTGCAATATTTCTCCTGTTTTAAACTGCTTTTATCCTAAATTTGACTCTCTGCTTTTGAAAAGAATTTTTTTTTGACAGAACAGAGGATAAATACACAAATTCCTTTCAGAGAGTAGACAAATATGCAAATTCTTTTTTGTTCACACAAGCTGGTTTCTATGGTTGCATGTATTGTACTTAGAATAGAATTTGAGAAATAAGGAGACAGCTTTCGAATGTAGAGAAGTAAACAGAGAACTGTGTAGAACTCAAGGAAGATATGTATGCAGACTTTTAAGCTTCACTCTCTTTTTTCAATCCAATGTCGTGTTTTTAATTTGCCACCTTATTCAAACAAGTCATATGCAGAGAGGTTTCCCGAGCCTACCTCATTCAAGCTTGAATTTTGACAAAAATCTCGGGTTTTCCTTCTGGAGAGCTATTCTCCGCATTTCCTGTAGAAATCTTTCGACTCCTATAGAATGTAGCAATGCTCCTGTAGAGCCCGATAGGTGGGAGGGTTTTTAAAAAACTAGCAAAAAACTAGTGGAGGACAACTGGTTGGCTGCTTTGGAAGTGGTAGGTGAGTACTGTAGTCGAGAACGATGTGAATGAAAAATTAAACAAAGGGTGCCGAAGGCTTCGACCACACTATCTTTTAACTTTTGGCATAATCCATGGTGAGGAGATGAGGTGGCTCGATAGGTACGTTTTTCCTCTTTTTTTTTCATTTTTTTAGTTTGAGACAACTGGGGTGCCTCTAGGAGGTTTTCACCCTCACTACCTACCCTAGGTGCCTCCAAGAGGTTTTCTCCCAGGGATCTTTTATTCAATATATATATATATATATATATATATATATATATATATATATATATATATATATTATTTTTATTTTCAGGGTGTAGGTGGAGTGGAGACAGGGACCTACACCATCACCAACACTAATTTACCCAGAGTCTCAATGAAATTTTGTTTGGAAAGGGGCTTCCTATAGATCTTCAATCTATGCCCATTGACGAGCATGGGGATGGCTTGTTCATCAATGGTCTGGATAAGGACTGAACCATTGTCATTGCATTTTTCTACTATATATGGTCCCGGCCACCTTGTTCTCAGCTTGCCCTTGAAATCCTTGTATCTTGAATCATACAACAATGACCAATCTCCTTGCCGAAATTTTTTTTCTTTGAGGTGTCGTTCATGCCATACCTTTCTTTGAAGTTGGATTACCTCTTAGTGGAGGAGGGCTGCATTATCTATTCATCTAATCCATTTAGCTAAAGCAATATTTCTTGTGGTGCATGGCTGAGATCTAGGTCCAGCTAGGCTACCATCATGAATGTGTTATATTCAAATTCTATGGAGAGCGAAGCCTTCTTCCCATAGACCAGCTCATAGGGTGTGAAACCTGTTGTGGTTTTCCAAGTAGTGTTATAGGCTGAGGTGGCCTCAACCAATCGATCTGCCCAATATTTTCTACTGGTTCTCACTATTTAAGTCAAAATCCCTTCCAAATCTCTATTGGTGACTTCCACCTGTCCATTTTCTTGTAGATGATAAGGGGTGTAAGTTCTGTGCTTAATCTTGTGATGTGTGAGCAGGTCTTCAATCAGATTGGAGGGAAATTGACTTCCTTGATCTGTGACTAATTCTCTTGAGTAGCCAAACTTGTAGAAGATATTTTCCCTTAGAAACTCAGCTACTCTTTCCTTTGTTGCTACTTTTATTGCCTTTTTTTCTGCCCACTTTGTCAGGTAATCCATGCACACAATAATGTAAGACTTCTATTTTGAAGGAGGGTTGATAGGACCCACAATGTCCATGCCCCACCTCTAAGGTGGCTCGAATGTCACTTGAGGCTGCAAGGGCATCTCATCCTTTGGAGTAGGTTTCCCCATTCTTTGACATCGGTCACATTGGCTGATGTATCTCCTGACATCTTGATGAAGAGTGGGCCAATAGTACCCTTCCTGCAGAAATGGAAATTGCATAATTGAAATGAAAGAAGGAAATGACTAATCTACGTTTGCCGAAATGGAAATTTCAGAATTGAAATGAAAGCAGGAAATGTCTAATCTATGCTTGCTGAAATGAAATTGCGGAATTGAAATTACAGAATTGAAATGAAACAACTACTCTACTCTTGCTGAAATAAACTACTTAGCAGAAGGTTGCAGTAGAAAATAGAAGAAAAGAAGTAATCACAAAATGCTCTGACGCTTCCTTAGATATGGCACCAAAAATATGGCGAGCTCTAGTATTGCAGCAATGATGCTGCAACTCCTCGGAATCCCTACTTTATTTTTATCAACCCTGTAGTTCGTAACAAACTTGGAAGCGATGGTGCTATATGCACAAGTACTAGCTCTTACTGTAGGCTGTCACTTGATTAGCTGGCACAAGTTCGCTAGGAGCTCAAACCAACTTCTATGAGTTCTCAGAAGAAGCTTTTAACTGTGATGGAAGAAATCTAACTCAAAAGAGGCTATTCTACTTGAAGAAAGAAGACGAAAGCTGAAAGGAAACACAAACCCTATCAAACCCTAATTTTACCCACTAACCTTTTGCAAGAAAAGAGATGAAAATACTAAAGTGGATGCCATTGACTAATAAAAAGGTAAAATGCATGTATTCAAGCTACTTCTGAAGGAAAATATGGAAAAATCATCTTTTTGTACTTTTGAGCAATTTTATGTTGAATTATTATGCTTGTGTTTTAACTATTTGTGACTGTGCAGAGGTTTAGTGGCGAAAGGAAATGGAGTGGGTGTTTGCAGGAGGTTGGGAAGGTGTGGAAAGGACATAAGGAGTCCCTAGTACCCTTTTGGAGATTTCCACTACGATCAGACTTCAAAAAATTGCTCGCATGAACTTCTATAGGAGGCTGCAGGAGATCTACAGGAAGTTCTAAAGGAGGTTCTACAAGAAGAGGCCGAAAGTGGCTTTTGGAGGTCTGAAGGTGGAAAAACGGTGGGAAAATGGAAATTAAGGATAGATAGAGATGTTAAGGGGTCTAGGACATTGTAAATGAAGATCATGAGTGAAGGAAATGGTTGGATTTGTTCAAAGGCCAAGGAAGAAATTTTCAACAAGAATGTGGAAATTAGGGCAGTTTGGGAAAGTATGGCAAATGAATGAAGGAAATCTTAAGAGATGGACTAGAGCAAGTTGTTTGATGGTGGAATGATAAGATGGAGTGTCTTATAGGTGCGCTGCACACTTCTTTTCAAAATTGACCCAAGCAAAAACTAAGAAAATAGAGTTATACCTATTTTTGACCTAATTCTGACCTAAAAACCATAAAAGTATTGAAAAAAACTTTATGGAAAGGAATTTATGTAAGAACGCTATGGAAACTAAGCAAGAAGCAATCTAAGAATATAAATACAATTGATATCAACTTCTCCAACTCAAAATCTAACACTAGCAATTACATTGGAAAGCAAAAATAGTGTTTTGGTGGCGGCAAGAGTGCCTTGGTCTCAATTCATGGTCCCAAGGAGGGAGAAATGAAATCAAGGCTTTCTTGGTAGCCTTTTTGTGGATATTTTTCTGTTATCAAACTATATAATAAACCTGAAGCAAGAACAACTATTCTAATCATCAAAAACAACCTAAGTAACAAAGCAAGATTTAACCTAAATAACATAAATTATTTCATGAATCCAAGAAAAGAACATATAAATACACAAAGGAGGTGCTGAGAACTTGGGTTGGCCCAAACCCAAGAGCTACAGCCCTGTAGGAAAGATCAGTGTTGGTTCAAAGATGGATCCATCTTCATTGCTAAAAAAAATAGTTACATCACAAAAATGTATGCAAAAAGAGCTCGAAAATGAACTGAGTACAAGGCTGCACTAAAGTGTGAAAATAAACTATCAAATGGATAAACTACTAAGGCTTGAAGCCTTCTTATTTATACAAGTGATAACCCCCAACATTCCTCCTAAACTTTAGGAACTCGGCTGCCTAAAATTCGAGATAACAGCCACTTCACTAGACCTGCTCGGCTACCCGTTGAAATAATCTTTTGTGAGTTGTTTGAACTCCGAGTTATTGATGGAGAACTCGAGGAAGGGGTCATTTAATGCAGGAGACACCCCTCCTATAAGTCCTTAGCCTTTTTCTTCAAATGTGGCTGCCAATCTTCTCATAAATACCTAGTCTTGATCCAAAAATGTCCAAAACTCTGCAATAAACACTCAATAGACTTTGTGGTAAAGTAACTATCCCCATTCACTCAATTAACATAAATACATTCAAAATCATTCAAAAAAATATGGAGAATGGTGGATTAAATGAAAATAATAGGCAGAATGAGCCCATATAGTTACCCATTCTGGGGCTCATCAATAAGCCCAAGGCTACCCGCTTTCTTAGTGTTAGGTGTGCTAGGCTTAGGTATTGTGAATGCAGGTCGCATGGAGATGGAGCAGGAACTAAGATTTCAAGCTTATTTCTTATGAAAATTTCAATAAAATCCAAGGATTTAAAACTAGAAGCTCTACAATATATAATGTTTTTGTCACACAAATCTATTCTTAATGATTTGAAAGTAGGTATTCAACTTATGCTGGGGTAATATTAAGATGAATTAACAACGAAAGTGTGTGAAAAAGTGGGAAGTTGAGTAAAGGATGACGAAACATGGAGACATAGTGGGGCGAGTCAGCAAGCCAAAAGCTTCATCATGAGAGCAACAAATAATATATGAATCATCAAATTTCCTATAATTATAGGACCCTAACATCGGATCCAACTTGGGGATGGCAGTCTCCTTGGAAGTGCCAAGAACTGCAAATCTCTGAGTTTATAGATCAGTGCCTTCTCCATTGGGCTGTTCCCAAATTTGCAACTTATTCTGCCAATTCTTGAACTGAAATCAAAACCATTCTGCATACTAAAAATTTAATTAAACACTGAATTTGAAACTAGAAAAAATGCTCAGATTCCTGAGCTTATTTGCACCCTGTTACCTATCCTATATTGTTGAAAATCAGGATGACTTAAATAATACAGAAATGCCAATGAAGCTAGCCAAATAGTTGCAGATACAAATGGATTGCTCGACTAATTGTCAACAAACTCAAAAGTATAATTTGATCATCAGTCCACATAATCAAAGCTATGATATATAATGGCAACTACTGATGTATTTGTTGCTATAGGATCAACAAAAGCATAGTGTACGATATTTGCTTCTACACCTTCAATGAATAATTGATTAGTTATATCCTCAATATTAAACCCTAAAACTACTTCTTCACGTTTCTACTTGAAAGCACAATCATCCTTGATCAACAAATCAAAACGTAGTACAAGTTCCTCTTTCTTTGGAGAAGGAAGATTTCCAAGAATTCTTTAGGATCTCAGAAATTGTATTATTGAATTTGAGAATGCAAAAGTTTAATGCCATTTTCATATTTCTTAGAAAGAAACTCAAGAACACATATTTTAACTTTAGGAGAAAATTTTCTTTATTTGAAAAAGAATCACAGCTCTTAAAAAATCTTCATCAAGCTGAAATTTTGATAACCCATCCCTGAATTCATATAAAATTTCATTAAATGAAAGGTTTGCCACAAACCCTGCCATCCTGTACCACCATTAGTGCTTTGGAATATGGATTCTTTGGTTATGGAATCGCTTTGAAGCTCCGGATCTTAAAAAATGTAGTCGCTAGGTGAAAGGTACAACCTTCTGGTGTCTGGTCATTGTTCACCATCAACAATCAGATCTGATCTTTGATGCACTTTTCTGAGGAAGATAAAACATTCTCTCCCAATTATGGTTGCTATTATGTTAACACCTTGTAATTTGAAGGTTTTCAGACAAATGAAAAGGATATAACATCAAAGCAACTTCGAGATGGGAATCTAGCCCTTCCAATCCTATAGAGGGCTCTCTCTGTAAAATTTACCTTTCTTGCTTGAAAATATTAGACTATTTATGGTTGTACATGGGTTTTGGAAGACTGATTGTATTCAGTTTAATTAGCATCTATTGGGAAATGGAGTCAAAAGGTAAACTAGATGGTTGAATCAATTTTAAGAAGAGTAAACTTAGGACAAGTTAGGAATATTAATTGGATCTTTTAGAATAATAAGTGGATGATGGAAAAATAATGAAAACTTTTAGTATAACTAAAGAGAAATTAAGAATTCTTTAGTGTCGCATTCAGTCAATTAGGTAGACTAAAGAGAAGTCAATAATTCTTTAGTGTGGCCTTCAGTAGAAAACATACAAATTGCAAAAGCAACCAAAATAATGTAATCAAAAGTAAATCCTATTCATCACATTTCTCTTTTGCAATTTCGACTTTAGGTTATTACAATGAAGAGATGATAGTGAAACACTTTAACATAAGAAAAACGTCAGCAGTATTTAAGCCAAAAGAATGCTATGAATGGTCTCCTTAGTATTGGTGCTCCAGTTCTTCAAAAAATCTTAGAATTCTCCAACAGATCACTAATATTTCTGATCTCAAACAATCCGCCTCTAATACTTCAAAAGCACAAGTATTTAAACAAAATTTACAAATTGTTTACAATAAATGTTGTCTCTAATAGACAAGAAATTTTTATATTGTAGATGAACTAAAAAGCTCTAACTACTACAAATAAATAGTTCTGGTGGAATGTGCTTTGCAAATGTTATTGTTGTGGAATTGTAAGCAAGTAGGATGTGCACCCAAATTTGTGGCTGTGTTGGGAGATGAACTAGTAGATGCAGATGTATCTATGTTTCTCTTATCCTCTCGCTTGATAATCTGAGACTTCCCTCATTGATGGTTGATCCTTTGGCTGTCCTACTGTTTTATCATCCATTGGTGCCACAAAATATTTTGGAATATATGTAATAATATATATATTTGAATAATATTTCCAAAATATTTTAAAAGAAATTTATAACTAAATTTCTACAAAACCATGTGTTGTTTCCAATCTGTGGTGTTGTTTTCTCTTTCAATGAATTCACAAAACCAGAACCATGTGTAGTTTTGTTTCTATTCCTCCTTCCTTTGTAAATACATTTTATCCATATGTAAATTCCTTTTAGCCTTGTAGTATAGGTGGATGGTTTCGTAAAACCATGGTTTGATTTGTATGCTTGGAAGAGCATTCTCACTTTACTCTTTTACTTTCACCAGCAACATGATTTTACACATATAAATTGATTTCGCCATGCCTGTAAATTGATTTCACCTTAACAACATGATTTTACACATGTAAATTGATTTCACCGTGCGTGTAAATTGGTTTCACCTTAACCTTATATCATGAAATGAGTTTACGTGAATGCTATCTTTGCTCTCCTATACCTTAATTTCATGTGAAATTTCCCCTTTTATTTTCTCTGATAAATTCATGGAATCCTTGAATTTTATGTTATGTGTCACTGTAAAACCATTTTACCTTCGAATATAATTCCGCAACCTTAGTCTCATATTCCCTGTAGCTATATAATTTTACCTCATGTATGGTTTCACTCGTAGCTCTAAAATATGACCTCATTCTCATATCTTTGTATTTCACTTGAAATTAATCCACTCTATATTCCTGTAACATTTATAAGATTCAAAACCAAAATAGTTAATGGTTTATCACACCTCTTAAAATTGTTTGGTGGTATTATTTTAGAGGACACGATATAACGTGGGGCTACCACGTAGCAAAAAGGCATGCGGGAAAAACAACTAATTTCACATGCTTTGGGGATGTTAACTGTTGCATGAGTTGAGACTACGATATGGAATTTTAACCATTCATTTATTTCTATGAATCTCAAGGGAAATGAAAATGAAGGGGGTTTAATTCTTAGTGTAGGGTGGGCTGGTTGACTTTGCATGGGGAGAGGTAGTATAGACTTGCAAGGAGACATTAATATAAAGTCCAAAACTTTATATTAATATGGTTTTGTGAATTAAGGGGTAAAAATATGGATTATATATATATATATATATATATAATATATATATATATATATCTGTGTGTATATATATCCACATTCACACGAGAACATTTTTTATGATGGTTTATATAATCCCATAGTCACATTGTGTTTCGACAAAATGAGCCCAAGGCTAACCACTTGTGTTTGGTGTTAGGTGTGCTAGGCTTAGGTATTTTGAATGAAGGTTGCATGGAGATGGAGCAGGAGCTAATCTTTCGAGCTTATTTTTATGCAAATTTGAAACAAATCCAAGGCTTTAAAACCAAAAACTTTGCAATATATAACCTTTTTCTCACACAAACCTATTCTTAATGACTTGAAAGCAGGTATTCGGCTTATGCTGGTGTAATATTTGGATGAATTAACAAGGAAAGTGGGTGATAAAGTAGGAATATGAGTAATGGATGATGAAACATGGCGAGGAAGCGGGGCGAGTAAGCAAGCCAAAATCTTCATCATGAGAGAAAAAAATAATATCTGAATCATCAGATTTACTATAATTACAGGACCCTAACATCATCTCTAGCTTCTGGATGGAAGTCTCCGTGGAGGTGCCAGGAACTATAAATATCTAAGTTTATATACCAATGCCTTCTCCATTGGGTTGTTCCCAAATCCTAAACTTGTTCCGCCAATTCTCAAACTACAATTAGAACCACTCTGGATACTGAACATTGAACTACACATTGAACTGAAAGTTGAGAGAAAACTAAAATTGAAACTAAAAAAAGGATCAGAGTCCTAAGCTTATTTGTACCTTGCTACCTTCCCTATATTGTTGAAAATTAGGTTGACTTAAATAAAACAAAAATGCCAATGAAGCCAGTTAAGCAACTGCAAAACCAAATGGAATGCTTGACTGATTGTCAACAAACTTAGAAGTATAGTTTGATCATGTATCCACTTAATCAAATCTATGATATATAATGGAAATTACTAATGTATTTGGTCCTTATAGAGAAAAACAAGTTGGAAAATTTGAGCTGAAAAGACCCTCCATGTAATCTGCTATAGGATCAACAAAAGCATAATGTATGATATTTACTTCTAAGCCTTCAATGACTAGTTGATCAGCTATACTACAATCTTGCTACAAATTTTCAATGAGTTCCCACACTACTTAGCCATTCTTCCATTCATCCCTTATTTCATTTATCCAATCTGGTTGGATAATAGAAATGGCACAAAGAAATGATTCCACATCCTCATCCTTTCTTTAGAGTGCATATGCAACAACATTTTGCTTATGTTTTTTGTAGATGATTTCAAAGACATAGCCATAAATTTTTGTGACCCATTTTTGCTTATTTTCTAAGGATAATATCTGTTATAAAAAGTATTTAAGACTATGATGATCCATTTTTACCTTGAAGTGTCTTCCCATCTGGTAAGGTTTCCATTGCTTAATTGCATGTAGTATTGCCAACATTTCCTTTTCATAAATAGATTTGTGTAAATACTTTCCCTTTATTGGATGAATTTCAAAATAAATGGGTCTTCCTTCTTGCATCAAAACAACACCAATTCCATTTCCTCAGGCTTCGCATTCCACAATAAAGATTTTTGTGAAGTCTGGCATAGCTAATACTGTTGTTTGGCGCATTTCCTCTTTATTATGTTCAAAGGCCTCTATTTCTTCTAGAGTCTAATAAAATGCATCTTCCTTCACTAATGTGTTTAGAGGTGTTGCTATTCTCCCATAATTCCTAACTTGAAATAATACCCAGTTAACCTGACAAATCCTCATAGATTCTTTATGGATGTGGGAATTTTCCATTTCTTAATGGATTTAATTTTGCTAGGGTCTACCTTAACACCTTCATGAGATACAATATGACCTAGATATTCCACATCCTATACTCCAAATAAATATTTGGAGGTTTTTTCATATAATTTTTTCTCCTCCAATAATTTGAGCACCATGTCAAGATTTTCACCATGATCCTTCCAAGACTTGTTCTAGATTATTATATCATCAAAAAATACTAAAACAATTTTCTAACGAAGGGTTTTAAAATGGAATTCATCAAGCCTTGAAATTAGAAGGTGCACTGGTAAGGCCAAAATGCATGACCAAAAATTCATAATGACCCTCATGAGTCCTAAATAATGTTTTTGGAATGTCTTCAGTCTTCATTCTGATTTGATGATATCCTAAATGAATATCCAACTTGGTGAATTAAATTTCTCCATGTAATTTTTCCAATAATTCATCAATGACAGGAATGATAAATTTATCTTTAATAGTGAGCTTCTTAAGTTCCCCATAATCCAGACACATGTGCCACAATCCATCTTCCTTCATAACCAATACTACTGGAGCAGAGAAAGAACTTTGACTAGGTTGAATTATAGTAGCCTCTAACATTTATGCAACCACACATTAAATTTCACTCTTTTGGGCATAGAGATAATTGTAAGGCATGATGTTTGGAGGAAAAATTCTTGGAATCAAATGAATAACATGATCATGATCACAAATAGGTGGGAGGCCTTTGGGGTCTCAAATACCTTGGAATGATTGTGGAATACTTTTGGGAGATCTATAAAAATAGATGATTTCGATTTGGGAACCTCTATTGAACATAATTGTGAAATTATGCTCCGTTTTTCTTTATTTAGAATGTTTTTCATGCCATTAGAGTTGATTATCTTTCCTGATTCCCCTTCAATACCCCTTAATTCAACTTCTTTTCTTTCCAGACTTCGGAAAACTGGTGCAAAAGGTAGAGGGTTTTATATTATTAAGCAAGAAGAATATGAGTACAACAAGTTACCTCTCACAACGACAAACCTAACAGATAAATAATGATAGAAAGAAATACATAGAAGTTTTAACCTCATCCCCAGGCCCTGATTAATCTGATGAGCAACATATCACCCTCCAAAAAAATAATGTACATTCCCTATACAATCATTGCATAGGCATGCATCCTTCCTCTACAGGACTACATCACTCCAACTGTTGGATCGATCTACTCGATGAAGACTATCATTCAACCGTCCCGACCCACAACTTCACTTCTCGAGCAAAATATCAAACTATAGTTGACACTCTACACTACCACTACGTGAGCCCCTCTAGGACTACGTAAGCTCTCCACGAGCCCCTCCTAGACTGCATAGACCTTTTCACTATCATCTTGCCTCTCATGTTTCCTCTCTGCCATGTACTCTTTGGCTCAAAAATTTCTTCTAATCCAAGTCTCTACATCTTCCCCTCTCACTACCACAAATCACTGGTTCGATTCTCTTAACAAATCATGCCACATGAAATTGAATTGATTGATCAATATGCTCACTTGGTGTATCTCCAATTGATCTCCAAGCCTTCTTTAATAATTTTCTTGTTGATGAATCAATGACCGAGATTAAGTATCTAATCATCGACTAAGATTAAATTAGACTTAATTCTCATCTCTTAGAAGCTTCTCAGCCATATTTTTATTAATACCCATTAATATTTGTATTTTCCTATGTTTATACTTAGGAACCCCATTAAAAAATATTAATTATTTTAATAAAATACAATCTTGGTGGAATTTCACCAAACAATTTCTGGGTCTTGGATATCTCATGTGTTCTATCCCCTCCAGAAAATTTTGATGCTAGAGAACATCCGATGCCACCCAAAATAAACATCTGCAACCATCACTTGACACTCTAATGCAGGATATAGGAAGAAATTCAATTCCTTGGTTATCTTACAATGAATAAAATTATGGGTACTACCCTAATCAATCAACACTATTACATGTTTCTTCTTGATATGTCCTATATTGGGAGTTTGAGGAGTGGTAATTCCTACCAATGCATTACAATAAACGGTAAGATTCATTTATTCGTTCTCTAGGGTTTGTTCCTGGTGTATATCCTATTCTTTTGATGTTTCTTGTTCCTTTTCTTCCTCCTCTCTGCAATATATGTAAAATAATTTTTTCTCATGACACTTATGACCTTTAGTGTATTCTCTATCAAAACTATAACAAAACCCTCTTTCTCTTTTTTCTTCCAATTGTTGTGGTGTCAACCTTGTAGGTTGTGCAAGGCTAGGTTTCCTTGTTGCCATAATTTTTCATTCAATTTTTCTTGCCAACCTCAGTACCTTCCCAATGAATCGAGTTACTAGAGGAGAACCTCATGTTGGATATTATCCTTTAAATTAATTATGAGCACATTAGTCCTATGCTCATATGGGATATCTTTTACCCTTATATTCAATTTTTGGAAGTCCTCAATCTGCTCCACCATTGAACCTTTTTCTTGAGATCTATCAATTGGCTAAAGAAGTTGTTGCTCTTTGTATCCTCATAATGCGCCATAATTTCCTCCATAAAAATTGACAATGTGACAATTTGCTTATGAGAGTGAAGCCATTGATACGATACAAATTAATTGGGTTCCAAATATAAATTTGCATGTGTACCTTTTGTGTTTTTTGCACATTATGGATATCAAAATATTTCTCCATCTGTGGAATCCAAGTTACAGGATCCTTGCCATCAAACTTACTCATATCGACCACTGGAAAGTGGTGGGTCTTAAATCCAACATAGAGTCTATGAAATCATCATTAACACTTATCTTTTTCTCATAATGGTTTTCCTTTGCTACACTTTAGCGATTAGTAAGGATTTCTTGCAGAAACTTTCTCAAATCTATCTTCAAATATTCCATGTTTCCTTAATTTTTTCTTCTATACCATCCACTTAGCTTTCATTCGGTTCTTTAAACCATCCATATTAGCTTCAGTTAATTTTTGTGACAATGAAATTTGTTTCACTTGTTCTCGTAATTTTGATATGTCATGCTGCATTTCTTCCTCTTCTTCATTTTTCATAGTAGATATTTTCGATTGCTTACTAGGTGTTGCCATTTTCTTCCTTAGGGAAATAAACTAATGATAATATTATTCACTATTCCCTTTTAATCACTTAAAACTAAATTTTCCAACAAAACATATGCAAAATTTTTAAAAGACTTCACATATTATATTGCTTTGTAGGAGCTCGATATTGAATCTGTTATATATATATATACAAATATATATGTATATATATATATATATATATATATATATATATATATATATATATATATATATATATATAATATATATATAATATATATATAATATATATATAAATATATATATATATATTATATATATATATATATATGTAATTTCGGATCTCGAAAGTCTGAAATTTCATCGTATGGTAGCCCTCTGTGTTCTCTTTCCAACTTGATAAGTTTGATTAGGCTTGTATTTTCCAAGAAATATTTATTCCCAACCTCCCACAATGACCTGATTATAGACTAGTTCAGTAGAGAAAAATTGTACGAAGTGACATGTGTCACTGTTTCGATTTTTAGCCCTAAAAACAATACACAAAAAACTATAGTCCATCCTCTTTGATGGGCCTCTAAATTAGACATAAGTTAAGGCCTGTGCCTCTAAATTAAAACATAAATTAAGTCCTATTACCATCCTTCAACACATTAAACCTCTCTTTCTACATTAGATAATGTACTTTTAACTTTAATATATTCGTTAAGAAGGTTATGAATAATTGCATATTTTTGCCTAATATTATTTACTTTTGTGGAATATTATGAGAATATTAGGCAGATTATGAAGATTTGGAGGAGAAGATAATTTAGGGACTTGTTCCCTAGTACATGAGGATCAATAATAAATAATAAATCAACAAGATATTATGGAATTATGGCACGGATTGTGGAACTCCAATGATTGATAAAATCTAGGAATGTGTTCCACTAATCAAGGGATGAGATCCACTAATCAAGGAATTTTGGTGGGGAAAGCTTCCTCCATTCATGGGGAGTGATTCCTAATCATTTTTATAAGTAACAAGTCAAATTTTCCTCTAGGGAATGATTAAGAAAAATCTAGGAATGTGTTCCATGCCATTTACTCTAGATTCCTAATATTGGGGACCATATCCACTAATCAAGAGATTATGGTGGGGAAAACATACTCCATTCTTGGAGAATGATTCTTAATAATTTTGTATAAGTAAAAAGTATAATTTTATTATAGGGATAGATTTTCATTCGTGTTCTTGTGGAGACAACTCGTATTTTTGTAGCTCCATTGTATTTTCCTGCAAGGATGTAATTCTATTGATGAAAATAATGAATATTGGTGTCATGTTAAACTTATAAATATTGTTATCCTCCATAGGTCTCTGAGTTTCCTTGGGCTTGGCCATCCCAAGAACCTCATATCTCTTTTGCATCAATTTCTTTCCTTCTTTTCACTTCTTATTCACATGCATCTCTATTTTTTATTTCTTTCTATTTTTGCATTTAGTATTACTTATTTCTTGTTGTAGGATTGAGTTAAATGGTTGATCTAAGTTCTTTGGGAGGACCACAAGAATTATTTCATCCTTTGAAATTATTTGTAATTTTATAGTACTTGTTGAGCTGCTTGGATTATTCTTATTATTCCCAAATCTAGATTGTTGGACCTCCCTTTTAGCAAAGAACAGTAAATTTATGCTATTTTTTAGAGCATGCTAACAATCCTCAATCAAGTTGGTTCTAGTTGAATTATGTGAAAAAATCATTCTACGTGATAATAAAAAGATTACCCCACTACATTTGCACTTGATTTTGTTAGGTATTTTTTATATTTACTAACTCACTAGTTTTTCGAATTTCTAGATTTTCGAATAGTAATATTTTTCTACTTTTTTACATGGCTCAACAGCAGTATTTTTGAGTGATTCCACTTGGAATAGGTTCCTAAGAAATCCTAGTTAATAACAAAAATTTCCCCATCAAATTTGGATTTGATTTTTCTTGGTCACTAAACGCTCACTAATTTCATCATGTCACAGGGAAACTTCTCCAAGATTTTTTAGAAAATCCATCCAACTCCCACTTTGGTTTTGAGTTCTAAAGTGGTCCACATAAATTATATCACAAAAACATTTTAGTTCATATAAAAAATTACCCCATTGCATTTTCACTTGATTTGGTTAGGCATTTTTTAGATTTGCTAGCTCACTAGCTTTCAAATTTGTAGATTTTCGAATGGTAATGTTTTTTTATTTTTTTTCATGGCTTAAAAGAGGCATTTTTGAGTGATTACACTTGGAATGGGGACCTAAGACATCCTAGTTAATAAAAAATTGTCCCATCCAATTTGGATTCAATTTTCTTGGTCATTAAGCACTCACCAATTTCATCATTTCACAAGGAAACTTCTCCAAGCTTTTTGAGCAAATCTATCCATCTCCCAACTTTGGTTTTGAGATCTGAAGTAGTTTGAAGTAGAGAAACCCTAGAACCCAAAGCTCTGAAACCAAATTTTATCCAAATGACTCACAAAATAGAAGAACGGATAGCTCAATGACTTCAAAATAAGCCTCTTCTAGTGGGAAACCTCCTTTACATTACACAAATGAAGGATTCTTGGAAGATACAAATGAAAAAACCTCGCTTCTATATGTTAGACTCTAAGGGGCTACAATATAGTCAGAGCTGAAGTAACAATAATAATGTAAGGGTACAAAAATAGCAATATGCAGACAACATTTGCACAAAAATAACAGTGTTGGATTGATGGGGCCTCACCCAAGTTCGAAAGTATTATAACCAAACAAATCCCACACTACCAGCCCTTTCGACAACAATCCGCAGAGCTTGGACTGAAGTATCACCCGAGGTAGTAGGGGACGATGTTGGAACCAAGTTTCCCAACCCTAGGGATGTCTTGATGAGGACTGGAAGGTCGTGAGCCTTCTTGTGTGCTTGCAATATTTAGTACAGCTTGGCCAGCCTTCATGTAGCTCGGCGTCGAGGCCCTTCTGAGATTCTTATATTTAATGTTTTTATTATAGATTTGATCTACTTCTTAAGGTCTTAATCAATCATTTCAACAGTAATAACCAATACGCACAATCATAGATATGCATAAATTAATAACACAAGCAAACAGATAGATCTACAATAAAACAAACAAGGATTCAGAAACTCTTACCTTTATTTATCTCCTATTCAGTACAACTAGATCCGCCTTGCGCACTCAGCTACAGGGGTCTGCGCACACAGCTGCAGACTCTACCAGGTCTCTACACACACAACTACAAAGCTCCTATCCATATACTAACACCCTCGACTCGGACTTACAGATGCAGAGAGAATATTGCGTTCATAAACCCATAACATTCAAGATTCAAACCAATGACTCCCTTGTGCCCTTAGAGCCTTGCTCTATTTATACATTCCCATGGTCTGTGGACCATGGGCAGGCCGATTCAATTTCTATTTACTTACATTATTTTTCGGCAGACAACCCTTTTTACTTGACTCATTACATTTCACGCTTCGTGCACTTCGTAGAAGCTTTACCATACTTTTACCCAAAATTGTGAACTTTAAGCCCCAAAACCGAAACACAGGGGATCCACTACCCAACAGCCCCCAAAAAAATCATCATGACTCATCCCATGTCACTCGGATGGTCCAAAAATCTTCGCATGGAGGTCACCGAGAAACTTCTGTGCTTCGCTTATTCTCACAAACAAATTCTTCCACCATCTGTTGTACCCGTTGTATGCAAGGTACCGATGCATCAATAGCAGTTTCAGTTGCTTGTCTAGGTTCATATACTGCCTGCATCTGTGATAACTTTCCCTCAATGTTGCTAGAGGCTGCGAATACCTCATCAAGCCAAGGCTGGATGTGTCTTTAAGCACTGCCTGCTTTTGCCGAGCGACATCAACT